>OX465285.1:100844427-101444427 GCA_949987705.1 Thereva unica
GTTTATAGATAGCTGTGTCATTGATCTTTCGCTTAAAACGTTCACGGAGACAGGTTTCTATAGCGTGTACCTTCATTTGAAATACTGCAAAAAAGGTTTTCAAATCGCTCCTTTTTCAATTTTGGATCCATATGGGCACGAAAGTTGCGATTCTGTATGTGAGTTAATTTCAATCCTTCATCGAGACTTCGAGTTTACAATCAAACGTATATACAGTAACACCCCCGAGAATCTGTAATTAAAATTAGGGTCTTATTTTGAAACTTCTGGGTTTACCTCTTTACCTCCATTTCTTCTGGTTGTCACTACGATAAACTATTCTCCGAATTTTGCTGTTTCTGCTCTGTATCTAAAAGTATACCGAAACATCCTTTTTCCTCTGTTTCGGAGGATTTGCCTTTTCGATTTCTTTGCCATGATGCTTTATATTGCAAGGCGATTTGTTAATTTTTTGATTAAAAAATGGAAACCGCGGTAGCCTAGAGATTAAAGTGCCTGTTTGCATCGCAGAGACCTGTGGTTCGACTTCATTCCACTACTCCCACCAAAATAGTACTGCTTTGTTTCTCGGCACGAGGGAGCTCGATCGCCAAGGACAGTTTTCTGTTGTAAATTTTATTAACTTAGTGCAGCCACTGAAGTTGCTGAACTTAGTTTTTGCAGCAGATTCAAATTAACAAATTCCGCCGCTACAATGTTGAGGATATTAAACAAAAAAGGGACTCTCAATTTCTATCCACGGTATGAATGAGAGATGCTCGGGCGATTACATGCACTCTGCCAAACTGCATCAATACGTGTACGATGGCTATCTCCTGCTGAACGGTTGGCTTTTTTGGCACATGATAAACACCAAAAAAACTACCCAATTTTCTTCGCCTAATCAAAACTGAAGGATCGTTGTTTTAGAAGGATCATATTAAATTATTATCGACTACTATTTACAACTGTCAAAATTGAACGGACAAATGCCAGTCAAACCAAAATGGCTGCCGGTGATTGAAGCCATTTTAAAAATTCCTCTGAAAAATAAATTTCTTACCACGGACTAGACTTAATAAATAAAAAGTTTACGATTAATTCGTGGCTGCTATCAACTAATAAATAACGCAAGCGACTCTCAAATATTAAAAATAAAAGTTTTATTTTTATTTTTAAGCACTTAAAGACTGCAGAAACATTTGCGGTTTAACAATAAGAAAAAATATTACCAGAAAGCAGAGAAACCATTTTGTTTTCACCCCAAATTCTCCTTTTTTCATTTTCTTAAGAATTTAAAAAAGCTTCGCAGTTCCCACAAGCGTCTTTGGGAAATATGACGAGAGAGTCTCCCCAGTGAATGTCTTGCTATATGGTGTATTTTTTTTTCTTTCCAGATCCATACCAGCTTTTAAATGCGGCATCACACCGATTGGTGGCACAGGGCTCCGGGCAGATCCAATTGTGGCAGTTCCTGCTGGAGCTGTTGGCCGATTCGTCCAATTCAGCGTATATTACGTGGGAGGGAACAAACGGTGAATTTAAGCTCATAGACCCGGACGAAGTTGCCCGACGATGGGGGGAACGAAAGGCGAAGCCCAACATGAACTACGATAAGCTTAGCAGAGCTTTGAGGTAGGTATCCACTAAGTAAGCGATTTTATGAATGAACGCAGCACTTTCGTTTAGGAGTGTACAGAAGAACAGGGGAAAAAGTTGATTTCGTATTGTGAATGTTACTGAGAGTCTTACAGAGTTGGGGAAATTCGTACTATTCAGGCATTTGTGTAGAACTTTTTGGAGATACATATATTCAAATTTTACTAGGAAAAGAGCCGCAGAGCAAAGAAAACGTTTAGGTGGAGCACTCAGGTCAGATAAAATCATGATCCTTGTTAATAAAATCCCAACTTTCTTTGCAGCCAAAGACAATGCTCGTACTTGTTTCGAAAATCTGTCATTTGTTAACCCTTTATGTATGTTCACTGTCGCAGATGCAGCTTTTACATTTCTTATGATCCACTTACCCCAACGAAGCATTTCTGGATATAATATTGCTTATTATGTAAACAATTCTGTTACCGAATCTCGAGGATTATTGGTCAACGGAAAATAATTCTAGTAGAGACCGATTTTTGTAAATGGTCATTTTAGAAAAACCATTTAGAAAGTAATTTTTTGAAGTCTGGTATCAGTTCCTAGAGTTCGATCGTTGGATTCTAGCAATTCGATGCTATATTCAACTTGCTTTACAGTGTATTCTGTTCAGGTTGTGTGTTTTCTAATTCATTTTGACATTTATCACCGCTGATGGACTCTTATCACCGCTGCAATCTGTTTCCAGCTTTATATAATGTTGGGTAACACGTTGTCTGACCGTGTCCCTGTAAAGCACCATGATTTAGAAGACCCGATTCTCGAAACTGCGTTACGTAATACTTGAACTGCCCCTAATTGAATAATCACAAATGTAGTGAGCACCTTGAAACATATAGACTTCGCTCAAAAATCCGTTCCATCCTTACTCCATCTACAGAAATTAATTATCCTCGAATTAAGGTAATCACAATTAATAAAAAGAATTCCAATATCAAACCAATTTGTACATCCATCGTTTCTAATTTCGATATTCGCCAACAATATCGACGCATTAAATCAATTCCTAAAATTCTTGGTATTCGGTGAATCTGTGACGCAACTCCCCACGAATCTCTTCTGAAGATTCACAGCGAAACTGCCCACAAAAATAATTCAAAAGCGGCGTGTGAACCAGAAACTTGCGCAACAGCATTCCACCATCTGCAAGAGGGAAGACCTTTCGCCGTCCTCTGCGCCGCCATTCAGCAATCACGGATCTAACTGCTCTGCTCCGCGATGGAATGTTTTGCCCCCGAATGAAGATCGGAAGTGGTTACCTGAAATTCCTTAATATACTTTCGGTACGCAACGCATAGAGAAATCGAGTAGGGATGACTCAGTTTATTGCAATGCTGGTCCATGCGTTCCGGCAACAATCTCCACGCTGGACTCGCGAACCAAAATGGGCATGATTCACTATGTTTTTTACCTTTTTCTGATTTTCTTATGCTTCTTCGCGAGATGCGCAATGATTTTTCCAGGAATTAACTCAGCTCTTCTTTTTTCCCCGTTTCAGGTACTACTACGACAAGAACATCATGACCAAGGTACATGGCAAGAGATACGCGTACAAATTCGATTTCCATGGGTTGATGGCTGCCTGTCAGGCTCAGGCCCAAGGCTGTGATGCAGCAAGTAGTATGCTGACAGCTGCCACTTACAAACATCATCATTCTGGTTTGGCTGGAGATTTGTCATCACCACTGGGCGGCTATGGGGCCAGTTCCGCGACCAGTGTAGTCGCAACAACAGCTTCTGGTGTTGGAAAATCAGCAGGCATGACTCCTACAACGACCGCCAACTCAGCACCGCCACCCCTGTTTCCGACACCATCGTACTGGCCATATTCACCACCAAACTTTGAACCTCGTCCACCAACAAACGCATTTAATTAGCTTCCATCCGTAGGAGACTCCAAGTTCCTCGTAATTTTATCCTTATATTTTAATTGTCCTTGACTGCTGTATGTACTCTGAAGGTCCGGAGACACCCTGTGGCGAGCTCCATTTTATTAGATCAATTGCTTGAGGACCATGCTTTCATTTTGCTGTTAGTTTATTATCTCTCGTAATTGCTGGTCGTAATAAAGTGGACAATGGACACCCAGGGTTTTGTAATGGCTTCTGCGGTAGTATGGCGAGCAAGGAATAGGTTAAGCCTAGGCTGTAAGTGACTGTGTTACACTTAAGACGCTCTAATTGTCATACAATTACCTGCTGTAATAAATTTCGCTTGTAAATTTCCACTAGAAATGTAGACGTGAAGTTCCGTTTAAATTGTAAATAGATTAATTACTATTGTCACTTAAAGAGGTTTTTTTTTGTTTAAATTTAAAAACAGAATTTTAGGGGACATAATGAATATTTCAGGACATTTAAAACTTTACCTGGTAAAGAATTTCGGTAACTTTTAAATAATTTTGCTTTCAACACAGAACTGTCAAGTTGGTGGCCATTTATGCAAAATTGCATACTTGTAGGGATCACTTTTATTAATTTTTTGAAAAGAGACCTTTTAAATAATCTGGCAGCTACTTTATGCTATCGACCATATATCAAAGTGAAGTTATTAAATAAAGATGACCCAAAAAACCCATGTAACTTCAAGGAGAAATGGTTACATATTTTATTTAATTAAGGAGAAAGTAATTTTAACTGAATCTAATTATTTTGAAAGAATGTTTCGGGCTATCTACAGTACAATATCTGGGGTTTGCATTTATTTCTTAAAAAGTGTAAATTGGATAGAAGAAATAAATATAAAGTCCCAGAGGAGGAGCCAAGTGCCGAAAGACTAAATCTATCTTTAAAGACTAAATCTATCCTGCTGATGTCTATCTATCACTGGAGCACGAAATTTTGCAAAGCGAACAAAGAAGTTTATTGAGAGGTTAAAGTATAACTAACAAAGCTGCAATGATTTAATTATTACTAACCTTTTATTCATTTCCTAGATTCCACTTTAAGCCTATTTATGTATTTCTACACTATCTTTCTCTTAAATGTGCATGTCGGAGATACCTTTTACGCTGAGGTTAAAGGAAAATAAAATGCTGCTAAAATAATGCTTGTGGTATGTAAATTTGAGCTTATCAATGATTACATTAATTTGAAGTAGAATTTAATCAGCATCGAGAGCTATAAATGGCCTCTTTTACAATTTTTAACTAGTAAGACTTGCAGAACATCCCATTCCGAGTTTTTAAATATTGTCTATAAATTATTACTGAATTTTTAAGATTTGTAGCCGTTTACAGATAACTTAGGTATGATTGGACAAAGGATCACACAATGTCAATCAAATTCAGTTTAAGCCTTAAAGTTATAGGGAACAAATAATTGAAACCTTATTTGACGTAAAATCTACGTGAACAGTAACAGCAGTGGACAGAAACTGCCCCAGTGGGTTCTACAGTTGCCGTTATGGAAGAGATCCCAGTAACGAGAATACCAGCACTAAGTTAGCTAAGAACTTCACTCCAGGCAAATAAAACACTAATATTAACACGATAAACTTTAAATAAAATTACATTTAAACGTACAATATTTGTCCCCGTTCATCATTGAACACCTTTACTTTACAATAATCCACAAGCCACAACAATAAAGAACGCCAAACAATAAACAAGGAAAGAGATCCTATCAACAGCAGTTGCCAATACAATCCAATCCCCTTGCTGGACATTAGGCGAGAAGTGGACACTTTTCTCAGTACTCTTCTGTCCTTCAGCAGTCTCCTTCAGCTCTGTCTGTTCAGCCTCTGGATTAAGATTTCCAACGCCTAGAGTTTTTCCAACGCATCCTTTCAATAAGTTCTTAATTCTCGGTGGCAGTTGTCGGGCATGCTTAGTTTTGGCTAAGTACAGAACCAAAACCGAAATCAGCATTGAGAAACTTATGAATACTAGGGTGTTGCTGTAGAATTTAACTAAAAAGAAAACGCTTTCTAAAGAATATCAAGAATAAAAGTTATGTTCGAATTACCAATAAGAGGTGTGCTTTGAGAAAACACTGGTAGATAGTCAGCAAAGTACCGAAGGAACATAACAACAATAAGTAGATTTACTCCATTCAAAATAATCTTCTCTCCTCTTTGTGGTGGTAGCCAAAACGTTGCCAAAGTCATGAGAACAATGCAAACGGTGGGAGTGAACACAATCGTTTTGTACATCGACGACCGCCTTTGAATTGTCACATCAAACTTGATGCTAACATAGGGCTCCTCACAGCATGGATACAATTTTGATTCTTTCACTGAATGGACCTTTTCAATATTCCAAATATTATTCTTAACCTCAGCCTTAACGGTTGTTTCCGCAGTTATTTCCAAATCAATTTGCGTTGCATCATAGGTCCACGATCCTAGTATCAATGAACAAGTGTGCGAGTCGAATGGCCACAATTCAGGACTTATATAGCATAGTGCTTGAAATTTAACATATGGTATCCAAGAAACGTTTCCATTAGACCAAATGTGACATTGTGAATTGCCGTAATAATCAGCACTATTTTTTGAAATGGTATTGTAGAGTAGCAAGTCTGGTATCCAAATTTCATGATCTAAAATTGGTAGGAAGTCTAAACCGCCGTAGTCGTCCTTGTTCCAAGCCAATTTCGGATCCTTCCAATTCTATAAGAAAAATTATTTGTAGAAGGATTGTTTTCGTTTTTCATGTAGATTATGTTACCGAATGCATGCGTCCGTACACTGTGAAGATTGCCGTTGAAGAATCTAGTTCGACATGGGAAATATCCAAATTAACGCCCATTGTTATTGTGTCTCCAGATTCTGTCGGCTTTACATGTCGATCGTAGCCGTTAAGAAGATCGTGTCGTAGTTTTTGCAAGTAGGTTTGCGAGGTGTTATTTAGTTGATCGGCATCTAATTTGTGGAGAATTAAACAAAAAATTAAGTTATTTTACTGTAGAAATGCGAGTTAAGAAAAATCCTTAAATATAGGCAAAATTCAGCAAAACAAATTCATTCTTGAAGCTTCTTTTGCGGGTCTTGCTGATTTTGATTTTCTGACAAATTACAATAACTGAGCAAGTCGTGCACGTCAACTTATTCTTTAAAACAAAGAACAAAATCTTGCTTCCAGCTCAAATACACTTGGACTTGCTAACTATTATTAACTGCAACACTGCAACTTAAACAAAATTACTCCAGACTATACTTTTTCACTTACTTGCACATCTAATTCCACAGAAAATAATAATATTTGAAATAAACACGCACAAGAGCTTCATTCTAACTCCTTGAGACAGTGCACCCATTGCTAAGTTATCACGATGTCGCGGCGGCTATTTGAGAACTAATCTCCACAGACGTTTATCGTTGCTGAGGCCCCTTGGGGGCTGACTGTGGATGATGTGATTTGAAGAGTTATGAATCCCGTACTAAATCAGCGACAACAAAGCCAAGAGAATTTAACTCAATTTTATCCAATTACCTCGCCTTGCACGGTGGGTATTCTTTGGAGTCAATTTCTGAAGAGTGCTCGTCTATGATGTCATTCCTATGTGTGTCGCCTTTTTGCAACATAATTTGACATTTAGAAACTTAATTAAATTATTTTCGTTTGATTTTTATAGGTAAACGTTAAGGTCTGGTTTAAATTTACGAAGGGTTTAAGGAAAGAGGTTGATTATTGAAAAAGTCTGATGGAATTATGTAATACTGAACTAAACACTTGTCCAGCTCATTGAAATCCTTAATATCATAATTTGAAAATACGATTCTTAGTTCTAGTCTAGATTTGTTATATCCCTTTCACAGAGCAAGAGCACAGGGGGTGGCAAGCTTGGGGATCTTTAACCTTTGTATGAAATGACCCGCATCTACCGATCTTGAATGGAGAACTTTGATCCTTCTATAGACAGTTCTTACAGATTGACTTCAGCCATGGACCAATAATGTTGCATTCTAACTCTACCTACAATTTTAAACACCTGCCTTGGAATCAATTCTTCGCAGCATCGAAAGTGGGCATTCCTGAAAAGCTGCACGTACCATCTCCTCGCCTGAAATAAAATTGCATTGTACTTTAACATATTTCAGTTGGTCTATTGGGCCAACCCTTGAGTCTTTGTCTAGCTACGAAGAAATGACCGGTCGACCCAATTTTGGATAGCCGATCTTAAGTGACCGGACCAACAAAACAATAGTTTGCCCCTACCCTTCATTGGATCCATATCATTGTAACATTGTTGTTCCTGCTGAGGGATTTTAGACGTAGGAGTCAATCCAGAACAGTCATTGATGAAATCCTGTGGGATTTAAGAACCAACATAGCAATTTGATTGCCCAAGAAAATAACAATGATTGATCTATTTGGAGCTCTATTAATATTTAGCACTTTGGACCCTATACGTCAAACCCTATTCTGTTTTGGAACCATCCAAGAGGGTCTGCCATGCTGCCATTCTGATCGACTCCGTTATAAATGGTTTGTCAAAGTCCAAACTGGCAGGAACGGTATCGAACAATGCGGCCATTTGCACCAGGCTTAATTCCTTGAGAATTGATAGGTGATCCGCAAGGTCCAATTGAGAGTAGGATTTTCCAGGAGAGTTTTTGATTCAGGATTATTCCTAGATATTTTGCCTTATAGGGAAACAACTTTAAAATTTTCTTTCTATTAGTAAATGGTAGGATAACAGTTTTTTTGTGGTTAATACCCCCGGCAAATAAGGCCCCAATGAGGCTAGCCCTCATTTGCCTCATCTCGAATGGAAAATAGGCTAAAAAACTCGAAAATTTTGGATATGCGAGTAATAAATAAATAATAACTTGCAGCGCGGAGTGTCGTCTTCTCAAGTGGTCCCCGCACTGAGTACTAAGCACGCTCAATGCTGCTTGCCTCCGCAATCGAACTAGAACCAATCTATTGTGTAAGCTAAAGCCAGCTTTCATGTCCATCAACATAATGCTGTAAACGATTTCCGTCGGCTACAGCAAAAGTCTCAAGCACACACACGAAAACCAGACCGCCACTGATCGTGATGACGATTTCATCTGTGCTTTGAAACTTCGGTTATTCAGTTCGGCAAGAAGTTCGTCCATTTCGATTAACCAAAGTAGAAGCGATAGAAGACCTTGAGCACCGAATTTCCAGCTACGATATTTGTCAACTCCTGAGAAACGACGTGATCCTTTCCGCAGGGGGCTTAAAGCTCCTTTTTGCTTCAGCTGCATAGTCACCCTCTGCACCCTCAATATCTGCATAAGCTTTGCCTTGGGCAAATCTAATTCGAATTCGCATTGGGAGATGCCATTTTCTTATTTCCGATCTTTCGTGATTTTCGAATCACATTCCAGGATAGCACCCTAGAACATCCTTATTTTTTCCGATTAAGTGGCTGTAAAATGAATTAAGCTTTGCAGATTAAGTTTATTCCTTAAAGAAAAAAATCGTTTCTGCTAACAAATATATTTTCATCAATATTAAATCAAACTTAAAAGATCACAATTACAAAAAAACTAAAATAAACAAAATATTAAAAATATAATAAACATTAAACAATACAACAAAAACATAATCCGATTAATGACAGCAGTTAACAAGTTCCGATCGACTTCACCGCCGCCATCGGATATCAAAAAGTGACTTTCAACATTGTCCTGCTCCTCAAAGTCCTTGGCGAAGTAGCTTTGCGAGTTATCCAGATAAATCCACAAGAATTTTGTGTATTTTCCCATCAGCAATTTCTTCTTCCATTTTCGTGGACTCGTTGATAAATTCAGAATGGAGATCGACAGGGCAATTGACAAGCAAACAAGAAACATGACATTTCCGTAGAGGATGACTGGAAGGAGCATTAATAAGTTGTTAGAATAAGATTTATGTACCTTCAAGAGAACTACAAACCTATGAGCGACATGCGTTTCGAGAACGATGGGATCTTCTTGGCATAGTACGAAAGTATCAGCATAATTGTGACCAAATTGATGCCGTTTAAGAGTAACTTTTCTCCATGAGTTTGCGGCAGCCAGAAACTCGCCAGTTCTGTTAGCATAACACAAAATATCGGTGTGATTGCGATAGCCTGCAGCAATGACGGATTCCTTTTTATAGTTATGTTGTAGTTGATATATTCGAAATGTTCTGTGTCATCCTTAATGTGAACAACACTTTCTCTAGCTGTAATTTTTGTTACATTCCAAGTATTGCTCTGCACTGAAGGGTATCGCTGTGTAACATTAGTATCCAGTAAGTCGATGTCCATTTCCATGGCGTTATATGCCCAAGAAATAAAAGACAATTCGCATTTGTGCTTATCAAACGGCCATCTTCGAAAATTCATTTCGCAATACGTTTCGAACTCGAACCGCGGGGCATATGTCACTTGACCAGTTGCTCTTACTAAACATACAGTATTGCCGTAGTACTCGTCACTGCTTCTGTGGTAGCCGTTAATTAAGAATATGTCCGGCAGCCAAATTTCAGTGCTTGATATGTGAAATGCCTCGATCCCATCGTAGCGTTCCTCTTTCCAGCTTAGTCTCCTGTCGTAAAAGTCCTAGAATTTTTTGTTTAGTTTTTCTTAAATTTAGTTTGAGTTTAGCGAAGTATATACCATTCGCAATTGTCCAGCGACTTTTAGACGTCCTGTTTCTTCTTGGAGATCAACGTATGTTATGTGGACGTCAAAGAGGACATTCGTGGGAATTGCTGGTATTCCTTCCTTGTCATAGTTACTTAGGAGATCACGTTTGAGCTTTTTAACCCAGAATAAGCTTACTATGTAATTTAAAATAAATAGTTAATGTTTTCTAATACAAAAGCTGTGTTTTTAAACTGTTCTGTTCTGAAATAGCTTCGATACAAGCCCTTGTCCTCGATAATTATCGAGAACATCAACCGGAACAAGGGGATATTTTAAATTTCCCTTTTCTTAACTTTTTTTCAGTTGACAGGTGACAAATAAAATAAATAAATTCTTTTGTGAAGTTTGAAGCCGTAATTTATGGAAATATACACTAAACTAGACGAAATTATTTTGTTTAAAACAATATGCTAACATTGTGCTAAAACAATACAATGCCAAGTCACTTCTGCCTTTTTTTAATGTTCCAGAACAGAACAGATTAAAAAGTGACCTTTGAATTTTGTTTTATTATGCTAGACATATAGACTGACACTGTGACATCAGCAGCTTCACCCAAAACCGAAAATCAAAAGAGACCTAGATTAAAACCTATTAGCGGACCCTAATAGGGCAAAAGAAAAGTGTAGAGAATGTTTTCAAAACTTATTTAATCCGATCCCCACAGTAAACGAAGATCCCAATTTACAAGCAAACGTTTTTAGTTAACAACAAATAACTTTATTAAATCCTCCATTATTGAGCTAAAATTGATATCAAACAACCAAAAAAGCTTAACGTATAAATTAAGAACAACAACCGATCAATTGCCATCGCCAGGATTCTCCAATCCTTTTCATAAGACCTATCAGGACACTGTACGTCCTCCGAATCTGCAAAATGTGCCGTGCTTGAACTCTTTGCACTTAAGCTCGGCAGCAAAAGTATCGATTTGGGAATTCCATCCAATAACTTCCGTACAGTTTCTGGCAGCTCCTTCTGAGAACAATTCTCGGCTAGATATATAACTAAAATGGATATAGTCATCGATATACTCGCAAGCGCCAAGCTGGAGCTGTAAAATAGAACTGATCGTGGTTTTTCTAAGTGCACAGCGCAACTCGAGCAATATTTTTGGTCTCTGTAGAAAACGTCTTACCTAAAATTGGTGTGTGAAAAACCATTGCAGGCAGCATGTCTATGAAGTGATTCAGCATTATGCCGATGATGGCAATAGAAATTGTGTTTAAGATTATCTTCTCGGATAAATGTGGCGGCAGCCAGAAATTGCATAGAATCAAAATGACAACGCAAATTGCAGGAATGATCGCGAAGAAAATGTACGAAAAGAAATTCCTTTTCAAGAGCACTTCATAGCTTATGATATGGTACTTCTGCAAGTATGTATCCTCCGTTTCGAGTGCAGTATTCACACTATCGATTATCCACTTATTGTTCTCTGCAATCCTTCCGATTTCATACCACTGCGCAAGCGCATCCAAAGCCAATTCACTTTTTCTATACTGGAATGTTCGAAATTTCAAGCTACAGCTGTGCACATCCATTGGCCACATCCGTAGATCGATGGTACAAAAGACTTTAGTCCGAAATGGCTGGGCCCTCAGCACTTTTCCATCGGAGAACAGCAAGCTCCATGGAGTACCAAATGGATCATGAGCACCAGCATCGGCGTTGTTAAAGACTTCAATTTCGGGATGCCAGATTTCATATTTCCCCAGGCGAATGACATTGAGTCCTTCGTAATTGGTGCGATTCCACCTGAGCCGATCGTCCTTCCAGACCTTGAAAGATAGAAACAACTGTCATTCCTAAATGAGAATTTTTGTGTCTAATGTACCGTTCTTAGCCATCCACTCATTTCGACAACGCCTCGTTCCTCGTCAATATCCACATGCCTCAGGCGGGTGTTTATTTGCATGGTTGTGGTCGGTTTCAGTTTCAGGAATTCGGCAGTTTTCCCGGTGAAAATGTCACTTTTGAGGGTGTGAATGAGATTTTTGTTTTCCATCGATTTATTTTTGGCTGCAAGAATATTTTTGGATGAAATCATTTTTGAGAATTTTTTAGAGGAAATGTGATAACGGTGCATGTCGAGTTCAAGCTAAGGTACACATACAGATTCTAAACATTTTGTTGCAGAAAACTTAATAAAAATAAAAACTACAATACTGCTTAGATTCCTTAACGTTTTAGGGTGATGCGCACACGGATCTACTAGAAATTAAACCTCTAGTTTCTTATGAGTCAGTATAAATCCGAAAGGTTGTTGTAAGCCCTTAATGACGCATAACCAGTTAGTAATCAGGTGAAATAATTTATTTTTTGTTTATAGAGAATGCACCAATAAACTAGACGTTGAAAAGTATGCGGAGCTGTTCAATTATGAAATCCCAGAATATTCAATGATGTCACGGAGAGCGCATGATGTGAACACGTGAGAAAAGAAAGTGGAATTCTTCATTGCTGATGGTTAACGACCAGACCTAACGTTTTCCTCTAGCTAATTCGTAGCTAGTCAGATTTATTCTAGTCATAGTGTTGTTCCTTTATGTTTTTTGTAGTTTCTACTGTTTAGCAGGATGCGAATGTTCTTTGCAGCTTCCAAATTATCGTTTACCGCCTAAAGGTATGCTTAATTTTTATGCATAATTCCGTAATGTCCAAAATTAATAAAAACGGCGATTTTAATTTCGAAAAAGTTCTGTTAAAATTTACAAGGGATTTATATGCACATACCCACAAAATTCTTGGACTTTCTTACTATGCACCTCTACTGCAGCATTGTACCCCGAATCAGTTGATTGGTCATTGCCCTGAGAAAATGTAATAATATCTGTGATGATTCCCATGGTGTCCCGAATTTCAGGCCGAGTTTTGAGATCATTGATTACTAGATTCAGTTTGTACGAAGAGCAATAAAACACGAAGCTTTAATGTAGTTTTTGTGCAGAAATGCAACAGTCTGTTCTGGAGATCGTCGAACAACCGTCAAATTCCAAACCATCACATTTCTCTGGGATAATTTTTCAGTTCCAGAAATTTCAGCTGTCAGCTAGATCTGTTGATAATTTCATTGTATATCAACTAGAAAAGTGTTGCCTGTGTAGAACGATCCCTGGAAAACTGTCTGAACTTGATCGCTCGTTTCATCGCCACCCTTCACCAACTTCCCTATAAGACGTTTTCACACATTTTTGATGTCGGTGTAGAAGGGAGTACCGGCGTAAGTGGTTCCATTTGACTAGATATTTTCGAAATTCTAGAGAGAGGTCCCTCACTGGCCCCCTTGTCGACGCCCTTGATCCTGATGATCACCTCTCCCTAGCACCAACAGGGAATTTGTAAATTCGATCCCAAGCCCATTCCAAAGCTTTAGTGTGACTTATATTAGAAGTACTAGACAACAAAACCGCACCATAAACTGCTTTTACTGTAAGCGGGATTCGTCACGTCTGAACGTACCAGAATAATTGATGAATTGAAAGATTTGAGAGTGGACTTCCCGGAGTTTTTGCAAATGATCGATGGTTGAAGGTTTGTTGTAGATAAAATGTGAGCAGTGAATTCTTTCTAAGTGTACTTTCGATGGACAGAAAGCGAAGAATCAAATGACAATAGTTTCGCACCCACACTGTTCATCAGTATTTGGCTTCTTGTGACTTTCTCCTGTTCTGTAGAACCAAATTGGTAATGATTTCAGGACGTGGAACTGGCAGAAGGAAATTCGCTGTATTCATTAAACACTATAACTTTGGACAACTTTTAACGGTGTCCATCAATTTACGAATCGTTGGCGTAAGAGCGTTGGGTTCAGTATTTGAAGGTAATTACAATTTTAAAAATATTGTTAGAAATATAAAATGTGGAATTAAACATTTTTCATTATTTTAGGATGCCTCTTCGTGATTAGCAAACAGTGCACTCTTGGTCTGCTCAGAGAAGAAATAGTTCCAGTCGTTGTAAACTGTCGTTGTAACTGAATAAAAATCGTTGCTTAAGCCTATTAAGGTAAAATTCCGGGCACTGCACTTATGTAAAACTATTTATGTGCAACGGAGAAAGTGTTTCCGATTTAGTCCAACTAAAAGTTCTACAGCACATATTGGTTACAATTTCAACAAATCAGATCAGATTTTTCTACAACATCCAAAGATCCAGAAACAAAATTCCACGATTTAAACAATTTCTTTAACCAAACACACATAAAAATTTCGCAATTAAACACGTACTTATTGTTTTCGAGAATGCGCAATCAACAGCTGATAAATGAATTAGGAAACATCCAAAGGACAGGAATATCTGCACTGAAACGATCTTCATAGTGATTCGCGATACGACAAAAGCGCAACTGGAAGCCGAGAATTAAGTTTGGCACATCTCGACTCGATCGGTACGAAACTAATCAGTGGTATTTTAGCCCAATTATGGCTTGTTATTGCGCGAGTCCCATATGAAGTATCTTTCCGGAACAAACATATTTTTGTCGATGCGAGACATCTTCTTCACACCACGAGGCGAGGCGACGGTCCGGTCCATTCGGTTCGCACAAAAAATCGTCCTCAAATGTAGAACACTGGCCAATTTAGGAATATTGTTGCATAGGCTATATGGCATATAATACCATTGTTAAAAAACGTCTTTGCTTTCATTTTGAATGCAAACGGAGCCGTATATGTACGTATATATGTGTATATAATGTAAGTAGCCCGCAATCCCGGCTTATTCACTCCGGTCAACAACAACAACAACTTTAATAACCGACGCTTAACGCGATCCAAGACCGTCTGAAGTCCCGGTAACGAAATCAAGCAAGAAGAAATGCAGCGTGTCGGCAACTAAAAATAAAGCTGGAATATTTTGTTGTTTAATCTTGCAATATTTTTATTGGTCTTTTTTCCCAACCAAGACGACGGTGGAGATAAAATGTTCGAAAAAAATAAGAAGAATAAGCCGTTGCAACTGGTCGACGGCTGAGCCCCTCTCCCTGGGTTTTAATGTTCTTTAATTCGAGATGCAATTTCGATTGAGATTCCTGGTCGCTTGGTAAGGATAGGATTTGCAGAGGACAATAGTTGGACCCATGAGGGCCTGGAAATATATTTTTTGCATATTTTTAACCTTGGCAATTAAATGCTTTCAAGGTTAAGGCTGGACTTTAGATATCCTTGGGAGGTGATGCTTTTTACTTTGTCTTTTGCGCAATTCTCTAAAGAAGTGCTATTTGTTGTTGTTGTTGGGATTAAAACATGTTGGCTGGTTGCAGCAAGTGGACACGTTCATGCTCCGGACGAGTGATAATATTCGTGTGAAGAAAACGAAGTTGATATGCTGGGTAAAGTGTGCGCAGACTTAAGCGTGATGTTTTAAAAAAATAGAAGAAGCAACTACAAAAAAATACATTCTAAAATTTTAACCCCAATCGTTAAAGGTCATGTTTATTTACACATCCTGGAAAAGATAAGAGGTTCGAGTTCAAGCCCCGACGCTCTTCCAATTGGAGATAAACGCGCCTGTGTTAGTCGACGATTTATCAGTGTAAACGAGTCTGTGGTCTACCGACTAAGCGATATCGCACCAAGAGCAGCATTGTGAACACCTTGATAATTAGGCCCATCATAACACCATGTCTCAATAATCTGGTAATTATCAGAGCGCCTGTGTGGAATGCATTCCGAAAATGAAGATGACCAAGAGGTATCATAGAATCTTCATAGTTAATTATTCGCTCCCTTGCAATATATATATTAATATTTTATAGTAGATAAAAGGATTAGTACGATAAACAACCTTCATCAGCGATAAGAAATGACACCAAATCCGACTGTCAATAAGCATGGCAAAGAAACATCAAAATATTAGCACGACAGAAACCCGCATTAAAAAGCATTTCAGTCATCTATTATGAAGCTCAAATACCAGAAATTGAGACGAAAGCTTCATACTGCTCCCATTTGCCGGACAATTACTACGCCACTGCCCGTGAATAAATATTATTAAGAACTCTCGCCAAGTCGCAGATGCATTTTGAGATTAAACGCTACGGCTACGAGACGTGACTCGCTCGAGACTCAAATGGTGTTTTAAAATCAATTTTATCGACCAAAACAATATTTCCGTAATGCCGACAAGGTCTCTAATTGTCAATCGACGATTTTTGCGAATCAAATCCTTAATGGGCAGGTCGTTAATCGTCTTCAAAGCGTTCTTTGGTTTCTTTGAACAATTTATACCAATCATAAAAACTCATGCATTTTGCATTTCAACTCCCATAAACGCCACTTCTTTTGGCGACAACGTTCAAAAAATGTTTATTTTTTTTAATTATGGCTCTGTTTGCGTCAAATTGGTGCCTAGTGCCTCCATCTGCAGCATTTTATACGACGTATGTCAACGCGAATGAATAATCTAATTAGAGCTAGCTTTCATCGCACTAATTTAAATTACAAATAATGATATTTGCGATGTTTTTCGAATATTGTTCAGATTCATTCATTTTTGCCAGCAAGCTTTTGACTGAAAAACACTAAACCATATTAATAAAAATTGTAAAAACGCATATTTTAATTATCCAAAAAATAAACTTGTTTACCACACTCTTTTAAATTCATCCATTCCAAACACTTTAAGGCCACCAAAAGGGTTCATCCACCTTCCATTCATCATTCATCCGCAATTTCTTCCCACCAATTCCTCAAACAAATGCACATCTTCCAACCACCACCGGAAAACTTTCTTTTAAAAACAAAACAAATCCCTTTTACAGCACAACCCCTAAAAAGCAAGCCCACCCCTCACCCTAAAAATCTTCTATACAATAAAAACACCCGAAACGCCGGGAACGGAGTGAAATTTCGAAGAGCGGCGCAGTGGCATCCCGTGTGGAATTCGGGGAATTCTAAAATTGTTAAGAATGGTTCGTATGCTATGTCATTTGCACCAGGCGCTCATGAACGGCAGCAGCCGGCGCTCGGCTCACAGTATTCGCCGAGTGTTTTTCTTTGGCGGGAAAGCCCAGCTGAGGCCCAGCAACGCCACACATCGCAAGGTATTTTATATAAATTGCGGCTTATGAGAGGGCGCCGGCTGCCAGTTGCTTGTTTGTATCTTCTGTGCGGTGTGGCGGTGGTGCACTCGTGTATACATTTTTATATATGGCGAGCTTATGAATGGATACAGGAAAAACATTATATGAAATGTGCTCGTACGCACGTATGGAAAATGTACACAGAGCGTCAGTTGCTGTGCCTCCCTCTGCCGGGCATGTTGTGTTGAGGTTGGAGGGTGGTTTCTTGGTACACATTCACAATGGATAGGTCGAAGCGGTGCAGGGTGGGTGTTTGTTTTACCTGGATTGCGGGATTTTAAATATTTTTAAGACAGAAACTCAAGCAAGCATGAAGGTAGGCAGGGTGAGAATTCGTTCACACTGAAGCGCAAATTAACTCGAAATTATTGGAAGACTCCGGGTAAACAACGAAACGTCAGCGCCGGGTTCATGGGCTGCAAACAAGACAATTGGAATACAGTTCATCAATGTTGCTCAACATTATTGCATCATTATTTTTGAGACTTAAATGTGTGCAGCAACAGGTGCTTAAGTAAACAAATATTGAAAGCGATGACTGGAAGCGCGACAAGAAACTCCGGAACTGCACGCTGACAGTTTTGGCTTTAAATGGGGATTTTTTAATTTTTATTTGGCTTGAGTATGTTTTTACACTTGAATTATTATGACGAATGAGATGAGGAAAATATAATTATTCCAGGTTTATTCAGAGATAAATTGTACATTTAAGAAAACGAGTGAGTCTTGGCACTGTTTCTTTGAAATTTGACTCAAGATTGCTGAGTAGTAAAAAAATCTTCCGGTGGAACAAATAATTATTTAAATGAAGTTTTGTGAGTATGTATATATGTATTTCAATATTGTATTATAAAAAAAACAGTGAAAATAATTATGATTCAGCCAATATCCGCTTTAGGTTTTTTATTATTGAATATTAATTAATTTAAGTCAATATTTGAAGCGCGCCTCCGTTCGGTTAATAATAGACATATAGTATCAAACGTCTTATGGAGAGGGATGTGCTATTTGATGGCGGATCCTCGGATATCACCCCTCCCACCTGTCGCTACCAATGTCCTACTAGGACCTTTAAGTGGTGTTTCTGTTAACTCCTAATCATAATGGACGGTCATACTCAGGGGACCTTTATTCATCGGTCAGGAACCGGCTATTAGGGTACTCACCAGTTTGGTAAAGAGGGCACCCTTACCAACCGGATGTGGATTAAACGCAAGGAACATGTGGCTTAGCCTTGAGGACTATGAGCCTGCCATTTGTGTTATCTGTGAGTGTCCTGCAATAACTCAAACAGTCAAGTCTAAGCGAGAAGCCACTAGGTAGACTTTTAAAGCTATTCAAGCAGTCTGGCTTACAAGATTTATAATGATGCAATACAATAGGCCAAGTGAGTGGTCGAGATATTTTTGGACCAACAAAATAAAAAGAACCCTCGATTAAAAATTTATTACAAAACTTAAACTCAACTCAACAACTCAGGAATGACTTCTTCTTTACTTTACAGATACTAACACGGAGCAAAATAAATCTATTATGTACGCCTTATAGATGTCTGCGAAGATATTGGAAATTTGGAAGGACCAGTTGTAGTATTTATTGTTGCTTCAAATATTAGATTATCAATAGTGTTCATAAGGCATTGCCGCTTAACTTCATCAAATTTTCTCAGCTTAACAGCAAGCAATTCTCCATACATTTCGCATTCATCCTTTTGTGTTCTTTTTCGACGTTTTTCATTTCGTTTCCTTAGTAAATACTCGTATGCTTCATTAATAGTTGGATCTACTTCAACTTCTACGCTTGTTGATCTCCGTATTTCTATATTCTTCGGTGATGAAAATCGTTTTGGTGTACCTAGTAAATTTAGTTGTATTTTAATATTGTGACCGTGTATTTTTATATGTGTATAATATTACTTTGTTGCTGTTCAGTATTTTCCAAATTTTGATCAGATTCTTCTTCGTGTATTTCAATTTTAATGTTATTCACGGAAACCGGTTCTGGCATATCATTTTCTTCGATGTTAGAGTTTTCACTTGATACACATTTTTCAGTCAGATCTTCCTGGAAAATATATGTTATTATAAATAAACTTATATAAAAAATAAATATAGTATCTGACTTTTCCAAATAATTTCGTAGGATTAGATATAATGTTTACTACACATAAGAAAACAAAAAAGATACTTATGTTTTAGCGGAAAGGCATAAGTTAAATTAATATATAGAATTATCTACTTTAAGCATTGAACAGAAATTGAAAACTAAAACAGTTCATTTTTTCAATTCAAAATTACCGTTAAACCACTTCTGTTTTGTGGTTTATATATTCCATGCATAAACTCGTCCAGAGCGTGATACGCAAACCAGTTTGGTTCGTAGTATTCTGTTCGTCCGGAGCCTGCCTTCTTGCTTCTTTCAACCCTGCGACGGTATACGCGATAGCTTTGCAGCAACGAAGCAAATTTTCTCTTAATTTCATCTTGCGTTTTTCCAAATTCCGTTCCTACACGCCGGAACACGTCATTTATCATTTTTCTATCCTTCTTGTCCTTGCTTTTGAGATCGTAAACGCACGGATATTGTTTGATTTTTTTAATTAATTGAAGAACATCAGCTTCTGCCCACGCCCTCTGCATCTTCAATATCTTCTATTAAAATATTCTTTGTTATTTATTTATCTCCTTGAAACGCACCAACCGAACACCGTTAGATACTTCAGAGATACTAAACTGGCTTTACCAACAAACGATTCATTCGTATTCTAGTTGTTTTCATGAAAACACCATGAAACAGAACAGAAGAAGCATGAAATATTCAACTTGTCACTTTTTAACCTGTTGATATGCCCAACTTACTAACACTATTGCATTTCCAATATCGCCTTTGATTATTTCTCAGAAATTTGAATAATATTGAAGCAGGAAGCCACGACAAAAAACAAACAAACCGGCAGCACAGTTTTGACGCGTTTTCATTACTATTTTGCAGCGAACTATCAAGAAAATGAAGCTTCAAGCATGAGTTTTTGCATGAAACGTTTTTTTTTCGCCACATAAAATGATGTTACAGAATCTTCTTCATTTTTTGCACGAAGAAATCAAGAAAGGCGAGGAGTTTGTTGCCATTTTTTCAACAATACGCTTAGAAATGCATGAAACACTACGGAAATTAAATGGTCACGAAAAATCATTTCATCTTCTTTTCGCTTGCTGCGATCTTATCAATTCGCCGTCATCATTCAAGCGGAACCGTTGCTCGAGCGAAACAAAGCGAGTCTCCGCGCAGGCGCGAGGTTCGCATGAGCGAGTGAGTTGAAATTATTGAAATCGTGAAATGTGGAAACACGAAATGTTGCCAGGGTTGTAATGTGCATATTGTATAGGAGCTTACCGTGCTGCTGTTACTCTGGTAGTAATGTTTCGGGGTCTAACAGGAGAACCATATGAAACGAGACCAGCCATGATTCGAAATGATTTCACGATTAAAAAAGTCGGTGTGTTTGGCTACAGATTTCACGAAATCAATTTTATTTTTTTGTCGTTTCATTTTTAATTTCCAGGATATGAGCGCAAGCGACAAGCAATTAAAAATCGTTCCAATTGACGGGCTTATGTAATATACAGCTTGCATTTTGAAGAACGAACCTCGATCTTCTAATGACATTTTCATGAATATTCCATTCTACAATCGTGATATACATAATGCAATATTTTTCATTGTTAAAGAAACAAGTCGTGTAATGAATTTCATTAAAGGAATACTTCTTCCCCCATCGTCCAGCCCATAATAATTTCTCCTCTCCGAATTTCGTCCAACGCATTTTTCGTCGGCGGCCAACACCCAAAATAAATATTTTTCCATATTTCTGGTCGCTTTCACTCAATTTGCACCAACTTTCGACTATGACGAAATCTATTAGAGGAGAAGACTCAATACGTCAGCCGCCGCCTCAGTTCTATCTAGGAAAGCTGGGCTCCTGTTCTCAAACGATTAAATTCAGTTTAATCATCCACTAAGCATGGCGAAGTTTTCGAGATAATCCGAGATTTTTTTCTTCTCATCAACAACGAAAAATCCTCGCAACCAACCCCCTGAAAATGTGTGCTGATATTATACTCCCAGCCATGAATTGAGGAATCCAGTGGAAGCTACAAAATAAAAAGTGCACCGAAGAAAAACGGGGAACGCTTCCCCAAACCAGCACTTGTGGCAGCGGGCACAGAAGCAACAACAAAACGTAAAAAGCACAATCCCAGCAGGGAAAGGAGAAGGCAAGCCAAGCATGGCACGAGGTATCGGAATGGGATTAGGGTCCACGTGCTCCGTTCGCACCGCAGAGGCGCGCTTAGCAGAGGAGAGGCCTGGCTATGTTTCCGTGTTTCCTAAACAATTTTCTAATGGCAGTTCTCCACCCGGAAGGGAAATCTCGCCAGGCACAGAGTTGGTGTAGTCGATTCATCTAATCTAATCTCTGCCTCCTCGATTTCAGTCGTATTATGCAATCCTAATAGAAATGTTTGTTAGAATTTGAATGTAGAAACACTTGGATGGGGATAGGAGTTGGCTTTGGTGCTCAAGTTCGCCGCCAACTTCAATAATGCGGAGTCCCTGATCGCCTGGTCTAATGTGGAACAGTCGTCGACTTTTGGTTTGTTGTTGAACATGAAAAGAGTGTTGCTGCAACTGCTACTACAGTGCTGCTGCTTTCAAGTCGAGAAACCGCGCGAACACGCCGCTAAATTGCTTAGAAATGAGATCCTGTTTCATTCGTTCGAATGGGTTTCTCAAACTAAAGCGTGCTTTGTTTTTTTGGGCTCAAACCCGAAGTGTGTAAAATTCGTTGCCCCTTTAAAAATAATAGAGACACACCACATCCTTCTCTGCAGAGTTCACTCGCAATATCTTCACCGCTTCTTTTATAGTAATTCCAGAACACTCCCTCTCAGTACTTTTGCCCTGGTACAAAACCACGCCAGTAACCTTCGCAGGCCTACCAAATTCCTTCCTTTCTCTAATCCGGTCCCACGCGCACAGTTTCTCAACTTTGGTGACGACGAGAAGCAGCAACAAAAACCCATGGCGGCACGACTGCACAGCACACCCTGCCTACACCCTGATGGACTCTGGAAACTAACTGACTCGGAAAACAGTCGGAAATCACTCCAAATTGTGCGAAATATGACACTCAACACCAGGGCACCAGCAACCGTTTATAACAGAAAGCGAATATTCCGCCCCGTTTCGATTCAAATCCGCTTTGGGCGGAAAGCGAACGAGCGATTACGAAACAGTCTGTCGGAACAGAGAGGCCAGCGATGAGGAAATTTGCTTTTATTTTTCATGAAAAAATTGTCAGAAGCAGAAAGCGATGTTCAGCTGCTTTCGTCGCCCTCCGCCGCGGGAGAGTCTCCTCATAGAAAATCTCGTGCGTCTTTTTGTAAAGGGGCAACAATTTAGCTTTGCTTGGTTGCCACACCTACTCGCATGACAGCAACGGTGTCAACCTGTTTCTTTCAAACACTATTCGAACACCAGGCGATCATGCTGCCAAGCAAGGCGTCCGCAGTTTGCTGCGAGAAGTGCTGAGACTCGACCCACAGTTGAAGATTATTTCCAGCCTCGGTGCATGGGAATGAAAGAGATAGAAACATCCATATCCGTTCATCGAAGTCGTTTCAAACGCGCGCGTGTTTGTCATCATGAAAGAAGCTCTTGATACTAGAAAAGCATTTCCAACGCGGAAAATTTCTTTGTTTTGAAACGTATTATTTACATTTAGTGAAAAAAGAATGGGAATTCTGCAATAACGCCGGCCTCCATTAAATCTTAATCTTTGCAAGTGAAATATTAACAAATTAAAGTGAAGAATGTAAGCTGAGGAAGATGTAGTAAATTCAAACAAATTCATCGATGACGGAAAATAACTATAAATGAATAAAATGACTCATTGCTAATGGATGAATGCCATGCACGGCGTTGTTCGCCTTGAGTGAAACATTTCGTCCATGGCTGTAATCTTTGGATTTTGTTGCACGTAGTTATGGAATCCCAGCAGAAATTTTTGCGAAACCTCGCGTATTACGAAGTCTTGGAATCCCTGTCTTCTGCCGTGATTTAAATTCGGAGTGGAGAGAAGAAGAAGAATGTTGTTTGTTGTTTCAACTCATTTTGGGAGAGGTTTTTGATCTGATGGAGAACCAACACAACAATATAAAAAAGGTGGGTTATAAAAAATTCTTGGTGAAAATAAGTAATAAGTTTTTTAACATAACATAACCTTCTCGAGGTACCTGTGCTCTGTTGTGTGGACAGAAATAGTGTCATCAAGCTGGCCGTGGAAGAGACTGAATGCGACTAATCACGAGAAGACCACTCGATACAACCCGCAATCTCAAGGTGTACATAACCATGCTGAAGGGGTTAATGGTACGGCGTAAATGTGTTGCCAACAATATGTAGGCTTCGAATACCAGCCGACTTCTGGTGTAACTTAGCCCTCCAATAATAATGCGGACCTCTGCCAAGGGTGACCTCCTTTTTCGCGTAACTCATGGAATCAATATTGATCCATATTCTGAGGAACTGGAGAGAGACTAGGCTGGTCATTCTCATTAATCCCAAAACGCGGGGATGATCATGAAACGAAACAAAATCCTACTGACCTGACCCATCAGTCTCTTGTCCTTTCTCCTGAAAACGATGCCGCACGCGTCATATTTTGCCCAAATTTAGAATAAAACTCCGAAGTTTGTGTCTGGCCCTGGCGGATGCATGCTTCCCGCACAAAGCCTTCTATATTTACAAGCCATGCTGTAGGTGTGTGTGTGTGGTTGTATGAAGTCCCAACTTAAATTCGTGAAATATCGAAGTCCCATTAAAATCAAAGGGAAAGAAGTTTTCGTTCCGCGGAAAGTGCTGTTTCGAGTGTGATTTTATTGAAAATAAGAGCTATTCCATCAATGTAAAAAACGTACAATAATGCAAAAAGTACCCAATTTACCTGTCATAAATTTGCAATTTAAATAAACAGTGTTATTAATAAGATTTACGGGGTTTATGTTGGCAATGGAGAAAAAAATATCAAAATCCCTTTGATAACGAGGAAAACAAGTGTTTCGTGCCGCGGAAAGTTTTCTATTAATGAAAGTGCCGGGATTTTTTGTTAAAAATAATAGTTTTTTTATAAAGATAAAAGCAAAATTTTCGTTTATTACATTTATTATTTACATTACATTATTTACGTTACATTTATTATTTACATTATTATCACAACTTTATAATATGTAGTTAATAAATGTTACATTTAATGTCCATAATTTTTGTTTTTATTTGGTTTAAAGAAGATTTTATCCCCAATAATTTATTCCCAATAAACGTACATAACCGCACTCCACACAGTCTGACAGCAAAATTGAAGTCCCATGCACCTTTGAATGTGAGTGTGAAATTTTGTTGTGCATGGCTTGTAAATGTAGAAGGCTTTGTTCCCGCACAAACGGGTTTTCACAACCAGGCGAGCGGTGGTAGAAAAGCCGGAGAGTGCCGTGCTTTGCGTAGAGACTTTGCTTCTGCTCTCGCGAGAAGCATGAACTCAGAACTCACACAAATAAGAAATTTATGGATTTCTCAAAGCCGGAGATGTAGAGGGAGGTTATGTAAACAAGAGGGGTAGAGAAATGACCTAAATCACGGGAAGCATGCTTTCGGATCCTATGAACATGCAGACAAGATGGAATCGTTTTTTATAGTTCACAAAGCATTTACCAGGGGCGAACTTTTCGGACGAATTTCAGAATCAAACACACTTCCATGTAGCTGTAGCTATAAAAAAATTCATTGAAAAATCGTTTGCTCCTTCCGCCGTCCCCTCTGGCATGTAAAATGGCCCTTGAAGCAAACCGGGTTTTCCGACAAGCAAAGGCATGCGCAAATGAAAAAGCTTCCATGCTTCTGGGGAGATTTTTTGCTTCGGCTTCCGACCTGGTCTCTCGCGAAGCACGCACTCACACAAGTAAGCAATTGGTTATTGGTGAGGGTTAAAGAAATAAGCTTCAGTTGAGAGAAACGTCAGACGTGTTAAGTTGTTTTGGATGATAATATTTATCGGAAAAACAAAGTGAACTTTATAAATAAGAGCAAAGCACTTTTTATTAAGTAGAGAAATGGCGTCATCTAGCAGTAGCCCGGCGGGTTTGTTTATTATTTTTACTTAACAGATTTCAGTGCAATTTGGTAAATTTCCAGAAAGTTGGTGCAGGAAGTCATCACTGACGCTGATTAGATGCTACAAGAACCACCCTTGCCTTTACGATTCGCTTCATCCACATTATCTTAAAAGAGATAAAAAAGAGGAGGCATATCGCCAGATAATTGAAAAGGTTGAAGCTGTTAGGCCTAACGTAACGATTGCAGACGTAAGGAAAAGAATCAAGACCCTTTTAGGGCAATTGCACAAAGAAAAAAACAAACATCGGAGAACCGCGGGTAAGGGTGATGTTTACCGCCCGAAATTGTGGTGCTACAAAGAGATGAAGTTCTTGCTGAATAGAAATGTGCAAAGCAAAAGCAGCACAAATATTCCTGGGTCGCTTCTGGTAACTGCATTCATTCCATAATGTCCTTTAGTAGTTCATGCATATTCGTCCATATTCAGTTGTGATTTATTTATGATTGCAGGGTGTGAAAGGACAATCAAAAGTGGAAGACTCGAGCGATAGCTTTCTACCCGAAATTCCAACAAACGACAATTTAACGAAGGTATGGACTCAGTTAAAATCCGTTCTTGCGTGACTTAAGTGCTGCTTTGTTCTGTTTTTAGAGACAACGTTGCGACTCCTTAGAAAAGGCTGCTTTAGCGACCCTACAGGCTGCCGAGAACGCGGAGCATAACGCCAAGGCCCAAAGGCAACACTTAACGCCAGTAGAGGCATTCAGCCAATACTTGTGTGCTGAAATGCGACAGCTCAGCCTGCAGACATTCAACAAGCTCAAAATTGATATGATGGAGCTGCTAAATGACGCTTTAGTGAAGGACCAGCAACATGAAACTTGGCATAGGGTTACAGATGAAGTGCCCAGCACGTCCATGAGTTCTACAATAACCGCGCCTATTTATGAAATATCAGGAGGATCAGTGCCATTTAAAAAAATCAAGCTTCAGAAAATCGCAATTATCCAGCCGCCTTCAGGAGAGGCAACCTACTTTCAACTCTAATGGAGGAGATTCACGTGCTTAACATATACAACACACATATTATTTTATTTTTTTAGTTTTAGTAGAATACTTTAATAATTTTATCAAATAAATTGAATTTATATTCCCTTATGACAGAAGTAATCCACGAGTTTCTTTTACATCTGTGTTGGTTGCTGATTGAGCCTTAATTTGTAGTATGATGTTGAAGAAGAAGAACATTGGTTATACCATGAGCTGTGCCCGTATAAGGATTGCTCGAATTTAAAACTATATTTATGCAGTTCTATGAAATTTCTGTCTCTTTCCGCATTCTTCATGTAGCTGCGTTGTGAGTAGTTTTACAATAAAAAATAAAGCTAATTGAGGACAGGTGTGAAAGTTGCAATCACTCTACAAAGGAAAACTGATGGACGAGGGCTAACTTTCAGATATTTCTATACACACCGTGTTCAGAACCTTTTTCGGTCCATTGACGAGATTCGCCTCGTTTCAGGAGTTCCACTGTTGAGATGAGACGAACTCCCGTCAACACCAATGATGGCGTAGCACAACTCTCAACCTTGAGCCCCGATATAAAAACGTTTGTTTTAACTTTTGCAATATTCGAATTTATTCTTCTTGTGTCCTCTGCTCTTCCATTTTCCCCTACCATACTGTGTAACAATAAATAAAACCAAAGTATTGCCTGCTGCTTACTTATATCGATATCAGGTGTCTGGGTATACCTTAGTACACAACTTATCTCCCTTAAAGCAATAGCCATTAAATTATGAATAAAGCGGCTTTCCAGAAGGCGGCTATAAAAAATAAGTCTTCGTGGTCACGTCATATTCTTCTGTTTTCTATACAAAAGACCTAATGTTAGTACCTGAAGAAGCCTCCACTTTACCTTTTAAAGCTTTTCTGCAACGGATCTTGGGATTGTTATCCTCCCACCCAGAGTGTGGATCGTTGGCTGGTGGTGTTTCAACGTTCCTAATATAAATTCTACGAGAGTGGTACCGCTGATGCTGCAGTTTTTGATAGAACAGCCTAGCTTCCGTTTGCAATTTCAAAAAGAAACGAAGGAAAGGAAGAGATATCTAGAGGGATACTACCGGCTAATGGAGTCTTTTATACCCGAAAGCAACTATTTCACTGTCCACTATAGATTTGTGCACAGAAAACGAAACTCTCACTTTACAAAACAGTAATACCAACCAGAACTGTGCTATGGAAGCGAAAGTTGGACTACAACTCAGGACATCGTAGAACGAGTCCTCAACGTTCTTCGATTATAATAGGCCCAAAGAGATAGGATAGGGCGAAGGAAATACAACAGCGAGTTGTATAAAATTTTTGACCACCCAGAACTCTCAACCGGCCAGCGAAGTAATCAGAATGGAGGGCAATCGTGGAAGACACAGGAAAAGGTGGAGGCAATGCTCAACATTCGGAACTGGGGACATGCTGCAAGGACCCTCAAACTTGGAGAAACTCCCTAAAGGAGGCCAAGGATCGATTTGGGCAGTAGCGCCATTGGATTTGTGGAATTATTCATCACTTTTCCTTGTCAATTGAGTTTTGTAAGCTATTTTCGGCAAAATCCTAAGCACAATATTCGACATCGGTGGTGTTATCCTAATTAATTAATAACAACTCTCTCTCCAGCGCTTCCCACACATCATAAGAAGTAAATAAAAGCGGTGATTTTGTATCTCTATGCTACAAGAATCCCCTTCATTAAAAGTGCTCCTTAAACCTCTCGAGAATTTATATTTTCATCCATTTCACATGGTAAAAGTACTTGCAAACAAGTATCCTGTTACCTGCTCATAAATTCTATAACTCAACTTCTCTCAAATATTTATTATTCATTTATTTGTAAACACATTTACCTTCAATTTTCAAACAGGTGCACAAAGAATCTCCTGTTCAGAATTTTTATTTGTCTACCTATGTAGTACCCATCCAGAACTCTCCTCCTCCCACTTGCTGCTGGGTTTCATTTCTTTCGTTTGGAATTTTTTTTATATTTTCTGTTATTGATTTTCTCCGAAACTTTTTTACTTTCATGGAATTTTGTTCTCCTGTTAAGAAAAATCGTTTGTGGGCCGGTGCTGACCGCATCACCATGCATCTGCGGCGAAGAACCTCACCATGGCCCAACAATCGTAGCCTGGGGACCAACCAGACCTTGGGAGAATGGCGGCGGTTTTATATCGAGTAAGACCCTCCTGGATATTAAACATCTTAAAACTGACCATTCTTGCTGACCACCATAGAGGGCGGAGTTGCTTGCCTGCCTCTTTTAATATCATCCAAATAATTCCTTTTTGTTCCTCGCACAAAATTCTTCTTACAGCGACTCATTCATTCCATTCAATTCTCCAAAGGAGCCAGCCAGCAGCATCCAGCATCGGTTTGTTCGAGTGGATTTTTTTATTTTCTTTCTTCCTCCTCTTTTATTATAAAACCGCCATTGGTTCTGCTTTTCCCGTGCATCTGCACGGCGCTCATCAATTTAGATACGAGATAAACACAAAACCTAAAAGGTATCGCGCCTTTATTTCTTTAAAAAAACAAGACCTAGAGAAATATGCTATCACCACGTTCGCTTCTTCCACGTCGAACTCCAGGGATTCCAAATTTGTTAACAGGTCAAAGCGTTTCAGATGGAGATTTTAGGCATTTTCGGCAAGATTTTGTTATTAATTTACAATCAATGCAGCGAAAATCATAGAAAAAGATTTCAATTGTGGGCCAAACAATCGAAGGATCCGAATCCAACCACTTCTCTTGCACCTATCCCATTCGCAAAATATTCACTCTTTTCCCACCTGAATTTCTGAGCACATCCATTTTTATTTAGCAGAAGTTTTCGCGCCAAATTTCTAATTTGAAAAATTCTCCGCCTGAAGTCGACGTCGCTGCAGCGCGCCCGCTTTTAGCGCGAATAGGATAGTGTAGACCCGACAGCCGGCCGGCTCAAAATCGCTTGCAGCGCGACCGCATTGTTAGCCGGGTCGTTGTGAAATGTCAGCGCCGATTCAACCAGGCGCTCAGCTTACCCAGCAAGCAAACACTCCATTCCGTTCCTACGTCGCCCCAGTCGTCCGCAGTGCTGCTTTTTATAGCGAGGGCCTCGCTTGTGTGCTTGCTGCTGAAAATAAACACAAATCAACGAGAAGGTGACTTTTACGACGACGCGTGTTCGGTAGGAGGTGTAAACATGAAAAGAGTGGAGATTAGCCGAGGCGAAGAAAAATCAATATAAACAGAAAATTATTGAAACAACTGTTAAGGATCGTAGCATTTTTATTAATCAATTGGATCCACACATGCAGGTTGATGCCTTCAACAATTCACCGCCCTTCAATCGCAAAACAAAACCTTTATCTTAACTAGAGATATCGCATAGACACATACATATGTATGTATGTAAAAACGTTTATCAAAAGTGTTAATGTTTTGATTGAAGCTCAGCTGCTTCGTAAGCACCACGCAAATTGCGCCACAATAAATGTAAACATCGCCCAATTGAAACGCAAAAGAGCGTTTTCCAGTGTCAGAACTGATCCGAGTTGCATTTGCCAGTATACGAGAGTTATTCATCGAATTCCAATAACATAAATGAATTCATCCTACTCCATTTGCGCGAACAGAGCCAATCACTCGACCCATTGTTATCAGTATGCAAAGCACCCACCTATGTACATACCACTGCCTCCCGATGTACAAATAAAAACGACGCAACAAAAATATAACCTTGGATTCATGCCCCCATTTATTTTCCCTCAGTGAATCGCACGCCAGCCGCTCGCTGGCAATGGTGAATTGCAAACAAGGCGAAATCCACCTATCGCCGCCGCCTCTTACATAGCCCACAGCCGTAAAAGTCTACCGCCAAGAAGGCTGACTGCCAACCAAAACGCGCTGCAGCCAGCGGATTGCTGCTGCTGGGTCTGGGCGCCTGATACTTGTTCATCAATTTAGCAAAATGACGGGAATAAACGGATCGCCCCCTCTTTTTTCATCTTGGCAGCAGCACGGTTTGCCAGCCTTCGCTGTACATTATCCCTCAAATGGGAGGGGAAAGAAGCGGAAGAAGCTGTCTTACCTCCTTAAAATGTGCCACCAATTCGAAATTTTGGGGAAATCCGACCGAGATTAGAAGTCGCTTGGAAGCGGCGCTTCTCCACACCCATTCATCGATTTATCACAGGCAAACGTCAGAAGTCGCACCTACACCAGCGCGTCTCTACCAGTTTTACTTGAAATTCCCCGTGTTCAGTGCACGTACACCAGCGTACTGGCGGCGGTGTGCCGGCTACGTGCGTCGGAAATCGCCTCAGCCGGCAAAGTAAACCTGCTCGGTTGCTTGCTGGCGATTCTGATATCCTGGCAGAAAAGAGGGAAGCAAAACTCTTTTGGCGGGGTCTCGTTTTTCCTGGCTGGTATTCGCTCCGCTTTTTTGTCCCGTTAACAGCAAGAAGAAGTCCAAGCCAAGCCCACCCGCTGACGTCTCCTTCGAATTTATTCCGCTCGGTGCCTTATCAGCAGTTTCGGAATGAAATGCTCTGCCACCGTTTGTTTGGCCACGATGTCGGTGCCCTTCCCATCGCCTTTATCGCACACTCCCCCACATTCCACGGCCACTTCACTCGGACTGTTCGCCTGCGGGGTTGCTTTCGTGCGGCTTTCGCCTTCCTTTTAGCGTATGTCATCGCGCGTGGTTTTCTTCTCCTCGCCGATTGCACTGCACCCGTGCTTGGGCTACAGCACGACGACGATGCGAGTCGACTGGTTTTTCTAGGCGGCGAACGGGAACGCCACGGACGAATACGGCGACTGCCACTGGTTTCACCTGGAACCGCTAGTGGCGCGGTTGCTGTGCGCGTGTTTCCACATCACGTCGTTGGGCAGACGCCGTGCATGACGGCGTGTCTTCAAATCAACCACGGACGGCACGCGATACACAAATTCAATCAGGAGCCCAGGTTCCGCAGAAGGCAAACGACGCGGCCGGGAGGCACTCGGTTTTACACGTTTCCGTGCTGCTTCGAAGCGGGTTTTTATTGAAATAAAAGTTAAACGTCGCAGCACAAAGTTGTTCGGCTGAAAGTGGCGCAAGTTCGGGCGAGGATTGGAATGAATGACATTGATGACTCCGCCTTTACGTAACAATGCGATGTCGTTGCCAGATTAAACTGTTTTATTTTTAATTTAAGATGTTTTCACTTTAATTTTGGAAACTGATTTTTTTCTTCAATTAGGTATGATTATGACAAGCTACATTTAAAGTCACTTCAAATATGCTAACGCAAAGGGCTGCCATCTTTACCTACCTTTGCCGACCTCGGTAGCATCCTTCGTCAGCAGCATGTAGATGTTTCCCGATTCATGAAGCTGTCAAATGCAATATAAGAAAAATTGGCAACAAAGTCGCTAGACACATAATTGTTGAGAAACATGAAAATGATTCTGAATAAAGTAAGACTCTTAAGGTTTATGTTTCAGGGGCTTGTGGCTTCGACATTAAACCTGCTGGCTGCTTCAACTAATCTCCTCGTACCATGACAAAAATATTGCGTCTTCCATCTAATCGCCGCAGAATGGCGTGCCTGCTAAGCGAGCCATTTCCGGGGTCAATCCGCTTATTCCCTGGATTCTGGGAACAGTGAGGGCATTTTCATAAATGCAAGACTGCCGCAACACTATAGAATTTAGCTGCAGACTTCTAATTGCTGAATTCTGCGATGTTGCGGCAGTCTTGCGTTTACGAAAGTGCCCTGACACCATCCCGGATCGATATTTCCAGAACCTCCCAAGATTAAATGGACAGTAGTCTCTTTTCAACCTTAAAAATCACCGGTAGGTGATGGCATCTTCCCAAGCTGATTCTCGACATCCTGGTCTGTTTCTTTGGAGCCTAGCTTCCATTGGAGACACCTTCGAGCAGGGCAGTCGCTGTCGTGGTGGTTTTTATCCCTAAGTAAGACAACAAGCCTCTGAAGCTGTGTCATCCTTCCACCAGGGGTCCAAGACAGCGTTCCAAGCGTTTTGTTCCGCGTATTCATAATAGATCTCATCATGCAACCGCTTCAACTTCAACTTCGGGTGCTCCTCAGATATCAAAAAACTCGAGACGATTTCCCTCTACTACCAGAATGTAAGGGGGACCAGGTCTAAAACTAAAGACATCCTTCAGGCATCGATTGCTAGTGGCCTAGATGGCATAGCATTTACTGAAACCTGGCTCCATGTGGGTATTCTCAATGCTGAAAATTAATTATTCTAGGTACTTACGTACTTTTTAGCAATTCCATTCTCAAATATTGTTATTTGGCGGTTTATATTCAATTTTACACAATAAAAATCTGTTCCCAAAACCAAATAATACTGCCAAATTTCATAAATTACATAAATTCACTTAAATAAACCTTAAATAAGTCAAATTAACTACTTAAGTTAAAGAAATTCCAAAAAAAAGAAAATTTTCAATCCTGAAATCTCAAAAAAATGCATAAGAATCATACTGATAAAAACTCAGTTTTTATGCCATTTTTGCGTCATCAATAATCGTCATTAACCCTATTATAATTAAATATGTATTATATGTATATTCTATTATATTTTTAATTACTTAAAAACATAATTTCACAATTGTTTATTGTTTAATTTCATCAAAATCAATTAAATAAACTTCTGAAATTATTAAACGTGGAAAATTGCATATTTTCAAGAGTTTAATGTCTAATCGTGGCTTAAAATTCACGTTTTTTCGTAAGCGCAGGGATCCTCTATCTAATGGATAAATTTACAATGACAAGTTTCGCAACTTTGTATGGGAAAACTTTGACACTTTGCATTGTAATTTCTGACATATCATACAGGATCCGTGCGGTTACCGAAAAACGCTCGTACGTTTCGATAAGCAGTAGACTCGTGCAACTATGCAATTTTTGTACTATATGCTATTATAAAGTGATATTTGATAATTTCAAAAGTTTATTTTATTGATTTTAATTAAATTAAACAATAAAAAATTGTGAAATTCTGTTTTTAAGTAATTAAAAATATAATAGAATATACAAATAATACATGTTTTGTAATAATAGGCTTAATAACGATTGTTGATGATAACGCGAAAATGGCCTAAAAACTGAGTTTTTATAAATATGATTTTTATGCATTTTTTTGAGATTTCAGGAATTGAAAATTATCTTTTTTTTGGAATTTCTTTAATTTAAGTAGTTAATTTGACTTATTTAAGGTTTATTTAAGTGAATTTATGTATTTTATATAATTTAGTAGTATTTTTTTTTGTTCTGGGAATATGCTTCATTGCTTAAAACTGAATTTAAACAGCCAAACAGGATTTCAAAATTTTCTTATCGTAAAGGATATTGTTGGGGTGCTTGATACAAGCTTAGGCACGCCTTAAAGCATTATCTTTCAAAACCGCGAAGCTTTTCCATGCAAAAAGGGGACTGACCTGGGAAATGGGCTTTATTAAACAAAGTATTGCATATGTGTATGGCCCCCTGGTGGCAGATATTTCAGAAGTATGAGCCCGAATCTTTCTGTGTTCTCAGGTCCACCTTTAGGACCCTGATTAAGGGCTGAGGTAAGGAACTGAACCTAACCTGGGGCCAGTTCACGCAATTCGACACTCGACGTCGACATCGACGCTTTATGAAAACGACATTAATTTCAACGACGTTGAATTTGGGTTCACGTAAGCGTTTTCCCAAAATAATTTCTCCTAAAGTTATGCAAAATCCAAAGAAACCGGTGCACTTTTCACATTATCCATAAGGGGGACAAGTTGCAAATAATACTAAAACTTCAATAATGTGAGTAATTAAATTAATTAATTAAACAAATTCATAATAATATTGGAAAATCTCAGCTCTGAATTTATTTTTGTACATCTAAATCTTCTTGGAGTAGTTATAATTGTTATTTTTCAACTAATAATTTTTCTTTTTCTGTGGAATTTTGCTCGTTCAGAACTGTAAAAAGTTTTGAGTAAAATTATTTCTGCTGTGCTCTAATTGGCACCACAACTTGTTTTTAATACAACAATAAATGAATTCGACGCCAAATCTGGCGTCGAGAAGATTAACGACACTTTTAAAACGTCAAACATAAAACGTCGACTTGCGTGAACCCAAAACGACATTTAACGCATCGTTTTCAGTCGACGTCGAATTGCGTGAACTGGCCCCTGCTAAGAGTCCGCCCTAGAGACTTACACAGGCTAAAGAGCTAAAAAGATCCTTTACCTTCATTACAGGCCTAAAGTGGCCGCGGTTCCCATATCATAGTGCAACTCATTTTTAGGTCATTTTTAATTAATAAATGGGCAGCACCTGAAATCCTAATTAAATAAAAAAACACAAAATATTTTTATTTAATATTTTTATTCGTTCTTTTTTCTATCAATTTTCAAATTGTTGAGTTGATTTGTACTCTCTAGGTAGAAATTGATTTAAAAAATTATTTCATTTTTTTTGTTTTCATTTATCATATGATTACATACATATCTATGTTTTGTTGGGTTTCTCTTTTTCTGTTTTTTTATTTGTTTGTTTAATTTCCATTTTGTTTAATTACTGTTTTAAATTTCAAGGAAGCTAAAAAGTTAGTAAAGTTTTGTGTGTTCTTCCTTTAGACAAATTTATATTTTTCGTTTCTTATATAATTTTTGTTTTGTTTTTTTGAGTTTATTTTCTCATCGCTTTTTTTATTCTCAAATTTTTTTCATCTTTTTCAAATATTTATTTTTTTTATTGATTATCTGTTCTACTGTTTATTTTGTTTTTTTTTGTTTATTAAAAATTTTTTTAATTTTTTTTTGTTTGTTTATGTGATTATCAAAAAAGAAAAACAAAAAACAGTTATTTTTTTTATTTATGTAACAAACAAATAATAGTTTTAATAATAATTATACATAATTTATATAATTATTTAATTATTGGTTTTTCTATTGTAATAAAATGTTTTTTTTTGTTTTTATGAAAATTTAAATTTGAAATAATTAATTAACATTCACATACACATTCAAATCTCTAAAATACACATACATTCACAAATCTATGTTTTGTAAATTTTTTGTTTTTGTTTCCATTTTTTTAATTATTTTTTTTTTCATTTTTGTTTTTTATAATTTTAGCTTAAAATAAATTTTTTTTTGGAAATTTAAATGTTTATTTGTTACTTTTTTATGTTTTTTTAATAATTTGAAATGTTTTTTTTCTATTAAATTTTTTTTAAATTTCTTTTTTTTCACACTTTTTTTAATAAGTTTTTATTTTTGTGTGAATGAACATTGAAAATTTCAAAATATTTCTAGGCAGCATTGACCGTTAATTTTTTTTTATTAAATATAAATGGGATTATACAAGGTCCTATATACTTTTTTTCATTTTTTTTTAATTTCTGTTAACACTTTTCTTTCATTTTTTTGTTAATAATAGGTAATAAATAAAAATATGTTTTTGTTGTAATTTATTTTTCTTTCATTATAAAAATTAAATTTTGAAAAACAATTAGAAATTTTCATGTGCCACAAATATTTTATTTAATTATGTTTTTTGTTTAATATTTTTAAAAATAAAATTTTTACTCCGATTTTCTCCGCTCTCGCATTTTTTATCTCGATTTTATTTTATTTAATTTTTTTTGTTTATCATCAGTTCATTGAATTTTCGTTTTTTTTTTAATAAATTTGAAATATTTCCTACTTATCATTTACTTTAGAAAATTTTTTATTTATTTTTTTTGCCAATTTATAGAAAAATAATTGTTTTTATAAGTATCAAAGGTGTGAACAAAAATATTTTTTTTACTTTTCAAATTTCAATTTGTTTTTATTTTTATTTTCATTTTAAAAAATTCTAAGACTTAATTTTTTCATTTAAGTTTGTTTTTTTTAATAATTTAAAGGTATCAAATTGAAAAAATTAATAATTATACAATACATAATTAATTGAAGGTACACAGGGTATTTTTTATAATCACTTTATTATCCATTAAATTTGTTTTTAATAATTATGGCGTAGTGGTTTTGTTGATTTTTTGAACTTTTTGAATAAATTATGTTTTTTTCTCATTTATTACTTTCTTCGTTTCCTTAATAATTTTGGTTAAAAAATGCAGAATTGATATATTTTATTGAAATAACTGTAAGCAGCCCTGGTGAAATTTTAATTGTAAAGAAAATTATAATTAAATGATACAGGAATATTTTATTTTAGTAAAGAGTGCCTTTACAATGTGTTTAGTGCCGTTGCTATGTGTTTTGCAATATTTAAATTCGGTATTGAACAGAAAAATGGAAGGTATGTGTGGGCTTAGTGTGAAAAAATATAGTCTCTAGTTCAGTTGAGTTTTTAACTAAAAAGGAAATAATAATACTGAAAAGCTCTGAAAAGTGAATTGAAAGAGTAATGCAAATCGAATTGTGTCTCAAAATACCTGTAAAACATTTTAAATGCTTATTTATTTTGGAATTCCTTAATTAAGAATAAATATTTAAACTTTTCTTGTGGTCGTTAAAAAAATATGAATAGCTGCATTAACTAAAAGGCTTGAATAGATGTAGTTTTGATTGTTGTATGGCTTAGTCTAGGTCTAGTCTAGGCACGGCATGGCCGCATTGAATTTGATTGCAATTTGATTACATTCCTCACTAAGCAACTCTATCATATCTATCCCCGCTGATTAAAAATTGAGGCGCTTAGCAATTAAATCTTCAAAAAAGGCTTCAAACCCTCCTCTGGTATCTATATGTAGAACAAAAGAAGGCACTATAGTTACAGGCAGCGAAGATGTAAAGAAACGATGGAAGGAATTTTTTAACGAGCTGCTGCAAATGAAAGCACCAGACATGTACCAGAACCCCGTCTACAACATAACGATGACACCACAGAAACAAATGCACCCATCCTGGAAAGAGTAGAAGGTGCCATACGATCCTCAAAAAACAACAAACCTCCAGGAACAAAGCATTATCTGCCCAATGCACAAGAAAGGGGACAATTCCACTGTGGAAATTATAGAGGTTCATTTTTAACCCCAGTGTATAAAATAATGACAAACATAATTAAGGCCAGACTGAAACCTTATGCAGGAGCGGCAATAAGTGAATAACAAGCTGGATTCAGACGAAATAGATCAACAATGGACCAATTTTTTTCAATAAGGCAAATCCGAAAACGCTGGAAATACAACATCGACGTGTATCAACTTTCCATCGACTTCAAACAAGCATACGACAGCATCGACAGAGAAGAAACGCATGCGACAATGCTGGACCTAGACATACCCCTAAAGAGAGTGAAACTGACGAAAATGACAATGAAAAATACAAGGTGTACAGTCAGAATACAACGAGAATTAACGGAGTCCTTTCCATTCAAGTAAGACTTAATGGGCTGACATCCATGCTACTTAATCTCTGCCTTAAAGGAGTGATTCGCAAAGAAAACATTGATGCGAACGCAACCCTGCTTAACAAATCAAAACAATTGGCAGGATACGCCGACGACATAAAGTGCCTTGCAGATCACTGTCAAACCTTCGAGAAATATTCACGGAATTAAAAGATGGAGCTAAACGTATAGGGCTGCAAATAAATGCAGACAAGAGTAAGATTCTAATTCAGTCAAGCGTGGAAAGAAGAAGAAACCAAAACACCAACTAGGGAGAACATAACTTAGAATGGAAGAATATACAAAACTATCATACGTACAGTAGCTACGTATGGGTGTGAAGCCTGGAATATCTCCCAATAATCCGCGGACGAGATGGACATGTTCGAGAGGAAGGTGCTCCGAAGGATATATGGCCCAATCAAAGACAATGCGTGGGGAATACACTAAATCACGAATTGTACGATCTAAACAAAGATTGTAAACCCTCGACACGTCCCAAGCTACTGCGTTTACGTTGGGCCGATCATGTCCAAAGCCCTGTATCTACTACCAGATGGCGAAAGACCAGTTGGCAAACCACGGTCAAGGTGGGAAGAAAACGTTAAGGCCGATGCAGCAAAACGCTCAATACAAGAAACTGGCTACAAGCCGCGAAACAGAGATACGTCTGAAGGAAGAATATGACGGAGGCTAAGGCTCGAATTGGGCTGTAGAGCCATCGACGAAGAAGAACAAGCAATTAAAACGCAATCAAATTCAATTCGTGCTGGGCCTGGCCGTAAAAATGGTATCACCATTTCGCTTTAATGAAATCTCAAGCTTTAAGGTGTTCAATTATGTGCGAGAACACTAATCTTTGTCGTCTATATCTGAAAATTAAATTTATCTGTACATTTTGTTGTATCAAACTTCATCTGAAAATAATTTGCTAATTTAAAATAAAATTTTGAATATATTTGATGCCCCTTTCATTATTAAGATGCTCCTTCCTAAAAACAAAGCCCTGCCTTACAAATAAATAAGAATTTTTGTAACAATGATCGAAACAAGGACAATCTAAATATCTTTCTTAATCAACAAGATGAAGATTTCAATCGATTAAAAAATGTATTTTTGGATGCAGGTTGCGTGAAAAGTTTCTAGAGTTTCACATATGTAAATTCATATAAAAAGTACACAATATACTTCAAAAGCCGGTAATTTTAAAACTCTAGGGATTGTAATTAGCTACTAAAAAAATCGGTATCCCTTTCCCCAGCCTTCATAGCTCCTAATTTGTGCTCCCAAAGGATTAAGCTCCTTCAATACATTTCCCCACAAATTTCAGCGCCTCCATCAATTGCTTTACTCACTAACTGAAATCCGATGACAGACGGACAATTTTGACTCGAATTCGCGTTATTTTCGAATTTTTTGACTTTCGAATCGCACTTCAGGATAACTCCCAAGAGATAACAATCCGAAATCCACTTATCCGAAAAAAAAATAAACTAAAAGTATTAAATTAATTTTTAAGATATTTTGTTGTTATTGCATCACATAAAAAAATCGATTTTAAGTTCTAACCTAGAAACCTTTCACGCAACCTGTAAATATAAATTATCTGCAAAATAAACGAATTTTAAATAAAGATACAAAAAAAATTTACAAAAAAAAGAGAAATTATAATAAAAAATTTGAAGCAAATTTATTAAGTAGCTTTTACAAAAAGTTAAAAATAATAAATTAATTACTAAATTTATACAAACTAAAAAAAATTTATTATATACACTTATATTTAACAAAAAAAATCAATTTTAACTTTCAACATTTTTTCAACGACTTTCAAAAATTATTTCTCAAAAAACGAAAAAATTTTGTTTGTTTCAAGTTAAATTAAAAATCAAGAATTTTTGCTTTAATGTTTCCAAGTTTTTGTTTCGTATCTTACTTGATAGAGCTTAAAAATCAATATTACATATTTACAAAAAAAGTACAGTTAAGAAGATAGAATTATTTGTTAAATTTATAGCCTCTTTTTTTCTAATTTAAATTTTTTTAACTTTCACGGAAATCATATTTAAAAAACAAAAAATAAAAATTATTAAAAATCACAATAATTATAAAGAAGAAATTGATTGGCTTTGATTTATTTTTTAAGGGGGGTCTTTAATGATATTTTTTTCGTATAGCACACGTAACACAAGCAGTAGTTTGTTGACTTTAATTATTTATTATTAAAAATTTTCTTTGCAATTCAATTGAGAATGAAATATGCAGGTTTGATAAGAATTTATTATCGGCGTTTTCGCATAAGTTTTTAGAAGCGAATTGACCTAAATGTTTTTTTTCACATGAAACGTCAAGCTTAAGAGTCGCCCTTTTTACTACCAGTTCGTCAAGCCGTTCTCGACATTGTGCAATGCCTAGTAGTAAAAGCTCGGTTCGAAAGAAGGAAAAGAAGAGAGGAAAGGTTAATAAGAGTCAGGGGGAGACGATGGACTTTGCGTTTAAACGACAATGGATGATGTAGGAGTTCACTTAAAAAAGACGAAATTTTCTGAAGCTCAAATTTCAAAACAACATTTTTTGTAAGGAGGCTTCAATTTTGCAAAGTCCGATATCTTCAATAGCAGCCGGATGAGCCAGAGATGCTACCGTCACCCTTAGCGGGAGACAAAGTACAAATAATTCCGGCAAAAAACATTTTACAGATACAGAAAGAAAAAGAGTTAAGTTGAACATAAAGACTAAACGTTTTGGGCTAAAATTTAAAGTGCTATGATGTGATGTGTTTGATGGGATACGAAGGCTTTAATCCACTATGAGCTTTTAAACCAAGAGAGATGATAACCAAGAGATCTACTACGAGTAGCTTGACCGGCTTAAGTCAACGCTGGAAAAAAATCTTTGATTTCAAAACGAAAAGTGTTCTTTCGTCAAGACAACGTTCGCCAGCGTACAGCAACTTGACTTTACAGAAGCTGGAGTAGTTTTAATGGGAAGTAATGCTACAACCATCTTATTGGCAGGGCATTGGCCAATCTGATTATCACTTGTTCCGCCCAATCTACAAAATAGAATATAGAAGAATGAGTATTTTTCGTCACAACCAAGTGAATTTTGGAAGGGAAGTGTTCAAACTCGACCAGATGGATGAACATCCTTGTAGAAAATTATGGAGAATACATTTTTGGATTAACTTTAGGTTTATGTGTCTTAATTTTTGAAATATTCAAGTGAAGAAGGGATAACCCCTTATGAAAAAATAAAGGAATTGGAGCGACGTACATAGCCTTGTATTTTTCTTAAAGTGTTTATAAAGGAAATTTATTATATAAAGAATAAGGCCCCTAGTGCGAGTGTCGGTTAACGATCGACTTGACTATAGTCGATTGTGTCGATTAATTTTCTTTTTGGCATTGCGTAACCCAATCAACAAATATTTGGACTACTCTGATTTAGAAAGTTATTTTGAGCAGTGTTTTGTTGTTAAAATTCCTGGAAAATTTTGTCGTGAATAAAAAAGCAATCGATAAAAGTCGACTGTCAAATCGACAATCTTCGATTAAATTCGACATTTGCAATATCAAACTAAATAATCAACAGTCTATAATCGATAAATGTTGCTTGTCGATTAGGTGTCGACACTCGCAATAGGGGCCTAAAGCTTCGGATATTCAAACAAACAAGTCGTCCCTCCCTCCCTCGTCCCTGCTGTTTCAAACATATAAAACTCTCTCTATAAAATCTGTATTACGATAAAATTGTGGCTGCCAAAAATTAAAATCTTTTATGCAATATGCAACTTAAAAAATGTGCAAGAAAATATAAAACGCGTGTGTACTACTTGCATTGCTTCACAGAAATTGTTACCGACAACATGCCAAATACATATTTGTACAAACAAAATACAAAATATTACATTGAAAACTATTTATAATATTACTTTTGCATCACCTTTCATAACTGTTATGAATTAATTTTAGTTATTTTATTTAAATGTAAAAATTATAAAATAGAACCATATCACATGCAGGGGGAAAAACACTGGATTATTATTTTGCAACTAAAAACGAAACAAAAAGAAAAACATAAAATAATATTACAATGTCAATCTCTCTCTTTTTTTGTTGTTGTTAAATAAATAATTTACTTTGTGTATTTAGGTTAAAATTTGAAACTGAGATTGACATTTTAGATTTGTTTAATTAATTTAGAAAAAAAAACTTTGTTTTAAGTAGTTTCTTCTGTATCAAGTTAATTTAAATAACAATGTAAGAAATAATTGTTAAATTTAAAACAAACTAGTTAGAAGAACTGAAACAGTTATCTGTTGTATCAGCTGCTCTTTTTGAAATGTTTTTTTATTTATATACAGGATTTTCGTAATTGGTATATAATATTACAAGAAATGACTTTGTAGTAAGTTGTGATTAGTTAAAAGAGTGTTTCCTTTGTTTAGCAGATTTCAATACAACTAGGGAGTTTCGTCAATTACTCGTAAACCGCCACTTGTTAAATTTAAGATTATTTAGCTGAAAATATAGTTTATAAGGGTTTAGCGAAACAAAAAGTAGTAATTTTACAAGATATAATACAGTAGAGACCGAAAACATTTATATTTTACAATAAGAAACATTAAAAAGAAATAGTTTAAAACATTTCTGAGGTGTGCTCGAACACGTGAACTTATAGGTTTCCTACACGTTTAGTCCAAATAGTCGTAGAGCGGTATAGATAACAAGAGTTCAATTATTTTTGTGTTGCGGGAAAAACATAGCATAGAAGGTTTCAATGGAACAGACATTGTGGTAACGGATAGATGGTTGTCGTTTTAGAAGATATACGAAAATTTAGTATAAAACTGTTGAAAGAACTAACAAAACGTAGAAACGAGTGGAAGAAGAAGCTTTAAAAGGGTAGAGTACTGCAAAAACGGTAGTACCAATTAGAAATTCATTCGATATTACCGCGCGTTAAACAAAATTTACTTTAAGTTATATATCGAGAACGTGATGGAAGTAGGGATAAGGAATCTCCGAAAAGTACTCGAGTAAATACTCATGAGTAGAATAGAGAGAAAATTATTCAATGAGTATTTTTTATCCGTTCAAAAGCACTCGATTACTTGAGAATCGATGAGTACTTTTTTGACATATAGCTACTCTCGAGATGGGGAGCAAACATTAACAGAAAACGTGAAACTAGCAGAAGAACTAGCGGGAGACATGCCTACATTAGAAAACGTACAAGACTCAGTGAAAAAACTAAAAAATAACAAAACTCTGGGCAAAGATAACGTTGTAGCAGAGCTATTAAAACAAGGAGGTGAAAGCGTAATATTAAGCCTTCACGAAATCGTAACACTAATATGGACCCAGAAACAAATATCATCGGAATGGAGTGCTAAACTGCCGTAATTATAGAGGCATCGCTCTCCTGAACGTAGCATGTAAAGTATTATCAAATATTTTATACGTTAAAAACTGCAGCCTTACGCAGAAGCAGCTCTGGGAAACTATCAAAGCGGTTTCCGTCCCGGAAGATCTACCTCAGACCATATTTTCACTCTTAGGCAGGTCCTAGAAAAGGCAATTGAATTTGACATAAACATACATTCCCTATTCATAGACTTGAGAAATGCCTATAATAAAATAAAACGTGAAGAGTTATATAAAAGCTATGTAGTACTTAAGATTTCCCAAACCCCTCGTAGATTTGACCAAAATGACAATGAAAGAGGTAATATGCAGAATGAGAATTGAAGGAGAGCTGTCAGAACCATTCAACGTCACAGTAGGATTTAGACAAGAAGAAGCTCTATCGTGCTTACTATTTAACGTAGCTATGGAAAAAGTGATACGAGACGCAGGCATAAACACCGCGGCCAGTATTTTCAACAAGTCGGTACAACTATTGGCATACGCTGACGACATCGTAACACTACCCAGAGCCACCGTAGCAATGAAAGAAGCTTTCATATCGCTAGAAAGAGCAGCAAAGAATTTCGGACTAGTAATTAATGAAGAAATCGAAGGAGTAAACGAATTTATATACTTATGGAAGCTAATTTCAAAAGATAACGACACGACATAAGTCAAAAGGAGAATTGGGTTGTCTTATATAAGCGTAAGTTACAGATTACTTGAGATATAAATTCAAACTTATAATGGCCCGTTTACATAGCAAACGCAAAGAGGAAACGCAAATTGCAGCTCTCTTATCGCACAACGAATGTGAATTGTTTGTAAATAGACACGAAAGCATACATACTTCTATGCGATAAAAGAGCTCCAATTTTTATTTTTCCTTTGCGTTTGGGACGTAAATGGCCTTAAACTGTCCTTAATTGAAGTAGAGAAATACATATATGTACGTGTAAAGCGTTTACATGGAAAATCTTAGCGACTGAGATAAACTTACAGTCAAAAGAATCGAGTACTGAAATGCGTAGAATCGAAAGCCAAAAACTCATATGAGTAAATAATCGAGCACCGAATCCGTATCCCTAGATGGAAGTAACGAGTGGAATGAAGATTTATTAGGTGGAGAAAGATGTGGGTGAAAACGAATGTCTGGCAATGAAGAATCTCACGATCGTTTCGCAAACTCTACTCTATATACTTTTCATATCTTATTTAAAGAAACTCATTTTTAGAGAAATCTTTTTGTATATAGATTTGATAAAAATTGTTCATTTTATAAAAACTTGCTTTGTTCTTGCAAAAAATTATTAATGTTTATAGCAATGGCCCCAGAACATAAACATTTTGTGCAAAACTTTGAATGCCATTGCATCATATAGTCTGAAATCATGGTACACACCTATTCCCTTACTAGAAAATGTCTCCAAAATCATTGGCTTAATAATAAAAATAGAAAATGTGTGAAATTGTTACTTTTAACTTTACATAACACATATTGTTTATTTTTTATTGTATATGCAACAGTATTAAAGTTATTTTTATAGAAAAAACCATCACTTAAAATGCGAAAATTACTCTAAAAACTCTGGAAACCTTTAATTTTTGTTTTTAACCTGATATGGTATTCATTGTTTTGTCAAATAATTTTTAAAACTATCACAAATGCATAAAATAATGTGTTATATTAAATTAAAGTTAACAATTGTTTCAGGCTTAGTTTGCGAAGTTAAAATCGTGACTATTTAATGGTAGAAGTGTAATTATTAAAAAAGTTAGGTTAGTTTAGAGCTGAGACTATTAAGTAGCAAGTTGTTAAGTTTAAAATAAATAATAAAATGATGTTTTGCAATTTAAAGCTAATATTCAAAAGTGGCTAGTGTCGAAAACTAATCTTTCATCATATTGTAGTTGGTGTACATGAGTATTCTTTCTTGCAATATTACAAAAACAATACCAATTGTGAAATACCCTGTATATATATGTATATCTGCATTTTTTTTCATTTATATATATTTTTTTTTCATTCTTTCAAAAAAATTTCATACACCTAAATTATACCATAATTTAAACATTTAATCACTTGATTTTTTTTTTCTTATGTATATCACAAATTTCTTACAATTTCAATTTTTTTTCATATCTCAAAGAATTAATATAATTATATAAACAATAATTTCATTTTGTTTTTATTAAATAAAAAAAAGAAAACTTATAAAGAAAAAATCACTTCATAAAATTTGTAAAAAATAACAAAATTTATGAATTTTTATTATTATTAATATTTGTTGTTTTGTTATTTTAATTATTATTATTATTAATATTACATACACAATATAATAAAAAGAAGTCGAAATATTAATAATCTACGACGTAAAGGTACTAAAGTATGTTGTTGTTGTTGTTTTTTGTTTGTTTTTGAAGTTAGGTAAATATATAATATATATATGTAGATAATTTACACAATACATCAACGAATGTACATATAGAAATATATATATAAAAAAATTATTTAATAATTAATTATTATCAATAAAACCACTCTGATTTTCTAAATAATTAAAAAAAAAATTAATAAAAATTAAAAAAGGGGGAAAACAAACAGAGATAATTAATTACATAGGGGAAAAACAACATGTGAGAAGCATGTGGATATAGCAGCGTTATTATTATTATTTATTTTATTATTATTATTTTGTTTTTTTTGTTTTTGTGAAAAGGGGGAAAAAAACGTTTACGATATTTTTTGTGCATATAAAGATATTACATATATAGTAGCAATAGATATTTTTATATGTATATGCATATATATGTTAGAATATATAGATACAAAAAGAGGTTTCAAAACAACAATTCAAAAAGACCAGTTTTTGAATTGTTTATTTTGTTTTTATAATTTGTTTTTTTTTTCAAATGTTATTATTGGCATTTTTTTTAAATATATATATTATATATATTTATTTATTTTTTTTGTAAATTTATTATTGTATATTTTTGTTGGGTGGTGTCAGTAGTAGTCACAGATAAGTGGATTCACCTGCAAGACACACAAACATAAAAAATAATAATAGAAAATTATAAAACAAAATGAACTAATGTTAAATTCTACTACAATTATTATTTTATATAATTATTTGTTTTTTTCTTGGTTTTTTTTGTTTTCTCTTTTCTAGCCATTTCGTTTTTTTTGTTTTAATAAGCGATGATGAGGATGATATTTTTATTTTTATTTAATGTAAACTACAAAGAAATAAAAAGAAAGAAAGAAATTAAAGATAAAATAATACTTTTGTAAGGTTTATTTTTTGAATAGAAAAGAAAATATTTTGTTTATATTCTAAATAATGAATATATTTTAAAGGTTAACTCAAATAAAAACGTGGAAATTCCTCTTTGTGAATTCTAGGGTTAATTTTTGGGTTTACTACTGGACCCGAGTAAAGTCAAGCAATGGAATTCGAAGCCAAAGATGGTTTTGTCGGTGTACAGAGTCGTGGTAAAGTAGCTGGAAAAGATGGCATCCCGCCAGAATTGTTGAAAGCCGATTCAAGCCTCATAGCAAATGCGCATCAGCCAATCCTGGAAATAGCATGGAATACCTGTACCTTTCCGGATGACTGGGCGGAAGGTATCATAGTCAAAATACCAAAAAAGGTGCACCTAACAATATGCGAAAACTGGAGAGGCATCTGTTTATTATCTACTGCGGGCAAAATTTTGTCCCATATATTACTATCTAGGATAAGAGAGGCAGTAGACCGAACGCTTAGGGGGCAGCAGGCCGGATTCAGTAAGGGCCGCTCATGTATTGATCATATCAACACCTTGAGAATAATAGTGGAACAGTCTACTAAATTCCGATCTCTCCTTTACCTTGCTTTCGTAGAATATGAGAAAGCGTTCGACTCGGTTAATAGGAGCTTTATATGGCAGGCACTACGGCGACGTGGACGTAATAGAATTGATAAAAGCCCTCTATAATAATTCCAAATGCAGAGTTCTCCATAATGGAAAATTATACGACAGCTTTGAGGTGAGCTCAGGAGTACGACAAGGATGCCTACTTTCCCCTTTACTATTTCTTATAGTAATAAATGGCATCCTTGTCGGCGCTCTAGATAGTAGAATAGGCGGCATACAATGGGGTTTGCTAGATCGCCTTAAGGATCTCGACTACGCGGATGATATCTGTTGCTGGCCCACAGACATCAGGACCTGAAAAACATGTTAAGCGATTTGGCAACAGAAAGTAGTCCAGCAAGCTTAAGGCTAAATCCGACTAAAACAAAATAAATGCGGATAAATGCAAACACCGTTGAACGAACAGCGCTGAATAACTGTGACGTGGAACTGGTAGATAAATTCTGCTACCTCGGTAGTATTATTACCGAAAATGGTGATGCAGAAGATGTCTGTTCCACAATAAATAAAGCACGAGGCGCATATGCGTGCCTTTTCCGCATATGCAGATCAACACAGATTTCAACTTGCGGCTCTTCAACTCATTTGCGGCTCTTCAACTCCAACGTTAAGGCGATTTTTTTGTACGGTTGCGGAACATGGAAAGTCACCCAATTCATCACGTGGTGGCCACAAGACTTCATCAACAGATGCCTGCGTCGTATCCTAAAAATCCGCTGGCAAGATAGAATTTCAAACGAAGAACTATGGCGCCGCCGTGCCGGCCAAGAAAGGATAAACGACCAAATCAGGCGAAGAAAATGGAATTGGGTTGGCCACACCTTGCGACGCGAAAACGAAAATCCGCAAAGATCCCGTCGAGTCGAAAGACCTAGAACAACGTGGAGGAGAACCCTACTAGTAGAAGCCGCAACAACTGGGAGATCCTGGTCGGAGCTGAGAGCTGTCGCGCAAAACAGAGTCCGTTGGAGGGCAACTGTTTCCGCCCTATGTCCCATGAGGGATTAAAGGAGCGTAAAGAAAAAGAAGAAGACAGGGTCGTGGTATATACGATCCTCACATATGGCCCGCTGGATTTGCTACCTGAGAATATGGTTGCCAAAACCACAGACTAACCATCCTCTAGATTGACCTCTACTACTGTTAAAAGTAGTAAAAAAGAAAGGTCATCAAGTTTATATGGAGAATATCTAGTAACTATACCTATAATCAAGAAGCCTCAATCGCCCAATTTGAAGACAATTTTAAATTGAAATACCTTAGCAGTGTGCGACAACGAAATGAATGACAGCGTTCAAATTTAGGCCTCAGAAACCCGAAATTTCTGCCTAACAAATCCTTCGCAGCGATGTGACTCTTCGCGTTACTATTTAACAAAAATTTTCTTAGAAAAGCCCTTCGGTTTTTATTAAGTGATTTTTTCATGTGTTTACTTCTGGTTGTATTGACACTGATGTTCGAAACTATTCAACGAAAGGCTAAATATCTAGGCATAAACCTAGATCAAAAGCTCTCCTGGAAACCCCAGATTGAGAAAGTAACTGCCGTCTACGCCAGGCGACCTTCTGGATTATTTATCGATCCTCAAGGAGTTAAACCTGGAGCCAATGATATCATTGTCCGATACCATTCCTGCCACTCTTGACTCTGACAAACCGTTTACGACGATTATTCGAAGTAAGTCAGAGTGACAATATAGCAGATCTTTCTTTAGAGGAAGCACGGCCTTTTGATATACGGGCGGTGCCAAATAGCTCTAACATTGTTGTCAAGCTGCCCTGTTGGATATTAAATCTCACAGGGTGTCATCAAAGACGGTCCTAGATTGTCTCCTATCTCAGAAATCCCTCATCAGGAGCAACAGTGTTACTCTGAAGTGGATTCCGTGCCACGAAGGTCACATTAATAATGTAAATACCGACAGCCTGGCTAGAGTAGGGGCAAACTCATCACCAATCGATCCGAAACCTTTCTGTAGCTTAGCAAGCTGCCACATAAGAACGGCCATCATAAACTGGGTCGACGAGCTATTTCTCCTCGACAAGGGAGGTCGAGAATACAGCAGATACGAAGACGATTCTCTACTACAAACCTGAAGCAGGGAAAGGAAAAAATAGACAAGGCACTAATAGCATTGGTGAAAATCCTGGAGAGTTTCTAAATGTAAAAATATTTTTATCTATTTTCAAAAAAAACTTAAGTACTTGACGTTACCATTTCGTAGTCTAAAAATTTAAATATATTGTTAGGCAGAGCACAACAAAGTTCAAGCGAAACCTTACTAAAGTATTCAAGAAAAAACATAGTGTAAAAATTAGAATAAAATTTGCAAGAACACATGCTCAAAACTGCAAAAAAGATAGAAATAAATAAATACTGTTCAGTTGCTTCTTAATTATCAACAACAAAAAGAACCAAGTGCCAAATCTCGAAAATTCATCCAAAATACAAAACATGCGAAACTCCTTTCTCTTGTTTATAATTATGTTTAAGTAGCAATAGATTTTGTAAGTTTTAATTATTAATTATGATTTTAAATCTCAAGTAACGTGTTCAGTAGCAACATTGGCTGTACTTGTGGCAGTAGCAGTAGTAGTAATATTGGCATTAACAGTTTCGCAGCAGACATCGCTCTCGGACAGCAAGCGATACCTGCCGATAGTCAAGCAGCTGTCAGGCGAAGAGTTGTCCGCTTTGGTTTTAATTAATTAATCAATTTAATCAATTAATCGATTACAATTTTAATTATGAGAGATAATGTGTGAAAGGAGGAAAATGAATAAAAGCAATTTGATTCGGATGTATGCAATTGCGCAAAATATTAATTGGATATAAAAAAATATTGTAAGCAGGAATTAAATAAAATTAATTAAATGGATTTTGTAATACGTACGCATTTTGGTTTTCGATTTTTTTGTTTTTTTTCGGATATATACCATCGATGATATTATTATTATTAATTTTCGATTTTACATTATTGTTCAAATTATTTTAGTCGGAATTATCGGAAATTGTGGTTGTAGAACGCAAATTCGGCAGCATGTAAAAAACAATAGAACAATATTATTTAATTTGTTTGTGGTTTTTCTTTATTAAATATTTTATTTGTTTTTTGTTTATTATATATTTTTTGCGATTTATCAAAGAAAAGTAATAACATTTGCAAATATCTCGTGGTGGGGCATTATTTCTGTAAAAGATTAGTTCTAATGTCGAAAAAGATATAAATAAAATTTAAGTGTTAACTGTATTTATGATGAACTTGAGACCTACGAAAGTTTTGATTGCACCTTTAACCTTTGGCACTATGAAGTCACCTATGGCATCTAGGAAAACAACTGCAGTGCAAAGGGTCTGTAATTCCTACTATTTCAAATGATTTCAAGTTAACCATTCGTTCCTAGACAACAAATTCTAAACTAAAATCTTTTGGAAATCAGGCCGATTTGGGCGAGTTCAAATTTTAAAGCATTTCGTACTAAACATTTATCTCCCGTCTTACTTAAGTAAGCTGCAAACTTATTTTAGTGGTTACAAACAATCTTTTGCATAGTCGATTGCATTGTTAGTAACTAGTTAAACTAGACAATTAACTTGCAACGAAATTAACAGACGTTAACAAAATGCATACCACTGCATGCGCCGTCTACCATCGGGAGTTAGAATCATCGCCAATAGCTTAACCGAAAAGACGCCAAAATCGCAATTCATGAGAAAGTGATCTTAGTCGCATGGAATTGAAGAGCTTATGGTCTTCCTTGAATGGTTAACAACGGCTCATCAGGTTTTGCCTAAAATCTATATCAATGCTGGGCATGCCTTGAAAGATGGACATAAAAAAGGAATATGAAACAATCGCTGAGTATGAAGATAAAGCTGTAACAATGATATCCGGCCTAAAACAACATCTTTCGAACAGTATCGTCCGCAAAGGGCCCTGTGCTGGAAGTCGAGTCGTGATTCGTGACAAGTTTCTTGAGTTGAAGAAAGTGACGTTTCAGTCGACTTGCGACTTTCAGCATAGTGGCCTAGAGTGGAAGTGCTAAGTTCGAGTTTAGCCCCCCTATGCTGAAAGTCGCAGTTCGACTGAAACGTCACTTTCTTCAACTCAAGAAACTTGTCACGAATCACGACACGACTTTCAGCACAGGGGCCAAAGCTTCGTTGTTTTATATTGGCATCTCTAAATTACCTAAACTCGCCCTAAAAGCATGTTCTGGCGATATTAAGGAATGGCTTCCATTTTAAGAGTGCTTTCGTGCTGTCGTGCGTTTGCTTTAGCTAGTTTGACAAATTCATTTAACTGCACAGGAAAAGCGGCTGAGTCGAATGCGAGTTTCGTCCTTCCAGCTAAAAACTCTCAACCGGCTATCTCTCTGCTACACGTGGAGTACGGCGACAACGAGAGACTTGTAGGCTTTAGAGAAAGCTCGAATGTATATCTAAATTGAATTCAAATTATTCTATATGATTAACATAAATTAGGCCGATGTTCACAGCCGCATCGACAAAGGGTGGTAGCACGTAACTTATTTCAATCGATCTCTTCATGCAAAAATTTAAGATATTTCTATGAAGAGCTCGATTGAAACAACTTACGCGCTACCACCCCAGGCAACAGCAACATTCGTCTCGCTCAAGTAGTGCATATGCAAACGAACAAACATTGCCATCAAAATAAAAGTACGCCTTTTCCGAACGTCGATCCTTCCGATTCTTCTTTATGGGTCGGAAACGTGGACACTGCTCACGCCGGACGTCAACAAGATCGAGGTCTTCCACATGCAATGCTTGAGGCAGATTCTCGGTGTCTCACTACGCGATCGCTTTCGAAACGAAACAGTCAGACAAAGATGCGATCAGCAGCCACTGAGCGAAGAAGAAATGCAAAAACGTTGACTACGGTGGTTTGGACATGTTTGCGCCGAATGGATGAATTAAGCGATTGGCACCGAAGAAAACCTGGCTAAAGAATGTCGAGGACGTCTTAAAGAATCAACGATTATCAGTTATCGAGGCTCAAGACGTCTCCAATGGAAACGAATAATCGAAAATGGAAACGAATAACGAATGGAGCTCGAGGCTTAGCAGCACCAACAGCAGCGTATCAAACGAATCAAAGAAGAAAGAAGAAGACTTTTCCACATAAACAATATTATAAAAATTATTTGTGCGCGATCCAAGACTCAAAATGAAGAGCACAACTATATTTATGATGGAAAGGACTCCTAGTGTACTTGTAATATTTCTGAATAGGACAAAAGCAACTATATGCAGTTCTTACTTTATGTTAATATGCTGTTAAGGATTCTCGATATTTTTTAAAACGAAAACGATTATTTTTAACTAATAATTGGCGCAAATCTGTAACACACTCAATATTTTTAAAAGAGTTTCGATCTCTTCATCTATTCATTTCAAGTTTTTAACATTCATTCATCATTTTGTTTCATTTTTTTTCAATATTAATAATTTCATTTAAACAAACTCAAAATTTACATTAATTTAGATAATTAGATAAAGAAAGAATAAGATAGTAAAAAAAGTGTTATGATAGAACACAGGTGAAAGGAAATCTCTAATATTTCAACTAACACATACTATTGGAGCAATACCTAACCATAATTTACATAAAACCCAAAATAACACAAGAAAAACGTTTGTAAAATAATATTTAAAAAAAAGTAGTAAATCTTAAACACTACAATAATTACTTGCTTTGTGTTAATAACAACTTATAATAATAAATGGAAATATTACAATGATTTTTAGTTTTAATGATTTCTTGTTACAATTTATAAAAAAAATCAACTAAAATGATTAAAAAACCCACACATAAGTAGCCCACAAAACGCAAAAACCAGTATAAAAGATAGCACAATAGCACTACTACGAATTGTAGTATTATTTTCGAAACCGTAAAAACAAAATTAAAAAAGAGGCTTGTTCTTAGCTTACTTAAAATCAATTCTGCATCAATGTCTTTCACAATAATATTCTCGATATTCTATATAATAATGCATAACATTTCTTTAAGCAGTTACTACAAAACAAAAAAAGAATTAAAGGATTTTATTGTAAAACACAAAAGTTTCGAAAATTAAATAAAAACATGGAGGCAAACATTTTCTCTTAATAATTCTTTTTCTTTCATAAAATGTAAATGCAAAAGTTTTTTTAGTTTTTTGTAATTTGTTGAAATTTTTATATCGGGTTTCGAAAAGGAGATTTGAAATTTACAAAAAATAAAAAATATTTGTTTAAACATAAACCAAATTCGAAATATAAATAAGTGTGTTTTATCACAGCCATTTAAAAACATTTTCCTCTTATAAATCAGAAACAAGTTAAAATTCTCTTCTTTTTTACAAAAATTATCTCTTCGCTTTCTTCATTTTCATCTTTTAACTTGTCACATTTCTTTTTTTCACAGTCTCAATATTATTTTAAATTAAATTTTTAAACTTTTACACGAACTCGCGCAATTTAACCCCGAAACACAATCGTATCGTGTGTGAAGCAGGCGAGCTGATTGGTTGGTGCTATGGTGAAAATAATTATAGTTTTAATTTAAAAACAAGGAAATGAGAGAAATTATCGATTATGACAAAAAAGAAAAAGTTTAAAATTTTGTAATTATCTTTTCCGCAAGATCGTCCTCCTTTAACATTCGTTTTATTTGTTTTTATATAACATGTACAAGTACCTAAATTTCGTACACTACAAAGTCGTAGACAAAAATTACTTTCATACTTTTTAACTTTTTAAAAATCACTGATCAGTCTGCAATCTATATTCGTTTTTTTTAATTATTTTTAATAGCAATTTAGTAATGATTTTTGTATAAAATGAAACAGCCCCAACTAATAAAGTACAAAATAGTTGTACGCCCAGTACTGGCACCGAGTCCTAGACTAAGGCCTAGAAGATCGAGTCAGCAGGTTTGAGAGGAAAGTTATCAGATGCGTAATAAGTCCTACAAGAGAGGAACTAGAAATCTCAACCTCAACAAGGTCTCCAGCGCTAACACTGTAATCGATCTAAGGGTTAGGTTAGAAAGTAGTTGGATTTCTCCACCCACATCAATTATATCTCCTCCAAGGGCAATTCAGTCCTGGGATTTATAAAAAGATGATCAAAGGAATTCAACAACCCTCTCATAACTAAATACTTGTACGTATCCTTGGCTAGGCCTTTGCTTGAATACGCCTCCCAGGTATGGTCTCCTTACTACTCCTCCCATGTTGGTAGAATCGAATCGGTTCAAAGGAAGTTTGTCCGGTTTGCACTCAGCCACCTCCCGTGGAATGACCCACCACCACTCAGCCACCTCCCGTGGAATGACCCACTTATTCTTCCGCCTTATGAGGACAGACTTAAATTGCTCAACTTAAGCTCTCTCCATAAGCGCCGTGAGGTCGCTGACGTTATATTCGTTCATCGGCTGATGAATGATAAGGTGGACTCAGGTTTCTTAAGAAGCCGCACGTCTTTTAGAGTGAATAACTACAACCTGAGAGGTGATCCTCTCCTGCACATTTATTCCTCTAATACTAATTATGGCATGTTCGAACCGGTTAATCGCATGCTCATAAATACGAACAAATCTAGGAGTGTGTTTAGCCTGCTAAGTAGTGAAGCTATCCTTAAAAGGACTCTTCTCACTTTGGCGTGACTTCCTCCCCACTCCTTTGTTTTTGCATGCTTCTCTGTTCGATGTTTCGTGATCTTATATGTTATCTAATATTTTATGTTTGCATGTCTCAGCTGAGCCACGACTGCAGTGGTAAATGTTTCTCAGCCCTGCTGAGAAGTGCACCTTCTGCGCTAGAAGGGTAACTCTATTACTATTAGTAGACGCCTGACTTAGAAGTGAACATTCTGAATTGGAGACATGCTGCAAGACTCGATTTGAGGTGTAGCGCCATTGGTTGAACGCATGGGACCAAAAGGAAATACCAAACGAATGGAAGCCTGCAATCCAAGATCCTGTTTACGAAATAGTCGGCAAAAAATATAAAGGCAGCACTGTTAAACATAGGGTATAAGTTGTAAGAGCAGAGAAAACGTTGCTAACAGAAGCTATCTTGACCTTCGACAACATCTTACATCACGCATTTTGTCTAGTCTAGAGGAATGAAGTGTAAACTGTATACCACGCTAATCAAGCACGTTCTAATGTTTGCATCAGAGGCATGGACTTTGAAAGTGGCGGTGTCTGTGAAAACAGTCAATGGAGAAGGAGATATAATCATGCATTATATCAACTGTACCGGGGACCAGACATTGTCCAAAGTATAATATTAAGTAGATTACGATGGTTGACACACGTGCAAAGGCGTGACGATAGCGACCCTGCTAAAATATCGATAAATCGAATGCCTGATGGAAAACGAAATTCAGGTCGACCAAAGAAACGATACACGGACTCCGTTGAGGAAGATTTAATAAAATTAGGCGTACGTAATTGGAGGGCATTAGCCAGGAACCGAACGGCATGGAAAGAAATGCTGGAGGAAGCCAAGGCCAATAATAGGCTGTATTGCTACAGATGATGATGTAGGGCCATATATATCAACGAAGTTCTCGCTTTTACTAAAATACCACAGGGCGGACTAGTATGGTTACGGATGGATCCATGACCGATAAAGTCGTGGGCGCCGGATTTCGGGGTAGAAGCACCTAAGTTGTTTCAATTTGATTGTGACGAGTTTTTCGTAATTTGATAGCACGCAATTTGTTTCAAGCCATTTGACGGTTGTTTCAATTTTTTGATTATTTTTTTATGTGGGAGTCTAAGCTCAGGTGTCACCCTTTATATTACCTGTCCGTCATCGTGCAATGTATAGCAATAAGCTTAGCTCGAGGATATGGTAATAAGTTAAGGGTAGTCTGAAGGATGCATGAGGAGGAGGCAGAGAGCCTCGCGTTGAACTCCCAGACATTGTTTGAGTGCATTTTTCTAAGCAACCGGCTTATGAAACTCGTTAAATTTACATTCTACGAAATGGAATTTGAAACTAGTTTGAGTATAATCGAAACAAAAAGTGTGTAACGACTTACGGTGCTTCCACTCCTGGAGTGAAAGCCCCATATTCAGTACAGCGATAAGCCTAGACACACAGCAGAGTTGTACGATATACTGGCATGCATTCATGAAAACTTAAGAAGGGCCTGCAAACACAAACCTGGGCTGGTAGCACGTAAGTTGTTTCATTCGACCTCTTCATACAAAAAACATGAATTTTTGTATGAAGAGGTCGATTGAAAGGATGAAACACACCGAACGCTGAATTGGCCAACTCTAAGCGGTTGCTTCTTGTGCTAATTCTTAGGGCGAACTAGGAATTGTTTGAGGCGCAGTAGAAAGAATGTCGTAGGAAGGGTGGCGGACCCCAACTACAGGCTTTGCCTTGAGAAGTATAAGTCTGCCCATCACGTTCTCTGTGATTTCTCCGCAATAGCTCAAACATTTAAGTCTAAGAAGCAAGCCACTAAGCTGACTAGTCCACCTTTTCAAGCGTTCTGACCTACAAATTAAAGGTATAAAGGGTTAGTACAATAGTAAAAATATCGTTGAGCTTCACAAAAGCATAAATTACAAGTTAAACTAATATTAACAACTAAAACAATAAAACATTCTGCACAATTAAACAATAATCATTACTAAATTGTTACTAACATTTCTAAACAGCCTTTCTCCAAAAATTTGTTATTTTTATTCTTCTTATTTTCTCTCTTCACTATTTTAATAATTTTTATTTCTTTTTCTATTAACTTTACTTTACTATCACATGAAATAAAATTATAAAAGACTAAACGTGTATTGTTATGTAGACGGCTATGATTTCCATATATAATAATATTTTGTTATTTGTTTCTCTTCTCTTTTCTTTATACCTAATGAATTATTATTTTGTTTTGTTTTTTTATTTTATTTATTTCTTCTTTGTTTCTCTACTTTGAATTTTATTTTATTTGTTATCTTGTATTTACGTAAAATTGAAAAATACGGCACGAATTAAATATATTCAAGTAATTATTATGAATTTGCAATATAATTATGTAATTGTTTCTTTTGTTGAATAAAAACAGAAGTTTGTCAACTACTATTGGTTTCTTTGCTTTTTCCCAATTGTTACAATAATAATAATTAATAATAATAAACGTAGCCATTTTGTTTTGTTTGTTTATATGAATATACGTTTTTTGCGTAATTTTTTGTTTTCTTTTTCCACAAAATTTGTTAAAATTCTACTCAGCATTATTTTTGTTCATTATTTCATTTTGTTTTTTCTTAACAAACAATCAACACAGAATTTTTTTAAACACTATTTTTGCAATACATTTTCCTCTTTTTAAAGATATTAATTTTCAAAATTTTTGTTTGTTTTATCTAAAACCAAATTCATCAAGAGCAAAAGAGGATGTCCTCTCTCTCGTTTATGTTGATTCCCTTCTAGGGCGTCCCTTAAAATTTTTAGTTAACATCGATTTCACACCCATGCTTAACGGTAAATTTGAATGTCGTCTACATGATGCTGATTCGGTCTTATCTGATGTTGGTCCAATCATCAGTACTGGCGGCGTACGAAGTTTCGTAGCCAATATATTATTTTCATAAATGATTTTCTGCTGCGAGTTATTAACATCATTGTTCGATGACGATGATGTTCTTGTTGTTGTTGCCGCTGCCGAGGACGATGATGATGATGAATTTGATGCTGTTGTTGTTGTTGACGATGATGATGATGATGTTGATGATGAATTGGTTGTTATTGATGTCATTTGCATCACAACATCATCGGAGGATGTTTTTGTTAGTTTTTTATTGGATGATGATGTCTTACCTTTGGACAGCATTTGATGATTCTCTAGAAAAACAAATATATCCATGGTTCGATTTTTTGTTTTGTTAAAATCCAATTATATTTTTTTTGGGGAGAAGTTTTGTTTAACTACAAGATTTTTCTCCGACTTTTCTGTTTGGCAGATTTTATTTTTATTTAATTGGTTCCATTCGGCCCTGTTTTTACTATTGTACTGTAATTGTATCGTTCGGAAACCTAAAGTTTTTTTCTATTTATTACACAACACAAAAAATAAAAATTAAAATATAACAAACTTCCAATTCCAAAAAGTGTTTTTTTTATAAATATCAATTTTGAATAACAAAATTATTATTAACTTGTAATAACTCAGAAAAGCAGCAAAATACCTAAGATCGAACCCTGCGGGACCCGGTATAACTTAATATTTCTATGTATATGTTTAAGGGCTGTGCAAAAGATAAAGAATCACTTAGTTGAATTTAAAAGGAACTGGTGGAAAGCGTATGAATTTCGATCGAGATGTAAATAAGTTTGATGAATAAAACGAGGGTCTTAACAAAGAGTAGACACAAAACAATATACTTCATCAAAATTTATTTGGTCAGAGGGAAAAGATTAATAACAGTTAATCCTGTTGAATGAATAGCGTCTTATGGGACGCTGCGCATGGAATTACCAGTTAAGGATAGGAAGGGCGGAGGACCATACCTGCAGATTTTGCCTTGAATAGAATGAGTCTGCCCCTTATGTGTTCTGTGCGTGCGACGCGATAGCGCTCGACAAGCCACTAGGCAGTTCATGTGGTCTGGGTTACAAATATGAGGTAGAGTGGTGTAGTGCAATAGTCCAAGTGAAGTGAGTACGATACTTTTTGACAGAATATCTTACCAAAGAAGCAGAAGAACAATTCTGTTGAATATCACGAATACTCCAAATTTTTTGAAATTTTATTGAAGAAAGGCTTAAATTAATAGCATATTCCAAATTCCCAAAATTCACTACTTTTATTACTAGAAAGTAAGACCAAAGAACCACGAGAGCAAACCGTATAAACGCCCTTGATGTTCTCTTGCACCTACTCCCCCCGACCTTGACATCAAACACCTAGCCTCGTGTAGACTGAGAGTATCCGGGGCCTAGATATAAAAACTCAACTTCAACCTAGAACCTGTTGCCCGAGGGTATGGTCGCTACAACCAGGAAATACCTTTCAAAAGATTGACCTTCAAAAATCTCTTCTCCGTTGAAATACTATCAAGTGGAGGAAATAGAGCAATTTCGATATACGAATATTCACCGACGTCGAGACGTCAAAGAGCGGGGGACGAGGGTTTATCTAGAGACCACTACCAATTCAGTGTCCTGGCACCTCCTTTGGAACACTAGCACCTTTCAAGCGAAAATGCTGGCGAGCCTGAAGGCCTGCCAAACAGCCCAAATCGAGCCTTGGCCTCCTCTAGGATATTTCTTAAAGTTTGGCGGTCCCATGCAGCAGTTCTCAAGTTCCGAATATTGAGCATTGTTCCTGCGTCAGCCTTCTACACAAGCATAGCCGGCAGATAATGTGGGTACGGTGGGTAGTAATACCCACACGAAAAGTTCTGGATGGGTGAAATACCCACCCGCAATTTGAGAATAAATGAACGTGTGACATGAAGAATACCTCTGGATCCGACCCATATTCGCCGAATCCATGCAAGACCTGCGTGAGGTCGTAACACACTTCCCCACACTCCCTGTTAACCCATCTATCTACGTTTAAGATAAGTTTGAGGGTTCACCGACTCATTAACAGACTTGACTCACTTGCCTTGCCATTAGGCTACAGATACGCAGTGCATCACCTGCCGTCGCACTGACTTGTCTCTCCTCTAACATATTCTGGATCGTAGAGACGCATGCCTTCTCTCGCCAGTATCTCTATGGGTATAATTTCCGCTATCGTGCCCGTGGCATCATTGGATATGGTCCTGTATACGCAGCACGCGCGAAGGACGATTAAGGCCCAATTATAATGAACGGATTTGAGCGCAACAAAACGGATTGAACTGTCAAATTGGTTTCCCCAACATACATTTTAGACCTGACCGATTATAATGAACGCATTCAAGCGGATTCGGTCGGATTTGAGCGCATTCGTTTTTAAAAGATTAGAAATTGCCGCATTGAACTGTCAAAAATTTGATAAACAACGTTAAAAGATGAAATAAAAAAATGTTTACCGGCGAGCAACTCGTCAACGAGGTTAAATATTATTAAATTATTTATAAAAAAAGCCAAACTTGGCTATAAAAACAACAAAATGAAGAATTTTTTGCACTCTTGTTTACAGTAAACTTTGACGTTTGAATCCGAGCAGATGCGTTATTATAACCAGTCAATTTCTTATACGATCAAATGCGTTTTTTTGACATTCCAATCCGCTCAGATCCGTTCATTATAATAGGGCCCTTAAGCTGAAGACAGATACATGCGTACGTTGGTGTGTGCAGTAATTGATATAATAGAAGTGCGTAAATTCAAATGCAAACTAAAACGGAATACGCGCAAAGTAGAAGTTGGTCTACTTCCAACTTTTCCCCACCATAGTGTCAAATACCCAAAAACAAATGCACACAACAGACACATGCGCTCGCCGCTTAGATTTTTTGGTTATTTGTAAAAGACTAGACGAAAACCAAGCACGCAAGTGTCTGTTAGCGAAAATGCGCGGCATACACCGCAGGCACTGTACGCACGCACGTATCTGATTTTTAGCCTGTAGGCGGCCCTCCATTTTCTGATATTAGCCCTCTTTTTTGCTACTGCCTGTACTGGCACTGCGAAAAGCTAGAAAGAGCTAACCACCCTCTTCAACAGGAGGCGATGGATTGGTTTGAGCCTCCACGTTGGGCAGCATTCTTGGAAATCCTGCATAAATAGCGGAAGTTGTATCTGCCATGGCCTACAAATGTGTTTTAATTTAAAATTAAGCCTGTGGTCGATCATCACTCCCAGGTACTTTAAGGCCAATCCTACACGAGGGACCATTGTTCTGAGAGCACAAGCTATTTTTGGGGAAAGGAAGCGCGTGATCCCAGAACCATGATCCCTCGTGTAGGAATGGCCTAAGGCGAGCTGTTAGTCAATGATCTGTTCCCATAACTTCATTCTTACGGACACTTGTTTTCCCAGGTTGCTGATCAGTGCAATTATAGCTTTGTTTTCAGCAAACGGCAGGACAAGCGCATTCCGGCCACGTTTTTATACCTCAGATAGCTTCGTTCGCGAATACCTCGGAGGCGTAGCCTCAACACATCATGATACATTATGATCCACTGGAGAGGTCCTAACGGGGTAAATTGAAAGTGGAAATTTCCTTTTGTTAAAACCAAAAATAGAAGACAAGGTAATTTCTGCGAAGAGGAAAGATAAGTAAGAAATCATGGTTTCGAAAGAGGTGGAAAGCTGAGGGGCCACATCGCTATGAGGGACTGGAATTTTGACTTAAGGAAAAGCAATCAAGACCCTTTAACCTTTAGGCTAACAAACAATACAGTGGAGGATACTAGTGTAAGTGGTAAAATGATAAATGAATGAAGACGTTACAAATTCGGACCCTGCTCATATGCAATCTGCTCTAAATGCGAGACTTTAAAAAATATTCTACCAGCAAAAGACAAACCAACGTTTTCGACTAAGCTTTAATTTACAAAAGAATCCGGAATCAAGTGAGAAACATAATACTAATCACATTTGTAAGAAAATCTGTAAATAATTTTAGGTTATTCATTAGCGTATTCGAAATATCTCAACGTGAAACCTGGGCTGGTTTGTTTACGGATAAATTAAATCTTAAGACATAATCTAAAATCGTTAAAATTTACATTAATATAAATTTACAAATATCTTCTATAGTAATATCTTAATTGTGTTTTCATTTTTTTGTTCTTTTAATTTCATTTAACTTAAATTTGCTCGAGCAATAATCCTATCTAGTGCAAAATTTCACTATCCAAAATTGATATTATTATATTATTATCGTTTTTATTTCAAGCACATTTCTATTAGATATGAATAAAAATTAACAAAATTAAATAAAATAAATAAAAAAAAATATTTATATATCAAAAAAACACACAAAGGTAAAGATGTGAGAATAAAATAAATAAAAATTATTTGTTTTGTTTTTTTTTCAAAATTATTATAATTATTTAATATATTATTATTTTTTGTATTCTTTGAAAGTAATTTAAAAAAAAAAGAATTTAGAAACAAAATTAAAAGCCAATTATTTGTTTGTGTTATTACTTTTTCTTTATAATAATATCGTTGACATAAATAAATTCATATTTACAAAAAAAGAAGAAGAAAAGGAATAATTACAGATTAAAAAAATGAAAAAAAGAAGTAAAACTGATTGATTCTGTACACTATTATGTTTTTGTATTTTTGTTTTTTATAACATATTCTAAAATATATTTTTCTGAATAAATCTTTGTTGTGTGGTTTTTTTGCATCTTCTTTCTTTCTCGTTTATCTCTTTCTTTTTTTAAATACAATATAACGAATATTATTTTTTATATTAATGATCAATAATATAATCTTCTCTCTACACAGAACTTGAATTGACAAGAAAAAAAATAATATGTATAACTGAAAATAATTTAAACTTATTAGAAAAAAATTTACTAAAAAAAAGAAACTTTTTTAAAAACAATATATAATGTTTATGTTCGATATTATGATAATTTCGGATAATATCGGGAAATTTTGATTATATTTATTTTAATGTAGGAGAATACCTAGTTTTTTTTTATAAACATTTACTTAAAGCCGAAAACATTTATACAATTAATATAATTTAGAAAAGTTTACTTTATAATGTGTGTTAAGAAACATTTAAAATAAAAACATGTCTTTCTTCAACACTTTTATTTTATTGTAAAGTAACTTTGTTTTGAAAAAAAAAAAAAAAATTAGTCGAGCTTTTTCGAATTCTGTAAAGGCTTGTACACTTTCTTGTTTAAATTAAACACCGTAAATGGTAATATTTTGAAAGGTAAATGTTATACGAGGTCTGATCGGCAGCCTGCTCCAGCTCAACCCGAAGCATAAGGATGAAGGTAAACGGTTCAATCCTTGACTTCATCCAATCCCTCCCTTGACCTATCAATTGATTCAATTGAGCCGTCAAAGTTGGTACAACTGATCAAATGCGCCACAAATAGCTCACTGGCGAAAGTAAGGATCCAAAATGTTATAACAGAGGAGTTCGAAGTACGTCAAGGGCTTAGACAAGGAGATGGACTGGCCCCCATGCTTTTCACCCTGGCCCTAGAATGGGTGATAAGGAAAACGTCAGTCCAGAGAAGTGCATCAATAGCTACCCAGTCGGTACAATTACTTGGATATGCCGATGACGTTAACATCGTGGGAAGGTCGTTTTTTGCAGCAAAAGAAGTCTATGTCGAATTAAAAGAGGCGGGACTGGATAAACGAAGAAAAAACGAAGGTGATACAACAATCCAGAGGAGGAAGATTTAGAATGGGAAGAAATATAACCATCGACGAACATAACCTAGAAGTAGTCGATAAAACAGTCTACCTTGGGTCTACAATCACAAAAAGAAACGAAGAAATAACCAGACGAATACTATTCGCTAATAGAGCCTTTTATGCCCAAAAACAAATCCTGCACTCAAGATTTGTGCACAGGAAAACGAAACTCTCACTCTACAAAACAGTAATACGTCCAGTACTGTGCTATGGTAGCGAGACTTGGACTATGACCCAGGACATAGAGGAACGAGTCAACAGGTTTGAGAGGAAAATTCTCAGATGCATAATAGGCCCAACCAGAGAGGATGGAATATGGCGAAGGAGATACAACAACGAGTTGTATGAAATTTTTGACGACCCACAACTCTCAACTTTAATAAAAATCAACAGACTGAGACTAGCCGGCCACGTAATCAGGATGGAAGACAATCGTATCCCAAAACGGCTTATAGCCTCAGAAATTTCGGGAAGTAGGCCAGTAGGTAAACCCAGGAGGAGGAGATGGATCGACTCTGTGACGGCTGACGCAGAGTCAATGCTCAACATTCGCAACTGGAGACATGCTGCAACTGCAAGGGACCGTCAAACTTGGAGAAATGCCCTAGAGGAGGCCAAGGCTCGATTTGGGCTGTAGTGCCATTGGATGGATGGAGCCGTCTACCCTTGTGCTCTAGGCTGTGCTGAAGCAGGGCGCCTAACAGACTAATAGAGAAGTTTGCTCCCTGTAGCTGAATAATGTATTCAACTCATATTCTGCATACCTTACTTACTTACTTAATTGAAGAAACAAAAGCAATAATATTGAATATTGAAATCAGGCCAAACTTTGAAAAGGAATCATCGCACGATAATTATCGACATCATCTCTGAACGATGACCCTATTTCTGTTTAAATTCTCTATTTATATTAAAATCATCCTTGAACCAGTATGGACGGGCTATTATCAGAAAAATGTTGGCCTACGAAGTCAATTCTGCCCCTTTTGATTTGGTGGGAAAGGGTCAAAACTAGTAACACTAAAATTGAAATATTTTAAAATATGAAACCCCTAACCACAAGATCCAAACCCTATAGTATAATCTGGCAGGGTTTATGTTTCTTTGATTCTTATTAAATTTAATGGAAAAATTGAAGTTTCTCAGTCGTTTTATGCCAAAAGGAGAAGCCATCAACCAATGATTTTGTTCTCATTTTCTACTATCGAGTGTCACTGTATAAATTTAGATCTTAAGGGCTTATCCTAGTACTGGTATTTTTCAAAGATATGTGTTTTACATAATATGTATGTATCATACTTTTCCCTTCATCGTGGATCCACACGGCAAGAACTCTTGTCCGTTCTATTTTCCGTCCGACTTTGGTATAGATTGAGTGAAGATCGAATGAAAAGGCAGACCGAATGTCTGTGCGAACATGTCAACGATATGTCTCTGGGGACTTTTGCAGCGAGTTTCGTTTGTTTCACAGATGCACTTCCATAGAATTATATAGACAGAGATCTCTTGACTGAAACTTAGTTCGATGAGGCTTCGCTAACCAACTGGAGTCTATCCTTTACATCGTGGTCAAGAAAAACACAAATATGTATTATTTCGAAATTCTCAGGATAATTCAATTAATTGAAACCCTGCTGTGTCTCGCAAGTAATTATGTATGGAGTGTCCGATTAGCTCAAGTATCAAAATGGGCATCTTTGATAATTCTCTCTGCGATAAGACCTATGAGGTGCGACAGAGAGGGAGTTCCAAACTCCGCTGAGACCAGAACGCTCAGAGCTTAGGGATGCCAAACTGGATGAACTCGGCTCAGAATCGAGACCGGTGGAGAGAACAGTTGCGGCTAGGAGCGGATCCCGGTTGAAGAGCCGTTAAAGAAGAAGCTATTTTTCTTTGACAGTCCTTGGGCTTTACTATAAAAGTATGTGATCAGCCTTTTGACAGTTAAATTATCCAATCCAAGGCACAGAGACTCACTATCCTGTTTACTTCTTATCATTGTATTCGATAGAAAAAGGAGTCCGAGAGATCTATTCGGCTGTGGGATATGCAGAGGACATAGTCATCATAAGTGGGACAATGGATGCAGCAAAGGAAGCCTTTATGGCGCTTGAAAAAGCCGGAAATCCGGATTTATCATCAATAAAATAAAGGCGGCTCTAAATGATGCTATGAACACCCTTCAACGTTGGACGCTTGACAGTAGGACGTCGATGCTCCAACTACGAGTGTCCAATGTCAAGCATCCAAAGTTCATGTTTGGAGACGTTAGAGCTGTTGTCGGTACTGCTCAATCGCTGGAAGCCAACATGTGAATGAAACGTTCACCGCATCGTATAGAGCCGGCTTAAGACGAACCCTAAGTGGATACTTAATTGAAATAGTCGAGGAAGAACAGGGCAGAATATAACAATACACAGATATAACATAAAATCCGTAAACGAGTTCATCTATCCATAGAACCTCAAATTAACAAAGACAATAACATAAAGGCGGAAATTAAAAGAAGAACATTGCCACCCAACGAAACATACTTCAGTATGGTGAAATGATCAAAAGAATAAGCAGAAGTATAAAATTGAATATGTAATGAGAGTGTCTAAGTAAGCCCAATAACAAGTGCTGTTCCTTCAAAAGCCAAAGTGAAGTCAGAGAGGGCGCCAGTGATGGTGATAGTGATAATCCAAGACATTATATCTCTACAAGTGTTTTTATTTGAAGTTACTTCATATAAAATGTCTTTGGGCCTAATTACACGGCCTATGACTTTTCTGGGCTTTTCAAATCACATCCAATAAACCGGTTTTTAGACAAGGGGGCGCAGAGAAGTGCATAAGTCGGTCTTTACTACACTAACACAAGCATAACTTTGTTCTCTGGGGTAGACGAAAATTCACATTCCCATTTACATTTACTATCGTTACACGTTTCAGTTCATTACACGCGCGAGAAACGCGTTCAGCCAGTTGCTCCCACCCTCTCGTACCCGCGTATGCTAAAAAAGGTAAGCTTCTCATACCCTCTCCCACGCCACATTTGCCTACTGGATTGATCGTAACCGCAACCTATAGCCTGAACTAAACACGGCACTTGCCGTGCCGTAACCGTACATATCCTAACGTACGAAGATGAGTGTACATATGACACCGACCTAAATTAACTTAACGAACTTGTATATTTTCGATCAGTAGTGCGCGTACAGCTACGGTACGTCATTTTTCGTGCAAGCTTAAGTCCCTGTTTAGACGGTGCGCTTCAGCGCATGCGCCCTAAGCCAACAATTTACAGAAGTTTTGCTATAACCTAACAACACATGTGATGCGGGACTGAAAAAGTGTTAAGACAAAAAATAAAATAGAATCATGTCTCTCAATCAATACTTAGCCAATACAAAAATCATAACTATAAAAATCACATACAGAGAATTTTCAAAATTTCAAAAAATTGGTCCAGATATATCTCAAACTAAAAACTATCAATTTCTGCAAGAAGGCGCGCAACATTCGTCCTTCTTCGATAATCATTTACTATAAATCAGCGGCATTTGTGTGATAAATATAAAAAAAGAAAAACAAACATTTTTTTGCTTTTGTGAACATACAAAAAATATGTATCCTCACCTATGATATTTTGTAACTGTCAAAGAAAGACATGTCTTAAGTATATAATTAGTTAATAAATAAAATATATAATTTGATTAAATTAATAAAAGAGAACGCTTAAAATACTTCTTCTTCATTTATCCAAAATATCAACATAATATCGGACAATCACAAAAATAATGATAATCATAGTAAATAATAATAATGTACTTAAAAACTTTTTTACATTTAAGAATTTTTACTGTTATCAACTACATCTCCGCTCGAGAATGAGGCGTATGACGATGACGATGATGAATATGATGTTGTTGGCATTGTTGCTGCTAGCATTGCTGTTGTCGTTGCTGGCAATGAGTTCTTTTTCTTGTTATTCATACCTAAACTAAAGCGGTTTGTACTACTGCTCGGTATAGTACAACTGTTACTGCGATTTGATTTCGTTTTGCTTGAGTTTTGCTTAATAACCGATTGCAATTCTTGTCGTATCCCGCGAAAACTAAACGGAACACAGCGATTGCCAAAGCGTGCTGGTGGCGACGAAGATGCTACAGTTGATAACATTAAAAGGGATTGCATTTTATCACAAATATCATTTTGTTCATTATTATCTGTTTTACTTATTATATTATTATCCTGAATCATATCCAATTTAACACCAGAATCACAACTGGATGTAAGGCTGGCACCATCAGCGGAAGTTTGCTTCTCAGAAGCAATAATAATAACTTCATCATAGCTATCTGATTTCTTAACTACAGACTTGCCTGATTCATTACTGTTAATTTTATTGTACTTATCGGTGAGTACGTTAAATCCTATTGAATGAGACTCAATTGGTTTGGCTATAACTATATTGCTGGCGATTGTTTTGTGCCGGTTCACTTCCTCACCAGCTGAACTGACCGTTGGCAGCATAGTTATAGATTTTGGACTTTTGCACGGTGATGTGCTAAAGCTTAATTGCCTATCACATAGGGACGAATAATAGTCATCATGATCTGTCCCACTGTTGGTTCTCGACTGACCCAAATTTACTGTGGCTGGCGCATCGTGTAAATGTTTATGCTTATGAAATGTTACTGGCTTCACTAAACTTTCACACAATTCTGGGTCTGTTTTGAAATTCGAGAGCCAACGAATTTTTTTCTTATTGGTGTTGCTTATTTTATGATGATGGCAACACGCCTTCGTATTATGAGCTTTCGCCTTAAAATGTTGTATCGCCGACTTACCAGCGAATGAGATTAATTTACTACTAGTAGCACTACTGCTATTATTACTGGCATTCACTGTTTTATTTAAACCAACACTACTACTATGATTATTGTTATTATTACGTTTTAAATCAGATAACTGAAATCTTTTACTATAACTACTAGAATTGTTGTAATTTTGATGATTTTTTCTACCATCCGTCATCATCATGATTGTACCTTTAGGTTTTAACTCACCGGATTCCCAATCCTCTTCTCCTGCTGCTGATGATGCTTCACTACTTATGCTGCTGCTACTGCTACTATTTGTTCGTGAAACATCTGGACTAACGGACGGTGTATGCTGGCTATGGACATTACTAGGGTTGTCGTGCGCATGCTGCTGCAGAGATTGATGTCCAGCTGATGTTGCATTCTGATCCTTAACAGATACTGAAAGTACAACATCGCCGTAATCTCCTCTTCGAGAATTATTATGAATAGAATGATGGTGGTGATGCTTTCGTTTACTATCGGTATTTTGTTGCTGTTGCAGCTGTATCTGTTGCTGTTGATTTAATTGATTTTGTATCTTATTATTTTCTGGCAATATTTTTGGAGTCAGTAAAGAGCCACCAGTTGCTTCAAGTATTGGTCCTATAGGTGTTGTTTGTGAATTAATTGTATTCTTAAGTAAAAATTTCGGTAGCTGATTGTTATGTTGATCGTGATTTTTGTGATTTTGACATTGGTTATGCAGCATAAAATGATTGTTCCGGGAAGTATCATTGCCGCTTACAAAACCACGAGGAACTGGTTTTAGAACAATATGCACCTGTAAACAATTATAGTAAATACCATTACAATTATGTGGACTGATTTTGTGCTATAATTTTTATAGTATGCGAGGAGAATTGAACTAATAAAATTAGTAGTAGAGTTTTTTTTATGGTTACCTTAAAATCTTCTGGAAAATTTTTATGTTCCTTATCCTTATGTGCATCATCAAGCTCAGTTTTTGTAAATTCCCGAACATATTTTATTTCATCACCTTCTCCTTTACTTTCTACAACAAATAAGAAAAAAAATATGCTTATGAAAAAAGGAAGTTCGGCATGCTAAGCAAATTACATCAAACAGGCTGGACCAACTTGGATAGACCGTTTTTTGAATAGTTTTATGAAATACCATCACGTCATGGTACAATGTCTAGTAGTAAGCTTAGTTTGAAGGATAGATAAAGGATTAGCACAGGAAAAGGGGGGTCTGGAGGATGAATGAGGAGAAAGCGATTGTTGGCCCAACCTGTAGAAAATCCAAAAAACCATAAACTTACCAGCATTTTCACATACAAAAAAGGTATTAAACCAGAAATGAAAATATCTTTCCTTTTTTCTCATAACTTTATGATAAACTTCTATCTTGACATCACCAGTTAATGTTTTACAACAATCTTTAAATTCTATGCTTTGGGACTTACGGAAATCTATTGGAGCTGTGTGAAGAAGCTGAAAACCACACATCATTATTATTTAAGTTAGTTCTAAAACAACTTTATAACAAATACCTGTGCTTTTTCAGCAGCAGACGGATCGGGAAGGCTAGATATACTATAAAGCACAGTACCCTGACTGTGAATTTGAAGGGGTGAAGAAAATTTTATTTCACAAATCTGTTGATAATAAAAATATTGAGTTTTTTTTTCTTGTTTCAAAATGGTTCATACTAATTACCTGTAGCGTCCTTTTTTCATATGGTTTACCAGACCTAATTAATCTTGAATAATATTCAACATATCGCCTTTGGGACGGTATTGTAACACCTTTCTTATCCTTAGTTCGCTTCTCATCATAATACGCAAGCGCATCTTCAGCTGTTGTTGTGAAACCGCTATGTAATAAATAACAACATATCATTGTACCTGAAAGATGGAAGCAAAAATTATCGCGTTAATATTTTAGGTAATTGTTATTTTATTTTTTATTGTTTACCAGTTCGCCCCTTCCCAGCTTTACAGTGCACAGCCGCTACATTTTTTTTATCCGCTTTTAGCCAGCGGTCTACATCATCACAGAAATTTTGTATCAGTTCTATTGTCGGCGGGTTATGATCGTCAAATGGGTAAACTGCAACCCTCTGTGTGAAAAAATTGATTTTTTTTATAAATGTATTGGTTTTTAGTCCGTTGTGTGAGATAAATAGAAAAGGAAATTTCAATTAGTGGAGAAGGGAGAGCAGCAAAGAATGAGCGCAAGATAGTTCTCGTTTTGATATCGATTTGCCGGGTTAATATTTTGATAGAGGAAACAGTCTACAAAGCGGCTCACGCAGTGTTTCGGTCTCCATGCATTTCATTCCATTAGCGAAAACAATATTTATGCGTATTGGGAAGGAATCAACTGAATCAGCCGAACTCTCAAGAAGATTATCCAATATGCGATTCATCATTCGCAATTTGGTACCTCAATCGGATCGATATCTCTGTCTCTCTGGCAAGGAGACTGAGCTCTTTGCAGTCATTGGAAATATGCAACCCCAATGCCTTCGCAGCGCTAAACCTGATATATCTGGAATTCGAAGGAAACCAACTTACGAAAGAAGGAGAAGGCTAGGTGACCGATTTTACCAATCGATCTCTGCATTATCAAAATTATACAGGTCTCTAAAAAAATTTACACCTAGACAGAGTAGCTGGTTCGATCAGGAATGCACACACAAGAAAAAAAAATAAAGGTCGATTGGAGACAAGAATAAAGATTAGCATTTTGAAATCTCCAGAGTGATCTGAATATTAAGGCTTTCGTCAGCTCACGTCACTGATAGACCGAGGGAGGGATCAGAGAAAAGGAAACTGTCGATCCACTTCTGTAGAAATGAGTCGACACCAATAACTTTGAGTTTAGCCAACAGAGCGGAGTGCTAAACTCAATCGAAACCCTTGGAGATATCCAGAGCAACCAGACTAGATTCACCAGATCCATGCAGACTTCGATTGAGGTATTTTGGAAGACAAACTAAAAGATCGCCAGTGGATCTTTTTTTCGGAAGCCATACTGTCTCTCGTTTATGAATAGGTTGGATTCTAGTTATCCCATAAGTTTTTTGTTGTGTTGCTCCATGGTTTTGGAGAGAATAGAAGTAATTGCTATTGGGCGGTAGCTGGAGTATGGGCTGAACATAGCCAAGTTTCCAAGAGTCTGGATAAACTCCGGAGAAGTATGATAGGGCAAAAAGCTTGCGCAGAGGTTTAGCCAAAGGTGAGGCCCATTGTTTTAAGCCGATAGGGTAGATAGATTCTATTTGAATTAGGTGTCCGGCTAAACTATGACCTCATATACATTTAACCCAACACAACACAAAAGCCCAAGTGAGAGTTCAGAAGACTCCAAGTTAATAAAGGGATCAAACAAACTGTGCTAATCAACCCAGCTTTAGAAGAAGTCATTAGAAAGTCGCCAATTGTACGAAATGGCAACAAATCCTCCTCGAATGGTCAACAAATCCCCTCAAGTTATCGGAAATGCCGGTGACATAAACATAGTAGGCAGGTCAGCCAGGTCATTTAAGTAATGGCACTCAGAGATTAAAGAAGAAGCTAAAGAAGTAGGCTTGAGAATCAACGAGGAGAAAACCAAGGTGAAGTCTATGACAACATAGACCTACTGATGTTCGAAAAACTCAATAGACTTCGCTGGGCTGGACACGTCGAGCGCATGCCAGAAAAGAGCAAAGATAGTATGCACTGATATAATAGAAAGAAAAAGACCCGTAGACAGAACGAGGAAAAGGTGGGCGAATGCAGTTGTAGCAGATGCGGAGACACTTCTCTACTTATCGAATTGGACAACTTCAACCAGGGGCCAGTTCACGCAATTCGACGTCGACTGAAAACGACACTAAGCGCGTTCAAAAACTTTACTATGGTTAATTATGGGAATTTTTGAACGTCAAAAACTTATGCTAGTAATTATGTTGTAGTTAACCCCGGAGTTTTTGAACGACAAAAGTTTACCACAGCTAACCATAGTAAGGTTTTAAAACGCGCTTAGCGTCGTTTTCAGTCGACGTCGAATTGCGTGAACTGGCCCCAGAAATCGAGAAGACTGGAGGAACAGATTAGAGGAGGCCAAGGATCGAGTATGGCTGTAGCGTCATTGGAAAGAGATGGGTCAAAGATCGAAACGGATTCTTGAGAAATCCAAAGCCAACAATAGGCTGTGAAGCTCATGAGGATGATGATATTTGAAATTAGACGTTTATTATCTTTAATTGAAAATACCAATAGGAAATTAGAGCGCAGGACCGCCTTAGTAAGGATACTCGGACGGTGTTGATCACATAAGGCAATTAGATAACGTCACAGATCTTTGGAGAGATCCAAGACCAACAATAGGCTATGTAGCTTATGATGATGAAGTATATCCGACCGGCTAGCTGCGTAAGCTTTTGAAACGGGTATTTTTTTACTCGATCGTCTTAAGTGTTAAGTTACTAATACAATTATTTGTAGAAGTTAATAACAAAAAAAAATAGTACTTACACCGTGAAATTTATTTATATCGTAACTACGTTCGGAACACAAATTATAAATTTTGTAATGATCTCTATGATGTCCTTCAAAGAATTGATACACATCATCAATTCGATTCCTATATATTCCCTCGTAGTTATCAGCTGGATATCCCATTGCTATTATATTTTCACAGATATCTTTAAAAAAAAGAAATAGAGGAAAAACCAAAAGTTATAAAAACTGCATTTTCGCAAATGTTTATAATGAATTCAACTGAAATTTCAATTAAAATTTTCAATACTCACATGCTAAGTCTAAATTAAAACCATTTTCTGTATATCGAATGCGTTGCTTACTGACTGCATTTCGTAACACATTAGTCATTAAAGAAAGAGTATTTGCCATATTGTAAATAAGGAAAAAATTATAACAAAATTTTGTTTTTAATTTGTTTCTCTCTTTGCTTTTTCCTCGGGAAAAATTTTTGTTAAAAATTATAATAATTTTACAAGCGGTAAATAGAAATAATTAATTATTAAATGTTCCACTTCTCGATAATTGAGAATTATTGTAATTTTCTTATTACTGTTATTATTATTGTTATTATTTTTATCAAGATGACCCGCTATCGTTTTCATTAGAAAGGAACTGTTTGTTCTTGTTGGCGGTGAAAGTAATGTGAAATTAGTCGATCTTGAGTGATCTGTTTCTATTGTTGCTGTGTAAGATGTAGTTGGATGACATAAAATTGTTAACTTCGTTCTTTGCATTTCTGAAATTGATAAGAAATATTTCGTTATTAATTGATTAAAAATTTCAAGTATTTTAATATTATTTTCTTTCTATCAAATCATAAACGATCTCTCACCGATTAGGCGTGTTCAAATCTCATTTCAAATCTTTTCCGTCGGTGTAAGCGATTTTCGTGTCACGTTTATAAAATTGAGAAAATTATATACGAAATGACGAAATTGCATATCGTCATAAATGCAGCTGCTTACATGAAAATTATGAAATGATGACGTAAGATTGTTAAGGAAAGCCGCGAAATGTTCCTCCAGATAGCAACCGATTATTTTTAAAAAAAGAACCGATCAACCGGCAACCCGGCTTCTCGATTTGTTGAGTATCGTTTGTGTTCTTTTTTGTGTTAATATGATAACAAACAGTTTATCTGAGGCTCTCCAATTACAATTATTATTTTAGGAAAACATTCTGCTGAATGACACACAAGTTTTCTTCCGGATTATTTTTTGCTGACGCTCGCTGGAAGGGGGCTGGTCACGTACAGCAAATAAATCACACACATCACAACTTTATTGGTGCATTTCTCTTTTATTTTTCACTTACTTATTTTTTTCATAAATAATTGATCAAACCTATAGTAGATAAGATATTTTGATTTTATACACGTTCGTCAGTCTGAACACACAGCACAAATCAAGTGACGTGTGATCTTAAGTCCTCCCTTCGCGACCGGCACTTCTTTTTATATCGCAAGTGAAAAGTATGAGGAAAATTCTAGGTTTATTCTAAGATTTCAACCCGTACCGCGAAATGTTGAGATCCAGAGGCAACGTCGTGTATCAATTGTCTGGAAAACGCTCGGCGATCTTTAAACTCGGCGCTATTTCTCGATATGGCTGTTCGCGAATTTCGAAAGAACAACTACACGAATACGTGACCATGTGCATGTGTTCGTGCGCACTGCACCAAAGAATTAATGAGTTGTGAAATATTATAAATTTCACCTTTCCACCACAATTCCCGCCTATTGCTACCCCCTCTTATTGAAACCAGTTTTTCTTTTTTGGTTCGCCGGTCAGTTGCTAAGATTTGACACGATCAATCCCATTGAAATCACTTAGAGATTTGAGATCTCTTCACAATTCAGTTATTGAAATTGATATCGCCAAAGAACGCTTTTCGCCCCAACTAGTTGAGATAATTTCGTTATAAGGCGGATATCCTTATCGAGCACCAATTGTATGATAAAAAACGTTTTGCGAATATTACGGAAACATATTCTGATTAGCGAAATGTCACTTACATAATCGTGTGAAATAAATACATAAATGCATTTCTCAACAGTTATTGTGGACCGAACCAATTGTTCAATGTATCTGACAATTTTTGATCTTCCTTCGTCAAACCCTTAATAAAATCTTTATAAAATGATTTTATTAAGGGTTTGACGAACGACTCGTTTGACGACAACATTGACTCAATTTCGAGGTCATTGATAAGACAAGAGAGTGAAGTTTGCAAGGGAATTGAGTCAATGAATTGAGCCGTGTATCATCATCTTTGATTGAACATTTTTCGGAGGCTAATTGGTGTAAAACTTCAGCGAATTTTCTTTTGTCGTCTGGCTCGAATATCCTTCATAGAGGTTATAGTTCTATAGGCTTCAAAGACGTGGTTATATAGGCTTCAAAGACGTGGCCATATCGGGCGAGTATGGCACTTTGTCGATGAATTCGTGGCCAAAAACTCTTGTGCACAACGATGGTGAATTCTTATGGTGCAAAACCCATGAACTTTCCTTTCCTTGCTTCCGTGGACGATTCGTCCCAGACCTTCTGCAACATTTTTAACGATTCGGCCACAACGATTGTACGTATGGCATTAACGCTGGGACTGCACATCAATGAAAGCAAGAACAATTGTGCCGTGTGATTTTTAAGTTTCGCAATGGCATTTGCAAGTTCTTCGGTTGTAGGACCTGTCGTATTTTTTCTTGGGTCATTTGTACTTCACTATCGCGACATAGATAATGTGAAGAAAATAAAGCTCAGTAGCCTCTAGTGGACAGGCTCTCTATTTCGTATGACGAAAAGGAACGGGCTCGTCAAGTCCGCTGAAGCAAGATTTATAGGGTATCACACCGAGGGAGACCCGGTCTCTGTTAGAAAGATAGCGTAGACAAGGACACCCAGAGCCTAGAGCTGGCAAACTGAATTCCATTCGTTTTGAATCGGAACGAAGTATCATTCCAAACACAAAATTTAAGGTAAACGCTGTGTTCAACTATTTTTCTATTGTGAACCCATTGAGTGACAGATGGACCTCAAATTTACAGAAAAGAACTTTTAGCAAAAACTTGGTTACGTATGTATATGTGAAAATGAAGAAAGTACCCTACAAGAACGATACAGCCCATGATTCATATTTTTGGGCATTTGGGATCAACAAGATGGTCTCTCACAGCGACTCAAACAACTTACTGCAAGAGGAGTCTCCAAGCCGTTTGGACTTCATCCTTTGAGGTTACGTCAAAAGGAAGACTTTCGCCAGTATTGACCTTAAAATAAAAACAAATCACTGGAAAATCCCAATTTGTTCGTGGTTAATTTAAAACATACTATGCGTACATTGGATCAAGCGGTACAATTGTTCAAATTTCAACATATATACGCTGTCTTATAACTAAAAACTACTAGAGAGAAGAAATATACTAAATCATTGTAATGTTTAAAAATAGAAAAATAATTAAAAAAAAAATACAAACAGTAATTACCCCTAGGCTTAGACAACTGTCGGGTTTCTTTGTTATCTGAACTTTGTACGATCTAAATTTTTCTACTATCTAAAAATTTTACAATCTGGATTTTGCCTTATCTGAAATTTGTCTGTCTGAAGTGGATAGGTCGAAGCACACAAAGTGCAAGGTGAACTTTGCAAAACTCAGGGAGTCAAATTCGAATTAGCAACATTGGTATACGAGCGGAAGCATGTATCACATGTAGGATTAGTAATGGTAGGCTAGCATTTACCTCAATGCTAAAGGCGTATTCTTTATTAATATGTTGAAGCTGATCAAACAACATTGAGTGCAATATCTAACAGGCTATTTTTAATCGAAAGAGAAAGGAGAATGAAAGATAAGATACGAAAGACGTCATGCATTTTTTTAAGCGATTTACCATCCAAGTATAATCATGAAACATGCTGCTGGTCTTTGGTGATCGATTGGAGGTCAGTTTTCCTAACTTTTCCCTAAAAGTTAGGATAAACCGATTAACGATTCCTTCCATAAGCATTCACCTATCTAAAATGATCGAAGTTAGATCTGGTGTGTTTCTTCTTAATATTAAGTTTACTACAATACATTGCACAATGACATCACGGACTATTACTACACGCCCTTCCAATTGTAACTTTTCCTTCTTGCTGTTTAATCAAGTTATTTTATATGACGGCGATTCTTATCCTTAAGCCATCTCTTGCTATTTTGTTATGCAAAATACATAGGAATGATAAAATAGTAAAACCAACATCTATTTTACTGCACCGGCTCCCATCTATTACTATCGCGACAAAATGCTGGGAAGAGTGAGTAGGGAAATGTTGTAAAGATTAGGAAAAGCAAACCCAAAGATTATCCCCAGGCCCGGCTTAAGGCACGGGCAAGCTGGGCAGCTGCCCAGGGCGCTGTCGAAAGGGGGGCGGCACTGACGACCAACCGATTTTTTTTATGTTCTAAATTTTTGTTTTATTCCTAAGTAAAAGCAAGTAGTCATTCAGGAATGAAATTCGAATTCAATTGTTTACCTGGCATTTGTAGTTATTCTTTTTTTTTTGTTGACAAATTTTGGATACCCAGGTTTTTCCTATTGGGGTCCCTGAATCCGTCTTATATCTGTGTAACCTTTCTAACCCCGCTTTTTCCACGTTTACACTTCGCTTCGAGTCCAGTTCGCTTTTAAGACAGGTGGAACAAACGGAACCAGAAACTAGGGTGAACCAAAAAAAGCAATACGCAAAAAAAGCAACGAAAAATTGTTGAAATGGGAGGAACAACAAACAAGAGTATCGTTTTCTCGATACATTGTTATAGTTTCTTATGTAATCTTAGTATTTGTGGTGTGACCAATAAAAAAAGTTTATTATTACGTTGTAGTAATTATTTTACCAATATTGAATATATCAATGGTACCATGTCTTTAGGGGGGGGCGCCAAACACTTGTTTGCCCAGGGCGCCAAATATCTTCGAGCCGGGCCTGATTATCCCGATTCGCGGGATCGAGCAACATCTGCGATCCCAATCATACATCTTACACCATAGCCTAGGTCGGCCAGAATTCTTTAAGATGAAAATGCATTTCGATTCCTTTCGATCATAACTGGGTCACACATAACACCCTTCCTATGACTGACCAAAAGAGCTCTGCCAAATTCATTGGAGAGGCCATTGTTTAATCCATTAAGTGCCCGACTGAAATCACAAAGATTGTGAGTACAAATTCTAGGATAATTCTCCTTTTTTCTTGCCTGTTTATCATTTCTTTGTAATCGTTAACTCTTCATAGAAATTTCCAGGTTAATTCTCTGCAATTCTATTCGGACAACGCCGCTATCATTGGAAGAAACCCGGCATCTATCTCAATCCAACAACTCTTTATAGAAATTCAGGTCGCCTACGATACCATAGCCATAGCAGGTTGATCATTACCAATACGAGCCAAGAAAAAGTATCCGCAGCACTGTCCAGCCAGACCAATCAAGTCTGGCTTTTCTAGAATCTCCAAAACTTTCGATAGTTTGACAATTATAATGTATACCGTGGCCCTGTCAATCAAGGTAGTATTGGCTGGCGTCAAATCCGCAGCCCACCTGATCTCTGTGGGGGTCCCCAAGGGGTCAATTTTATCACCTGCTTTCTTTCTTATATTTATAAATGACCTCCTTTCAATCATCTCTAATTCACTTCTTAGCTTCCCTGACGATGGTACCCTGCGCTACTCTTACGGCTTCGACAATAGAGGACAAGCACGTGCCAGATCCTGTGTTGATGACCGCGGGCTAATGTCCATCTCTATAAATAGGGACATTGAGCTCATTCTAGAGTGAGGAAGCAAGAATTGTGTCGAATTCAACCCAACCAAAACCAAGTACTGTCTTATTTCCAAAAAAAGTACATCTCTCCATCCGTGATAGTGGTTGAAGTTGAACTAATGGTCGACCCATACCTACACATCCTAGGCGTTACATTAGCCAAAGGCAATGAGCACATATTCTAAATCGCCAAACAAGCATCCCAGTGCTTAGGTTTGCTTAAGAGGTGCAAGTTCTTCCTACAGCCATCGGCCCGTGCTGTAATATACAAATGACCTGCTTCATTTTCAACCTGTCGTTGGAGAAAGTGATCCGAGATTCGGGGGTGGCAGTAAGGAGTACAATTAACTACAAATCCACCAAATAACTGGCTTATGCAAACGACATTGACATCATTGGTAGAACCTCAAAAGTTATACAGGTAGTTTTCACCAAGATTGTACGTATGGCATTAACGCTGGGACTGCACATCAATGAAAGCAAGAACAATTGTGCCGTGTGATTTTTAAGTTTTGCAATGGCATTTGCAAGTTCTTCGGTTGTAGGACCTGTCGTATTTTTTCTTGGGTCATTTGTACTTCAGTATCGCGACATAGATAATGTGAAGAAAATAAAGCTCAGTAGCCTCTAGTGGACAGGCTCTCTATTTCGTATGACGAAAAGGAACAGGCTCGTCAAGTCCGCTGAAGCAAGATTTATAGGGTATCACACCGAGGGAGACCCGGTCTCTGTTAGAAAGATGGCGTAGACAAGGACACCCAGAGCCTAGAGCTGGCAAACTGAATTCCATTCGTTTTGAATCGGAACGAATGGAGAGAATAAATAGTTGCGAGAGATCAGGACCAGATTCCAGTTGTAGAACGCTTAAAGAAGCTAAGTATACAATCCAATGTATTTTAAATTAAATCAGAAAATTTTGTTCTGTTTAATTTAGTTCGCGTTACATAGAGATCATTTGCCTTAATATAATAATATCAAAAAATTGTTGGGAATTCTAGGAGAAGGATAATTATAACAAATATCTTGGATAAATTTAATAAAACTATTTCATAATCAAAGACTTCCTCTCATATAGAAAATTCCTCGCTCACAATGCACACATTTACTTCACAACACTTTCAGATAGAGAATTACTATTTACCCTTGTATATGGTGTAATTGAAATCCCTGTCCCTTCCGCCACATCAATCAGGGGGACAGGATTTCGTCCCTTTAACAAAAAATACCACCCCTTCCAAAAAAAAAATATGATTACTGGTAAAATTCAAGCCCTTACAAAAAATAGGGGTTAATTTTTCCGAGAAAAAACTAGTCCTTAGTAACACAGTAATTTTAAGATCAAAGGATAAGAGTTTTCCTTTGGATTCTATCCTTGCACGCTCACTAAAAAACTTCACTGAACTTTTACGAAACAAATAATTACTTTTTAGTTCGACTTCACGATAGTGCACTACAGAAGAAGCTGGTTGCAACAAGTCCAAGTTAGCCGGCACTTATTATCTTTCACTAATTAATAACCGTAAATCGATGGACGGGGGGTTGAGGAAAATATTCAGGACACTCAAAGCTATAGGTACTTACAAGGATTCAAGTGTAGACAGTGTGCATTTGTTGATATTTTCCTAAATTACTTGTACCGAAATATATAAAACTCGCTTGGGATAAATTCGTTTTTGTACTTATCGATCGTAAAGATGGTAGATAAATGATGATTCAAGATATCAAATTATTTAAAAATCGACTTTTGTGCCTCCGCAACTGAACGAATTAGAACGAAACTGGTCTGATTATCACCACAATCATTGTGCAATTTGTTTCCATCCGCAATTACATGTCTTCTTGCTACTTTCAATTTTCCATCTTAAACAAAGAAGAAATTTTTAGGCTTTATCGGTATAAAAAAGCCCTTAAGTTCCCCACACCTGCACCGAGAGCAGCACACGAAAAAGAAAAACCAAAATTATATACGACCTGTCAACTATCAGTCGGTTGATGATGGTTAGCTTTTGCTACCGGCACTTGCAGAGGACAGAAAGAAAATTCACGTACAAAATTTCCATTGAATAAGAAAAAAAAAAGAAGAAACTAACTTGATGCAGCGCATCTCTTTCCAACTATGCCCAGAATGAGGCATTAAAAAGAGATAAATGGCCATTAGACGAGCCGCTGTAAGAAAAGGTAAAATTTTATAGGTTATCTTTCCTTTTATTGCCTACATATATATATACATTACTATTTGTGCCCTTTCTTGTGTAAGCCCATACATGAAATGAAATGCATTTACATGCGCGCACACCATTACACAATCTGGAGGATCTTCGTTTTTTTTTCAAATACGTCTTTCACCTCACACTTTCTATACAAGTTTTCCGAACTAATTTCGTAGTTGTACGCACATGTTTTACTTGACCACACGCACGCACACAGCGGCAGCCGTTCCTCCAAGAAGAGGCCTGCCAAAGCTCACCAGCGGCAGCCAGAGCCGAACACCTCCAAATCGACGACGGTATTTTTTGTTATACATACATGAAATCGCAAACACACACGCACACATTCTCTCAGTGGGAAGTGCACCTTGAGTACATTTTTCTATCGCACTCTTCCCGCACACAGCGCTACAACAAAAAAATTTCTACTTGGATACAGCAATCTTATCAAATTTCTTCAATATTGCCCTTAGTACGCTGGCCAAAAGCGTTCTAATTAGATACCAAGCTCCGAGACCGACTTAATCCCGTCCGTTCCAATTGGTGTACGCCAACATTTCCCCGATTTTCAGCAGGAATTCTAGCAGGAAGATTTTTCTTTTAAGTGTTTCCACTGCCGATTGCACACCGAACAATATTCTCTCCACTTCCACAGAAAATTTTCATTGTTTTCTACCATGGACAATTTTCGGTATCGCGATGATTTTCAACCTTTTCCTAAGACAATTAATACTTAGCATTATTTACCATTTCATTTTTATCCTTTTTTAATGTACACTAAAACAGAATTTTTATCCACAAAAAAAATTTTTTTGTTTTTAGAAACCACACGAAAAAAAGCAGTTTTTTTTCCTCCTGCCTCACAAAATCGTGAATAAATTTTCGTAAGCATGCATCCCTTTCACACACAAGGAAACTTGTACTTTTTTTTCTTTCTTTAAATAAAAACCATACACATAAAATGTCAAACTCTTTTTTCTTTCTTCTCTTTTTTATTTTTTTTTTGCTTTTTGATCTTTTCTGTGTCTCCGCTACTGATTTTTTTTTTCACTATGTGATCATTCACTACAAACGATTTTTCACTTTGGTCCATTTGATGCTAATGATGGTTAACCGGCGCTCTATCGATTTTCACATATTCAATTATAATTATTAATTAATTAATGTAATTTAAAGGAATTTTTAATCAGTTCGTAGCAGGAACCGAATGGACAAAAAATTCTTTCGCACGGAGAAACTACACACGAATGGCGTCCATAATTGCACACAGTTCACTCACACCATTACAAAATTGCACCACCACTAGCCTTTTCTTTTATCATCACACGGGGATATTTCCTTGAAAATATACCTTTAGTAATATTGCCAGATTGTGGGGAAATTTTATTTAACTAGAGCCAATGCCACACTGGAAGGCTAGCTTATATGAAACATGTTTGCATTAATTGAGAGCCAAAAATATTTTAAATAAGTGTAGATTTGCAAAATACTATTAAAAATAGGCAGTGTCTATTCACACGACACCCGTTTACCCGTGTACCCGTGTCGGGTACCCGTGTCGGGTTTTTACCCGTGTGTACACTCGGGGGGTTGGGTTTTACCCGTGTGCCCGTGTACCCGAGTAAGGGTGGTTTACCCGTGTACCCGTGTAAGGGTGGTTTACCCGTGTAAGGGCATTCCGATTTAAAACTGAAAAATAATTTTAATTTTAAATTTTTAAAAAATGTTATATTTAATTTAAAAAATTTTAAACAATGAAAATAAACCATAAGCAAATCAATTTGCACCAGGCTATTAAAATTGCACGGGCACACGGTATCATAACCTACACGAGCATACGGGCGAACTAACTGACACGGACAAACGGGCGAATTATCTGGCACGGGCACACGGGCGAATGAATCTTCACAGGCACACGGATGAATTAACTTGAACAGCACACGGGCACACGGGTAAACAAACTTGCGCGGGCATACGAACCGACGGATGAATTTAGTTAGACGGGCACACGGGCAAGTGAAACTGTTCGAGCACGGGCACACGGATAAATTAGCTGACACGAGCGAATGAATCTACACGGGCACACGGATGAACTAACTCGGACGGGCACACGGGGAAACGAACTTGCACGGGTACACGAACGTGCACGGGTACACGGGTAAACGATCTTGCACGGGTACACGAACTTACACGGGTAAACCACCCTTACACGGGTACACGGGTAAACCACCCTTACACGGGCACACGGGTAAAACCCAACCACCCTTACACGGGTACACGGGTAAACCACCCTTACACGGGTACACGGGCACACGGGTAAAACCGAACCCCCCGAGTGTACACGCGGGTAAAAACCCGACACGGGTACCCGACACGGGTACACGGGTAAACGGGTGTCGTGCGAATAGACACTGCCTTAAAAATATAAAAAAACAAGTAAAATTTATAAATATTTGATAAAATATTTATTATGAACATAAAAAACTGCCACCCGGGGGTAGCTGTGGATCAGCTTTTATCTAGCTTCTAATACTACTGGGTTTTCCCCTTTCTCTTCTTCTTCCAGCCCCAACCACCTACGTAAAGGCTTTCAGCTTCCACTTTCCCCACGCATCCTAATTTCTCATCATGAATCCTAGGTTTTTCGGTGATAGTAGCGCCTCGGCTATTGCATGTAGTTCCACCTTATATCACATAATAAAAGAAGACGTGCTCCTGATCCTAGATACCTAGCCATACCGGGCTTAGCGGCAAGTCATCGTGCCCGAAACGATGGGGGTATTCCCTATATCCTCCAGATCATAACTTACTTCCAAACGTTTGGGATAAATCTGTGGGTCCACCGAATATTAACAGGTTCCTCCCACTTCACTTGCCAAACCATTACGGACTTGTATCACAGTCATCTGCTATCGCACTGTATTTGGCTCCTCTCTAACAAATTCTGGATCATAGAGACGCACGACTTTTTTCGCCAGTATCTCTAAGGGATCATTCCTACTAAATTAAAATAAACACAAAACAGATAATAACAAAAAACTTCAGTTTCAACCACATTGCAGCCTTGCAACTCTCGTCATTAGTGATGAAATAGAAGTAATGGAACTTTCTCATTTTGTTGTCAAGCACTTAATAACAGCTTCAGAGTAAAATCAAGGAAATAATGACCACACCAGTAATTACTTCGCTACAAGAAAAACACGCGTATTATAACTCGCGGTTGTTACGCCTAAATTTATTTTTCTAACCACACACAGATGCAAGTTTCTTTTAAAATTTTTCAACATTGTCATTTCGAACTTTTTAACATTTTGCGCCCTTAAGCTAAATTAAATAAAAAACAAGAGGAAAACGTAATTTTCCATAAAATATTCTGTTTTTTCGTGTCTGCTGCTGCTGCCACCTCCTCAATCCAAGTCGATTCCACTTTCAGGAAGCAAGGAGTTGGACGTATGCAATTTCGATTCTTTCATTTTGTGATACGATTTAAGCAAGTCATCCATGGATATTGCAAAAAGCTGATCACTATCACGTAAGGTACTTGTTCCGGTCTCCGACAAGCCATCCTGATTAGTTCGCATAAACTCACGCATCCGATAAACTGATGCATTTCGGCATAACTCCCTTAAATCTGACCCGGAAAACCCTCGTGTTAATTTCGATAGGCGATTGTAGTCGACATCCGTGGATATGTGCTCGGATCCAAGTATTAATTTTAGAATTCTAATGCGCTGCTCGTCGTTCGGAAGGCCAATGTGGAATTGTGCTGGCATTCTTCGAAGAATTGCCTTATCTAAGTCCTTCGGACGATTTGTAGCTCCCATGACAATCACAGTTGAGCCCGATTCTGTACTAAGGCCGTCCCACAGCATCATGAACTGGGTCTTCATCATGGCTGTTGCCTCATGATCCAGCGAATTGCGCGATCTCAAGAATGAATCAATCTCATCAATAAATATTATACACGGTTGGATTTTAACTGCTAAAGAAAATACTGCCGATGCTAGCTTCTGGGATTCGCCATACCTGCAGATAGTTACATAAGAATTTACAATTTTCTTTTTTTCAAAAATAAATACAAACCATTTGTCTGTTAACATGGCTACATCGAGATTGATAAAGCGCATTCCAGCTTCCTTTGCTGTTGCTTTTGCGATTAGGGTCTTGCCACAGCCAGGAGGTCCATGCAAAAGAACCCCTTTAGGAGCTTGCCACAATTTGGACTGATTAAAAAGTTCTCTATGTTGAATGGGCAAAACCACAGACTCCCTCAGCTCCTGTATAACAGAATCTAGTCCAGCTATATCCTTCCAGCTTACAGTTATATCATCTGGAACAACTAAATGCGACGCGATCATTAACTCGTAGTCCGTTAAATTTGCGACATTCATCCTGAACCCCTGCTCATCACCTAACCTATACCAAACAAATCTTCATCCTGTCCACACCAACAGCAAGCATAAACAAATTACCTCTTCAGCTGCTCCTCAGCACGAACTCGTGCCTTCTTTTTGTTTTTGTTGGTTGGATCCAAGTGACTCAACATCCATTTTACGGAATAATATGTAACCACGGAAGCTATCGAGACCCTCAAGAACAGTTGTATGAGCTCGTTGCGGGTTACTGGGGACCCAGTTAAGTTGAAATTATTCATCACCCCACTTATGAATACTTTATTTCAATTTGCGTAAAATGCACTTTTTATAATAATTATTTATCCAAAAGACAAGACAATTTTATTCCTAGTCCGAAGTACTCGTACGGATTTTTTTGACAAATATAAGATACAGTCACATAAGGAAATGATGGAAATATTGACAGTAGTGTACAGGGTCATATGTAAGTAGGCAAAAAATTGACTTCGAATTGAAAAGCATTTGCAATAAAACACTAAAAATTAATTTTGAAGTTTCTTGACATTACCTATTTTTTTTAGAGAACTAGTTTTTTTTATTGAGCATGCGTGATACACGAATTAATTCGTTTCACTTAATTTTAAAGTGACATTTCAACCTACATAAACATTTTTCATGCAATTAATTGAAACCCGATTCTATTTTCTCTCAATCCCTCCCTTCAACGATCTAGTTGACAGATCGAATTGATCAATGTATTGACTAGTGCATAGCGGGGCTGAGCTTAGGAATCACCCTTTGTACTGCCAGTTCGTTAAATTGTTCAAATCGTGATCCGATGTCTATCGGTAAGCTAATTTGAAGAATAGACGAGCATAGGGTAGTCTAGGTTTACTCTGTCGAGTATGAAGACCTCAGAACGTAACTGCCTAGGGTGCGCTACCTGGCTTTATCTAGACCAGGGCGTTTACACAGGAAGTGGATGCGGAGCTCCATTCTGTTTCTACCCTTAACGAAGCCCATTCATCTTTCGTCGTTGTAAGTGGACCAAGTCGTAATTGAGATAGAGGTCTCCAATGCGACCCATCTTGAGATGGCTATCGTTTTGACCCCGTCTATCGGGGTCAGACCATCTCAGTTTCCAAGCGACGGAGGCTCGCGGTGTATCATAACTGATACTAGAGATTTGTCTATGAAAGTTCCAATGCTACATTCTTGTGTAGGTTCGAAGTTCATTGTCTGCCAGGCCTTCACAAACGCTAGCACTCCCTTTGAGAAATACTCGACAGTTCGATGAAGCAACATGTGTTATTAGGCTTGTGGCGGAAAATGAAAGCTTATACGACATGGAATATGCAAGGCGAGCCCAAGGCAGTATGACAAGAGATATCGGGCTACAAAGAATGGCCTTTTTCATAATTGCATGGTTGCTTGCCTGCTTTCATGCATGCTTGCAAAAGAGCAACTGTCAGGTAAATCAGTTGCGCAATCTAGAAACTTTGCATTTTTGAATGAAAGCAGTCAGCTGTCAAAAATATATGTCAAATTTGATGTCGAGTTTTTTTCCTTCATTTTCTGAGTTTGTTTACCGCTGAATAATAAAACGAAAAAATGGATCGAGAAAATGTGATTAATGTTATTGTCAGTTTGTAGATAGATAACTCGGCTTCATTAGATCCGGTCCGAAAATTTGAAACTTCACAGCGAAAAAGAAGGATAAATTATGTGTTTTGTTTAGCTCGTTAATCTCTCGTTTAAAAGAAGTTTTATCCTTGGGGTGCTCCAAACCTCTTCTTCATTATTTTCGCTATAGAATACATAATAATTTCAATAATAATTTAAATTAAAATAAAACACCCTAATAATATCGAAAAACTGAAAATCTTCTGCCAAAATTTCACTTTTGACACTTTTCTTCTTCTTTAATCAGATAAGCATGCGTACAAAAATAGTTGCAAGATTTGCGCAGACCTGTCAAGCAGGTTGCAGTTTTGAACAAATGATAGTTGCACATTTGCTTTTTTGAATACCATGCAAATGATCGATTTGCGCAACCATGCAATTATGAAAAGGGCCAATACAACAGGAAGATTCAGTTGCCGGCCACAGCACTCTGTTCAAAACCTTATTAAAAGGAAGAAAACACAGAAAAGATCCTGATATTTCTACCAAGTCTAAAAAGAAATAAAAAAAAATTTTTCTCCAAACATTTAATGTTCTTTAGATAATAACAAGAACAACAATTTTACATTAAGTAAAATAAATCATAAACGAAATAATAAACTTTAGCAGTTGTTACATTTCTTCTTCACTTTTTGGCTCTAGATCGCTTTTTAATATGTTAACATTAAAATTATTGAAAAAACCGAAATATACTTAATTCCTAAAAACTTTGTTGCTGATAATCTTTAAATTACGCCTTTAAAACGGTGTAGGTGGTGATGATGGATTTTTGTATCAAAATCTAAGCTTAACCCTTGCTCTGCATGTACTTGATGAGGTCGATGACACGGTTGGAGTAACCATATTCGTTATCGTACCATGAGATAAGTTTGACAAAAGTATCAGTCAATGGAATTCCAGCCTTTGCGTCAAAGATGGAAGAATGGTTATCACCAATGAAGTCAGATGATACAACTTCGTCTTCAGTGTATTCAAGAATACCCTTAAGTGGTCCATTGGCAGCCTCCTTGACCTTAGCTTTGATAGCTTCATAGTTGGCTGGCTTGCCCAAGCGTACAGTTAAGTCGACAACAGAAACATTGGCAACTGGGACACGGAATGCCATACCGGTAAGTTTTCCATTCAATGCTGGAATAACTTTGCCAACAGCCTTTGCGGCACCAGTGGAAGCTGGAATGATGTTTTGGGCAGCACCACGGCCATCACGCCATAATTTTCCAGATGGTCCATCAACAGTCTTTTGTGTAGCTGTAGTAGCGTGTACAGTTGTCATTAAGCCTTCAATGATTTCAAAGTTATCATGGATAACTTTAGCAAGTGGGGCCAAGCAATTTGTTGTGCAGCTGGCATTTGATACAACATTCATTGATGGATTGTATGTTTCCAAGTTGACACCGCAAACGAACATTGGGGCATCAGCTGATGGTGCAGAAATGACAACTTTCTTGGCACCGCCGTTCAAGTGAAGGGAAGCCTTTTCAATTGTTGTGAAGACTCCAGTTGATTCAACAACATATTCAGCGCCAGCGCTGGCCCATTTAATATCCTTGGGGTCGCGTTCTGAGAAAACGGTGATCTTTTGTCCATTTACAACAAGGAAGCCACCTTCAGATGTTACGGTGCCCTTGAAGCGACCATGAGTTGAATCGTATTTGAACAAGTAGACCATGTAGTCAACGCCAATGAAGGGATCGTTAACGGCAACGACTTGAGCACCCTTTTCAATAGCGGCACGCAAGACCAAACGTCCAATACGTCCGAATCCGTTAATTCCAATCTTAGACATGTTGACTAGGTTTTATTCTGAAATTATTAAATAAGATAAAACGTGAATTTATTTTGAATTAATTAAAATAGTTGAAAGTTAAGTCTAGGAAGAAATTTATTGATATTTTGCGATTAATTTTAAAAATTAGTCCAATATAAACAAGTGGAAAAAAATAAAAGCAGCATAAAGGCCTCCATACACGGTCAAATTGGATGTATGTACATCGAAGTGCGGATGTACAACCAAAACAACCGATTGTGAGCCGGTCGGCCGATCAAAACTCGTTGCGCTTAGAGAGTTTGATTAAAATCTGGATGTACATCTAATTTGACCGTGTTAGGGGGTCCTTAAAGGCAGTAGTCTGGGCCCTCAGACAAACTAGAATTAACTGGTTCGATCAGGGCTATTGATCCGTACTTCCAAAGTCACCGCGAGTACATCGTACAACCAATGGATGAATGCATCGACTTAAATAAACTTAAAATGTTTATAAGGATCTTGACTTTACTGTGACCTCGCTGCCAATCAGTATTAAAAAGCAAATATTAATATGTAATAAAACTGCCGCTTCCTTTTGTCTAAAATAAATCTTTTTAAAAGCAATTTTTTTTCGCCGAGCCAATTAAAATATTTTATTTTTCTGGACAAATGAAATTTTTTAATGTTCAGATTAAACTTTTATTATTATTATAAAATTGCTTATCAATCACAAGTCGTAAAAATATACTTTAAAAATAAAATTTAAAAACAATAAAAAATATTTCAGACCGAATTAGAAAACATTTTTAACTAGAAATTAATGGGAGTTGCTGCAAGTAAAACAAAAATGGCGGCCGTGAGGAATGTAATAAATGCATTTTTCCGGCAAATTGCACAATCTATTAAAACTTTGTATACAAAAAGCAGTTTCGGTATTAAATAAAGTAAATTTGTTGAATTTTATGATTTAAAAATTTAGAAGATGCCGAAATAATCGACTAAGCCAAGATATGACCGGAACACGCACAAAGGTCATGCGAACATCGTGATTTATCTTGTAGATAAGCGAAATTTTTGTAACTATATGCGATATAATCCGTTTCTATTTATTTAAGGACGATAAAATTGTGGAAAATAAAATAAATAACAAAAAAAACTTCTTTCGCAAGGGCAAAAAAGGGCCGGTAGGAATTAATGCAGCCGGCAAGGTCGAACTAAGGTCAAACTCGTCTTTTAAACATTTCTTGCAACTTCCTTAATATTTTCTATATTCGTATTCTTTGAACAATGCAAAATAACACAAGCTTCACTGTTTTTCATAAAACTATAACGTAATTTTAATAAATTCTTCACAATTTTCGGGATCACATAACCTGCCCTTCGTCGTCTGGTTTTAGGAACCAGAAAAATCTCTCTAAATTTATCGCGATATTGCCGAACAGGAAAACAAAATTTTAATTAAATTCACACAAAAGAAATTATGCAATTAGTATTATTAAAATTATAAAATTGAATAATTATTGAAATACTCACTTTTCTCCCGCAGAAATTGAAAATCACAACTGTACACGTCCGCTTTTTAAAGACGAGTGTCAAATCAAGGGCAAACTTCTTTTCTAAAACGTCGACGGATTCTCTGTAGGAAGAAGCTTTTATTCTTCCGTGGAGCTTTTTTTTCTTATATTTTTCTCTTTTCTGGCTAGCTCTTAAATTCATGCTATTTCGCGATTAAAATATAGTCCAAAGTCTAGAAATTAACAAGTCTTTCATCTTCATATGGTTAATGAGTGAAAGGCGAACAGCTGCATGCACAAGTTTTTCAAATGACGATATCAGGCTATCAGAGAGAGAATGCAACATTTTTATACGCGCTGGAATACAACCATAAGTCGGAAAATTTTATGAGTTTATATGGGGATGTATTGGTGCATATTTGCTCGTTTGTTTTGATTTATGAAAGAAAACAGCTGATTCAATTTTCTTTCCTTTTCTGTTCTGTATACTTTACCATAAAGAGAGAATCTGGCTTTGTCTGGCCGAGTTCACAAAGTATGCGTTGAGTTTTGCTCAGCAGTGATGTTCATATATGCACGCACACAATCAACGGTCGGAAATTTTTGTATGAAGATGAAAGACTTGTTATTACTAGACTTTGATATAGTCCCGTTATTCGAGACTCGAAAATTCTCAAAGAGCCGCTTTCATTTGCTCTTTTAAAGCCAGTAATCTCTGTGCAGTGCTACAAATGGTGCACATAAACTAAAAAAAAGTTGCGTGGAAAAGCCGGCAAAAAGATAATTAAATCGAAATTATATTAATAAAAGAATGCACTTTTAATATATTATACAATAAGGATATAAATTCATTTCATGGAGGGTCTGAATAAGTAAAAGGGAAAGTCCAATTTACAATTTCTTTGTTGTTTACGGGAAGCACAAGTTTTTCAAAGTCAAAAAAGTTTGGAGGTCAAAGAAATGATATTTTGTATAAAAATGTAAGATAATTCTTTTTTAAGAACCGATTCTGCATAATGCACAAATAAGATGTCTTGTTTTGTTGTCAATTGCAATCAGCTGGTCAGGTTATGAAATTTCGTGCTTTGTTGATAGTTACGTGCGTGAGGTAAGGTATTGCTCGGTAATGATTCATTCAGGTGCGAGTACGAAGCGGGTAAAGGCTAGGAATTATAGCAATTAGTAAGTTAATTGATTTAGATAATGGAGATATCAATGGCCTTATTGATCGGGGGGATTATTGGAAATAATTGTTTGCCTACTATTTATATATCATTAGATATTGGTGTATTTTTAGTTCCCCTTGCATGCGGGTTGCTTCTGCGCAAGCGCAAGTTTTTACTACTTGGAGCGTCAGAAAGACTCAAGTTCCTTGCGTAAGCTTCACAATCGCACAGCAAGTGCTCAGCTGTTTCTGCTTAAATATGGAAGTCTGTAGATCTGCCCAAAAATTACGCCCTAATATGCATGTCTAAAGTCTCCATCGTTTTTCGGAGAAAGGGTGCCGATGGGCCACTAGGTTTTTGTGTCATTGTGTGATCTCCCGCTTTGGAAATAGAGACCAACCAACTTCTCTCCAGCACCACAGGCTTAATATTGATCACAGGAGTTGTGCGAGAAAAGACGAGCAAAGCTCCGCATTTCCTTCTGAAGCCTAAGTTGAACCGGAGGCCACCTATTACCCGAAATCCAACGTTGGCAGTAGATTCACGCATTGCTATTCAGCCCTTCAGCGTGATGATTTACACTTAGGGTTGCCGTTTTACATATTATGCCTTGCCTAGATCCGGCTTATTCTGTCTGTTCCATGGACAAGCAAGGGCAGCTGGATGACTTCTCACCTGTCCACGCAGCAATGCAGGTTGCACCTCCAATGAGGGCTCCTTGCGCTCGGGTAAAGGCTGAAGCAGAACCAATCCGTTCCGTCCGCTCCGCACGTTTTTCCTTTGTTCTTTTTGACATTCCGTCCGCTTGATTGTGGCTACCGTTCCGTTCGTCTCATGGAAAGTTTATCAAAATGTCAAATTTCCAACTTTTAAAAACGGACGGAACGAATTGGTTCTGCTTGAGCCTTTACGTTCGGACACGGCACAACCAAGCCATCAACCCCTTTAAAAATTATGGGCGCTTTCAGTAATGCAGGATGCGTGCGCAATTGACTTATTCAGTCATTGAAAGCTTTTACTTTCAATTGCTGAATAAGTCATTTGCGCACGCATCCTGCATTACTGAAAGCGCCCTATATCTATCATCTTCAACGACTGGTCTACATGGTGTCGTAGTCCTTTCCTATCAAAATTGTCACATATTAAGTTTTATTAAATCAAGTCATAGTTTCCTATCCATATTTTAGGATTATCCATAATTAAAGGTTGATACATACAGATAATAAAGATTGTCCATCTTGATCTCCGAGCCCCGCAGAAAGGCTCCCTGCTTGGCTAGTTAGTCGTGATTCATGTCTACGTTCCTATTCCTGGAACCCAGGCGAGAGTCACGTTATGTTTTCCACTAGATTGGACCTCTTCAGCACTGAATTTAGAGCTCTTATAGGGGTTTGCGTATTTAAGTATGTATTTGTATAGGCTCGATGCTCATCTAAGGGCACTACACAAGGCTAGGTGTTAGAAGTAAAGGTGGGGAGGAAGCAGGAACAAGAGAATATCAAAAGCGGTTATCAGTTACCGAGGCTCGAGACGTCGCCAAAAGCTGGGAAGAATGGAAACGTAGGCTCTACTTAAGCATTTCTGGCTTCGTACTGTAGATATGCGGGAAACGATGATCTCGAAGACGTACGATGTACGAGATCGATCGCTATAAAAATATCGTAAGAAGAATTAAGTTCGGTAAGCTACAATCGGCAAGACCTTCAGCATGCATGAGCAAAGAAGTTGAACAATCCTTTACGGTAGGGCTAGCGTAGACCAACTGGGATGGCATGGCCAAAACGGGATTCGGACTGTAAAAGCCGGATAAGTAAGAAGGAATGTAAAGCTTGCCGATACTGTTTCTTTACTGCCACGAAAGAATTCCTTTCTCTAGGAATCTTATTCTTTGGCCCCTGTGCTAAAAGTCGAGACGTATGTCGTAACAAGTCGTTTGAGTTGAAGAAAGTGCCGTTTCGGTCGAATTACGACATTCCTAAACCCTAGGCCTAAGCTCAACTTAGCACTTCCACTCCAAGCCCCAAGTCGAAACTCGGCCGAAACGATAATTTTAAGAGTTGTAATTGTTATTAATTAATCACCATATTTTTACTTTTTGATTTTCGCCGCTTGTAATTGCCTGGCAGAGCGGTTTTTGGTATTAACGACTAGGACTCATTGACACCAACTAACACCACAAACGATATTGTGAATAGTTGGATTGATGCACAAGTAGTCTTAAATGAGTGCTCCATGAATTTTCACGGAAGAAAAGCGTATCTTCCATAGTTCCACTTTAAAGAAAAGATACTTCTAAATATTAGATCTGGTCTAAAATAATTAAAAACATGTCTTTTATTTACTAAATACAATCTTATTTATTTATTGCTGATAGTAGTAATTTTTTATGTCAATATTATTAATTAACATTTCAGAAAAAACAAGCTTTGTTTTTATCTGGAAAAATATAAAAATAATCACAATTTTTACAAAAAAAAAACATCTAAAAGAATATTTATCTTAACTGTTACAAAATAGTGCATTACTTGCATTCTAAAACGTAGTTTTTAATATATTTATGTTATGTATACTGTTTTAATCTTAATAGAATCTGTATTCGATAAAAATAACATTCTAACATTCTTACAAATCCACCTTTTCTTCAAAATATTTTCTTTTACATTAACAGGCTTTTAAGTATATTAAGTTTTAATTTTGTTTTTTTTTGCCCAAAAGCAAAATGCATCATTTTGTTTTCCTTATAATTTCTTTACTAATTTCTATTACAAATTTTTGTTTTTGTTTTTTTTTTAAATCGACATTTTGTTATTTTTAATATGGTAAAAAAAATCGTATAAATAATATAAAGAGTAGTGAAATAATTGAGTTTGTGTTTGTCCATCCACTGTGCTGTCGCGTTTTCTTGTCTGGTTTTATGGTTATTGAATTGTTTGTGGCATTGGAGCGTCAAAATGCAATGGCACTGTGATCAAAGCATCTGATCGCGTTCTCTGGGTACTGCAGTTCTGAAATTGTAGTAAGATTGACATTAGGAAAGGTTCCTTTCGGTATTTAAATTAACACTTACCTTAGGTTTCATGCGATGTGTATCAACACATTCAACTTGCAGCGAAACGTTTTCAACTTCAAACTCGTACCCGTTTGTCCGGACAACCAGGAGTGTATGTAGTGGCACATTGATGTATGGCACTTGATCTGCAAATATTAAAAGATGTTTTTAGTAAAAATGAAGAAGGAATAGTTATGATAAAAAGAGTCGGATCAACTTTATAATACCACTGAAACTTTGCTATCGATAATATAATCCCAAAAAAAGGTGAAGCCAGCGACTCCTTAAACTACCGCCCAATAGCAATTACTTCTGTTCTCTCCAAAATCATGGAGACAATAATCAATAAAAAGCTGATGAAATATCTAGAATCCAGAATACGGCACCCTGCTCTGTTGAATAAACTCCAAGCTATTGGTATACACTTAGTTATAAGGAACTGGATTAAGAGCTTTCTTTCAGGCCGTTCAATCAAGGTAGTATTGGATGGCGTCGAATCCAACCCCCACGCCATTTCGGCCGAAGTTCCCCAGGGGTAAATTCTCTCACCCGCACTTTTTCTAATCTTCATTAATGATCTGCTCTTAATCCCCTCCAATCCACTTCACTGCTTCGCAGATGACAGTACTTTGCATTTCTCTTACTCTTTCGACAATATAAGACAAGCACGTGCCCAGACCTTGTTTTTACCACCGTCAACTGATGTCAACAAGCCTCCCAATGTCTTCGATTTCTCAAGAGATGCAAGTTCCTTCTCCAGCCAGCCGCCTTGACTACGATCTACAATCCTACATTCGGCCGCGCCTTGAATACAACTCGTATATCTGGGCAGGCGCCCCAAAAACCACCTTGGCTTGTCTCGACAAGGTGCAAAATCGCGCCCTTAAACTCATTGGTGATGGCCCCTTTCGCGCCTCCGTAGACACCTTAAGCCACCGTAGGAATGTAGCAGCCCTCTCCGTACTTTATCGCTATTACCATGGCGACTGTTCCACTGAAATTCGGGATCTCCTGCCTGCACGGCAATATTTTTCCCGCAACGCAAGACTTGCCCGCTCGGGTCACCCTCATACCTTACAGCCCCCTCCCCCTCGCGCACAATACGGTATAGAAGATCGTTTATGAATAGAACAACTCCACTGTGGAATAATCTCCCGCAGTCAGTATTTCCGAACTCGTACAACATCCAAAAGTTCAAACGTGAGGTTCATCGTCATTTTCTTCTACACCCTCCAGACCCCCTAACCTTTCCTATTCTCCTCTATTCTTCAAACCAAGCTTACTACTAGACATTGCACCACGAACTGAACGACATAAGGGGCTGGTAGTATATAAGAGTTAACCCTTCTAGCACAGAAGGCGCACTTTTCAGTTAAGCATGAAAATCTATATATACCTACATACACATACACACATATATATATATAAATATATATATATGTATATATATATACATATATAGAGTTTCTCTTCTAACGCAGAAGGCGCACTTCCCAGCATGGCTGGGAAATTTTACCACTGCCGTGGCTCAGCTGAGACATGCAAACATAAAATATTAAAAACATAAAAGTTCAAAAACATTAAACAGAGAAGCATGCAAAACTAATAAGGGAGTGAGGCACGCAGAGAGTCACGCCACATTGAGAAGTGTCCTTTTAAGGACAACTTCACTGGTTAGCAAGCTAAACACACTCCTATTGTTGTTAGTATTTATAAGCATGCGATTAACGGGTTCGAACATGCCATAATTGGTGTTAGAGGAATTAATGTGCAAGAGAGGTTCACCTCTCAGGTTGTAGTTATTCACTCTAAATGACGCGCGGTTTCTTAAGAAACCAGAGTCCACCTTGTCATTCATCAGTCGATGAACGAATATAACGTCAGCGACCTCACGGCGCTTATGGAGGGAGCTTAAGTTGAGCAATTTAAGTCTGTTCTCATAAGGCGGAAGAGCGAGTGGGTCATCCCACGGGAGGTGGCTGAGTGCAAACCGGACGAACTTCCTTTGAACCGATTCGATTCTACTAACATGGGAGGAGTAGTAAGGAGACCATACCTGGGAAGCGTAGTCAAGCAAAGGCCTAACCAAGGATACGTACAGGTGTTTAGTGACGAGGGGGTTGTTGAACTCTTTGGACCATCTTTTTATAAATCCCAGGACTGAATTGCCCTTGGAGGAGATATAATTGATGTGGGTGGAGAAATCCAACTTACTTTCTAACCTAACCCCCAGATCGATTACAGATTCAGTACGGGAGACCTTGTTGTCAAGGAAAGTATAGTCATAAGTTATAGCACCACGTTTCCTACAAAAAGTCATGATCTCGCATTTACTAATATTAAGCACAAGGTTGTTGTTGGAACACCAAGAATAGAAGGTGTTTAGATCTGCTTGCAGAAGTTTGCAATCCTCTATACTCCTTATGTGGCGATACAGTTTGATGTCATCAGCGTAAATAAGGATTTTACAGTGCCTTAGCAGTGTAACAATATCGTCAATCGATAAAATAAAAAGAAGAGGGCCAAGATGACTGCCTTGCGGGACTCCAGAGGACGCTTCGATATTCTTCGATTTGACTCCGCGGAATAGAACCTGGTAGGTTCTATCGGCTAAGTACGACTGGAACCAATCCACAAGGGCATGCGGAAAGCCTAATTTCTTTAGTTTAAGAACTATAATAGAGTGGGAGAGCTTGTCGAAAGCCTTACTAAAATCTGTATAGACACAATCAGTTTGGCAGCCAGTGACAAAGCCTCTAATTGTGTGTGAAGAGAACTCCAGTAAATTAGTAGTAGTGGAACGGGCTGCAAGAAAACCATGTTGGTTTGTTGAGATAAGCCTCTTGCAGATAGGGGCGATAGCAGAATAAATAATAGATTCGAAGAGTTTTGGTATAGACGACAACTTCGCAATTGGCCTATAATTAGATATTTCGTTTTTACAGCCTTTCTTATGGACAGGTATTATAAAAGAGTTCTTCCATAAGGTTGGGAAGCGCCCTTTATTTAGGGATTTTTGAAATAAACAAAGAAGAGGAGACAGTAGGGCCCCTGCACAGGATTTTAGAACAGCTGGAGGGACTCCATCAGGGCCGGACGAAAAATCTTGTGGAAGTTCATTTATATGTTTCGAGATATCATCCCTGGTTATAGACAGGGAAAAGTTTTGAGCCGTTTGGATTGCATTGATATGTCGAAAATTGTCTTCATCTGGTTGGAATATAGGGGACGAGAAAGATTTGAGGAAGAACGATGCAAAATTTTCACAAATTTCGGCTGAATTAGAACTAAGGGAGTTCTCGTATTGCATGGTGTAAGGATAATTATCAACTTTTTTCTTTGTGTTGATAAATTGAAAGAATGCTCTGGGATCACCATACACTTTACCTTCCATGTTTCTGAGGTACTCTTTATAGAGGGTTTCGGAGAGAGCATGAAATTGGTCATAGCAATTGAGAAATGCATCGAAACTCGCAGTGTCTTTCTTCTTCAGGTAGGTTTTCCAGAGTTTATTCTTCAGGTTTTTGGTACGTCTCAACTCGGAGTTGTACCACGGTGGGGATGATCTGGACGATTTTAACGGCTCGATAGGTACACAGGATGCGAAAGTTTCATACAGGACGGAGTAAAATCTGGCTACATCGACATCCAACTCATTAGGTGAGAGCAACCAATTGAAATCGACCGAAGTGAGCTTGGATGACAGTTCCTCAAGGTTGGCTTTTTTAAAGTTAAAGGTAAAGGTTGACTCCTCTGGGATTGGCTTATTGTTAAAGACAGAACAATAGCTCAGTAGAAGAGGAGGGTGATAATTATCGACAGGTGACAAGACAATTGAGCTAGGCTCAACATTCATGTTGTCTGAGTCGGAAAAGAATACAAGATCTAACCGCCTTCCTAAAATATTATTCACACCGCTTATTTGGCACAAGCCGCAGGAAAATAAGGAATTCAGAAAGTTGGATTCCCTAGAGTTAAGGTTGTTTCCAGGAAGGTAGTTATCGTCATCATCGCAAGATACCCATTTAACATTGGGTAAGTTAAAATCACCTACAAGTAGGAGTTCATCTTTGGAATCCATCATATCTTGGATATGATTTATGCAAGTGATTAGAATATCATAGAGATTTTGACCTCTATCGTCAAGAGTGCTGAACATATCTGGTGGGATGTAACAGCAGATTAAAAATAAGTTGTTATGAACAAGGGAGACTTTGAGAGCGAGGACCTCAATGTCTAAAGTGTTGGGAAAATCAGGAAGCGTTATTAAGCAGCAGTTGAGAAGGTTACTACATGCAAGTAGTACACCACCTCCACGAGCCTCCGAGTCAATATATCTATCCCTCCGAAAAACTTGGAAGGAAGAGTCGAAAAGTTCGGCATTAAGAATCCCACTGTATAGCCATGTTTCTGTAAAAGCGATTATATCGAAATCACTGGCCGAAGTCGACAGAAACACATCTTGGGTTTTAGATCTGATTCCCCTCACGTTTTGGTAATAGAGGGAAAGCGTCTTAAGTTTTTTGAAACTTGTAGAGTATCAGGAGTGCGCTGCTCGCGCGTGCGGGGGACAAAACATTTTGAAAAGGCACCAGGAGGCCAGAACGTGGGGTCTAAAAGCTTTTCAGCGGTATTGGGCGGTGCGGTCAAGATGAAAGACGCAACCGGTTTGGAAACATTGCTGATCTTCCTGCAGGAGACTGTAGCAGGATTAATAGTTTTCCCCATTAGGTATTCTTTAATTGCCTCGCACGTAGTTTCAGGGGAGAAACGCGAAATGAAAATAGTTCGCGGCTTGGGTACCGTTATCAGATTCGCGGAGGTTACCGGAGACTCAGTATCCCCAGTGCCCGACGGTCCAACGATACTAATAGGAGAGGTTGATGCCGCAACCGGTTCTGGGATATAGTTTGAGCCCATTGGAAGTGAGGGTGCGCGGATATACGAGCTAGTATGGGGGTTTGCAGTGACAGCATCCGTAACGTTAACTTTACGACTGCGTTTGCGTTTTCCATTCTTTCTACGGGCTTTCTTGTGGTCATGAGCCAGACTTGGGGCAGTCTCCACCGAAGGGCCCTTTTCAAGTATTATTATGGCCGGGTCGTTCAGAGCTGTGGTGTTAAGAGCAGCTGCATCATCCGCCGTTGGAGAAACAGCTGTAGGACAGGGTGTAGAAAGAAGCTTCTCCCCTACCTGTAAGGCGTCATATGATACTGGCGCCGCCGAGGGGGAGTTTATTCTATCACAAACATTATCAAATTTTAGCGATAGAGAACTCAGGGCTTTGTGATTTTGCACCACTGCTGTTGACAGCGATTCAATATCAGCCCGAACACGCTTCGTACTCCTTTTAATGTCGTCTAATATTGGATGAAGAGGAGCTAAGGAGTTGACAGAGCAAGATGAAGTGGCGACAGGATTGAGAATTGCTGAATGTATATCGTCGATCGAGTCAAAAACTGTTGCGTATAAAGGGTTACTCCTAAGATTGGTTTTTTCATACAAAAAAAAAATAAAATAAAAGAACGTCGAAAAGTTTCTGCGGATGGACTTTAAAATCGAAGTCCTGGCTTTAACAATTCGACATAAGGGAGACATTTAGTTTGCCCTGATTCAATCTTGTTGGAATTTGCGTGAAATATAAGATCCCAGATAGGGTATGCATACTCTAGGATAAGGCGAACTCCTGAGTAAACGATGGAAAGGAATCGCCTAGAATTGAGATCTTACTATTTGGCAAAACCATTGATTTTGATCGGTACTGCGAACAATACTGACTGAATAACGATTACTCGAGTTGATCAGGATGAAAGACTTTGGCTGCTGTCAATTCAATACTAGTTCATCTATCGCATAGTCCTGATTTTGTTTCAACATCTGTGCAACGATGTTAGTGGGGTAAAGCTAGAGCTTCAAAATAACTTATAAGAAAGTTGAACTACGATATGAGAAATGTTGTTCTCAATTTCACTCTTAAGAATCAGTTTTTTTGTCGAATTAATATATGAATAAATTCTCTTACCTGGCTTCGTTCCCATGAAGTAAGCCATTATGCACCTGAGAACAGCCTGATGTGAGATAACTAAAACATGTGATGTTGTGAGCAGAGCCTGCACAACGCTATCAACTCGCTGCAGCAAATCTAAATACGATTCACCATGCGGATAGCGATATTTGAATTTATCCTGATCCCGCCAGGCAAATTCTTGCGGGAAACGTTCCTGAATTTCTTCATATGTCAATCCTTCACAAATGCCCTAAAAATACATAAAAACCATTATGTAAGGACTTAGCTCCCTGGCTCGGTATTTTATGTATGAACGTACGGCATTAATTTCATTTAAGTCATCAACAGCGGTTTTTGGTCCTGGAATATTTTGCGCGGTATGAACTGTACGCTGGAACTGTGATGTCCAAATCTAAAAAAATAATTAAGTATAAGTAAAAGGATATTTAGTTTAGAACTCATTGTTTTAGTTACCATTTGTGGTCCCGGAAGATTTATTTGATTTTCCTTAAATATACGAGTAAGTCGATCTGCAAATCTCCAGCCACGGGCTGAGAGATCGGCATCGCCTCCAATGCGACCAAGTAAATTATACTCTGACTCTCCGTGCTAGAAGTAATAAGAACACCACTAAGATCTGCGATTGCAGGCACGGGTTTAGATTGTACTTACTCTGCAAAAGTAAAATACTTGTTCTCTAATCACAGGATGTGATAGAACTCCTAAAATCGAAGTTTGTAATGCACCTTGAACACCGCGGGCTGTTACTGAATGCAAGAAGGGATCCTCAGAATTGTTAACAATTATCAAAGGTGCTTCGTAGGCAGTGCATTTTTCATGTTTCTGAGTGCATTCATTAAGCTATTAGGTAAAAGGATCAACAGTTGCATAAAATCCAGGCATGATATTTTTATGTGTAGATAGTTTTACCTTTTCTTCAAAGTTTCTCCGCCAATCTGTATTGTTGTCTGTCTTTTGATAGTATCGCACCATTTCATCAATATTTGAGTCCAGATTCTTTTTATCGCAATCAATTTCCACCAGCAGATGATGGTAGGATTGTTCCGTGCAGAATGACTGTATGAATTGGCGTGACTGGCTGGTTAAATGCATTCCATCAATAATCTGCAAAAGGGATTTTATATTTGGGTTATTTGTTTATGCTTTCGGTTAATTGGAGTGCATAAGTTGAGGTTGTTAAGATTACTTACAGCTACATTTTTGTTATCACCAAACCAAGTTGATATTTCTGTTAATGTTTCAGTGGTGGCATTTTCTTCAACTCTGAACACTGCAATGTAACATTTTTTATTATTGTAATTAAAATGAAATTAAATTGTGCTGCTAAATATTTGAGATAAAGTAAAAATGTGGTTAATTGGGAGTTGAAAGAGAGAAAGGAAGTGGTTGAAGGTATTCGCATGATCCCTTTCCTATTCAGGAGCGCGTTCAAAAACCTTACTATAGTAAACCACGAGGTAAGCTGTGGTTATGCTACATCACTTCACTTAACCACGAAAGTTTATGTTTAACCATGGAGGTTTTTGAACGTACCGTGGTTAACTACGTGGTAAAGAAAATTTAAAATTTTTTTTCATAAAATAGTGTCGGCTATTTGCCTCAATTATTTCCAATAATTATTTATTTAAAATAATCTCACAAATCCCATTTTGATTTGTTCATTATTAACATTAAAACAAATGTCAAAAAATTGTTTTTATTCTTCTTCTTCTTAACTATCGCTAACCATGCTCCCGAGCATGGTTAAAATTTAACTACACCATGGTTAACCACGGGAGTTTTTGAACGCCAAAAAGTTATGCTCGTGGTTATGTTGTAGTTAACCACAGAGTTTTTGAACGACAAAAGTTTACCATAGTTAACCATGGTTAACCATAGTAAGGTTTTTGAACGCGCTCCAGATGTGACACCGTTGGTAGGGCACTAGACACTTTTCTGCGGCATCTCATGGTCCACCCCCAAGTTCCTGATACAGGAGTAGGTTATGGGACTGAGCCTAACCTATTAGGAGTAGGTCCCCGGCCTTAGAGTGGATAAAGAGCCTAATAAGACGCTTTTCTTTAAAGAGTGTTATCACTTTAAAGAGGGCGGACCTTAGTCATTGTTGGTGGAATATTTGATTGGCCATATGGGGTTACGGTACCACTTCCACAACCTAGGATGTTCTCTGTGAATTTTCTGTTCTGATCTGGCTTAAGCCGGATCTACATGATGCTATGAATACCCTTCAATGTTTGACGCTTGATGGTAGTACGCATCATGTGACCGATGCTCGAATGTGTCTAATGTGAAGCCTCCAAAGTTTGTCTTTGGATACCTTCGGACTGATGTCGGTATTGACTCAATCGTTGGAAGCCAACATTTGAATAAAACGTTCACCACATAGTGTAGAGCCAGCTTAAGAAGAACGTTTGTCAAAAAGCTTCTGATCCCGCCCAGGCTCGGTTTGCTGTTCCCGTACTGAAAAGAAAGTCTTCGTTCAGTTCAGTTCAACTGTCTTTAGCGACGATTGATAAACTGATTATAATTTATTAACAGATTGGAATGGCAGATGGCCACAGCAAACTTTGATATTTAGTTTACGTAATACCCGATCAAAAGAGTGAACTTCAGAAAATCACTGATGGAGGTAAAAATAAGATTATTTATAAAGAAGATTTTCTTTAAACAAATTAGCAAATAAATCAATAAATAAAATTAATAATAAATATAAATAAATACATTAAAAAAGGGGGCACCCGGGTTTGAACCGGGGACCTCTCGATCTGCAGTCGAATGCTCTACCACTGAGCTATACCCCCATCTGTCGACACAGATGTCACATTCTGTTTTGTAGTTGCGCAATTTACGTGGGTGAACAGTAACTGCGATAACGCCTTGAGCCGCTCGAACAGAGTTTTTCAACAAAAAATATTCTCTGCTGTGCTATCAGCAACAACAAATGGTGATTCTTTGTACAGATATTCTTTAGAGTTTGGGAAAAACGGGATTTTAAGGCAAGAACTTTGTTTTAAAAAGCTTTAAAAAAATGAAATGAAAATATTGAATTAAACTTATTAAAATACTAACCTTGAGCTGTTTCCCCTTTCCAGCAGAGATGACGAGCTATTTTGTGAGCAGCGAAGGATTTACCCCGGCATGGTAGCCCCACAATCGTCACCACTAAGGGTGCTCGCAATGGGCATGGTGCTGGGGCCTTGACAAAACCAACTGAACCAGAGTCTGAAAGGTAAAATAAAAAATTAATTAAAGTTTTTTTTAAGTCGTAAAAAGGCATGTCATTAATGCTAATTTATCTCTCCAGTTGATCTGGTAGGTAATTGATAATGATTTAAGTACTTGCTGTTTCTATGCAATGCGAATTATATAATAATTCTGCTTAGAAGTTAAACAGTCGTAATTAAGTTCTTCAAAAAGATTTTAATTGAAATTTAATAAGAGTTGAGAAATACATATACGACTTTAACGTGGTTTATCATTAATTAGTAAGCGATTTCAATATTTTCAATATGTTTCTGTAGTGTTTAGTGACTGGAGGGGAACAGTGGGTAATATACTCGAATCAACATAAAAGTGTTATGTGCTTTAGCTTCTTCAAAGTTTCTTCTCTAGAATAATACTGGATCGTAGTTTCCAAATCGTGACTTGAAGTTTATAGCCTTCCGTACTCACACAATCGCTCTATCTTGCTCTAAGGCATCAGCTACATGAGCTAGCAAACAATTTAGAAACTCTTCGCTAATTCTCTGGATTATATTCATTTGCTACCTTTTGTTGAGTGCCGAAAAATTTCTTTCTTAAATGCCTAGATGTTGCTCATCAGCGTTCGGCATTTATCACAATTCCGCTTTATAATTATTAGCCCGGGTACATTGTCACCCCCAGACTTTGCTTTATGTCTCATTGTATGCAAATTTTCAAAAGTAGTGGACATACGCCAGAAAATATTGATGCAGTGAGGCAGAGCGTATGATTAACACCACCAAATAATCAAGCTTTTTTCTTCGTGTATTCAGAATTGAACGATTATTTAAACGAAATGTTTAATTAAAATCAACACGTTGTTGCGACGTCAGATGCCACGTAATAAATGGTTGACTACTATACACAACTGTCAGTTATGAAGTGACAAATAACAGATAAACCAAAATGGCGGCCAAGCAAAATCGAACTGAAACACAAAAAAAATCTGGACTTCGGAAAGAAGACTTAATTAAATCTGAATCTAATTAAATCTGAAAACCACTTTGGTTTGGTTAGATGCACCGTTTGCTCTATGATCTACTCTTTGAGCCAAATTCTTCCTATTGCATACGTTGCGGATAAAGGATTCGTTCATACAAAATAGAGCAACCCGACTATGGAAAAACTTTTTACAGTCTATATTTCTGAACTCCAACAACATTCAAGAGCGAGCGAGCACTCATAGCCATCTCCTATCGTGGCTGCCTGTAACTTAAAACCTCTTTTATCTTTGGAACTAGGTTTACTTACTACACCATGACGAACAGCAGTATGAAGTGTAATTCCTGAGCTTAGAACTACCACATAAAATATGTATTGACCAGTAATCTGCCAGAAAGATGTTTGCCACTCAATTTTGCAATCTAAGCTATAAAACTTTCACTCGAGATAGAGCTAAAATCTGCCAAAAAGTTGGATAAAGATAACCACACACCCACATAAAGACGATGGTATTATTAGATTAATTCCTATTTATCTCTTAAATAAGTGTTATTAAGTGTACTAAATATAACATTGATTATTATTAGATCTTTGAAAAACATCCAGTGAAAGGCATCGGGCATCTTCCTTCCAGTCCACTCAATTCTATTATCTAAAGGATTGAAAAATCTGGTCAAAGCAAAAGTTACTTCCTCCAATCAATCTTCTTCACTTGATTATCATCCGCCTACATCAGGGTTTTTCATTGTTTACTTATCGCAAAGTATTGTTTGTTCTAGCAAAATGAAATATACACAAAATTCTTGGAATAGCATTTCTAAATTAAACCTTTGAACTTTGACACATTGAACTCGGATAAACCATTTTCTTTTTGTTTGTTTTTTTTGCGTTATAACAGTTATTAACGTCTATAAAAAATTTAAGTTAAAAGGAAATTCCCATATAAACTAGAATATTTTATTTAGAGGCTAAATAGCATACATGTAGCTTTTAAACAATATTAACTTTTTGTTAAACCCCCTTTGGGAAATCAAGGAAATGTGGCGTGACATTGAGAGCTACACATGTCTAACGTGTAGAAGCAATATCAAAAAATTCAAAAACTTAACGAAAAATGTGCTCGCGTCAAAGTTCAAGCTTAATTTGTTTACATTAACGTTGAAACGGTTGAAACTGATGCAGAAACAAGCATCAAAGCCTCGTGATTTTATTATTAATAAATTGGCCATGAACTCGCTCACTTCGGATCAAAACCCCATCTTGCAATTTTAAAAACATCCGCAATGAAATTCGTCGTCCTTCAGAAAATGTGAGTGAAGACACTTTTTTTGGGTCGATATTGAAAATAAAAAATGTATAAATAACACAAAAAACGCATTTACAAGTACATCCGTAGTTCGTATCCAAAATTACTCAAGGAGAAAAAATCCATATTAGTGGAGCAATGTTTGATCCCTCAACGAACAAATGCAGGCGCACACGTAACTGACCTCTCCAAAGTTTTGACAATTGTCAAGGACAAATCTGTTATTCAGGAACAGGGGCTGGGCGACGGGCTCTTTTTGTGTAAGTGGAGTTTACATAACCTCAGCGGGGTAAAACATCAAATATACAGTTAAAAAAATCACACAAATATTACCCAATTTTCGAAAATGAATGCATCCTTTAATTGCTCGAATTACTCTTCCGAAAAACGTCCCAAAATCAGGATTCATTTTTCAAACTGTCATACTGTGCTAAATGCAATATCCCAAGCGTCAGTTAATGCATTTTTTGAACACCGAACGAACAACACCAGCACCAAAAATAATATCGCTAATTTAATAGTATTATTAATAAAAAAATAAAAACTTTTTGGCTTGAGAATATTCACGATATTTCAGAACTTCAGCAAACACACTGCAGGAGAACAGTCGACGACGGAATCCGATTCTGTTTTGAGTTCACTGTACATCCGCGGCGACCCGGTCGGTGGTGAAATAACCTCCAAGTATGTCGGGGAAGATTATTTTCAGTGTCTTATAAAGGGGGGCTAAAGACGGGTGCTCCTGCTTGAGACGTTGTGTCTACGTGTTTTCTTTGCAGCGGTGACGTCACAGGAATACTTTGAATTTCATTTCACTTTCTTGCGAGACCAGCCTCTGCGCGTTTGACATTTGGAGGCATGCGAAATTTGTCATATATTTTTATTTGTCGTTTTACTTTTATTTACGAGGTGACTTTCCGCTTTTTTGGGATTATATTAAAAATAAAAACGAAAGGGGCGTGTGCGAGGTTCTTTTTGTTATTATTTATATTGAAAATCATTAACCGGTTTATTACTATTTCGCTTCGTTCCTTTTCACTTTATTTTAACTGTCACGAGATTTGGTTTATTTCGAATTAATTTTAAGTGATATATCTACGGATTTACTTTTATTATTACGAAGAGATTTAGGATGGAATTTACGCTTCGGAGAAGAGATGATATTTAAAAAAATTAATTAGCGCTTTGTGCAATATTTTCCCGTGGTAATTTCTGGTTACTTCTGGCTTATACTAATTTTTATTTATTACTAAAAATATTTACTGGTAATTGGGTCATTTCATTGAGATTGTATGTATAAATAGTAACAATTTCAGGAAGTTCAGGGTGCTTTGGTGAATTTGGCGCAGTTTCGAATGTATTCCAGTTGAGATGCTCGTCTGAAACGAGCAACTTCAGACTTGAGATCTCATTGAATTGGCGCTATGCAATCAAAGGACACATGGAAATCCTCAATAGTATCCCAAACATTCCAATTTGCCGCTTATTTAACCATATAGTTGGTGAACTACGGTTCCAAAGGAAATTCATTTTTTTATTCCGAATCGCTCTGAGTGGCACAAACTCATCCGTCTTGGGAGTTCGAGAAACCTCTAGTGGAAGAAGAACCATTATGATAACCTCTGAATCCCACTCAGGCTTAAACTTTCGTCCGAAGATCCGAGGTCCTACTGTTTGTAAAATAGTGCTCAATACCCCTTAATTGGCCGCGATTTTCACTATATAGGTACAGTACCGTATTTAAAACAAAATATCATGTTTCAAATTAATATTAAATTTTTCAGGCGTAAACAAAAGTTCATTGAATTTTTAAACACTATCCTATACGATAACCAGTTTCAACTGCGCTGCTCACTTTTTTCAGTGTTTTTTGTTACACATTTGAATATTAGTCCCAAATATTTTACATTAAAAAACAAACTTACTTTACCCCTCAACACTATTTTTTTATGTCCAGTTTAACATTATACTATTCTCGTATTTCTAGCTAACGACATTTATTTGACAGAAACATATTTCTTGTTTTCCGATCATCGTGACTTTTAATTAACCTCTGCGTGTGGCCTCCCTATGTTTTTAAGTATGTTTTTCAATATGGGATGAATAAAATAATCAAACAGGGCCGAGTTTCGGACCATTTTTCTGCGTTTATGAACTCGCTTTCTTGTCTGTCTGTTTGTAGAAATTTTGCAATCAATTTTTCCAATACTTCCGGTTATCCGATTATGATTAAGTTTTGCATATAGCTTTAGTTCCGACGACTCAAAATACCGATATATTTATTCAATATGGCGGTCGCTCCAAGATGGCGGCTTGGTGTTTTCACACATTTTCAGCGATTCACCAAACGAAATTTCATTTGAAATACAAAATTCAATCCTCAAGCTTGTAATTGTAATATTTTATCCGCGCACCTTTCAAATGATAAATTCTAGATACTTTTAGCACTGTGTACGTACAAATAAAAAAACATCTCTATTTTGATATAATAAAAGCATTTATTTAAAAAAAAAAACTTTAATATTTCACAATTTTTATTACACTTAAAAATTGCAGCATTTATACTGAGACTGGTTATCCAAAAGTCCTGTCAAAAATTTAGGTCTAAAAGAAACGGGTTTGTGTCATAATTGGATCCCAATGACAGATCAATTTTAATAAATGAGATTTATTGCGAAGTAATGATTTTAATGTGACAACAAGCAAAAATTAAACATTGCCGAAACAAAGTTTGATACATTAATTTCTTACAATTCATTATCGCGTTTATATGTACATATGCTGTTAAACATAATCATCTTCACTTATTTAAATAACCGGTAAATACCGCTACTGTGAGTTTTTTTATCTTTTAAAAAATGTCAAATTATCTAACACTCCTCCAAAACCGGTCGATCTTATAATTATAAGTAAAAAAACAGGTGACGGAGTTTATTCTTTTAAATAGCACGGTACCAAATTGAGAGCAAATTGATTAGATAATCCTATGGTCCAAATTCATGCTAATATTATACTTAAAAAAGATTGATCAGCAAAAAAATTTAAGCCAATTTCCCATTGAACGTTTTTTTGTCGTATTGATACAACTTGAAACAGCTGTTAGCTACTACTAAACGAAATTCGATAACCGCCCACTGTCCAAAAAGCTGGCGTGCTTCATTTTTCTTGTTGTTATTTTTTCTTCTATAAAACAAACAAAAAAGCAAAGCGCAACTTACGGATCATTTTGAGCCTCTTTAGGCTTTAGCGGCTACTGTTCTTCAGTATTTGCGAAACCAGCAGTAAACAACAACAACAGTAAGATGGTTTGGGTGCTTTCCCCTCACATTCACTTTTTTTGACGCAAGCAGAAATTTGCAAAAACAAAATCGCACAAAAACGAAAAGAGACAGCAAGATGTGTAAATCAGAGATTTTCAGTGGGGAAAGCGGTTTGCACAAAAAAAACAAAAAATAACCGAACTGCACCTCCACACTAACCAGTCGGCCAAGGAGGCAAACTCCGAAGCTCTTCTAAAACGAAGAAGTGAAGCAGTACTGACCGTTATTGAGACGAAGAAAAGCTTTAAAGAAGTTTATTTAACAAAATTCAAAAAAACAACTTGGCTAAAACGGTCGATCGTTAGTTTTTTTTGTCTGGAGTTATGCCTCCCACTCCTGCTTGACCCCAACATCGGCTTACCAAAGAAGTTCGCTTTAAGGGAGGGGAATTCGTTTCCGTTCATTCCGCATTGAAGAGGAGTAGACAAGTCAGCTGCTGACTTGCTTTCAACTTTTCAGCTGTTACCTTTCTTTATAGTCGAAGACTTACCAGAGACAGGTTGACATGCGCGTGCGGATCTTAGCGAATGCACAAAAATCCGTAGACGCTTAGTAAGCAAAAGCAAATATATCTATATACACACATATATTTTGTATCTGCAATCCCAGACGGGAGGAGGTCGAAAGCAGCGAGCAATAATAATAAGAGTGATGAGCTAGAACAAATTTTCAAAAATGTTTCAATGCCCTTGAGATCAGCTGATAAAAATTTCAGTAGGAGTGAAAAAGTCAAAATATCAAAGATGTAATATCTATGATAAAAGGAGGCAGAATTGCTTTCACACTACACGCAAAGTGTGTGAAAGAAAGATAAAAAATGAAGGGGAAGTGCCAATTTTCCAATTTAGCCAATATTTAGCTCAACACTGGAAGAATTACAAAACTCCCGCGTTTTTAATGTACAATACAAAGCCAAGTTTTAGAGTCGCAATGTGTACCAACAAGAATTTGCCCACGCATACATATAAACATATTAGAGTCGGCTACATGTGCTCTGTTCCAATTCAACTTCCATTTGAATGTAAACATTCCAATAGGGGAAGCAAGCAACATGTTCTGTTTCATTCATACTCTTGTGTTTTTTGTATAAAATGTATATCTATCGCGCATTTGTTAATATTTTTTTGGACTTTTTGAATAATGGTAGTTCTAATGTCTTCTTTCATATGTTTAACTCTTTTACTTGTCCTTGAGCTCCACCTAATCACTCTTGTTATTATTGCTCGCTGTCGAAAGTCTTGAAGGTTTTTATCTTATATGAAGTTATCTTTCAGCTGAAAAAGATACACACATACAATATCTTCGTGAAAATAAGAATTCTTGAAAGCTGGTGTGTAACGATCCGACGACGACGATTTAGTTTTATTTCGTGGCTTGAGGTGGATAGATCAGTACCAGCCATCGACGGGACCAGTAATTTTATCATAGAAAAAAAAGTAATATCGTGAAAAATATTTCTTCAGTTTTTTGTAAACCAAAAAAATTAAAAAAAAAATCTTTTTTTTTGTGGTCAGTAACCGTTTAATGTGTTTCAATTGCAGCAAGTGCAAGTTTTTTCTATTGTTATTATTAAAAGTCCAGTTTGTGTAAAAATAATACAAGAAAGTGTTTCATGAGAAATTCCACTAAAAAGTGCTTTTATTAATATTACAACAGCCGCTTCCACAGTGCAAGTGATCGTGCTGCATTAAGAATTTGTTTTATTTTTTTATAAGTGGAGCTGCAGTAGCACGAATAAAATTAGTTCACGGTCTCTGCGGGAAGAACGGTCAAATTAGACCGCTACAAATAAGGCACCTGCACAGGTACTAAAGAATATTTAAAAAAAAAAAATTCTATTTATTTATCTTCGTTTTATTTTTTTCATTGTTTATTTATTTTAAGAAAATTTCCTAGTATTCATGAAAAAAGAAAAGATAATGGAAATTTCTCCGAAATTTGGGGGCGTATAATTGAAACGAGTGATAAGATTGTGCGTTTTACACTTTGATCATGACTAATTTAGAGAAAGAAAAATTATTTGAAGTTATTTAAATTTTTGCTTAGACCCTTTCTTCATATCCAAGTTCATGGTTGATTTTTTCTTACAAATTTTTTGAATAATTTAATAACTACGAAAAAAATTTAAACGTGAAAATAATACATATGTAGATATGTATGTATGTAGATCAAACGTCAAACACAAGTAGAACGGATTAGAGAGGCTGTATAGATTAGGCCGGTTATATGCCGAGACATTTCCACGTTAAGTAACGACTGGTCTAACGATGATCAACATTCCACAAGAATCTTGTATGACGTTTGCTTTTTACGATCATTATAAGACTGAACGAAAAACTGTCATTCACCGATTTTATTTAGCACCACTGTTGCGTTGTTCTTTTAGTTCATTGACATTTTCGATTGACAAAACAAGCCAAAAAAACCGAAGAAATTTCAGCTTGAATTTTTAATAACAAAAACATGCAGTAACACCACTTGTTAACATAAGTATTATATAGAAGTCTGTTGTGGTCACCATCATCATACCTAATCTCTATTAAGAATCTTGCGGCATCAATTGTGAATAAATTGAATTAAAATATCTTTTATTTTTCACTGGAATAGAAGAATGTGCGCATGCGCGCTCCGGTAAACACAACACAACAAAGTATAATCTTCTTCTTCTTCCAGTTGCGCGCGCCTCCATGTGCATTTTGAATGGAATTGAAAAGAAGGTGAAAAATATAAATTTTATTAATAAACAAAAAAAAAAAACAAAATAACAAAACAGCTGACAGCTAAAAACGGAGGCCGCCGCATGTGCGCGGTGCGGATGGACCTCTTCCCATATAAGTGCGCTTTTTATACAGGAAATAGTTGGTATTATATAAAAAAATTATAGAAAATTTATTGTGTAGGCTTTTATTATTATAGAACCAAGAAGAGATGCCCTTGTCTAGTTTAGATTGGAATATATTGAGGAGACTCAAGATGGAAGTTTATTGAGATTGAGAATGAAATTATTACTTTTTATGGGAGTTTTTTTGTTGTCTTATTGAAGGACAATATGATTTTAAATAGAATTTTATTACATTTTAACGGTGTTATGTATTAATGTGTGTTGTAATGTTAAAATTTTTTGCATTGATTCTATTTCAAAAACTTATAAGGGGTGGGTATTCACGATTAGGTGGAAACAGGTATAGATTCGGAGATGAGATAATTCCAAGCGAATAGTGAATATCTCTATAATTATTATAACTTCCTTAAGAATAGCAAAAACATTAAAGCACCTTGATTATACACTATGATTTCATATTTTGTCTATAGGGAAGAACTTTTATATTACATAATTAGCAGTCTTATTCTAAGGATTTGTTATCGTCCTCCCCATTTAAAAATAATTATGTTGATTGTTACCGATTCAGCAGAAAAATCGTACAAAAATTGGTTCGAGTCTTGGATTTTTAGGGATTTTTCCTATGAGTTTTGACCACTTCTTCATTGCTAGACAAAGACCCAAGATGTCTGCCAAGTAAAAAGATTTATTCAAATCGACCCACTGTTCGCTTAACACCCATTTCAGTAGAACAGTGCTGGTAGTTTGTTGAACCTGTGGGCTGTGCAGAGTAGCTCCCGAAACAGCGAAGTACTTGCTGTGCGATTGTCAGGCAACAGCCAGGAGGACACATAAAACAACCCATAATCGAAGGAGGAGCAACTGTGCTTGTGTATATGAACAGCCCAAAAGTAGTGCTGGTATTTGGACCAAATTTCAGAAAATTTTGAAGGCTTTAGAAGAAATTATTAAAACAATTAAAACATGGCACATTTCTTACGTTTCAATAATTCACGAGCTCACACAAAAAAGAAAACCATAAATTTAGTGAGCAACATACGAAATGAAATATAAAAGCAGCGACGTCCGCGACAAACTCACCACCATCAACATATTCCAGTTGATAACGCCATTTACTACTTGAAGCACTAATTGCACATCCCGTTTCCCGATCCAAGGAAATTACGTAAACGTGGAAAGCTAAAAAGTTGCAAAAAAAAAACTCCTTCCTGAACGCATCTATCTCTATTGATGAAATGCGCTCAAGAAAGAAAACGAGTCGAGATCTTGCATTTTTCTTTCTAAAGCACAACACTTGTCCACATGCTCGGGCCCCATAAAGCATCTTCTTCCTATCTGAGATACGCAACCCCTCATCTCCTCTCGGGCACTCGATGGCGGTGCATCTTTAATTTACTCTTTTCTTGTCTCAATTGACAAAACCCGACCGACTAGATTCTTTCCTTTCTTGTCGAAATAACATATCGGAATTATCAATAAAAGTAGACGACTTTTCCCTAACGGAACTCAAGCGGAATACGCTTATCTACGCAAATAACAGCAATATTTCCCTGCTGCCAGAAAGAGGACGGATGAAGGGGAAATCCAAACCAGAATGCGACTCGCGTCCAAAATGATTAGATCGGGGAGCTGCTCATGCAGATGCACTTTTATTGCAGCACGCCACGCCGATCGAGAGTAAGAAAACCGGCCGCCGGTTGCGCGTTTTTTGTCGCTCACAATCCACAATCTAGAAAACTAGTTTCACTCGATGATATCGCAGCATTGATAATCGATATCTGATCGCCAGTTTTTATTACAGTGTTAAGTTTTAGAAGTTGTGAAAATTTGAATAAAAAAAAACGACATAAAGGTAACGCCGACTTTTTCGGTTTCATCGCGAATGGGAATTTTTAATTGGGAATTTCTTTTCGGGCGTTTTTATTGGTTTTTATTAGTGGAGTTCGACCGACGAGAGGCAGAACCGAGCGTGGCAGAATTGACAATTTAAATTAGATTCAAGGTTCAGGGTTACTAGGTCTCTTCAGGTTGTGTTAGGGCTTTTAGGTCTTGGTCTACTTGAGAATCGACGATGTTTCTGTTTTGCCTAGGCTTTTACTTTTTTTGATAACTTGTTAAAAACACAAAAGAAAGTATTGTAGAAAAATCGAATTCATTTAAAGCTGGTGAATTGCAGAACGCACAAGTCGTCGACGGTTTGTTAATTCTCCGTAGCTGGCTATGCTTAGTTTTTGTATATCTTCAATCCCCTAGCAATCTTGACAATGATGTTTTTTACGGAGATGACTTCATTTGTAATCGGTGAGGACTCTATGAAAATGCTCTGATTCGGACTGTACTCTACTTCAGGATGAACTTAATGTTCCTTGAATGGTCTAAGGGCATTGATCTGGTGCTAAAAAGGCCCTATAATCTACCCTCACTTGCTCGATGGCTGCATACTTGCTCGTCCGGCTGCTATTAGAGATCTTGGAGTTTACTTTGACCACAAGTAGACTCTATGGTCCACATATAAATAGCCTAGCCAATCAAATGCTTGATTTTATTAAGTGAAACGCTGTCGCTTTTAATAATCCATTGACACTAGACTTTTCGTATCCTTGGTCAGGCCGATTCTTGAATATGCAACCTTTGTGTGATCTCCATATACGAAAGAGCTTAAAGTGCTTGAGGCTGCCCAGAAAAATATCTCAAGATATGCTTTACGCTAGTTCAATTGGGCATCGCAGGTTCCAGCTTTTGCTGCTATATGCCAACTTGGACTCCCAACACTTAAATGCAGACGTATTTTGGCATCTGTTTATGTTTGTGAGAGATACTCTTTGGTTTAAAGTTCCGTATTCTTCTCTGATCGCTTTGTTCAATGTTTATGCACCTGACACACGCCTTAGATCTAGACCTTTGCTGTTTATACCGACGCATAGGACTACGTATGAGCAGAATGAGCCAGACTCGAGAGCGGCGTCGTGTTTCAACTCAGTCTATGACCATATTGATTTATTTTTAAAGAAACTGTAATGTTTCATTTGCAGTATGTTCCTTGCATGGTTCCGCTTGATTTCTCTCACTACATCTTAAATTAATAGTGCTTCAAATAGCTATCGCCATGTTTAAAGCTAACTTTCATTTATTGTATATTTTATTAATAATCTGCTCTTAATTTTGTTATTTCTATAGAATTCTTTTCAGTATGGTTATTGTCCTTAGTCTGTAAGTTTCATACTGCAGACTGTATAAATAAATTTATTAAAAAAAAAAACTAAAAATGACACAAAAACTTTTTCATCCATAGACACAAACCTGCTTCATACCACAACCTTTTTCTCCGCATCAAATTCATGGCGAGTAGTAACATATTTTTCTTACGAAATTTCTCTCGGTTCTTTTTCTTTATTAGTTGTCAGATTAGACAAGGCATCCGTCCGTTTTTTGATGGTATCTTCATAGATATTTATGTTGACCCAAAAATTATGCTAATGCCCAAACATAAATCATTCTATTTTCTAGCAAAAAGTTATATGCATCCTATTATTACATATTTCTCGTCCAATATGTTTTCTGACTGATGTCATTTTCTAGCTCTATCTTTTTTGGCGAAAAAAATTTCACCGCAAAAACTTTCAAAGCGATTACGCGACATTATTTATTCCGCAAACAAAAGATGCTGACGATCAAACTATGTCATAAACTATCATTTAGCAAAGCAAAAATTTATATTTAGAAACATATCCCCACACACAAGCCACTTTCAGAACATAAATATTTCGACATTAGTCTGTTTTTTGTTGTCTGTGTTCGTTTTTTTATTTTTCAAATTCCATTCAAATTTATTTTTCCAGCTTATTATTATCGAGATTCAGCATCGTCAGCAATCATTATTCAAGAAGGTTTAAATTTGAATTTCACAGACATCATCCCGAGCCACACACGTTCGGCCATTTTTCTTCTTTAAATGAAGGATGAACGATGACTAATGGCCGAAAACACCTCAATCTAATGCGAAATAATCGCCGCGTCACGGATTAAGGCTGAAATTTCCCTCTTCGATTAAGTAAAAAAATAACTAAAAATCGATCGTGTTTTAGGGTAACACAAAAAATTAACTCAAATTTAAAATTAATGAAAACCAAAAGTGGATCGACTTTCGTCGTGATCTTCAGAAATCGTGAAGTTTTGAGATTTTCTTCGTTGTTTTTTGGGAGAGAGGAAAATTAAACCTTTCCCTGGGGCTTTTTACACAATTTGAAATACAATCAACCATTTATATCTTTTTGCAGCTTGGTCTAAATTTCGTAGATTGCGCCGAATGGAATTACAAAATCGTAAGATCAAACTTCTTGTCGTTGTTTGCGGATATGTCAAACCTACTGAACGAAATCGGGACTCATTTAAGCGACCGGTAGGTGGTGCGCGGTGGCGCAAGCCATTCCCACTTCATTTTTTGGATGAAGTCGTTGCGAGTTGTAAGTGTTTAAGGAAACGCTATTTGTCGCTTTTTACACGGGTTTATTTTTGGTGACTTCTTTTATTTTATACTAAAATCAAGCTCCATTCGATTCGGTCGGTGAGTCTCCAAATCTGCCTTAATTCTGCAGTTTACACGTCGAGCGAGGCGTTACTAAATAATTAGACCTTGATCGAAAGTCAAATTTTAAATGGTTTTTCCTGCGTTAAAAATATGTTTTGTACCCAAAAAAAAGTTTTTTTTGAGGACACATTCAACACGCTCTCATCATGTTTTTTTTAACAAATTTCGGTGTAGTTTCTCCCAATTACAAAAAAAAAATCGAGCACAATTGAAATTAAATCAAAAAGTCGTGGCTAATTTTTTGGTATAGAACACCTTGAAATTTCGGATTTACTTAAAGAAACAACAATTTCTGAACGCTTGTTGTGCAATGATGATATTGTTATTACTATTGGCGGCGGCGGCGGTGCTGTTGCTCGTTATTTACTGGCCTATACAAAATTAATAATGGTGCTTTAATTAAACAAGGTTGCTTAATGCATTCTTAGTATATACATATAATAGCAGCATAGAAATGGGGCTAGAAGTAATCGACGCATGACTTCTGTGGCATTGGAACTTTATATCGCTTGGATTCTATGGGAATATTAAGGATGCCGGGCTTAACCTAATTTTCATACAATACAATGCTGGAAAATTAATGTGTTGTTACAAAATAAGTGTCAACTAAAGCAAATTTCATGGGAGAAATATGCCTTTTTGTATTTATTAAGATTTTTTTCTTGTATTTTTTTATGGCTAAAATTGGCATTCGAGGATTTTTGTGTGAACCAAAATTTGCAAATGTGGAATAAATGTCATATTTAAAAATTATTTTCTTCATGGCGAGAATCGATGGCATATATTTCCAGATGTGGGAAAAGTATTTTAGAGATTTATTCAAAACAAAAAACATACACTCTCCTATAGGTATTTAGAAAGACACAGAAACACAAGGCCGACTTTGTTTGACCACCATTTTGGTTTAGCTGTCATTTGTCAATTCATACATATTTGATTGTTGCGAATAAGAAATCGATAACAATTTATTATAGAGCAACAAATATTGCAACAACAGTTTTACAGTTCGGTATAGACAATCAACATTTTTGATAACAAATCATCATGAGTGACCGACCATTGCATCCTCGTAGAGTGACTGCATTGGTGAGTTCGACAACGTAAAACTGCAGTAATACTGCAAATTAGATGACTGAAAACGTCAACGAGTTACGAGTTCTGCAGCTCAGCAGGTTGAGAGCTTGGAAATGCATTATGAACGTAACCCTGCAGTAAAGTGATGTAGATAGTGCAGTGTATAAAGTGTCGAATAGCAGCTCTAGTCGGGATGGAAGGTATTGACACAACCTAGCCGCGATATTTTTATTCCACCTATTCCCCAACCATTACTATCGCGGCTCTGACATCGGGCATAGAGAAACAACTAGCTGGAGTGTTATGTCTCCTGAAACGAGTTGAATCCAACCAACCGATGACTTGGGGAAGGAAGGAAGGATCTGACAGGAGGAATCAGGAATGTAAAGAGGGAAGAAGAAATAAGAAACTTATGCAGGTGGAAAAGTGAAAAAGACGAAGGACTGTGGCGCTGTCGGGATTCGAACCCGGGACCTCTGGGGTAGTAGCCAGATGCCTTACTCCTAGCCTACCGAGGCCCTCAACTTGAAGCTGCTTTGGTGCTGCATTTACACGACTCGGGCTGAGTTTCCGAATTCACTGCAAGCTCATTTGCAGTATTACCGTATAACGGCTGCAGTTTTCGCGAACTCACACTATGGTCCACTATTTGGGTCGGCGGCATCATAGGGCGGCTCTTTAAGAATGGTAGAGGCAATACTGTAATAGCTACTGCTGATCATGTTGAACTTTCCTCTACCCGAATTGAATTATTAGCTCGAGCTCCGATTCCAATTCTATAAATCGCCATGGAGCATAAACCCATCCTGTATATCGTTAAGTATGTCCCAGAAAAAAATTAGACCACTTTTACTTAAAATCCAAGTATCCAATTAGCAATATTAACCATATTAACCATCCTTAGTATCCAATTAGCAATATTAACCATAAAATAACTGTAAAAATACCCAATACTAAACAAGACAATATTTGCATAACAATAACGCCGTACACGTGACACACTAAACAGTATGTTGCGTTGCTGCAAAAATGAAGACTGGTTCTTCTACTACTTTTTTTGACAAATGTAATTAATTAATTATGTGTATACTGATTTCGAATACTAAGAATCTCGCTATAACCGCAAGGAAACGGTTTTTCATTAATTCTATTATCTTTTATGGAAAAATTTCTTCGCCCAATAGAAACCACTTCTTCGTCCGGGGGACATTGTTCGTCGCGCGAAATTACATTTCGGTAATAAAAAAAATGTCTTTCAATTTTTTCCCGTATAAATGATGTTTCCGTGATCACATAATGCCCCGAAAAAAATAGAGAAACAAAGTGTTATTTTTTTTATAAACAAAATTTAAATAAATTGCAACTACGACATTATTTTCCTGTTTTTGCACGAAGGCGTCTTGGAGACAAGCAGCAAAAACGGTTCATAGCATTTCAAACTCTTGGAAAAGGAACGGGTTTTCATAAAAATTCGATATTTTATTCGGTGCGCAAAGGGGTGGGGGGTGAACATAATAAAAATATTTAAAGGTGTCAAAAGTCATTTTTGTCCGGACGATCATCTATTTCAGTCTTAGTTCAATATCCTTTCTTTTAATGGAAAATAATTTTTTCTGCTGTTGTTTATCTTAACTTATGAGTTTTGGTAAATTGGGAGATATTATAAAAAGATATAAAAGCGAAAAAAAATCATAATCTCACCAACCAGTTTGCAGTGGGGCAATAACTTCCTTACATATATGGTAAAATTTTGATTACAAAAATGTTTGTAGATAAAATATATCAGATTTTTTGTCGTTGTATTTCTTCTTTCTTTAGAAGGGGTGGTTTAGCATGAGCTCATAGACATGACTACATAAATTCGATTTAGATTTTTTCTCCATAATTTTATGGGTTAAACTTTGGGATTATTGCATTTTAAGTCGATTTTTTTGTGGGCTATTGTATAATTTTTGACATATGGCATCACATTGCATCATGTGTCAAAAATGTGACACAAAGAATTACTCTCGATGACTTCATTCTGCTTAACAATGTTTTTGCCTTCTTAAGAAACGGGTTCAGGATTGGCGATATTCATGCTTTAGCATTTTTGTAGATATGAAGGAAATGAAGTAAGAGATAAATACAGTTTTTTTTTTAAATGAAACTATTTCTATTATTAAGATTTCCTCCCCCAATACTCTTTGCATAAGTTTCTCGATGACTTATGGAGTCCCGAGTGAAAATAAGACTCGCCCATTCTTAGCCTGAAACGTCAAAACGCCTCACAATTATGGCACATTTACATTGTGACCTTACTTTTGTCCTACCTTGTTGTATATACATGCAATATTAATAAGAATGACAGTTGTTCGTATTTATATTGTTCGATTATGAGCACATTCATACCTGTAACAGAACCATGACATCTTGTGGCCACCCAGGTCACAGGATCTCACACTCATGGACTTTTTTTTCTGCGGCGATAGTGTACGATAGCAAACGAATGGACATATCGGAATTAAAAGCAGATGTCGAGCGACAAGTGAACGCTATTCTTCAAACACTGTTAAGATCTCTTAGGTCTCATAAACCTACCTCGAAATGCTACATACTTTCAATTATTTCTAATGATTCCAAGCACACACCATTTATTCGTGAAAGGATTCCTTTTTGGCAAAATAATTTTACGACATGTGAGATTTGCAATACGCTTCATGGATCAATTATAAGATACGCAACTTTTACTAGTGTACCGATTGTGACAGGCCAAACATCAGAAGCACGAGCATATGGCTTAGACATTTGCATTAGTCGCATCAATCTTCGTTAATTTAATGGCGTAAGTTGTTAAAATGGAGTCAAATTGATGGGAGTTGTAAAGATGGCAGCCATTTTGTCATTGCCATATTGCCCTAAATCACTCTGGAAGTACTCAGTTACGTTTTTCATGTACTTTTCATTACAAAATCTTAATGTAAAATCATAATATTTGATTAACACTAAAATTACACGTCTTGTACGTATGAAAACGTACTTGGGTTACGTAATAAAAGTCCCGCTGCGAAGGTTACTTACAATAATTACCAATAAATGTCGCTCGTGTAGACTCTAGACTATTGAAAGATACCTCCGACCTCATTAAAACTTGTAACATAGTCTATAAATATAAGCAGAAAGGTTAAAAATAGCCCAAAGCAGCAACACAAAATTAGATTCTTCCAATATTAACTGCCAAAATCTCCATACAAGGTCGCAAGAGGCAAGCAAATGAAGAGAGATTAAGGAAAAGCAACAAATCGGAACAATATGCGCCGCTAATATCACAACCAACAACACGTCGTCCCGGAGTCTTGTTTAATTGCAGAATTGTAGTAAAAATAACGCCATGTCTCCCTGTACTTAAACAAGAGAACAGCGCCATTAACCGGACCATTGTTGGTCGTTAATCACGGTAAGACCTCCGGGATCATAATTGCTGGCATTTCTCGGAACTCCAAAAATTAGTCTTGCCACTTGGACGCGGAAAATTGTTCATTGAAAAGAAATTTAACCTCGAACCGTGTGCGCAGGTTAACAACGGGCGAAATCCTAGCGAAAGTGCCAGGGTGCGCTGAGCAAGGAAAATCGCTGAGATTTGGGCACATAAAAGCCCAATTAGTCCCTAGACGTCCAGAAGCACCGGCCTCGGCGATTATACTGTCACGGGCAAATCCACTTGTTTGGCAGTTTTGGGTATTTGGATTTCGGGTCTACCCTAGTGTGTCCATCGCGCACCTATTTGCGACGGCGAGGTGGTGTCTGCAGGCGGCAATGGTATAATCAAATTTCCCTTTTATTACTGTCGAAAGTTAGATTGGAGTTGGTGCGATTGCGTCTCTATCTATGGCGGCGTGGCCCAATAGATTTATTTCGATGATCCAGTGCCACATGTTGCCGTCTCTACCTGAGAATAGCTGCGATTGCATGAAAATATTCGCAAGGAATTTTGATTTCAATTACAAATTTGTGATTTTTTTCCCGCTACACCTGGTTGCGATGGAATATTAAGTGGTTGTACGTGGTTTTTTGTTAGTAACGAAAATTTTCTGCTTGCGTCACGAATGACTGCAAATTGCTGGATGATCGGACACAAGCGGTCCGTTCTCAAGTTCGTCGTCAGCTGCACTATACTCAATGTTAATTAGTGGCTAGAAAGAAAATCGTGATGAGGAAACTGCCAGGCACGTTATGTATCTATGATTTTCTGATTTTGTAAGATGCGCGACCCTAGGGAAACTACAATACCACTTCGGAGAGGAAGATAGAAATCTCAGAAGAAGCGGTCTTGACGTTGAGAAGTCGGTCGTCTTTGAAGAATGCACGGTTGTGACGTTCTTAGCAACCAGTTACAGATTTGAGTAGTTCTGGATAACTGTTAAAATGCCTTAATTTACCTGTTTACATAAAAGTCGCTTACTTACAGCTTTTTAGATATCTTCCACGATAGCAGCCAACAACCACGAAATAACTCCAGCTGGGGGCCGCCTTTTTCATTGTAATGTTTGGGAGATCGTTCTCCACTCGGAAGAAGTTAAAAGGTGGCCCCCTGGCTGTGCGGAGGCCTTCCTTAACTGAAATTCCACCGAAAATACTCGCAAGTTAAAGAGCTCCTTTCACTTCAATCTGTTTCTGGTCATTTAGAGCGTTTTTCTTTTTTTCGCTGGCGTTGTTGCTGCTGCTGCTGATGGTGGTTTGCTTAAATCCACCAAATTAAAAAAAACAAACAGTTTTAAGATAAAACTGTTTGCTCTGTGGTCTGTAGGCAATAACTAGAAAAACAAGTCCAACTGTAAAAAAAGGTGTTGGCTTTGACCTTTATTATTGAATTTTGTGCTAAAAGAAAGTAGCTTGGGATAAATTAAGAGATTTCCAGAATCGTGGAGGCATTTTTAACGTTTTTTTTATTCTTGTAAAGATCTGATTTTATATAAATGACCCATTTTTTTTCGTGTAATATTTTTAACAGTTTTTTCCGTGGGAAAACCGGTAATAAATTTGAGGATAGGGTAATTTATTTTAACGTCATCTTAGAAATTTATCCGGTAGCATGTTTGAATTGGGAAAAACAGGTTGTATTTAGTGATTTGAATCGGAATCGGAACGCAATTGGCAAAATTCATCAGCCATATTGTCGGCGCCATTTTGAATTTATAGGTTTTGCCACAAATTCGTTATTTGCGATCTTACGAAAACCTAAATACCCACATTCATTGGAATCAAATGCGGAGCACAATTGGAAAATTCGGCCATATTTGCGCGGCCATTTTGAATTTCGAAAATTGGGCTTTGAGGTGCATCATGGAAGATCTTCCCAGACCTTCATGCACAATTTCGAACCTCTGCGATCGAATCTCTTTGCCGGCACCGTTATTTATTTTGGTGCCACGATAAGTGACGTTCATCTTAATTATTTCGTGATGTTTGGCATGGTCTTCCGATGCTTCATAGGTGGTAATTTTGTTTGTAGCGTTTAGTAATCAAGTCTCAACCAGTGTCGCGACATCTTTTTAACTAGCTCTAAAAGAATGTTCTTATCGCGTTCTGAGATAGCACTGGAGCATGTCGATTTGAAGTGGATCAAACTATGCGTCAATCTTTGATATGATTCATCAGAAGCCGATTGCCATTTTCCAAGATGTACGATATCTCAATAGCCTATTCCGTATCGATAATACAGTTCCAAAGCCTGTTTTGAGGAAAGCCAAACCTGCGACCCAAACAAAAATAAATTAATTGAATATATCCAGCTTATCAGAGCGATTTGCAGTTACAAACTAGTTTAGACCTGCTCAATATAGAGCATACCTCTGCTTGAAATGCAGTAGCTAGAGATTCCAAGCTGAGCGCCCTACTAAATATGACACTTTAATCTCAGATCCCGGCACCATACGAGCTCACCCTGTTGTGTCTGAGAAAAACAAAGACTAGCCTATCTTGTATGTTCGTTCAATGAAGAGGAATTAAACTTTGAGATCTTCATAGGCACGCAATCCACTAGCATCCTCATCCACTTTAACTGATCTGCAATGAGATAGCTTTTCTTCCCTTCCTTTTTTTTGACATCTTATATTCTATCACACAATTAATATCCTTTGAAAGATGCATGTTGAAAAATCTCACATAGATGGCGTTGATAACATAAATATTGGTTGCTGTAAATGTCACAATTAAATTTAATCGAGATCAGATAAAAAGAACAAATGGCATCGTTAGAATAAAACTTTATAAATCGTCTTTAGGTCAATTAAGTCATATGTACATATTATGGAACAAACAATTCGCTAATTTTGGTGCTGACTTGAAATGATAAAAATCGCAACCGGTTTTTTCATCGAAATTTACGAATATTGCGATAAGAAGAATTTACAAGCTTAATAACTTTCGATGGCTTCTTCATCTCCGCCGGAGAAGAAGCATTTTAGAGTGGGCTGTTTCCACTGATATAAAAAAGTTGACACAATTCCCATAGCGTATATGCTGCCACCACTTGCGATTTCGGTTGCATAACAAGTTGTCATTAAGAAAGAGAACGTAAATAAATGAATGTCTTCAGTTTGGAAACGGAAAACACACTTTAGTTATTAACTCCAAAACAGGATAATAATAACTCAATAAGATTTTAGCACAGCATTAGTGTCTAGGCGCTACTGTTATTGATATCTGTTAAACTCTTTCGCTTGCTACTTTATGTTACTATGAAGTGGCTTCAAATTCCAATAACCCATAAAGTTTTTGATGGTTTCATGATTTTTCTTTCTTTCTTTCTCGAAATTATTCTTTAAACCAGTTTTTTCATTATTGATTTTCATTTATGTAAGGCTCACTCACTTCTCCGTGTCAAACACCTGAACTTTTCTGGTTGAGTAACTGTAATCTTATGCAAATACACAATCATGGCGAGTACTTAACGATACACCGAGACGTTCGTTGACTTCTTTCTTCTTTGCTTTCGGAAATTTCATTCCATGTGACGAAGATCATAATTTTCTTCTATTTACGTCACTAAAAGGCCACGGCACACAAGTGTGCAAACAAAATGCTAGAAAAAAAGATGACAGTAATCAGTTTTGAGATACTATAGAATTATTACGCAAAAAAAAAACGCTGGCACAGCCTCTCTCACTCTCCAAAAGTCAATGGAAAACGTGTCCCCCAGGTTCTTTTTGGTGCAGGTAAAGAAGAAAATACCTCTGGCAGGTAGAAGAGCGAGAGAAAGAAAAAACTAAAATTGCAAAATCACTTTCTAAAATGAAAACGAAATTGAAAACAGCAGCGCGAATACAAAAAAAATATTATTGCATGGCATCGATGTTGATCTGATGGTCATACATTGGCGACGCTGGCGCCATCATCATTTTCTGTGCGGACTGTAGGTAGCACAAGTGGAAACACAATTTAACGAACAAGTCGAACCGGACTCGAAACAGAAAGATGTTGCTCCGCTAAGTACGCATGCGTCGAGGGATTGACGTTGCTAGCTCGCCGCGTATCGCATCAAGAGAATGAAAATAACGGTTGCGCTGCAACGTAATTATGCAAGCGCATGCGTAGCGAATTGTGCATTGTCGTGAGTGATTAGAAGAAGTTGACGAAGACGAAAAGGAAGAAGAAGAAACAGCACAAAAAAGTGAATCTGAGGAAATGTTACCGAAGAGGAATGCTGTAACCATGGACTTTAATGCAATGAATTCGATCGAGCTTACAGAGCACACGGCATTCTTTGGTTTTTGGCATTTTGGGAGCAAGTCGTGATCTGGTGATTAATGGTTCGGAGGAGTCTGTTGCTGGTGAATGCCTCGACATTCGATCTTCTTTAATCGACAACCTACCAAGAAGGTTTATTGATTGTTGCTTTCAGGCTGTTACGTCAAAAAAGTTTTGTATGGTAATAATTTTAAATTAACTTGTTTTTTCTAATCATGGGGGGTTAATTTGGGAATTTTGTTTTGCAGTATCAATCTTCAACGACGTTCCATACCAAAATGAAGGTGGCACTTTCTATTCCTATTTACAAATTGGAAGAGGTGTTGCAATTTTTAAAATTACATTTTTCGCAAAACGCCCTCTGGAATAAAAATTTTAAATTATCGCTTGTCATCGAACTGTCAACGTGGGCAAATTGAGTATTGACGATACAAAAAATGTAATTTATAAATACTTTGAGGAAAATTTATATAAAAATAAAACTGAATGTTTATGGAGGTCATATAAAAATAAAAATAAATATAAAAATAAAATTGCAAGTGTCAAACCAATATCCATTATCACTTGTGACAGCTGTAAATTCATTCTTTATCTGCAGCGCCGTAGTTCAAATGCGATAAGTTAAAATGAAAATGCGTAGTTATATTAGTTTAAAAAATACATCAACTCAGGCTGCTGTAATAGAAGCATAACAATATTTAAGTCTTTCATTTGCATATTTCACTAGTTTAGTTTCAACCAGAGACTTATGGCAAACGTGTCTTATTTGTTTTATTTTTACTTATAAATAACATCGTTAAAACAATTATTGCATCAGACTCTTTTCGAAGTGAGTGTAAAAAAGAATATTTTTTTATCTTCACGTGAGCTGTAAACAGCAGAAACCAATTGAAGAAGTATTAACCCCACTTAACACGTAATATTCATTTCGCTGGTGATTTTTTTATTGAGTAATGTGAGTTTTCTTAATTGCACAAAAAATCATATTTGTTGATATCGAAAAAAGTGAAAACATTTGTCGGCTGTTCCTCCCCCGCGGCAATATTTTACGTATTATTATCGAAAGCATTAGCGCGTGGCGCATTCAATTCGACAATTCCATTCATTTTCAGCGACAAAAATAAAATCCTTTTCACTTTTATTATTTTTCAAATTAAAAACCCACAACGTTCTGATATTTAACAGTTATTATAATAAATCTTAAACCGGTGAAAAGCGTCACTTTTTCTAGCTCCAAAACTAATTTCCATAAATTTTTGATAAAAAGTAAAAAAAATATAAAAGCAAAAAAAATATTATTTTTATTCATTATTGACAGGTAAAATGTCACTCACATATAATCCTCATTTTTCGGCGATGCGTCGTCGTTCAACTGCCAAAAAACACGGTTTCGAATCGTTGAAGCCGGTTGACAACTATTTCACTACTGACACAAACGGAGCGCGCTTTATATATTGAAAGTGAAGTGAAGAAAGAATATCTTGAAAAAAGCGGGCGCAGGCGCCGAAAGCTATTTTTTTTGTATTATTAAATGAAGAAAACATGTGACGCGATCAATTCACGATCTTGCTGAAATTAATTTTTTATCATAATATATACCATCAGAAATGGCGGCTAGTGTTGCCAGTTTGTTTAGAACAAAACTTTTCGTAGTCTTTTTTTATGGTATTAGAAAGAGCGCCATTTTGCTTTTATTGGCTTTAGATAATTACAAAAAAAGGATTGATAAAATTGACATTGATAATTCTCATCGATCTTCGTACTAATTTAATCTACACCTGTTTATTGGCTACTTAAACCCGAACGATAGGTTGATTCAATAATTCGTCCAATTTCGGCATTCAATAAAATTGCATTTGCAAACTAAAGCGTCATCTATCATTCAGTTCGCGCGTGCACAAAATTTTGACTTTGTTTGACAGGAGGAACTTTAGAGCGAATTGTATGGTGTGATGTTTTTGATATTATTAATTGATTCATTGATATTATTAATTGGACAACCAGTTTGCGCTGATGGTGTTAATTGAAAGGACAGGTCAGCACGGGATTCCTTCAAAACAATGCAATTTTCTTAAATTTGAAAAGTTAAGTCCGATGTATGAATGCAGCATCTATCGGCAAAATTGCTAGATCGAGAGATCGCATTAAATTCGAACCATTTTTTATATCAGTTAGCTCATCATAATCTGTACCACTACAGCCTAATACTAGCCTTGACTTCCACCAGCACTTCTCTCCATGCCGTTCGGTTCCTGGCTAGTGTCACTCAATTTCGTCCGCCTAATTTTATTACGACATCCTCAATGGAGCCCATATGTCGCTTTTTTGGGCCACCAATATTTCTCTTCCGTCGATTCATCGATATTTTTGCGGATCGCTATGGCCAATCGTTTGCATTAATATAACTTTTGCCATTTAGGAATGTGAAGTGGTTGAATTCGAATAAGCCCTTTACAAGATTTACATCAGCGAACCCCGAGTTCCAGTTTAACAGGGAGATTCTAGAGATTCTGAGAGCCCAAATCCTTTGCTGGATGGTAGCACTAAGAGTGGGTACCAAGTTAAAATTCCAAATTTGTTGCATTGACTGAACTTACAAAGTGTGCCAAAATACAATTCACGAATTTCATTTGACAATTGATGTTATTTTTTGTAAACTTGGATGAAAACAAAACTTTGCAACTTATAAAATTTTTAATAATATCCGACACTGGCCAGATATCAACAGAAAGTTGAACTATTGAAGCCAAAGGCAAGATGTTTGTGGCCATTTAGGAAAATTTACAAACAACCTTTAACAACATTTAATTATAACAAACTGTCAAATAGTTACTACAAACGGCAAATCCAACAAACTGTCAACTGTTTGGATAATATTTCACTACAATTCAAAATGTTTCCTTACAATTCCAAAGACACAAACATTCGAAAAATGAATTGTTAAACTGAAATGCATTTTTCATACAAATTAACGGTTGAACTATAACTTGGCACAGACCCTAAAGGATATTAGTAATGGCGGATAAATTAAATCTAGAAAGTATTTCACTTGGATATTTAATAACAAGTAACAATTTTTTGATGTTGCATCATAACAAAACAACAACGAAATTCTTTGAATATGTCGCAGAACAATAAAACGATTGCATCATAATAATAACGAAATAAAACAATAACAGTGCTATATGTGCATGATTCATGGAAGCATTTTGCGATTTTTATCTCAACTAATCTCAATCTTAACAAAAATACCCGAAAACTTTATCAAAATCGCGTATTTCTATCGATGCATTCTATTTTTGTCAAATTTAAGAATTTTTCGTTCACCATTTAAATCAATTGAAAAAATAATCTATAAGAACATTTTTATGGTACTTAAAACCGTTTTAAAAAAAACCCAAACGCGCATTCCGAGTTGCTATGTTATTATAAATATTATCTCAGTACTCATCATGATCGATTAGTATTTATGCAAAATCACAATTTTTAACATCACTGCACGAATTTAAAGAAAAATTGATTAAATACGCTCAACATTTCGCACCCCAGCGAAAAATATATCACCTGCTCTAAAACAAAATTCCATTTTAGTTATCATGAATTTATTTCGCACGTTTTCTTCCAATTGACTTCACTTAATAACACTCCAAATTAAATTAAAGATATTTTCCAAAAACCTCATTAATTTCAAGTTTTTTTTAATTATGACAAGCCTCTCGAAATTATTATGTATTTCTGTGTGGCAATAAATAAATAAGTACCCCTAAAACAGCGTTGGCAGCACTAAGCTGACGTAGAGAGTATATTTGAACAGCACCTCGCCCCGTCTTGCGTCTCAGGAATCTTTTCTTTTATTTCTACTGTTGAATTTATTTTTATTTTTTTGTGATAAGCCGAGCCAAGAAGGTGTGTCGGGGTTGGACGAGAAAATCTCCATTTTCATTCGTCGCTGCCAAAACACACGAGAGATAAAATTATGTTTAGAAACTGTCATGTGTATAAGTGCCGTTACTATGCAAATACCAAAAAAGTTCGACCACCAACGCGATAATTATCGCGTGTCGTCTTCATTATTTATTTCACTGAAATGATAGCGCACAAAATTTGGTGAAAACATTATGCCTGTGAGAAAAACAACTATCAATAAAGTTTTTTTTAATTTTCTTTGTTTTGTTGTGTATTGACAGGCCTCCATATAATGTTACAGGCGAGATAGCAGACAAGAGAATACCAGATAAAATTGCAGCGGAAATTGGTCCCGCGATAAGGGGAAATTTATTGAATTACTCATCAAATTTTGACAGGAAATTTTGGGTTTTATTTGACAAGTCAACGCTGATTAATTGCAGTTCAAACTGATTTCGGTGGTGATAATGCGGCTGTATCAGAAAAAAACTGATTATAACAAAGCCGAAGAAAGTTGAAGCCCCCATAAAGAAGACAAATTAATCCGATTTTGTTAAGTATCGGTTTTCCTGCTCGTTTTATCTGCATATATGCAAATGTAAAGCATTCGTCCCAGGTCCATTGCTCGGCCAGCAGCTCGAAACCAGTTTCATCTTGCGATCTTTGATCGTCTATTGTTGAAGCTGCTGCTGCTGCTGCATTCGAACTACTCCCCCTCTATTTAGACGTAAAGTAATAAATATATATCTTGTGGCACAAGGTAGGTAGGTAGAGAATCCATTAAACCGATTCGAATTAACTTGAAAAATCTCTTAAATCGCCATTGCACAATTTCAGCACACCGCATATGCCAACGTGGCTTTGATCGTTTTTTTTTTTTTTTCAAAGAAAATAATCGTCGTCGTCGCAAATGTTTTTAAAGTGCATAGGTAAGACACAAAACAGGGAATTTTATAAGACCGAAGACCATTTCATATGGCAGAGATACAGCAGAAGAGGAACAACAAGAAGAAGCAGTGGAGGACGTGAGAGGGGAAAAATTGATGTTCAACTTGAAATTTCCTTGGTTCGACTGATCAACGACCAGTTGGGATACTCAGCAAAATTATTCTTCTATTTTGCGCTCAAATTAATGTCGTTTTCCTCGACTACTCCGTGGCTCCGTGGACGGAATAATTGAATTGAAAGTGAGGCTAGCGCCCCGAGCAGCAGCAGCCCAGGCGATCGAACCATACTGGGGCCTCCTGACTCGGGATTAGGAAATTCAGAATAGGTATCGAAGTTTGTTGTCTATCTTCACTTTGGAAGTAAGGAGAATGTCGAGCAAATCGGATTTTGTTAAGGTGACAAAAAGTTCAGTTAGAAGTAGGCGACCTCGTGACCTTCCTTACGTGAGGTAGAGGCGAGGTTGTTGTGTTAGGAAACTTTTGATGAGGTTCGTTAGGAGGTTTTTTTCTGAATATTTTCAATGCAGAAAGTTTTTTTTTTTTTTTCATAAATTATACTTATACTATTGTTCAATTTTCAAATCACGACTGCCAATAAAGAGCAAAAAATCAAGGTAATGACGCCGCATATGTATTGGTGCAAGGATTGGTTGAAAACTTCGGGAATAGGTAATTGAACGCAGACGGTTTTAGTGTTTGTTTCTAAACACTCTACCTTACAATCACTTCTAAATAATAACACTCTACCTTATAACTTGGTAAATAAACGATAGCATACAAATTGTTTTACTGTTACTGTTAAATAGTTTCGAAAACCCTAGTACAAGCAAATTCTACAAATACAAACCTTTAGCAGTGTTTGATGTTGAAGATGACATCGTCTTATCTGCAAGAAAAAGAGAAACACTTTTAGATAATTTTCTATATTTCAGTGACAGCATTATATATATTTTGACAGTTCCTAATGTCATTACTACCTAAGCTTCAAAGTCTCCCCCCACACCGTATTACACAGAAAATGTCATCATTCCAACAAAAATTGATGTACTAATTACATCTGGCATGTTTGTGAACATAAAAGCCCAACAACATTAATTATTATTTATTCAAATCCATTAGAGTTCCCCGCGGACATGGCTGGCTGCCAACAATTTTCGCTCATAAACTTACCAATTAATTTCATTACAAATTGCACACATATCAAACACGTAAACGGAAGGAATGCCAACAACCTAACCAACAAGCTATGTCTTCATTTTTCAAATAAGAATTTCCGGAAGAGTTTTCCCCGCACAAACGTTGTATAATGACAAAAACCAAAAGAGGATGACATTGCGCCATTCTGGAATTTTTTAATAATTAAAGACGGCAGCCTAGAATACCTGCGCCTACCACAGCGCCACCTAGTAGTTAGCTGTCATTCAAGGTGGTTTAATTTCAATTGTCTTTCCTCCATTTCGCGAACAAGAAAAAAAGAATTATGAAAATGTTAATCTGAGAATATGAACAATTCTGGGAACCCCTTGGCGATGTGTCTTTATACCCTTTTCTGGTGTATGTCAAACGCATTCTCTCGGTCGCTCGGCGTTTTGTAAGATTTGCGTCAAGTTTCAATTCACGTCACTCGAGTATATAGAAGCGCATTTTGAAATTGAATTGACTTCCCGACCGTTGGCCGGAGTTTCTAGGTCACCAAACTCGATTTGGTAATTGTTACGTTTTTTTAAATAAAACATTTCAATATTAAACAATGCGAAATATTAATGGGAGATTATTGCAGAAATTAGCGCTTGCGTGAGAAAATGCACTTGGATCGTGGTCGGGGGTATGGGGATCAATCATCGACCCGACTAACGAGGCGTAGTAGTACATTCGCTTTCATCCATAACTCAAGCCCACATGATAACAGCAATTTTTCCCGGTGCCGTTGTTGGTTCGATGGGATTACTACACATGAATGACTCGGGCGAGTAAAAAGGGGCCTGAGAAATTGTTTCTTCAGTACGAGTCTTCGAAATTTCGCACAAGTGAACAGCAAAAAAGTGCCCCCATCATTTCGAATGATTTTCGGTTGGCAGAATTGACAAAATCATGACGTAATTCGTGTTATTTTGGAAATTGATTGCCTGGAAACTGTAGCCTGAAAAGAACAGGGAAAATTGCCGCTCTACAAAATATCACAAAGGAAAGTCCAGAAATTATCGTGACAAAACGATTTCTTTAAGCTGAGCACTGCAGCAGCACCTCCTTGTGGGTTTGGATCTGGTGCGGGTCCCAAGCCTTTTTTTCTCCGCGAAATTTCACAACAATTACATGAGGCTCGGCAGTTCGGCCGCCAATGACAAAGTGGCCATTTCCTCCGCGACTGTCTGGGTTGACCGAGGGTCATTAAGATTTTCGCCTTTCTCACAATGCACAAATTAAATACAATTTTTTCCTCCGCCATCTTCTTCTTATTTCTCGTGTGTAACGGCTGCAATACAAATTGGTACTAACGAAATTCTCGCGTATATGACCCAAGCGTGGGCATAATCAGGTCCCATTGTGGATTGTGGTACGGATCTGCTCTCGGTGTGCGCGGTTATTAGTTGTGCAACCGGCGGTCGGGTCGTTGTCTGTCTGGTGTATTGAATTGTGCTGTCAATGTTAAATTAAGCAATTGATTAAGAGGAGATTTTTATTTAATCCATGAGAGAATTTTTTACGGTGGAGAAATTGTGGGGAGAAGATAATTTGGACAAAATCCATTTGTTGGCTTTGGGCAATTGCTGTGCGGACTTGTTTCTTTTTTTGCACGATCAATATAAAAACTGGGTAATGAATTGAAGGCTATTACAGATTTTATAGGCTATTGCTTAATCGCAAATAATTGCGGTAATAGTTTATAGGAGTTTTACACACGCATCAAAATCCATTTATGGACAAAATTAAGTGGACGTTAGAGAAGTGCCCGCAAGCAACAGCAGAAAATTGCATCAAAATGATCGATGCAATTACTGTAAAAAAATAAAGTCAAGTATTCTCATTATGATTTTCGATGGTCCTCGATCCTTATTATTTACAATGTCGTATTATTAGATTTCGATCTTTAGTGGACGACGTAGCTTGTAAGTTAATAATAAGTTAATGGAACAACCCTGGGAAAATACAGACGAGTTTTATATTTTCAAAAAATAAAACGAGCCATCGACAGTTTACCATCTTTTCAGCAAATACCCTTGTAATAGCCGCGGAAATTCCCTCTTAATAGGCCTTGGAAACCTAAGGATTGACGCAACCCGACTAACATCTCAGAGGAATGTGGTTCGAATCCATTATGGTCTATTTTACATTTTTCCCGACCTAGATAACATCACTGAATAAGTTTGTAGGATGACTAATAAAACGAACAGGTTTCAAGCAAAATTCGACTTGATTCATCCGCATAGTCTCTTCAAGAGTGATACATTCATTTCATTCCAACGCTTCTCTAACATTTCTATGCCTATCTTATAGAACGATTTATCCAACCCTTCGAAAAACGCTTCAGTTTCAGTTGATCGCCCTCTTCATTGGAGCCATATTTCTTTCCGGCGAGCATTCAAATTTGATAACAGGTAATATAGCTTCGTGGGGGGATCAATCTAGAGAATTCACAGGATACGGAAAGAATTCGAAGTGTGATTCGTGCAAATTTGACTTGTGGGGCAGACACGGTGCATTGCCTTGCTGAAGCAGCACTTTCTTCTTAATTTGACTGCCAATTTGACTCTGGAGAGTAGTGGTCGGTCCAGATTCTATTGATACATATCGCAAGAAAACATCCTTTTTATTTCGTTTAAACAGCTCCAAACAGCGCTCCACTGCGACTTTTAAACTAATGACCGAAATGTCATGAAATTTTGACACAAATCGTTCAAAGGTTGGTACTATCTTAAAAATCATATGGATGACATACAGATCCTAGGAAATGGACTCGAATTGCACCATTTCCATTTACACATTATTTTGGAAGAACCAATGTAGTGTTATGTGTATCAAATTCCCAAGAAAATACTGTGTTGATCCAGTGACGGAATATTCAAGCAATGTTACCCATAACTTCAATATATTATTTTACAACAAACATAACTTTCGTCGTAACGAATAACACTTTCCTTTTCCCTGGGAAATTAATTAATGTTGAAACTAAATACCGGTTAACGTTATATCATGAAAAACAACATTTTTACTTAATTAAAACGAATAGCTTCTTACACAAAATTACCCAGAATAATAACAATAAAATTACACACCCAACTCCTCAGCCATATTCTTTTGTAAGCCTACCTTCTACCCGAAAAAGAAATTATACTAATTCAATTCAGTTCCGAAGCAAATTTGAAATTCATAAACAAGACAAAACTCCAAAGTCATAATGTTTTCCTCTGTAATTTCTTTATTAGAAGCAAAAAATTTAACCGTCAAATGAAGAATTGCTCCATTTTCCCATGCTGAAAGTTCCACCCGCCCAGCCGTGAAACCTTGTGCGGCGGGACATGTGTCTAACCACTCCGTGTACGTACGCACCGCTCTGTGACAGATTCGATCCATATTCATAAGAAAATAAATGATTGCGCGGGTGTGTGAATTGTGAGAAAGCGAGTTTTTTCGGGGGAGGAGGATAAAAACAAAAATTACGCAAAAAAACCCCGAGAAAATTCCTGGGCGAAACAAAAGGCTCCATTTATGCTGGAGGCTTGGAATATAGGGTACAAGTGTACACTGACGGGCACTAATTGAAAAACAAACCTTTCACAATGGCGGCTGGCATAAGCGACAGAAAAAGTGTCGACAATCAGCGACAGGCAACAGAAGCTCCATCTATATGCATAAAGTGGCAAATGCTTGACAGACAACTCAACAATGTTTTCTAAGTGAATTAAGAAAGAAAAAAAACGAATATTTTCACACGTTTTTGCATTCAGGGCCCAACACGGCAACCTTTTCTCACTGGTCAAATTTGCATTGTTCGCTGTCGGGCTGCGAGGGGTTTTTTCTGTAACAATTGTTGAGTTGTTTGACAATTCTGCATTGTGGCGCGAAGTATCGTAAATTAAAAGTCGAACATAAGAGGACGCGATTGTAACGTTTGGGATTGTGAAATATTTATTTATTAATTCGTCGAACAAGGCACAGTTAAGTATAAAGTAACAAGGAACTGTACTGGATGTTATTTATTTGGGTTGGCAGCGGCGATCTGATTTTTTTATAGGATGAAGGGGAGAAATATGATCTATTAGCATGTCCTCTTTAAATATCTGAGGTTTGCAGAGCACAGAGCTGCGCTGGAACACCGGAGGACATCCTAGACCAGATGATGAGATCGAAGGAAATGTATAGAAAGGTGAAGTGACGGTAAAGGCCATCCACCAGAGCCTTATGAAGCTCAAAAAGGCCGAGAAAGGCCAGGATAGATGCGGCTAGATACCTGGTCCAGCCCCGTGACGCAGCGGAGTAAGTCGGTCACATGTGACGTGCTCGATTAGGACCGATAAAATCTGCCAGAACAAATATCTCGCCGTTACCGTTGACTGTGCCATTAACCTCATCTAAGATATGAAGTAAATCACATTCAAGGATTCATCAGAATTGGGGTGTACCATCAGAACGTACTTGATCGGTTTGACTCGTACAAAAACGTTCCCAAAAAGTTGTGCACGATTGGTTCTATTTAAGAAGTCTTTGACAGCTATAAGTACTCCACCTCCTCTTAAAAGCGCAATGAAGTTGAAGTCTATCGCATCTGTAGATTGTATTGCTGCAGTATAATATCTCCCATTTAGGAATGTATCATATAACCAAGTTTCGATGATCACAGACACATTGAAAGGACATGATTTTGATATATTAAATATAAAGCCATTGTTTGCGCTGGATGGGATTTGTCTGAGAACTTTCTTCGGTTGAGTGTGTGTTCATGAATGTCTTTCTAAAATAATAAAAATATAATTGTTTTCACTCTAACGTATTTTATAACTAATAAAAAAGCTATCATGTTTCACTTCCACCGTACCATTAAAGTGTCATCTCAATTTCCATTTTAATTTGCTATCATATTTAAAAACTTAACTTTTCATTTTCGCGAAATAAATTGAAACCGCAAACTACTAAATATCTGTCAGTTGTTAATTAACGCTAAATAATTGGTTATGATCATCTCGCCGCCATTCAATTTAATAAAAACCGGCACGAAGACATTCCCTTCCTCGACTGCAATTATTCTAGTAATCCGTCTACAGTCGAGTGTACAGCCCAGCTGTTTCCATTTCAACATTTTCTTGTCGAATCTTTTCTACGACGACGTTACAAAGTCACGACAAATTAATTAATTAATTGTGTAAAAAATCCTTCTTAATAGTTAGTAAATTGTTAAAGCGATCTTTTTCTGTATGATTTCTTCTAGGTTGAAGCCATTATTCCAAGAGAGTGTAAATTAACTAAGCCATGACGTATCCTAGAGGACCACCGACATCGTCTGTGATATTACTTTCAGCTGTAGTTCTACTTGGATCTAGTTTTGTAAGGGAAACAGAATCGTTAGACAATGGATTGGCGAAAACTCCGCCCATGGGATGGCTCTCGTGGGAGCGATTCAGGTGTAATACAGATTGTGAAGGTGATCCTGACAATTGCATAAGGTTAGTGTTTTTTGTTTTGTTGAATTGTTTTAGAATTTGTTAGTAAAATTGAACTAGAGGTTAGGAAAAGTGGGTTTTGTCTCTGATAAGTGCTATTTCGGATGCATACCTTGATATCCATTGCAATCTGGAAATTTAAAAAGAAAATTTATTAATATATGAACATAAATAAAAACTGGAGTAAACTAAATTTAAATATAGAAAGTAGCTATTTCTAATAAATACAATTACGTTTATTCGGCTAGATTATTCGATAAAAGGCGCTATTTATTCGCGTACGTTTATGTTTCAGGCCGAATTTGTTTGGTCGCCATTTTGGTTTGGCTGTCATTTGGTAGTTTATATAGAACAGTTGTAGATAGTGGTCGATAACAATTTATATAAACATCTGACATCCAGTTTCGTACCCCTAAGCTCTAAGCGCCCTGGTCTACAACATGGACTTTCCTTCGTGCACGACTAAAGGTCCCCATACACGGTCAAATTGAATGTACATCCAGATTTTAACAAAACCATGCGCCCAACGAGTTTTGCTAGGCCAACCGGCTCACATCCATAGTTTTGGTTTTGGGGTATTGGCCTATGATATTCGTAGCGTGATATAAATGTTATTTTGAACGATGTCGACAACTAATCGCCAAAACGCAAAATAGGGTAACCCTATATTAATAATTTATTCTAGAAATGTACTATCACATTTCATAAAACATTGAAATACTTGAAAAATGAATGTTTTTCTTCGAATTGAATGGTTCGATTTGAAAAAAATATTAATCACGAAAAGAAACGTGAACATCATTTTGCTTATTAGTCAGTAACTATCTTGATAGCTAACTGTTTTTATAGAGAACTTGCTAAAAGATTAGATTAGTGCCGCTACTTTACTTTTCTTTTTTCAATACTATGGTCCATTTTTCAATGAAAAAAAACCACTCAAAAATGTCACGTAATATTAATAAAATAATCACGGAAATGCCGTAAAATTTTGCAAATAATTTCTTTTGTGCCTTTTTAACCTCTATTAAAAAACCACGCCATCGCGCCATTTCTATTTATCGAAGCAGAAAAGATCACGAAGTTCATTGGCCACGCGAAAAGCGAACGAATGCGAGCGCTTCTCAAGTAACGAAAAGCCCCATTCACGTGCGCTAATCACATTAATTATCAAAATCGATTAATCGATATCGTAATCGATACATTATGAATAGAGCTGCTCGCAGTAATGATAAATTTCACTCCGCTTAGCGCCGGACGCGTCTCTCTCGCCCGCTCCTTCGCTTCTAACGCCAATCAGGCAGCCCCGTCGGGTTAAGAGTTCCCCCGATTAAGTTGAGAAAACATTTCTTTATTTATAGCCAAAAACTGCATCGTTGTTGTCCCAACAATAATCTGCGATAAAAACCTAAAATTATAAATTCAAGACGGTATCTCGCCGATTGTGAATTATGGCGGCGTGGGATCGATTTTTGTTGATTTTTTCGCTGCTAGCCGTGCGCTGCCAAAGCGATAAAATTGTGACTTTTATCGAAAAAAGATGAGCAGAAAAAAAAGGTCAAATCAATTTGAATAAGCGTCGCTCGTCGTGTGTTGTTAATGCTTCTTTATTAAGCGTTTTTTCTCCTCCCGTCGAAAGATGGCGGAATTTTGTAACTTGATAACGCATCGCCACCACTTATAGCAGGAAATGCGACTTTTTTGTCAGGTAGCTTAATCGGCGCGGGCAGGTTTTTTCTGATAAAGAGAGGTGTTTGGGTTTTTTATGTTCCTGTCAATTTGTATTGTATTTCATGACTAAAGCGTTTTTTATTACTAGTATTATTATTGTTGTTGTTGTTTTTGTTGTTGAATAAAACATTACTTGGGTTGTGGACGAGAGAAGGCGAGAAAGATTGAATAAACATAAAAACATAATTCTTAAAGTAATTTCGAAGCTATTTTCGCCGCTGTGAGGTGGTAATTAGAAAAATGTATGAAAGCTAGCTAACAAGCGACAACAAAGTGAGATTTTTTTGTTATTAATCATAATTAATGGAAGATTATTTCTGTAGATAGATTTTTTAACAGGTGCATGTGGTGAGATAAGAATACAGTAAGATAAGAGGACTGAAATTAGCGTTTTAAAACAAAAACTCGTATTTGTCTCTGCAACAAGGCTGGGTAACTGCCTGGCTGACTCTACTGTTTTCTCTTCGAACCCGAGAGACAGATAAATGAATATGGGACTATCTGGAAAGGGTTGCATGTACTAAAACAAATCTTTGCTGGTGTTCTACAAAAATCAACTATTGCCTATCATTTTCCAAGGTGTTAGCATGCTGTGACTATAGTGCCAACTAATAGATGACACGTAACTCTTTTTATACGATTGCATAATAAGTATGGTCCTATTACACTGTCAGAGACCTATGCAATTGAGCCTCATCACTCAAATTACTTTTCTTTAAAATATCATTATCTTGTTAATGCACTTCCACTAGCCAATCAGCGAATTTATTAATTCATTCTGAAAACCTCTTAGCCTTTACTTGTCAAATGTCATCGTAATGACAGTTGTATGTTGACAATTCCAAAATGGCGTAAATAACACGCCTTGTTGTAATCATTGATCTATAAATTCGATGATAAATTATAATATATTCGAATTGACAAATTAAGATAAGATTTTTGGCAGTGGTGAGATGCGTTTTTTAATAGAATCTAAATTTGGCTTCCTTTCACCAAGAAGCAAAACCATTTCTGATTCTCTGCTGATAGCTGTCAAACAACAAAACAATAAAAATTTATATATTTTAAGGTTAAAAGTTAATTGTCATTGAATAACAAGAAAGTTCTTATCTTTATGTATCTGCAGATTCACAATTTGTTTTTTCAAATAATAATTAAATCGTAAATATTCTTCTGTAAATAAATTAATATTTCCGAACGCCACAAAAAATGTATTTGTCAAAAGTAAATGACATTTGCCATTAATGTCAAAAAACAAAATCGCAATTTTCACATGTTTTTACCCCCCATTGCAATGTGATATCTCATCGTGAAAAACATTTTTGAATACATTCCGTTCACTACTGTAACACACTCATAAATCCAGCACAATCCTGACCTTTGTCCAAGTTAATCTTCGCTTTGAATCTAATTTGTGGGAAGATCGCAAAAATTAATCACACAACCCGTCTGCATGCTAACGAGCGATCTAGCTCCATCTTAATTAAGATTCTTCCCCAGTGCGCGCATAATGAATGCCGAGCAGATCTTATTAATTCCAAGCAGGCTCCTCCGCACAGCGAAAGGGAAACTGTCCAGATCAGTGGTCCATGGTCCATTTTCAGGGCAAGCAGATACGTTTTATTATGAAAACATGCTGATTGTCGATCTTGTCTGGAAATATGCATATCGAAGTGATGCCTAAATAGAGCCAAGTGCGCAGCCGCACTTCACCAACAACTTATTGTCTTGGATTTGTTTGAGCGGAGGAGGTCGAAGATGGCCTTAACATTTAAAATGTTTGCTATGATGGCGCTGCATAACATTAGATGAGAGTAGAAACATTGAAGTCCGGTTCTTTAATGAATTCCGCTTAATTCGACGGGATTTGAGTTGAAAAAAAAAGATGTGATCTAATTAAAAAAAATCGTGTTCTATGTTCGTGATTATGATCAGAGCGCGATCGGGAATTTGTTTTTTGCTGGATTAAGGAAATCAATTTAGTTTTACTTTCACATTAATTTGAGCAGAACTTGATTGGCTTTTTTCATTATATAAGTTAATTTGATTAGTAACAAAAATATAACAAGATTTTTTAGTTTTCTATCTAGTAAAAATAGATTTTTGGAGCAAATACAAGACAAAACATGGGCTAAAAATACGGTCGATATCATTACAGAAACACCGTGTTCCACAATTCACTATAAAGTTGAGCCAATCCAATGACAATTGAACGATATTTAAAAACAGCTTTTAACGAAGTAGACTAAGCCTCCAAAGTTTAACGAAAACACAACGTCCAGCTACACATTGAAAATAAAACCTACATTTCTAGCCCAGCCAGATTCCTAGGTTTGATTGCACAGTTTTTAACAAATGTTTGATGCCCGGGAATCAAAATGTTCTCGCAATTTTTTTTTTGTTTCCGTCACTAGACCCCGACAATGTCGATTTGATCACGTTCAATCTGCCCCAATTTGGATCGTCTGTACCGAACTGTAAAAGGAATTGCTGCGGCGTTAAATACTCCATAATAAATTGATTGCTATCGTTACTTTCCACAATTGTCAAATGACAGCTAAACCAAAATGGCGGCTACAAAAAAAATCGACCTGAAACATAAAACGTACCCTATAGTAGATAAAATAATATCTTAAACAAGTAAGGTAGGAGATTTATACTCCAAAGTCTTGTCTCATTGAAAAGGTATGTGGTTCATTCGATGGATCACAAATTGACAATAAAATTTCCCTGTGACCTCTTGTTCCTTAGCAGTAGGTTCAAATCGTACACGAAAACCCCAGTTCAAAATCGATCACAGCAATTATTCTATATAGTTAAATTTTCTTTTTTTACCACCATCTACCAAACATCGTATTCAATTTCAGCACTTGCTGTTCATTGACTGTCTTTTATCATGCCCTAACGCAAAACCTCTGTCGAGTCTTGATTGCATAAAATTTGACTCAGTTTCATTGGTCCCAATCCAACCACAAAATTGATCTGTATTAAAATAACAAAGAGCTGCAGCGATCCCGTTTGATCATAATGTTCCAATTATTATAAAAAAATCGATTCAATTTTTTACCACAATTAAAACGTCCGCGAATTGTGGTCGTTGTGACACGATTCACTAGAACTAAATAAGAACACAAGAAGTAGGCGACCAATCGGCCTTGAAAATAAAACATATAAAATTATGCAAAATTCGTTCGTACATAAAAAAGCATTAAAAAACCTAATATTTCGTTACTAATTGATTCCGGTTCTAGAGTCCAAATGTGAATCATATTTTTGTGTTCTGCACAAGTCCGGAACATGCCATTTTAGGGCTTTGTGTGATTAATGATGAATTGTCGTTCAAAATGATTAAAAATTCGTCAGTTGAGTGAGTTCATCCAACGCGGATTTAGACTGAATCCTTCACCTTACAAGATCGTGTTTAATAGTCAAAATGTTTAAACCTAATATGCCCGATGTAGTTCGTCATTCATCATTGTCTCTGATCTCCTAAAGCCACTTCAAGGTAGCCTTAACACGCCTGCTGCAGCAGTTAAGCTGAAGAATAATCACCTGCTGGGAAAAAGATTGATCTAAAAATGTCGATTTGACGCACAAACAAGATGCGCGTCGTATTTAGTCTCCATCAAATACCAACCGGCTTAGTTCCCATGCTGTGTTTTTTTTCTGGGGTAAGTACGTGACGCAGCGGCTTTTTTGTAACTAGTGTAAACATGTCGAAAAGTAACCTTCATTAAAAACTTAACGAACTTAACAGACAGCAACGAAAAAAAAGAACGACACAAAATGCGGTTCCATCAACTCACTTCAGTGGGCACTTGTTGAAGTATCGATTATCTTTATTATTTGTCTTCTTCTTGTTTTTTACGTAAGAAAGAAAGAAACGCGCGATGATGCAACACAAACCGACTGACGTGCGTCTGACTTTCGTCTTTCTTATCTCTGTTGTATGTGCGGACAGACGAACAGGTACAGTTGGGGTGTTGTTGTTCACTTTTATTATTCTTGCGGCGTTCCGCAATGATGGTGGCAAAAAGGAATTTACATTTAAATTTAGACTGTTTGGCTTTTTCGGTCACTGTTTTTAAAGTCATAAAAGCCAATGGCAATGGACGCTTTATCGGTTGGAAATCAGAGTCTTTAATCTACACCAGAGAGTTATTGTGAGTGATTTATAAACGTGGTGTAGATAGTGGTTTACTTGAACCATGATGATTTTATGCACCGATCCGTTTGGTTTAGTAGAGTTTTTATGGGATCGCGGGTGATTTCTTTGAGGGTCTTAACCTCAAGGAGAATGTCAGTGTTTATTTGTTGAGGTCAGAATATTTTTATATAAAAATATTGCAAGTAATCCACATTATAAACATGACGATTGAATTCATTTTCGTGCATTTGGGGCACATATTGATGAAGATTTGGTATTTGCCGGCCTCGGTAGTGTACGTGTTAGGTACCCAACTGCCATGCCTGAGGGCCGTGGTTCGAGTCAACTATGCGGCCTAGTCCTTGGTATTTCCATTCTTCCAGTTGGCTATATGACATTCCTTCTTAAGTGTCTTGCCTTTTTACAAAGACTCCATGCTATTTCTGCTGTTTGCAGGTGATCTAAGCATAATAACTGAGGAAGCCATCTCCTGTTCGATCAGGGAAGTCACCTAAATCGGGTAGCATTCGGCATTCATAATGATGCGCGAATGAAGCAAGGCTTTAAATGCGTTTGTTGTGCCTTATAGGGAAGTCCGTACAGGGTCCACACAAGACAAGGAGGTTAGCCTCATAAGGACCCTAATTGCATCTCCATCAAAATTCTAGTCGCGGTACGAGCCCTACTGAGAAATTGGAGATTTCAACCTAGGAACCGAAGTTCTGGAGAGGATGTTGCAAGACTCTAGTAACAGGCAAGGTCAATAACAGGCTGTGGAGCTTGATTACAAGTGGTGGCTTCTTATTATACAGAAGATATACATATATTCACTAATATTTCTTTTCCGAAGAGAAACTGCAGACTTAAAAATCCGAAAATAATTTCCAATTATTCCGGAGCAAAGTTTTAACGATTTTAACTCTAGAATAAAAAAACGAGAAACCACAACTAAAAAGCGTCCAAGTTTACCATCATGCCAAATTCTAATGCCGTGCCTCCAAGCAGACGCATTGTGCAATTTGTGTGCATCTCATATCGAGAAACAAAATCAAGTCTGACCTTTTCGAAAATCTTTCAAAAGCCATAAAACATCGCGGATCGTGTGCATGCAGCGGCAGCAGCAGCAAAAAACGAAAACAAAAATAAAGCTATCAAAACCGCTAATGATGTAATCGCAGGTGAGAAATGCAACGCCCACGGTCTCTTTTTGCTGCTCATAAGTGGTCCAGAATCACCTGCTTAAATCACGAATAAATAATTTCGCACGTAAATTACCATCCGACGAACGCTTCCAGTCGCGCCAATTTGAATTGCTAACCAACCAAAAAAAGTCTCGGATATTTTATGTCATCGCTTTTTGGCGAAATATTTAAATTTTTAATTATTTATTTATTAATTTAGATAAAGAGGTTTCGGCATTATTTTTTCGTAGCCATTTCCTTCCCGCCGCCCTCTGTTCGCGAGATGGCCGTGAACTTTTCGCGCTGCGGATTTGGGCCTTTCAGTTTCACTGCACTCAATTCGAAATCGAAACTGGAAATCGATTTTCTAATTGATATCCGACATCAAGGCTGGCGATGTTAAACCGCGACACGCTATGTGATTTTCCCTTGGGTATTCTCTCAGTAATTTCGCTTCCACCCACGCCCCAGTGTGCAGCAGTTCACAAGTCCATGGTTGACTTTTTTGTTGCGATCAAATTTTATCAGAGAAATTTTTTTAATTAAAACCCGCAAATCACTCTCGTTACGATAATTGAGATTCTCGGTCAGGAATTGTTGACCTTTGACGAGATACAGCAATTTTCTTGCTTTTCCTTGGAAGTCTTTAAGTGATGGACTAACAAAAAAAATATTATTGTTGTTATTTTTGCATCGGTTCATTAACTCGCCAATGTCAGTGTCAAGCCCCAAGATGATGGGGAGCAAGCGGACTTAGAAATTTGCTGAAAACAAAATTTTGATTTTTCAGTAATTACTCAGATTGTAATTTGCTGCGGCGTTGACTGATGCTGTTAAGGTGTTTCCAGTACGAGTTAATCGTTCTCTACTCAGGGTTAACGCTGATCAATTGGCTCGAAGCGGTCTAGCGAGATCTAGGATCGGTTCCAGATGGGTGGGTCAACATTTATCACGAAATGTGAAACGGTTACCGTGAGATCGATGGGGTCACGATGTGATATTTAGTTGGCTGCGTTTTTTGTTTAAACTTTTTCTTTGTTGTCCGGAAGTGGTTTTATTGCTTATGAAATTATTTGAAAGATTTTCCTTTGAAATTAAAGGTGGAGCTTACTTTTGTTTCATAAAGGCGCAAATAATATAATGAAAAGTTATGAATAACAAAGAAAATTTATCACCGAGCTATGAATAACAAAAAAATGTATCGCAGCGAGAAAAATTCGAAGTTCTGCTAAGGGGAGCTATTTTCAGAGGTGCAAAATTGGGGCTTTTGTAAAGGACAAAGAAAATGGGCTATTATCCTAGTGTTCATAAAGGATGCGATTAGTATAGTCAATAAACCAGTTCTCGTTCGATTACGGAGTTCCAATAGCTTTGGACGTGGTTAGCACTTAGTTGGGAAACCGCTTAGTAAAACCACACTCGTGTGTGGAAGGACGAAAAGACATTATCAAAGGTGAACAAAAATAAAAATATTTCGACGCTGGAGCTTATACACATATCCACAGGCCATCCGTGAAATCTTTATTGTTTCCTACTGCTTCAAAAACACTTCTAAAGGAACATTAAAAGCAGTGTTCCCTCAGCGGCTATATAATGTTAAAAAATATATAGAACTGGTATGGTATGCTCCACACCAACATTGATCCGACTGTGCTGTGTCTTTGTCTCAAAATCACTTCGTAAAACTCACACAAATCGTGAAAGTAATATTGATTCCCATCAAGTCCATCTAAATTAAACTGGTTGAAGAATGGACTGCCAGTCTGCTTTCCTACAGAACAAAATCTAATCGGGCCTCTCATGAACTGCATTACGCACTTCCAACTTTACACTAAGAATAAGAACAAGGTAAATTTACTACCTGCTTTTATAACAAGACGATACAGGTAGTTTAATCCCTTCCCGCCGGCCTTGATCTCATGTGTTTCGAATAACCGCATTATGTATAGACTGAACTGACCCAATATCACCAAAATAGCTATTAATCATCACAAAATTCTTAAAAATAAATTTACAATAAAACAATTGTTTGTGCTTTCAATAAAAAAAAAGTCTTTACGCAACAAAATGTTGAGAAGCTTCGTAACTAAAAATTGTTTATCGTTCATTGCATACTTACGGGCAAACGATAAAAGTGTCTCCCAAGCAACTACTACGGCAGCCATAAGTGAGAGCAAAATTCGTTTTCTTTTAAAAATATTTTGAGCAATGCCAGTTTATCGTAGAAGTCAAAAATGTAATTTATTTTTATTTAATTTAAGTGAGAATTTATTCCGCACAATGACCGACTTAGTAGTATCGGAAGGATATGCTGCAGTTGGCTATGAATACATCAACGTGGACGATTGCTGGTTGGAGAAGTCGCGAGGTCCTCAAGGACAGCTTGTTCCCGATCGGCGACGATTCCCAAGTGGAATGAAATCCTTGGCTGATTATGTAAATATTTTTGCTCAATTACTTTATTTTAAATTAAAACATAATTAATAAAAAAAACACAGGTTCACGCCCGAGGGCTTAAATTTGGAATATACGAGGATTTTGGTAACTACACGTGTGCAGGATACCCTGGCATCATAGGATATCTAAGGTCGGATGCTGAGCAATTTGCAGCTTGGGATGTTGATTATGTAAAGCTTGATGGATGCTACTCACTGCCAGTCGATATGGATTCAGGATACCCGGAGTTTGGAAGGCATTTAAACAATACAGGACGAGCGATGATTTACTCGTGCAGTTGGCCGGTTTATCAAATTTACGCTGGGCTAAGCCCGAATTACTCTTCGATTATTGAAAATTGTAACTTGTGGAGGAATTATGATGATATTCAGGATTCATGGGCTTCTGTTGAGACTATAATTGATTACTATGGTAACAATCAGGATGTAATTGCCCCGAATGCTGGACCTGGACATTGGAACGATCCTGATATGGTAATAACGATTCTTGTAGCTTGTTAATATATAAACGATGTTGTTTTATTTTTAGTTGATTATCGGAAATTTCGGATTAAGTTTTGAGCAATCAAAAACACAAATGGCCATCTGGGCGATCATGGCAGCGCCGCTACTCATGTCTGTTGATCTTAGAACCATTCGGCCGGAGTTCAAAGCAATCCTTCAAAACCGCAAGATTATCGCAGTCGATCAAGATCCGCTAGGCATTCAAGGACGTAGGATATACAAGCATAAAGGAATTGAAATTTGGTCAAGGCCTATTGCTCCGATTTACCAAACTTACTACTCGTACGCAGTCGCATTTGTGAATAGAAGAACGGACGGAACTCCATCGGACGTTGCTGTAACCCTACGCGAATTGGGATTGACTTCACCAACAGGATATCGAGTTGAGGTATAATTTCAGTCAACATTTAATATAATACAGCAATAAAAACACAATCTCTTTGATTTTACAGGATTTATACGAAGACGTCGACTATGGAGTACTCAGTCCACAAACCAAAATCAAGGTAAAAGTTAACCCCTCAGGCGTAGTAATCTTAAGGGCTGACGTGCAACCAGAAAGATACTCCAGAACACCATACAATCCCCTGTTGTCATATTATAATGTAAAATAAGCAATTTTTAGTTCATAGTTCTAAGTGATATCTCAAAACAAAAAGAAAATAAATAAATAAATAAATTAGGGCATAGAATAAACAAAAACAGAATGATTCGACTTCATTGTATATTTTATAAAAAAAAAGAAAAACTTTTTTGAATCAACTTCTACTCCCTTCGCCGCTTTAATATAGGGCTTTTCTCTACGTTTCCTATTCTTTTTAATTATATCTTTTATTTTTTTATCCTATTTTTAAAAAAAGAAAGAAATTAAGTTTTTTCAACTCTTTTTATGTTGTTTTTTGGTTACCTTTGCATTATATGAAAGAAACAAGCTTTTGAACAAGCTTAATTGGGCTAAACTCGTATTTATATAAACAAATGAAAAAAGTGTTATTAAATAATTTTATGAATGACGAAGGTGTTTTCTTTTATGTTTTGTTTAGGATAGTAGGAGTTGTACAGAAATTGTATGCTAGAATAACAAAGCAATTGCGCACATATTGTGCCGATTTAACAACATATGTCCAATTTACATTTTTAAAGACTAACTATAATCTTTCCACTATTAGAGAATAATTCTTCAGCAAAACTGATAATGAAAAAAACACTCCAAGCCTTCATTAGCAATTTTTCACAACTTTGTACAGCTTAAACAGATCAAGGTATATTTACACAGAGGGGCTTGTTTTTGCTAGAATCGTCTGTTGTTTCTTTTTAAGTGAAGTTTCTTAATGTTTAGTAGAGTAAGTTTAATTCGTAACAGAAAAAGTGTGGTAGAAGCATATAGCGTCATTCAGAGAGTGAGGAAACATTTTCTTTTTTATTAACGCAGATTTCTGCAATCCTCCACTGCTAGATCATCTGTCACGTATTTTCTTATCGTGGTTAGTTTTCTTCCTGATCAAAACTTTTTCAAACATACTTTTGAAAACTAAGTGGCCATGTCAACTGCTGAACTAGGATCTTTCGAAGGAACAAAATGTAATCGAACCACAGAAAATACCGGCAAGGAATAAGTATTTCCGTTAGACTAATAAGGCTGCCATCTAAGAGACTGTAGAATCGATTCCCACTTAGGAACACGATTCTTCGTCTTTTCCCGATTAGTTATACTCCTTTACCGGTAGTCCTCTGTCGCAATAGCATTGAATGAGAGCCACTAAATTACGAAAACTACCCGAAGAAGTTGATCTATTTTAAGCTTCACTTTATACTTCCTTTCATTTCCTTCCATTCACACTTTATGAAATGACCAAATCGCATCGACATTATGAATATGGTAGTGGCGTATGAGTTCTACCCTTCTCCATAAATAAAATCAATACCGTTTCCGTGAGTACAGAGCTACAGAAATTGGTAAACATTTTCGAGTAGCCGTAGAAACCATCTCGTCCGGCTTAACGGGTTAAAAAAAGGGTGCCAAAGTTCCGGTCTTCACTACAAATCCTACATTCGGCCCACCTTGAATAAAACTGGTTTATTTGGGCACGGACGCATCGAAACCCATCTTGACGTGTTTCGACAATAGTGCAAAACCACGCCATCAAACTCATTGGCGGTGGAGCATTTACTTGCCTCCATAAACTCATTAAGTTACCGTAGGAATACAACCTGTTTTAACGCTATCTATCATATACCTTTCTATCGCTTAAGTCAAGCTAGACATTGCATCAGCATCTAAAAGACATAACGGACTGGTAGTACAAAGAGCGATATTTAAGCTTGGCAACCGCCTATAGCTTATGTGCCTATCAGAAAAAAGAGGCACGTTTCTACCAAACCAGCGAAAATCCTCCAATTCTGGTTTTCGCTGGTTGGAACATCGCGACAAAGTAATTATTTACTTTTGGAGGTGTGAGTTGATCAAAATTTTCATTTATAATTTCATGAAACAATTTTTATCGCAGGCGAAGACATTGAACTTTTTTATTTATTTTTACTTTAATGGTAGCTGTGAACAACATAAGATATTTTGACGTAGGAGATATGAAGTGGTAGGTAGGTCGCCCGATGGTAGAACGAGAAATCAGATAGATCATGTGGCCGTCAGCCGCAGATGGAGAACCATTCTGGAAGATGTCAGGAGCTTCAGGGGAGCGGACACTGGAAGCGACCACCATTTGGTAGTAGCAACTATTCGCCTTAGAATCGCTGCAATCAGAAACTTTCAACGTGAATCTATAAACCGTAGACGGTTTAACGTTGACCTCTTGCGGGAGAGCGCTAAAAAGCGAGAATTTGCTGGAAACCTGCAGCAAATATTAAACCAGCAAACCGTTTCTGACGACACAAATATTGAAGACCTGTGGAGTACAACAAAGGGCGCTATATTGACGGCTGCGGAAACGAGCATCGGTTATGTCCAGAGAAACATGCAACATTGGATCTCGGACAGCACCTGGCAAAAAATAGAACGCAGGAGGGCCCTCAAAAATAACATAAACTCTACAAGCGACCCGGATAGACGTCACCAACTTGAACGGGAGTACTCTCAATTACACCGAGAGGTAAAGAGAAGTGTCCGGCGTGATAAAAGGCAGCAGATAAACGAGCTCGCAGAAAAAGCGGAAAACGCGGCAAACACAGGCAACAGTAAAGTGCTGTACCAAATTACTAAACAGCTCTCGGGAAAGCACTCTACTAAAAAGCATGCCGTTAAGAGTGCGGATGGAAGGCTGCTGTGCAGCGACGAGGAGCAGCTCCAAAGATGGAGAGATTATTTCTTCGCCGCCCTGAATGGCTCACTCACACAGGAACCTCAGGAAAACAGCAACAATGCACAGCCGATAAGAATCAACACCCGGGCTCCATCCAAGACGGAAATAGTAACCGCAATTCATGCGATGGCCAATGGTAAAGCAGCTGGAAAAGATGGCATCCCGCCAGAATTGTTGAAAGCCGACTCAAGCCTCATAGCAGATGCGCTTCAGCCAATCCTCGAATTAGCATGGAACACCTGTACCTTTCCGGAGGATTGGACGGAAGGTATCATAGTCAAAATACCCAAAAAGGGGGATCTAACAATATGCGACAACTGGAGAGGCATCTGTCTATTATCTACTGTGGGTAAAATCTTGTCCCACACTATACTATCAAGAATAAGAGAGGCAGTAGATCAAACGCTTAGAAGGCAGCAGGCCGGATTCAGGAAGGGCCGTTCATGTATAGATCACATCAACACCTTAAGAATAATAGTGGAACAGTCTACTGAATTCCGATCCCCCCTTTACCTTGCTTTCGTAGATTATGAGAAAGCGTTCGACTCGGTTAATAGGAGCTTTATATGGCAGGCATTACGGCGACGTGGACTGCCGGATAAGATAATAGAATTGATAAAAGCCCTATACAACAATTCCAAATGCAGAGTTCTCCATAACGGAAAATTATCCGACAGCTTTGAGGTGAGTTCAGGAGTACGACAAGGATGCTTACTATCCCCATTACTATTTCTTATAGTAATAAATGACATTCTTGTTGGCGCTCTAGATAGTAGAACAGGCGGCATACAGTGGGGTTTGCTAGATCGCCTTAAGGACCTCGACTACGCAGATGATATCTGTCTGCTGGCCCACAGACATCAGGAGCTAAAAAACATGTTAAACAATTTGGCAACAGAAAGTAGTCTAGCAGGCTTAAGGCTGAATCCGAATAAAACCAAAGAAATGCGGATAAATGCAAACACACTTGAACGAACTGCGCTGAATAACCGTGACGTGGAACTGGTAGATAAATTCTGCTACCTCGGTAGTATTATTACCGAAAATGGTGGTGCAGAAGAAGACGTCAGTTCCAGAATAAATAAAGCACGAAGCGCATATGCATGCTTGTTCCGCATATGGAGATCAACGGAGATCTCAACCAACACCAAATTGCGGCTGTTCAACTCCAACGTTAAGACAGTTCTTTTATACGGTTGCGAAACATGGAAAGTCACCCAATTCATCACAGGGCGCCTACAAGTCTTCATAAACAGATGCCTACGTCGTATCCTAAAAATCCGCTGGCAAGATAGAATTTCAAATGAAGAGCTATGGCGCCGTGCCGGCCAAGAAAGGATAGACGACCAAATCAGGCGAAGGAAATGGAATTGGGTTGGCCACACCTTGCGACGCGATAACGAAAATCTAGCCAAACAGGCCCTTGACTGGAACCCGCAAGGATCCCGTCGAGTTGGAAGACCTAGAACAACGTGGAGGAGAACCCTACTAGCAGAGGCCGCAACTACTGGGAGATCCTGGTCAGAGCTAAGAGCTGTCGCGCAAAACAGAGTCCGCTGGAGGGCAACTGTTTCCGCCCTATGTCCCACGAGGGATTAAGGGGCACATAGATAGATAGATAGATAGATATGAAGTGGCGATTAGATATCAACATTTTTTACTAGATTATTTCATAATTTTGTGTTTGATTAAAAAATTAATAAAAATCTTTGCAGCAATCTACAATTCCCGATTTAATTGTAATCTTCGAGAAGCACAGGAGGAGATCGTGCACCAATCGGTGGTTCTGCCTTTTGTTTGTAGCCTAGAGTTTCCGTCGTCAGTATCGTCTTCAGATCTAGGCATTTTCCTTCGCCTGTATTTGAATTATTTACATATGTTTGGACATATCAGTTCTGCTAGAATTGCTTGATATCTCTCCAATACTGTCTGATATTGGAGACGATCAACGTCGATTTTGTTGTTGCTTATTTTTACTTGAGTCGGCCGGACAGCCGACATTTGAATCTAATTTTTACTAGGAAGCTGTCTGATTCACAATTCGCACTTCTACAGGATTTTAGTTCGAAGCTGCTCTGCTCTCTATGACTTTGTGGTCTCTTTGATTACAGTATCTTTCAGTAGGAAATTGCCATGCGTGTTTGTTTACAAATGCTTGAAAAATATGATGAACTGACGATCATATTTTTCCTCGTTACAAAGTCGATTACACGTTTTCCGTGATTGCTTGGCAGTCTCCGAGGAGACTTTCCTTTCCAATGGTCTAGCTGTGTCAGTTCTCTCTTCCAATTTTCAAATGATCACCCCTCCTATCACCATCTCGACGTCATTGGAAGGAGCCGTATCATATGCGTGCTCAAGGTTATAATAAAAAGTGTCCTTGGTTATAATAAAAAGTGTCCCCTCTTTCTCTTCCGCCTCTGAATGTATAGTTGTTTTCAAACCTCGTGACATCCCGCGCATGTTCCCCAGCTAAGCTCTTAAAAATGTTTAAAAGTTCAGACAAAAGCTTCAGTTAACTCCTCCTATCAAATCACTTGCTGCCATGTAATCAGTCGCGACTGCGTATTGCTAAAGGGAGGTGTATTTTTCTGGGACTTCAATGATTATTTTAAAAAATTACAAATCATGACTGAAAAACACCTGTTTTTATATATTTTTTTTATTTTAAGGTTATTATATTTTATGTGCTACAGAAATAATTTGTAGTAATTTCTACTAAAAAATACGAAATTTGTGTTTTTACCACTTTGATTACTAGTTGTTGACATTTGCTGCCAGTCGAATACGCGCTTCTGCCCGGGGAGGTTGTGTTGCTTGCGACTGCGGGGAACTGTCGGTTTATGAATGAAAACGCTCATTTATTCAAAGGAATTTTTTTCAGCATTTTTTTTAAATTATTTTAAATTTAGAAATGAGAAATATTTCGCATAATTAAAGTAAAATTATGCTTATTATGTTGAATAAACTGCCTTTGTTGAGCAGGGGCTTTACATGCATTTAAAAGCTCTGCTCAACACATAGAAAGATAAATTAACTTTATTCATTCGGCATGCGCGCACCCCTTCCCAAATTATTTTGTTGAGTTTTTTCAGTGTTTGTTGCCGTTTTAACTAAAAAGAGGGGAAATGATAGAACATTATTTATAAAATTTGGCAACGAGGTGCGCAGAACTGCTCAAATTTTTTGTGTCACAGAGTTTGAAAAATTCTATACATTAAGATGCATTGAACATATTCGTTTACTTATTACATTCAATTTTATGATATTAAGTATAATGAACTTGTGTATTATGAACCATACTCCTAAATGATCCTTCTTTTCCCAGCTGCAGAATATCCTGTAACTACCAAGGTCAACTGTCCCGTCTCCTATCAACCCAGAATAGCAAAATACTTCTGTCGATTGCTTAGATCATTGATAACTCATTCTCAACAGCTTCATTGCCTAAACTTAGGCGAAATTGTCTTGGTGATCACATTCCTCCAAATATATTAGATCTCCACCGCCCGGAATAAAATTATTTTTGCTTTAGCCATTGTTATTCCATGCTGCAACAACTCCGGGTTTGTTTTTTTTATTTAATTTAATTATAATTGAATAAATTGGCTACAGAACAATAAACAAAGGAATAATTTCCAAACTTGCATGCCATCTGTGCCAGTGATATTATTGGGGATTTTCCGACTATGACCAAGTAATTTTTATATAGAAAAAAAAATATAAATAAGTTTTCTCCGCAAATATCTTTAAATTTGTGTGATTCTCTTAGAAATACTCTTTTTATAGAACAGACTTTATTTTATATCTTCTATTTTTTTTCGGTAAATATTTTGCGCATCTTAAAACCATTTTCCAAATATTTTTCTGCAAAAAAATTTATACGTCTACGAAATTTTTTGTTAATTTGTTATTTCTTTAAAAAAATTGTTTTTGGCATCAATTAATATAATAAATAAAAAGATCAAAAAATAATTTCGTTAAATTTAGCCTAAAATCATAAAGTGAAATCTGGTAATACTGCAGCTATTTTTTAACGAACTTAATGGAACATGTGATCGACACTGCCTTTTTTTAAATTAGTGCGATACGTTCCAGAAATATATACATATGTAGGTTTTTTCTGTGACGTATAGAAACGACACGGTGTGAAGTGGCCACAGACTTTGCCACTTTCAAGTTTATTTTTACTTCCTTAGCGCTTGATCCAGTTTGAGCCAGTTTAGAGCCGGTATAGATCATGCTATTCGGCACTTACGTGTCTTTAGTGCTGTTTTTATTTGGGTGAAGCCAGCACTGGGCGGCGGTGATATGAGATATTGCGAAAAGTCCAACAATTGATTTCGACAAAAATCCGAAATGGGAAGCAGCTTGTCGATATCAGATAATGTATAAATTATGATACTAATAGTACAGTTATCGAGGACATGCATAAAAACCGCATCATTAACCTTGCATTGTCGGGAAGAGTATCCTTGGGGCTCGCGAGACTGATTCGAAAGCAAAAAACTGGTTTTCTTCTTCGATTTATTTTCAGATTCCGTTTCCGCAACAGATCGGGACAAACTTCACAAAAATGAGAGAAAAACAGAAGAGAAAGGTATTAATAAATGCATTATTTTTAAGCATTGGCGGTGCGTCGATAACTGTCACATGGCCAGCAATGGCTCAACTAAAATTAAAGCACACAAAAATGTGGACTTGTGGACTCTTGGGCCGTGCGCTCCGCCCTCAATACACTTTCTCAAATTGCCAAGTTAATTCACCATCTGACATTCTGACATCACATAGCATTGAACGGAACATATTTTCATGTTGGACTTTGGCCGGCTCTTGTTGGCTTTGTGATTGTTGCATGCATTTTTCTCTCTTTTTATTATTCCAAAGATTTAATTAATTGCTGGCTGATATTGAGTGCAATCAATGCAATTTGATTTGTGAAGGGGAATCACAGTAATTGCCAGCGGGTGCCACCTAGGTCGGCGATTTTATTATAGTGTTTTGTCGTCTCATTTTTCCCTTATTAAAGATTCTATCAATTAACCGAGAGTCGAGCTTATGCCGGTTCAAATATGTTTTGATTTAAATCTTTAATTTTATTTTATTTATTATAGAGAAAATTAATTTAATACTCGTAAATTCGAACACACGTGTTAGTTGCTAGTAGGAAAGTCCCTGGTTGTTGGACTTTAACCTTCTGGGATTTCTAGACGACTAGCGTTAATTAGAATTGTTGCACAAGATTTAGTTTAAATGCTCTTAAGTAGGTCTCGTTTAAATTTTAAAACCTTTATGACTTGGCAAATAACACAACATTTTGGTTGTGCTCTTTATGTAATTTTATTCAAGTGCAAAAAGAGATAAAGTATGATAACATTTCTATTTACAATTTTTAGTAGACACGTTATCGGTTTTATACAGAGATATTAACACTATCAAATCTATCAGCTTAAAAAATGTGAACAATAATATCAAGTACGGGTTTGCTATTCAAATAGAAATTAAATGAATAGTGTATGAGCCTTACCATTTAAATCCCCCAAACGAGTGTTTTTTTTTTTGTTTTCTTAGGGTTGGTAGCACTCGAACCGAATCTGTGTGAAATTTCAAGCAATATTTTCAGTAAGATACGTTGAGGTGCCCTTGCCAGAATCAATTTCTCAGACCGTTCATCGCCTGAATGCTGGGTACAATGATCATTCGATGCCGATATTCCCGGAGCTTCTCTGAGAACATCTTCGACCGGGATGACCTTAAATGAGAAGTGGTCGCCAGAAGAAGATATAGTTTTCCTGGCACACCTTCAAAAGTGCCTCGAGATGATTCTCGACAATCATTACAGAGGTCATGAGAACAGCACTCCGAGAAGTTCAAAGATGGTGTACCACAGAAGGACTATCAATCAATCAATCCAAAATGGCCGTCTTGGTCTTTTTTCTAATCGTTACAAATTGGACCTATTTGCATCCAGAATACGAGAGTGGAGTACTCAGACTTAGTAAAATATCTGAGAGTAATGCTGGATAAGAGACTGAACTGGAACGCTCAACTGGGCTGCGCCATCAGTAAAGCTACTAACACTATAGGGGTCTGAAAAAGACCTTTGAGTAAGACCGTGGGGTCTTACACTACAAAATGGTGTACTGGATGTGCAACACGACCATTAAACTTGTTGCCACTTACGCCCTTAAAGTCTGGTGGCCCAAGCCCATGGATATCACGGCGATCTTCAAGTGCAGCTGACTGCAATATCTTGCTTGTCTCTCCATTACTGCAGCTACGGACCTGTCCCATGTTACCGATGGAGCAATCGCTGGATTAACTGCATTGCACATCTCCCTATGAAAATCCGACAATACGTGTACCTTGAGACTTCGTACGGGCTCTGTACACTCAAAGGACATATGGCTATCCTCAAGGCGGCCATTGGTAACATAAGCCGACACACAAAATATGGTAGTTGTTATTAAATGAACAGTTCTGCTTTACGAGTTTAAAAAGAAGTACTACGATGTTAAGACAATACTATCGATAATTGTGAAAACAAACAATTCTGTATTAATTAAAACCAATAACAATAAAGGACCAAAGTTTATCATACAAGGAAATATAAACTCACTGTTCAAAGTCTGGAATTTGTGGGTGTGACTTAGGGGGTAAAAAGAATATTTACACAAAAAATCATTAGCACAACAACTCAATCAAACAAGTCATAGGGTTATCAAACCGACGAAAAAACACAGAAACTCAATTAATATTAAGAGACCAGCCAAAAAATATGATTTGCCTCGGAATAATCAGTCTAGATACCAGAAGAAACCACCTTAATTGGGTTTGGGTGTTTCAATAGATTTGATAAAGTAACTTAAAAGATTTTTTCACCCTCCTCCCATATTGGTGCTGATTGCAAATATCCGGCATTGGAACAGGGTGTACAAGGGAGATAACGACAATTACTGAAGTGTTACTGATTACAAAAAAAGCCTAAAAAAGACTTACTCTCGGCCTTATTCGAAGAATCGCGCTGTAAATAATCTCGAGTCCAAAGATGCAACAGTTCAGATAAAGCAGAAATCTCGGGGCCTGTAGCTCGATGGACTAGACAAATTTCTTAAAAGTCTCAGAGCAATCAGCTAAATTATCCTTGAATATTATTTTAATATCAACAAAAGCGCTCCGATTTAGAGCAGACGATTAGTGCTAATTACATTTGATAAATACTTCCTAGCGGAGTAATAAATTCACTCTATTTAATTATAAGTTTGAGATGTAAATTTACCTTAACACTGATGAAAGTAGTTATTAGAGTTTGATTAGATGAAAGGAAGGCTTTAAATAAACGTAGACTTCCTCGTCAACATTTCCTCAAAGATTAAGGCGGACGTTATGAATCGCGAGGATAAATATTGCACCTTAAGCGACAATTATTCGACCATGAGTAGCTGGACAAATAATTGCTTATTTTGTTTACACGACTCTTCAAATTTATAGTAGAATGTTTGTTGTCAAGTTTTATTGGGGATAGGAAATAGGCGGGCAAGTAGTAAGGTGCAAGGTCCATAATAAACTGATCGGTTTATGCCTTGCTAGAGTGGAATATTCTTTTTCATAAACTATTTGTTAGCGCTTTTTGCAAATGACTTATTAATTGCTTTGTTGTGACGATCCGCAGTACTGTTTTTATTTTACACAAGTGTGTTTACTGTTTGTAGATTGCGGAGCCTTGGACAGATATTGATAATTGCAGTTTCGAGGAAAATAACAACAGTCTAAGATGTTTTTGAGCTTTTGTAATATTAGTTTATCAGTATATTAACATTTTTCCTGACTAGACAAAAAAAACTTTCTAAAAAAGCAAATTGATATAGGTCGACTTAAATATTTAGAAGCGGCCAGTACTTCAGCCTCAAAAACAGCGAAGGGGGTAGCAAGAGCCGTGGATATTTTTGGACCTTGGCCACATATGACCAGCCCTTCAATTATCGGGTTTGGAAATGTCCGTATATCAAAAGGTCGTGCTTTCATTAAAAGGGAGCTGCCGTTCTGACCGACCTCATAAATGGTTTGCCAAAGTCCAGCACTGGCAGGAATGGTATCGGACAATGCCAGTATGGCGCCAAGTTTAATCCCTTCAGAATAGATAGATAGTCCACTAGGTGTCCTGGCTTAAAGGAGAACATTCTTTGTAGACACAGCGGCCTCACCGGAGTCTTCGTCTTCACTACTAGTTGGAGCGGAGGATGATTCAGTACGGCTTCCATAGCCGACATGACGGACTGGTAGTATAAAGGGTACCTCCTAAGCTTGGACTTTCACATAAAAAAGACAAACTGGACATATCACCTAACCATAAATATAGACTAGAAATTTCATTCTTGCAACAACGTGTAAATCTTAGAGATCGTGAGGAAGCCAGGTATCATTTCTACAATTGATTTTAGCGCCCAATGTAAAAAAGATCATCAGAGAATAATCTGATACTATACGAGGGATCATTGTAGCAAATCGTAGCGAGCAAAGCATTTTGTCGTAGCAACTTCAGAGAACATCTGCCGTTATTTTCAGTGGTTATTGTAAATCGATGCTTGCTGGTTCGCTTGCATCAACAATCGGCGACCACATACCGTTACGATTGCCTTAGGTACTTGGGAAATTAGCACTTAAGTCCTTTTGACGACTTCAGTGGTTTTCATGGAGAGTTCTTTAAAGTGAATCTTCATCAATAGCGTACAACAATCTCCGTTGAGAGAGATTTGAAACGACGCATTTTCTATAACGTCACAAATGGATTGTCCCGTATATCTAAAGAATTGGCGCCGCCCAAATATAATTGATTTTGATGAATTTACTTCTGGCTCTTAGTTTTATGACAGTTTTATGATGTAAGCTTCAATTCAATATATTGGAAGATAACGAAAATATCAACAACAATTGCACCATTTTTATCAACCATTTCCCAACAAATAAATTTCCGTACAATCATTACCATTTCGTTATCGCAAAGCCAGCACGCCCTGAAAAGTTCGGCAAAAAAGTAATATCCACAAATTCCATCAGCCAATCGCGAACTTTTTATGTAAGCAAATGACATAACTACGAAATTATCTTTTTTATCTTTTTTTCTCGCCTCCTGTTTGCCATTTCAAAGAGATTTATTGCTCGCACGTTCAAGATAACAAGCGCTACTTACGAGAAATGCACCTGTGACAAATGTGATGCATTTTTATCTAAAAATATATCCTTGAAAAAAGCACGACAGCAGACTTAAAGAAAGAACTAGAACGAGGAGCGTGTTATTTTTCAACGAATCAATAAGAATCAACAAAACATACGTCAGTTCCTTGTTGTGCTGTAAGCAGAACGGGTTTTAAGGCTAGAGATTTTAGGGGATGGTCAAAACATCTTTTTTACTGCAAAATAAAAAATGGTCTGGCAATAAAATTTGATATAAAAATACAATTTTTGACGCGGCTGACAATCAAGTTCTCGGGTCTCGTGGTTCTCTAGCATCACGATTTGTTGCTATCTGAGAATTTCACAGAATTCACGAAATGTGTGCTATCATGTGGCTGTTATATTAATAGTGTAAACAGTATTAAAATGCAAATATTTCCACGCCTGTGCTCAGCCGCGCGATAATTTGCTGGTGGTAGGCGTGGACCCAGAATACGCGCAAAGCTATTAATAAACAAAGTATTGACCCCCTAAAAAAGTTGTCATAACGCGCGTAGTACTCTCTTGAATTGAAGCCGCAAAACTGACAACAGCGCTTGGATTTTTTTGGTTTTTATCAGCGGCTGCGCTGTCGGGTAACTCGGGCTTTCGACATTATTCTTCTACAGTATCTTTTCTCTTCTCATTTGTCGTCTTCAGGTGATTTTAATTTGGGATCTTGGTTGTGTATGTTTTTGCTGGCAGTCGAACATATATTCAATGACGTAGAAATGTATTTGAACTTTGGACCCTTCGTTTTTCTTCGTTGACTATTGTTCAGTTGTTTTTCTTTATCGAAACTAGTTTAGCCAGAAAAATGTTGTATGCTTTCCTCTCTCTCGCGCCGTATCAAAACCTACATAAATATGTTGAATCTCACCGACGGATACTGACCGTAATTTTTTTTATGTTTCATAATTTTTTAGTTTGGAAATGCTCAAAAAATTTTATCAAACATTTGTTTTTTTTTTTCAAATCGATGTGTATGTAGAAATGTTTTATTTTTGGACAAGGTTATAAAAAAATCGTTTTTTTTTTGCTTAAAAGAAGCGAAATTTATGAAAAAATTGTATTATGCAATAAACAGGATATATTAATATTGCTCTGACGATATCATTAAGGAGGGAGTGTTGAGATTCGATTTAGTCTAAAATACATATTCATATTCATAAATGCATTTCGTATAATAAACAAGCAGAAAAAACTAAACTCGTAAGATTAATTTTTGACTTGTTGATTACCATGACTTGTGCTAATTTAGTTTTAGTCGCCGTTAGAATACAGACAGAAATTAAGAGAGAAAATTGTTACTATTTTAAAATGACCAGTTATATAGGGCTTTTCATTTAATAATTTTTTTTTTATTTGAAATGATTTAGTAAAAATATTCCAATTTGGATATCCAGAAACCTTTGATCTAGTTTTGATTATGAAGGCTCAATAGAATTATTTTGTTTTCTTATATTTGAAAGAATAGGTTCTCGATTGCCTTCAATTTATACAGGGTCGCAGTACCTGCCTTCAATTTGTACAGGGTCAGTTTTAAATCAACAGAAAAGCGCAGAATTTTCGTAAAGGGTAATGATATGTTTATTTTCATCTAAAGTAAAGCTACTAGCTTAATAATGGAATGCAATATCTGTCAAATATCCGCCTCGGAATTTCTTACAAACAGTTACTCTTTTGATGATATTTGTCGGCTGTATTTCACCAGCTCTAATATTGTCTTTTGAGTTCTTGAAAGGTGACTAAAGCATTATCTGAGGCTTTATCTTTAATGTGGCCCAAATGCTGTGGTGTGCCAGTGTAGCACTGAATGTCACAAAACGCTACTGCTTCTTCATATAAACATAGATAAGCCTCATTGCCGGGACCGGCAGAACCAGTCCTTGCAGGCAGAACTCACAGCAGCCCAAATACTTAAGAGTCACGCTAGATACCAAGCTCAATTGGAACCTCCACATGTATACTCTGATGATCAGGACACGCTCGCGGATCCCTTGAACGTGCCGCAAAGCTTGTGGATCTGCATAGGGTCTACAACCGAAAGCAATGTAGTGGATATATACCACCATCATAAGGCCCATGTTAACTTACGGGACTTGAGTCTGGTGGGACAGACAGAAGGCCCTTTAAAGACCCATAACCAAATTAAACAATATTCAAGGAATGACCTAGCTCTCCTACAAATACAACAGTTTGTAATCCTTTACAATGTTAGCCCTATCTGTAGCATGCATGCAACTATTATATTGTGCACATTATAATATACTTATCGGCAACTGATTAAACTTTATTTTAGTAAATAAGTGTGATCTTACTAAAAAAAATATTATTATTGAACAAAATAATTTATTTTAAGACAACAAAATTCTGAATATTACAAAAGAGCTAACGGGGTTATCTAGGTATTATTGGCTCTAATCAGAACACGTTTTATGGATCATAAATAATATTCTTTACGGCTTTTATATAACGCTCTCTGCAGTTATGTCATCACATTTGGTCCTTTTACAAAAAAATCCATGAATTAAAAGTATTATTTATAGGTCACAAATTATCTACTATTCGTAAGATATTAAAAAATTGCCATTATGAACCATTTTGACTGACAATTTAACGCTAAATGAATGGGCAAATATAGCATGAAATGAACTACAATTTCAATTCTAATATTAGAACCCTATTTATGTAACTAATGTACATAAATACACAATTGTAATTGCACAATATTTCCCCTTTTAATTCGCGGTAAGAATATTAAAAAAAAAATAAACCCAAACATTCTAATTGTGATTACAAACAAAGAATTCATATTTGTAACAAACATTTAGAGGCACAATAATGAGATGTTGTTATTAGCGAAACTTGATAAGAGATTAGAAAAATTGCATTGATTTGTTTTTTTGATAAAATTTCGAAATATTTTCCATTAAACACGTCTGGTGACGTCAATGCAATTTAAGAATTATTTGCAAAAATAAGTTACACATGATCTTTAGATGTTTCCCATGTTATCAATTTCAATTTTAATAACACAAAGTGTGAAATCATGGCAAAATTTTTATCTGATTAAAGTAATCTTTGTACTCTTTGGAATGTTTAGCCAATTGTGATTCACTTGGGTATAGAGGTGCCCCAACAATCAGATTCGATTTGGGAAGTTAAGGAAGGTTTTGTTAATAATTATAGAATTGAAATGCTATGGACAAAGTTCTTTTTTCCAAATATATGAAAACACATCTGATTTAGTCCTTCATTGTCGTTCATTTATTAACCAATTCCAAACAAGGCATTATTTTGAACATTATTTCAAAAGCAAAGATTTTGATATTTGGGAAAAAATATTATTCTAGGACTTGTGAAAGATTCGCATATGCTGTCGAAGGACTCTATAAATAGTATAGTATATACTAAACTGTCGTCTATAGTATATGTCTTTATAGAATATGATCTCACTGCCAGACATTGCACCATGACCTGAACGGCATGACAGACTAGAAGTAGGAAGAATGATCTCTAAAGCTTGCGAAGAAATTTCACACATAATTTCTGAATTGCTCTATATTATTGAACAAGTATTGATCTGCAAATGGACTATCATCACGACTTATTGAAATCATATATACTAGTCGAGTACCCTTCGCATATTTCCAAAATTGAAAAACTCAAATTAAACAAACAAAACATTAATAAAACTTATATTAACATTTATCAATTTAAGTAAATGACAAATATGATTTCATCACCTAGAAACCGTATAGAATAGACTTTATACCCAATCAATTAAGATGCAGTTCAAAGATTAAACAAATGATTCGAGAAAAAAGAACATTCATTGTTAGATGAAATACGATGGCGTTTATTAAAGCACAACAAACCTAGATATCGTTACTAAGGGAATTGGGTTTTTTCTGTTTGTACATTATTAATTCCAGTTAAGCCATTAAAATGCCATTGAAGCATAGCAATTGATTTTTAAGAGTAAAATAATTAAAGCAAAACCACAAGATTACAATGAAGAAATAATGGTAAAAACCCCAAACTAACCCAGGGCGGGATTATGCTGCTTTGTATTATAGAAAAGTATTTTGGAATTTTAATATATGGTCAAGAGTCATTAATTTGTTTTGCGCGACGTTTTTATTGATAGATAACGAAATAAGAATACTCACGTGATATTGGAATAACATGTTTTGAAGAAATGAATGGAAGTTGTTTATATTTATTGTTAATTCTTTGAAAAAAGGTTTAATCTCACGTTTTTATCATGTTTGAACAAGCATATCTCAAGAACGGACAAGAGTATTTACTTGAAAAATGTATTTTGATATTAATTGTCTTTTTTAATGTACGAATTTAAGCTCAGGAATCGTCATTTCTACTTTTAGCCCATACATCGTACTCGTCATGGTGCAACGCCAGAATCACCGGTTGATAAATTGAAGGGGTTTAGATTCAGGAATCTACCTTGATTGCACATTAAGAAAAAAACTCAATCCAGTTCTTTTGTGACAACGTATTTGATCAGGGACAGTGAATTTGTCGACGACGGCTTTTCAAAGACATAACATTTCCAAATTCTAAGGGTTTTCCTTTCGAATACGGCTAAGAAGTTAGAGTGCTTTTTGTTATGTACCCAAGTCTCGGATGCATATGTGAGTACTGGTAATACCACTGTCTTAAACTGCAGCAGTTTGGATGAATTTAAAGAACCTCTAAAAACTATAGTAGGCTTTGTTGGCGTTTAGCACCGTATACGCAGCCCCGGTGGATAGTGCTTATTTGCTCTATAACTCGTTGTCCATTGTCATGAGTGTTCTTATGCAAGTTGTGGGTGCCGACATACTGCCTGTATTAGCTCCTGACCGACTATTTTTAGATTTCCATTTTGAACTCTTTTTGTAGAATTTATGTATCTATGTATTTTCTATAACGAAGTAGACTTGTTTAGGATAAATATACACAACAATCGAAGAACTCAAGTTTCGCATTTGAGACGAACCATAGTCCCAAAATATTTTAACTCGATTTTTATGACTTTTCAAGAATGTGTAAGGAAGAAAGCTTCAACAATTCGGAATTCACGAGCGATGTTTACGATGCACGTCAATTAAGGACATTGTTCAAATTCAAAGTGAAGATTTCAAGCATTTAGCTTGTTGCTTTAAATTAGCATTATAGTATGAGCATATATATGTATAAGAACAAAATCTTCCTGATAATGTGCCAAAAGTAGATTTGTTTTCAAGTGGCTTGCAATCACCCACTTCTACACAAATCTATTTTAAAAATATATTCGTACTATAAATATAAAAGTGTAATTTCTTTAAAACGCAAGTAATTTTTAATGACTCTTCAATTAATGCCGGAAATATCGAACTTTATCAATAATTAGAGAATTGTTTGGCACTTACCAGTTTCGGGTGATTCTTGCACAACTTCATCAGCACTTGTGCTGGGTTTTCTATAGACAGCAATTGGGGCCATTTCTTCCAGATTTATTTTGTTGTTATTTAAAAGCAGGATGAATTACAATAAATAATTGATTCCGTGTTGATTTTATGTATTTTTTAATCTTAGTTCCTCTTCTGGCACTTATCCAATATTTAAACTGTGCGATGTTTTTTTCAATTTGACATTGACGCGATGACACAAAAGTTATTCAGGATTTTTCTTCAATTTTATTCAAAACGAATTATTGGTTGATTGAGAAAATATAAACAGATCAGTGCTCAAAGCAGGAAAAGAAATAAACAGGATTTTTTTATTCAAAATGGGGGGCACTTTCATTTATTAAGCAAATTTGTGCGGTTTCACTTTTTGTTTACGAATTTTTATATTTTTGAAAAAGGGGCGTGTAAGTTTATATATATCTTTATACTTTATTAATAATCTTCTAAATAAACACAATGTTTTTGAAATATTTTAGAGCAGTCTCACAGAAATGATCAGAACTTGTGTGTCTTATGAAGCTTTGGACATCCCTCATTCCATGCCTGCGACTTCGTTTTGTTGCGTTCCCATTCAGGTAAAGGGCGGCCGAATTGCAATGATAACAATTAGCAGGACAAAAAGAACTTTTAAAAGCCAGTTTACTTGACTTTGGACCGCGTTTTGTTACTTTTTATCAGGATTATTTCACTTAGGAAATATAAAAACAATTTCAGCTGCAAAATCGAAAGTGAAGCTTCCGTTTTTTGACACTTTTATTTAGTTTTTGTATACATCGATGACGCTTGCTCAAAAAAAAAATAAAGTACTTTTTTTTTAAGATGTAAGTCCACTTTATATGTTGTCGCTCAAGGTAAGAACATGAACATTTCTTGTCGTAATTTAAAAACAAAATACAAGAAAATATGTAAAAAGACCTCGAAATAAATTCAATTCAATTTCTTCGCAACTAAACTTGTGGCTGCTTTACTTCACAAAAGTCAAAAACAAACTCACAGATGGGAACACGATTCACTTCCAAAGAAAATTCTGCAAAGCGCAGAGCAGTGCCACTACATGTGCGGTCGACTTTTGCAGATTAAATATGAATAGGGATTTCTTATAAGAAAAAATCATTTTAACACCAACACATAAGAAGAAGGCCAGCTGTTTGTTTTGAAATATGATGAAATAAAGAAAAAAAAACAAGAAGGAAAAGCTCAACATGACTGGCTGGGCTGGAAACATGCCGGCGCGTAAAAATGGTGTCAATGTATAATATAATAATAACGGTTTGTCTAGGGGGCTTGTCGCGATGCTGGTTTTGATTGGTAAATTGATAAAGAATGAGAATTCTTCTGGAATAGAGATAAATAATAAATGGTCTTTATTTACATTTTTAATTAAACTAGGACCAAGTTTTTAATTTTATTAAAAGCAGCTAATCTTATTGGAATTAATTATATGTATTAAAATAAATTCAGATCAGATTCAGCGGTTATAAGTAGTTTTTCAATGTGGCGTATAGATGGCTCTAAATATTCAGAAAATTAAATGGCAATTTTTAACAACTTTTAGTATCAAAATGAATGTTTTTTAAATAAGAAATCGTTACCTTTAAAGTAAGTAACTGGTCATTACTTCTTACGAGAATACTTTCAATTCAATTACTAATTCCCTTTCTTGTATACTTCAACTTAAACATGGCACACCCTTTTTGCTTACATTTTGACAGTTCTCAAAAGCAGTTTCGATCGCGATCATTCAAAAATCCATTTTTAAATAAGTGCCGGTAAATACTTGATTTTTAAATTAAAAAATAAATTATAATGAGTTCAAAAAACCCTTTACCAGCCCCATCAAAAGGTGCTATAAGAAAATCTATATTAAGAAATGTAGAAGTTCCTCGACGTACTAGTGATAAGCAAGTAAAAGTCATAAAACATCCAGTAACTCCGGCAGTGTGTAAAGAATCCCAATATACGCATTTAAAATTAACAAATAAAACCGAATCGAATAATTATTCTACGCCAAAATTAAATACCGCCTTAAGTGTAGCGAAACAAATTGAGGATGATAAAAATAAAAAGCTGGAAGCGTTAATATCTGGTGCTGGGGATTTGACACCGCGAACGAAAGCGATCGTGGCACATGAAGTAACTTTTAGTTTTAGTTATTTGTTTTTTCAAGTAACTCAGTACATTTATTCAATTTCAGGTAACCAAACATCTCAATTTTAATCCGGATAAGCCAGTTTTTAAAGGGTTAATTCCTCTTAATGTAAATGATTCAGTTCTAATACCAGAAAAGAGACAGCCGTTTCGGAAGAAGTATGTGCCGAAGGCTAACAAGTACCCAGTTCCTGATCTGGCTGACTGGATCACTCCGATTGAGCCCCTTAAGCATACAATTCCACTTTATGATAAGCCCGATGTGCTGAGGAAGCCGCACATTGATAATTTTAAGGAGGTATCAGAATTGATGAGGAAATACGAAGACTTTTAGGTACTGGAGGTTCGCGGTTGGGGATTTTATTTTAATAATTTTTTTGTTAAGTTTGCACTGATAATTAATAAAAGTGCTTTATTTATTAAATAATTTATTGTTTCTTTTATAAAATTTTAAGTTGCTTTATTTAATTTTACTTGAAGTATCCTAGTGTTCCCTTTCCCACAATATTTATCCACTATTATACTTTAAATCCAATCATAAAATTTTACATCATTAAACAAGCTGAACAGAATATAATATCTATATGAGATAACGCATCGATGAATATGGATATTTTTAACGATATCTGACATACTGAGCGTCTTAGCAGGCTTCGAAGAGTACAATAGATCCAAGTTGCAGCGGTACTCCTTGATCAGAAGGAACAGGGGAATTTTTAATTGGGTATTTGGTCACAGGAACATTGATCGCAACGAGAATGGCGATGGCCAGAATAAGATCATATGTACCACAGCGGTTATGTTAGCTGAAGAGAGATGTCATTACATAGTAGACACCAGATGGAGAAGTTTAAAATCGTGCACTAAGTCTAAAAATATGAGAAGTTCCAATGTGTTCTCGCCGGCTGTAAGGCCCACGTCCAAAATAGGAGACACCAACGGGGGTCCGCACTCAGAGAGTAGTGTCAGAGCCAGTCAGTATAGTAGTACCCGTTTTTACGTACTTTTGCTCCGATTTTGGTGAATGGAGCCTCTCGGGGTTTGCTCCGATTTTGGTGAATCGAGGGCTAGCACTCATGAATTCAGACCAGTTAATTTGCCAAAAAATACTGAGGGATTCGGGAGGTATCCCCTCTTTTGTGATTTCCCCAAGGAGGCTGCAAAATGCCCATTATCTCGGGAAATACTGGTCAGGACGGGGTGGGACTGAATTCACAGACACCCTGGTAGGTCTCTTTACAACTAGGCATCACTCCCTAAAATTCATTATTATTATATTTAGGTATTTTTGGTGGAAATCAATTTTGAAATCCTGCTTGGCTGTTTAAATTCAGTTTTAAGCAATGAAGCATATTCCCAGAACAAAAAAAATCTACTAAATTATATAAAATACATAAATTGACTTAAATAAGTTAAATTAACTACTTAAATTAAAGAAATTCCAAAAAAAGAAAATTTTCAATTCCTGAAATCTCAAAAAAATGTATAATTGATAAAAACTCAGTTTTTAGGCTGTTTTTGCGTTATCCTCAATAATCGTTATTATGCATATTATTATTAAATATGTATTATTTGTATATTCTATTATATTTTTAATTACTTAAAACCCGAATTTCACAATTTTTTATTGTTTAATTTATTTAAAATCAATAAAATAAACTTTTGAAATTATCAAATATCATTATATATAGCACAGTAAAAAATTGCATAGTTGTACGAGTTTACTGCTTATCGAAATTACGAGCGTTTTTCGGTAACCGCACGGATCCTGTATGATATGTCAGAAATTACAATGCGAAGTGTCAAAGTTTCCCCATACAAAGTTGCGAAACTTGACATTGTAAATTTATCCATTAGATAGAGGATCCCTGCGCTTACCAAAAAACGTGAATTTTAAACCATGATTAGATATCGAACTCTTAAAAATATGCAATTTTCCACGTTTAATAATTTCAGAAGTTTATTTATAATTGATTTTGATTAAATTAAACTATAAAAAATTGTGAAATTATGTTTTTAAGTAATTAAAAATAGAATAGAATATGTAAATAATACATATTTAATAATAATTAACTTAATAACGATTATTGACGATAACGCAAAAACAGCCTAAAAACTGAGTTTTTATCAATATGATTCTTATGCATTTTTTTGAGATTTCAGGAATTGAAAATTTTCATTTTTCTTGGAATTTCTTTAATTTAAGTAGTTAATTTGACTTATTTAAGGTTTATTGAAGTGAATTTATGTAATTTATAAAATTTGGCAGTATAATCCCAGCTGCAAATATCCTGAAGAGAGCTCTAGGTCTGGTTAGAGTAAATTTGGAGCCTGGAAAGCTTCTCCAGTGTCTCCAGGCTCAAAATCTGACGGTTCCTATGGATGTCATTAAAGCAAAGGAACCGCTGAAGAAGAGCATTACATACTTTCTCCTAAATCAACGAGTAGTCCCTCGAGATATTGGAGAAGAATAAGAGCCGTCTAGGATGCAGCTAAACTGAATAGTTTTATTCCCCCAGAGGAGTTTCGTAATCTGACCTGAACTGGTGGAGGGTTTGAGTTTGAGGGAGTGGGGCACCGGCAGTGGCTTGAAATTAAGCCCATCAACTTTCAACATTCTAAAATAGCCACAAAAACAACGGACGGAACATGAAGGGGCTCTCGGGCAGGCAATACAACAAACACCTTTTACAAGCGTTCTGATTAAGGTGATCCAAGATCCTGTATCCTAGTTAAAAGGCACATCAAAGCCTACCTTAGCCGAACTTCAGTTCAACGGACTTAATGGTATGTAGTTAGATTGTAGTTTGGATAGGAGTTTGGTTGTCTGGCTACCCACCCGGGCCTAACACGATCCGCCGGCACCTCAAGTTTTCTTGGGTTTCCCCTAATGGTGAGTGCACACGACAAGGACTTTTATCCCTTATGCTTCAGATTGGGCTGAAGCTGGTCGCCAATAGATCGTTTATACACTTTCATGATATCGTACAAGAAAATTCTTATCGGTGTACAGGAAAATAAAAGAAATAAAATACTTGTAAATAATTTATTCATCAATAAATTTATTAGTTCCAAGAATAAAACATTAATATACAATTATAAACGTCTTTTCATATAATAATATACGTAATAAATTAGAATCAAGAATAATTTTGCAAATTGTTTTCTTTAAATTGCGTTTTTTTTGTTTCCGGTACATTTAATAAAATATTTTTTCTTACACATTTATATATAATATATAAACAATTAGATTTTTACTTATTATTTAGGTATCCATTTCTTCACTTATCCTTCTCTCGTTTTCCTTAGTTTTTTCTTAAATAATTTGACAATAACCGCCGCTAATTAGTTTTTACCCGCTCAAGAACTACATGAATAAAAGTCACTACTATCACTAACTCGTTATTTTTCCTTATGTCTCACAATATTTTATTAATGCCTTTCTGTGTTTTATTTTATTATTCTTAATTTCAAAAATAATTAACAATTGTTTTGTTTCTCTTAGGTTTTAAAGTTAAAATCTTATTTATCGTGATGATGTTTATTTGCTTTTTGGACAGTACATACTTGGTTCCACTACTTTCTTGCTCTAGTTTCCTTAAAATTTTAGATTTTGTTTTCTCAGACCAAATTTTGTCAAAATTGTTCCAAAATACTTATTTTTTAAATAAGGTTTATTGCTGTATATAACTAATACATATTTTTAATTTTATTTTCTTATTTTTTTTTATTATGTTTGAGTATTTATTTTCATTTTTTAAATATCAGGACAGAAAACGTTGATTTCTTCTTAAAAGTTTTGTGGCTGGCTTAGTTGTGTATATTTTTTTTCGAATTGTGTAAAGATAAGGTTTGTGAGATCTGGATTTTTAAAAGAGAATCCTATGGAGTATTTTGTTGACGTTGGGCTATTGCCGTAAACTAAAGATAAATTAGAATTAACTAAAGATAAATTAGAATTGATGCTTAATATAAACAATTAACTTAATCAGTAATGTGTTAACAAAAAAGGAAAAATTTTAAAGAATTTTATATATGGACGCATTTTTCTGTTAGAATATGATTTACGTTAGTAGTTCTTGTAATGTATTTTTATTTTAATAAATGCTTTGTGCAGATGTTTCGTACTGAAAACTAAAGAGTAAATAATAACAAGAACAAACAGACTGCTCATGCGCAGAGCACATTTCAATCACGCCTAGGTTTTTTATGTGGGAGATCTAAGCTGAGGAACCACCCTTTCTAATACCTGTACGTCGTGTCGATGATCCAGGAGTTCTGAAATAAAGACTGTGTAAGGTTGTTCCACAGTCGACTTGTTCTATTTATGAACAAATTCCTTGTTTGTAGAATACGCGAAAAGGGAAGTTGTAGGCAGAGAGGAAGGGCTGGGTGGGTCAATTTTGTTTTACAGGTATAAGATTACCATGGAAGCAGAAGAGCGTTTCTCTCGTTGGAACAATCGCTATAATAGTAACGATAAAGACTTTTCGGGGCTGCCAAATTCCTACGGTGGCTCAGAGGGTCGATCGTGGGGTTAATAGCGTAATAACTGATAAGTTTGAGTTCCCTTTTTTGCACTTTATCTAACAGCGATAAGATTTTTGTTTGCCACAAATAAGGAAGTGTTCGAGGTGAGGCAGAATGTAAATTACAGCACGAGCCGATCGCTAGAGGGTGAACCTGCATCTCTAAAGAAATTCAAGCATTGAGATGATTGTTTGACGATTTAGAATATGAAGTCATTCCTTTATCATGGCCTTTCCTTATTGTCGCCTAGGATGTAAAGGAATTGGTCAGCCATCACATCATCCACTGACACGAATGGGGAGATGTAACAGGTTTTATTAGACATACGACAGTACTTCGTTTTGAAAGCATTGAATTCGACTCCATTTTTACGAGAATTCTCGAGAAATAGTTCAATATCCCGGTTGATACAGTTGGCCTGAGCCCACGATAGAAAGGCTAAAGTTTAGCACGTCTTATTTTGTCGATGGTCTAAGAGGATTGGATTCGATGTCATCTAATACTACCTTTATTAAACAGCCAGAACTCTCAACGTAGTTTCTTAGAACTTAATCGATACGAATAACTTGGAGGTTATTCAAAGACCGGGGTGGCATAATCTATCAAGAGCAACCGAAACCAGGGCCCGTATTTGGTTAAGAGAAAATCAACAAGCTTTTTTGTCGAGTCGATTCATTAGCTCGAGAAACCAAATACGGCCTCACACTCACTAAAGCGATGAATGCTTTGGTTAAGGTACTCCATCAGGCATACGAAAAGGTCAACAGTAGATCTAGATCTAGTAGAATTTGCTTGGATTCAAGGTAATCTATAATCTTGTTTGGTGGTTTGGAATATGTAGATTCTAGATTAAAGTTATCTCAAAGATGTTAGGAGATGGGTCGCTCGTTATATTCACTGCGCTTTAAAATTTTGAGCCATACAGAAATTTCACTGTCGAATACGTGTCAAATGTCTCGCCTCTTGTATGTCTATCCCACTCCACAGTATTCCCTCCGTAATTTGTTGTGCAAAACTGATTTAATTCCTACAACAGATAAGGTCTATTCCATAAATTCTTTTTCTACTCGTGTGCAAAGTTTTTAAAATTACATAAATTTAAAAATTCTAAAAATTGTAGAAGTCACTTCAGCCTATTTTCTCGCAAATTGTCACAGAAGTTAAAAGCTCTTAAAAATTCTTAAATTAAAATTGAGTTTTAACAATTTTCCTTACGATTCTAATTACAAGATTAGAATGGGTACGAGTGTCACAAATCTTCAATTAAAAATTAACTTATTATATTTTAACTTAACGTCAACAATTTTAACTTAAGCTCTTAATTTAACATTTTTTTTACAACAATGTTCTTAAAAGGTACACGAGTTTCTTGTTCGTTTAAAAGTTTACTTCTGTATGAATGTATAATATTTCATTTTATTAATTTTAATACAATCTAATACTACATAAAGAATATTGTTTTAAAAATATCCTGTTTTTTTAATCGAGTTTATCTATCATTCAGTAGTGTGTGTGAAATGGGAGATGTTTTCTGTGAGTTCATTCATTATTTTACTTTTTTCTTTATCATGTATTAATTCAAGATAAATTAATAGCAAATTGCCATAATTCTTTATTTACGTTATTAATATTTTCCTCTACATATTTTAAAAAAATCTTCTTTGGTAGACTTTTAAAAAAGTGGGCAGTGTTCAATTTCAATTTAAAAAGAAGAACTTTTTAAAAAACACTGTTTTATTCATTTTTATTCCTTTGTTGTTTTTTTCACCCAAGATCATTTATTTCAGTTTTTAGTATGTGTATGGTTTTTATTTCATTTGTGCAACAAAACAAATATTATGATCTTTTCTTAAATTATATTCATTTGTTCAGATGAGTTATGAATGTTGCAGTTAAATCATATTTTAACTTAAATTTAATTTAAAATGTAACTTCTGATACTGATTATGGTAAAACCGATGTTTTAGTTTTAAATAATATCGAATTGCTTTCTTAGCGCTCTTCTAACTAATGGACTTGTACATACTGCTGGTCTTTTTAATGAAATGTAAAGTAAGTTTTAAAATAAATAGAATAAAAAGTTTTTTTTTGCCCTAGATAAGACTAAATTCATTTGTTAGATACAGACACATTTACTTCTTAGAAAAAGTTTTTGAGGCAGTCAGTAGAAAGCGAGAAATAATTGTGACTCCAAAAAACCGTTAAAAACATTTTTTCAGCAGTTTTAGTTCCATTCACTTCTCTATTGCAAAAATACAAACATTCGTTGCCCAGAAGTTCGGACCTGAGAGAGTAAATGTGTTGGGGACGAAGTATTATTTACAGGGGTTGAAGGGTTGGTTGGGATGTGCCCGACCATGACCCGAACACGGCATAATCAGGAAGATTTAACTCCAAAACCAACCGTACGAGTCCTTCAGGCAGCTGAGGGATCATCAAGCGGCCTAGCATATTTAGTAGGATAAAACCCGCAATTCCAAGATGTAAGCAATCGTGCTGAAGTGAAGGGATGAACAATACTGCGTGAGTGGTTTACCAGCGATAGGCTTTAGATAGCAGGCGACCTCCGGTTTAACATAACCTTCTCATGGTAATGAGAGATACTAGAAGAGTCTCTTCTAGGCGCAATTGCCCCAGCCCAGAAATAGCTGAATTAGTAAATATGTGTAATGAGAAAAATACCGCATCAACTTATTTACATAAGTCTTCTCTTTGGACTTTGGAAATGCTCATGACCTAATTTATACAGAACAATGGGCTTTTTCATAATTGCATGGTTGCTTTGCCTGATGAAACGCATGTTTGCAAAAGAGCAACTGACAAGTAAATCAGTTGCGCAACCTACAAACTTTGCCTAAAAAATCAAAAAAAAAACCATGAAACCTCTGCGAACGGCATTTCAATTTTCACACATTAATTCTTCTTTAATCAGATAAGCAAACATACGAAAGTAGTTGCAAAATTTGCGCAAACTTTCCAAGCAGGTTGCAATTTTGAACAATTGATGCTTGCAAGTTTGCTTTTTTGAATAACATGCAAATGATCGATTTGCGCAACCATGCAATTATGAAAAGGGCCAATGTGCATTTGTTTTCATACACCAAGAAATGGGTGGTCGTCCTACGCTTATTTTTTCCTTTGGTCTACCATTGAAAATTTGGGCTAACATTTCGTCAGAGGTTCGTGCAATGTGCCCTAAATATCCTAGTCTGCCCAGTTTTATGTGTATATTTGTTTCGTTATATATTTCTTCAAGCTCTTCGTTCATTCTAATGCGCCATTCGTCTTGGTTAACCTTTGCCAAATGGACCAAATATTCTTTTTACGATTTCCCTTTCAAGGCTTTTGCGTGATAATTCTGGTTGTTTAGTCAATGTCCAAGCCTCAGACCCGTAGCAATAGAACTGGCTGGACTAAACTGTTTTAAATATCCTAACTTTACATTTCATAGAAATTTTTTGGTTCTTTAGAAGCAGGACTAGTGCGAAATAGGTTTATTTGCGGTTCCGATGCATCTATGAATGTCGTCCTATTATTTTAGTTGCTTCGGTAAGTATTGTCCCTAAATATATCAGTTTGTCCACAATTTCCATTCTATGATCCTCAATATACATACTTTCTCCTAATCGTTGTTCTCGTTTTGATACAATCGTGTCTTTGGTGTTCGTGTCACTTATGTTAGATTAAAGCTGAATTTTATAATCCTTGAAAAGGTCTATTGGGATTAGCCAAAACAAATGCCTTAATAGAATGAACGAAGAGCGCGAAATGTATGAATCAATAAATACACACAAAAAACTCGGCCAACTACGATAGATCGAATGTTGTACGAACCCAAGAAGAAAGAATATTGTCCAAGATTTGCAATGAGACCATTGAATACGTCTCTAATCTTACTTTTAAGAAGCTTTTTGGGAAAAGTATGAAAGTAGGCTGAAAATTTCACTCATGTAGGCTACAACATGAAATCACATAGATATGAAGACGTAATTAAAGATAGTTTGTCGTCGAAATAACAGTTTTAGAAAAACATCGAACTCAAACGTAAAACTGGTATTTCTGACTGAACGACAATGAAACTGAAACAAGCACGGATCCTACAATTATTTTCTTTTAACTGTTGTTATGCGTACAGTTTTAACTCTACAAGACGCGTAAATATGTAGAAAATAGGGATAAGTATTGCTTATTGTAACATAAACTACCTAAACTTTACTCATATTCCTTGTTAAAACTATTTGTTACAATTTTTGCTCTTTCTACTGCAAAAATAAGTTTGTTTCTAACTGTCCTTAATAATACATAATATCGCAAAGGAATGTCAAATAAAAATAAACAAAAAATATGAAATTAACAAAACTTTATATATTCTCATTTTTTTATATACATTTTACATAGAAAAAAATATAACTTTTTCTAACCATTTCAGCATTGAAACTTTACAAGTCTCGCTCTACAATAATATCTCAAAAATAAGTAAAAAAAAGACAAAAACAAACAAAGAGTAAGGTGTTCAATCAATCAGTAACAGGTGCAATTCTATATTCCACCCGCAATAAAATTACATAATTTCAGTACAAAAATATTTGGAGAAATAAAAAATTGGAATTGGTAAATATTAATAAAAAGAAATAATAATAAGAAGAACGAGAGTTGCAAACACTAGGCGGCTCACGCAGAGCGCTAAGAAACGAATTTATTCAGTTTTTTGCATTATTTTTCTTTTTTTGTCGATTATAGTATCAAAACAAAAAAGTTAATGTTCATTAATGTTTTAAACAATTATTAAATGATGATCAAACGAAAGTAAATGTCAAGACGCTTTCAAGAAATTTTGTTGCGCCACCACGAGAACAAAACCAACGGGGAGTACTCGTCAACGTCGAAGAAGAATATCCAGGAGATGATCTGCATCAGGAGAAAAGTCAAAATAAGGAAAATATCAAAGGTTTTGCCGCCGCTTCTATTGCTGTTAATATTGTTCTTAATTGCGCTGAATTTGCTTAATAGTGGTGGACTAGTTGCTGCCGCATTGGCGCCAGTTAATGTTTCAACAACGACAGAAGTATTCTTGGCATTTTGTAAAGCGGCCGTGGAGTAGATTGTTGAATTGAAGATAGATTTAGATTTTGATAGAATTAAAGGAAGGAAATCGGTAATTTTTGAATAATTTTGAACTTGAAGAGGATTTTTTGAATGGGATAATATCGGGAAAGGGTTTAATTTTTGTACCCCAGCGGTGGCGAGGGGCAAAGCCTGTAACCCTCAGCTTGGGAATTTGCTGTAGTGTGCGTAAGTCAAATCGTATGTTTGGAAGCGACAATATTGAATATCTTGACGCTGCCATTCACCAAGCACTGCAGTATGATCAAGATCGCGAAATGCTGATGATGCTGGAGATGTCTGAAAAATATAAGAAAATATGTATTACAATATTAAAATAATTCATAGTAAAAATATTTATTGCATTGACCGAAAAGTAACTTCGTTTGTTTCTTCATTAAAGAGCGGATAATTTTTTTTTTTGCACATGTGGCAAAAACGTATAACTTCATTCATAAGCGCCATCCACTTACGATCCTCGACCGCTGGAAGAGTCGATTTCCGATCTCCTTTCACGCAGTTTTTACGTATGAAGATCAGGGAGACAGGGTCAGTTGAAAATGATCCTCGGCCTAGACCTTCTACTTTTGTAACGACTTCAGAACACGTGAATCGCTTGAGAGAGCTCGATGCTGGAGAAACTTTTATTTATACCGGAGCTCCGTAGTTATGCAAGCTACAATAACAGAACCCCTTTGCACCCACGGCACATACCGATAGGGTCTCGGAGAAACTCAAGCTTTGGAGACAACAACTGGCCCCTTGATCACCAGACCTAATCCCATGCGTTGAGGGAATACCTCAAAACTCGCATATAAAGCAATTCTCCATCAACAATAAGGACCCTAGCAGATAAATATCAGACGCGTATCAATCTAGATCTCTACCAGCGAGTCTTCGTCGACATAAGGTCAAGATTTCAAGAATGTCTGTAGTAAAATGGACTTAAATGGTCGTGGAATTATGTTTAAAACTGTAAGATCCTAAATAAATAACTTTAATTGCATTTATATTTCAGTTTTTACAATTAGTTGTAGTGTAAAACACCCCTGTACATCATCTAGTGGCCACTGTCTAAATACCAAACGAAATTACTTTTCCAAAACAACCCAAAACCAATATGTAATTAATCCTTACCTCATTTGCAAATATTGTAACAATAAATTTTCCAGGTTGGAATGTATCAATCACGCGAGTTATCAAATCGCAATAATTTGATGATGCCACATTACTCTCAAAACTAACATAAGAAAATTCCGGTTCCGGTGTAATGTGGATTGTCATGTAGCAGCCCTGAAAAAGTAATAAGTTAAATAAATAAAATAATAATTACATAAAACAGTACATCAAAAATTATATAGAGATTTATTTAAATGTAGAAAAACATAAGAGTTGAGACGGTAATTGGGTATTGATTGTTACTCTTTTCTACCTTGGTTAAGAAAGTAAATTAGGACAAAACTAACGACGAATAAATTCATTAGATAAAATTAGGCCAGCACACACGTTGCGTGTCATTTGCTACTATCTACGTCTTTCAGCAGTCTTAAATTGAATATAATAATCGATGTCTCAACGTGACTGGAAAATGTGATATTTTCAATAATCATATTAGTCTGTGTGATAATAATAAATTCTTTGTTAGTGAGTTGTTCAAAGACGACACGTTTTGTTTAAGTGTAATCAACCCTTTAAGCTGAGTTATAAATGTCAATGCTTCACACAATCATTATATGCTATGTGAATATAGGCCGAATTACATATTTGTCGTTTAGTCTTTTGCGCTAGCTTCAATTACAATATTAGAACCTCGTAACTAAATAAATATTTCGCTGTTTCCGCTTCTCAAGACATGATGTCATTTAAATAAATCGGTCACCAATATGCTCTAGAAACTAGTGTCGCAATAAAAGGTTGCTTGTTGTCAATTGCCTCCAGCTTCTCCAGGTCGATGCATAGAGAAAACACCTTCATCCACACAAATGTGTTATTTGCTGTTCAAACTGGTATCTCAAGAAAATGGGGATGAATGTTTTCTCTGTTGATAAAAAAATGCCTCTCAATCGATCGAACAGCAGCTTAATCCCTTGAGTACATTTGACAACTGAGACTTGCCAATTAATTTTCTCCCCAGGTGTGTGTGACTAAAAGGATTGCGATAGCGCACAGGAGCTTTGAATCATGTAGTGATAGTTAATCTTCTGGTGTGGCAGTAGTAGAGCATTGCATGAAAAGAAAAAAATCTATCAGAAATAAATCCTTTTGGCAGCTTCCCGAAAAAGACTGATATTTAAAGAGTTTCGTTTTTATGGGGAAGTTCAGAAATGTTTGCGCTCCTCACCGATTCATCCCTTGTATTTTGGACTGACCACTGCCTGACAGAAACTTTTAGTCAAAAGAAAGTTGAAAGAAACGACAAGCCACGAACTCCGACTTCAGAGAGTAAATAGAAGTTGGTAACTTGGCTTTGCTAAAAACGACAAAAGAGGAACAGAATAAATTCTGTAAAGAGACAAGACATGAACAAAGCAATGGTAACTAGGATAAAAAGTTGAAAGGCGTAAGACTATGCTTTTAACTAGCGTTCAAACTCACCAACTGTGGTATGGCAATCGGACGTCTTGCCTCGGGCTATCGAGTATAGCGTATGGGTATTAGCATAAATGTGTACATACTTTTTTGAATCTACTGGGTGAATACACTAGGCTTACAAAGCAGCCGGCTGTTGATAGGCTTTGATTAGAAAAATACAGGGTGATATGTAAAACTCTAAAAAAGAATTCTTAACGCCCTAGCGACTAAGCTCCGGCTTCCGTTTAGCAATTTCTGCAACTTCTTTTGAATCGAGACTAAGACTAAACATAAGTTCTTTAAAATATTCAATTAATCAAGATAATATGAAACTCCACACGAGACTACCAAGCATTGCCAAGTCCTAAAACTGTTTAATTTATAATAAAAAAAGCTCGTGCGTTAAATCAATACTCAAAAGGTTATCAAAGTTAAATGGTTTTTTAATGTTCTGTTGCTCGGAAGAATATACATATGTATAGCAATTAATAACGCATTCAATTTCCACAGAAGTACTTCCCTTAACCACTTAAGGAACGTTTGTGTAAAGCAATAAGTAGAAGCCCCCATATATTTCGCTACAACTAAGAACCATTTCGGGTTTAATAAAACAGGCATGATATACTTCTGCCACGTAGGTTTTTCCTAAGGAAAGTGTCATTCCTGCACGAATTCACGTACTTAGAAGTGCGGTAATTGTTTTACCTTTCCATTTGAGACAGGCGAAATTCTTTCTTTCCGAAAATTTATTTTTTAAACTTTAGATTATTAAAATTCGGTGGAGTTTAACCATATCAAATGGAGTTCGTGCCTGGTGAAATATTTCATCCTGTATTATATTTTCGTTTGGAATTGAAAAATAACATGTGCACATCGTAAATATAGACCGAGGGCATAGGCAAATGGTCTATTATTTCTATTGTTTTAACTTGTAAGGTATCGTTATGTCCTTTTGTCTATTGTTTACATTTAAATTTATTGCGAAACTTACTTGAGGATAATCCCCAGAAATCTGTGTTTATTTGAAAGCACAACGAGATACAAAACAGTGTTATATTTCTCTTTTTTGAAAATTATACTATAAAATAAAAATACTTACATTTTTGGCAATTCCATTCATAGAATAGCCGCACGGATCAAAAAGGAAATCGTCAATTACCATACCGGGAATAATTTTGTGTATACCGGATTTCTAAGAAAGCAATAAAATCGCATTTTTAAAATTATCTAAAAACGAAATAAGTAGAGCTTCTCTTACCTCAGTAGCCTCTTTAGCTTTGGAACATTCATCTTTAGTAAAGATCGACATAATTTGTGGATCTAGTTCAGTCATTAAAATTTCAATTGTTTGGTCTGGTTCTGGTGGTTTCATATTTTCAATACGTCTCTGAATTCCCCCTCCCCCGCGGCTCAACGTATATAAATACCAACAATCACGATTAACAGAGCCCAAACAATATGCTCGTCCGTCATCAAAAAGTGAATCAAGTAGTGCTACTTCCTCTTCAAATGCACGATGGGGAGAGATCTATTTAAGAAGTAAACCATAATTTTTGTGTTTAATTTTAAATTTAACAATTAATTATTTACTTGTAATTCAGGACGTTTATAGTTCTTCCGTGAGTAGAAGAGCTCCTCAACATCACTGTATCCAATTTGCTCAGCCAATTCTAGAAGAGGTTCCAGACATATAAGTGGAGTTGTAGTACCGCATGTCTTCAATATCCAACGACGTTTCGATACAAACATGCTGCTCTCACTGCGTAAATAAATAATTATATTAGCTATTAAATAAAAAAACAACAACTGAAATATTAATTAAATATGTTCTGCGATAAAGGAACGATAAAAAATTCTTTCTGTTTATCCAGGTTTTAAGTTACAGTGAAGAAATTGGGAATCGAGTTTGAAATTAATACTACACCTGCTTCCTTTCAACGTGATCGGAAGCAGTTGTTTTTTATTTATCAATAGCAATTAAATATCGTATCATATTTTAATTTGCTTTATCACGCCACTCTTCTGGGGAAGAATTCGGGTTTGAATATTAAATTTACCTTCTTTCTAATCGTGGGAATTGTTGGTGGAGTTAGTTAACGTTAGTTTATGGCGCGAATAAAAATCCGTTGATTGAGTGTGTCGTATAGTCGGGACGGGGCTGACATAGCAATTTAAGGTAAAGAAGGGTTTGAGGTGAACAGAGACGCTTGTAGGTCGGTCTTGGATGTATTTATTGTACTATCTTCTTCTTTGTAATTAAAAGAAGTTGTTAGAGAATAAGTGGAGTTTTCTTTATAATGGTTACCAACGCCCAGACATTTTGACTGCCATTGCCATTGGTAGACTCGAAAAACTCACTTTTCAACCTGTAATGAACTTTCCAGATGATGGACTTACAGGAGTTTCTCTACATAAGATACTCACGAAAGAATGACTCATTCAGAGAACGCTCTATAGGCTTTAATTGTATTCATACATCTCCTTAATCTTATAAACTTCAGACTAGGTGTTATAAACTTGGTAGCATGAGGAATAATCAAACCTATTCCTACTCTCTGCGGGTGACACAGTGAGCAAAAAACTTGGCTTAATACTGCAAGAAAAAGAAATCACAATCGTTTGTTTGAAAGCTAAGAGTCGAACGAAGAAAATTATACCCGAAATATTTCCAGGCTCTAATTTATGCAAAGTTGATTCACAAATCTAAAATTAAAGAAGGTTCCCTGGCTATATTGAAAGCCAGAGAAGTTCGCATAATATTTAGTTCAATCATCAAATTGCAGACCTTGCTCTTTGATCATAAATTCCAAATAGAAACTTTGTATGAAATTCGTAGTAACTGCAATAAAACAAATTTGTTCAGCCACAATAGACCGTTTCAAAAGAAATTGTCAGTTCCGTCTATTTGAAGATGCACAATATTATTAAGAGTATGATTATACAAAGTGATACTCTTCTGCTGCATCTGGGGCAATGATAGACCATGCGACTTTTGAAAGATTTTGACTTAGGACATAATTGTAGATATTTTATGATCTTCCTTTTTGTTAGCAAATGTTTGAAAGAAATGAAGACCTAGTTTGATATAAAACATCTTAAATGTGCGAAGACCCAATCAAATTAGTTATGCTAATAAAGATCGATTGTGGAATAAATGTGCACACGAGTAGAAAATCTGCTGAATCAGGCCAAAACTCACTTCTAGCTTAAAACAGTACTAGGTAATGAAAGCAAAAAAAAATATGTACATATCGGTTTAAAAGAAAATCATTTCCATCTATGCTTCGCATAAAGACAATGGCGATAAAACTGATAACTTCCAACATTACTTCCAGTAGACTTTCATTCACTCAAAATCAACATTACGCTTGTTATCTTCCATTAATTTACATTCGATAACGCTGATTTATAAATAAATTCAAGTAATTCTGTCGCACGCCATTTGCGTTGAACATTGGCTAGGTTGGATGAAATTAAATTAGGACACCCGAGATAACTATAATTAATCTGCATAAAAATGTCTTTAAATAAACTAAAAGCAGCTCCGAACCCTGGAGAGATAATCCATGCCACCACACCAGGATTCGATGCTCTTACAGTACTATCTTCGTTAACGCAGTCCATTCAGTCTATTATCATAAGAAGAGGTCAAGAAGCTTTGAATAAATAATTCCTAGTTATCTTTCTTATCACAATAAAATTTTGTTTTCGCCACGAGACCTGAGCTTTTTGTAAAGGACTTTGAAGTAAGCTCCAGAATGTGCGGAGTCTTACTCATCGGGAAAGTAAGAAAATCAAGAAACTCTTATCTTCTACAAGCACTTATATTGATTAGACCGTATTTTTTGTTGAAAAGTTATTGACTTATTTAAAATTTCGCGATCACAAAACGTTTTTTGTGGTGTTTTTGTAGGAATTTTTTTGGTGGCAGTTTAAAATTCGCTATCACGTTTCCAGTAGCTGATCGGTCGGGCGGTACGCATCGAGGGCTCGCAGTATGATTACTTTAGTTATCGGATTGGTCTAGCTGTCTAGTCTGTGTAATGTGGCGAATTGCTGATAAAATGTTGTATTAATTAAAATAATTGGGCTATGTAGATATGATTCCTCGGAGATAGAAACAATATTTTCCGCTGATTATATAATTAGGGACTGAAAATACACAAAGCGTGTGTCTCGAAAAATAAAAAAAAACACTTCCGCTCGTGGAATTTTTAGAATCTAATCGAATTTGCTTATCTGAACACAATTTTCTAGAAATTTAGTTCAGAGCGAAAATGTACTTAGGAAGAGTTGTGTTTTTTGCAACGTTTTCATATTGTGATTGGAAGAAACATATCTATATAAAGTTCATCATTCATCGTTATTAGAGAAGCAGATTAATAAAATAAAAGTAGTAGTAGTAGTAAAGATGCAAAACCAATTAGCAAATTTAACAAAATGGTTTTGGTTAAATATATGATATGGTCAATGAACCAAGAGCTTTAAGTCGTTTAGGAAATTTTATAAATGATCCCGTCTGACACTAAAATTAAACCTCATCAAAATTTTATTTTTATTTTTCCAGTCAAAGGAAATTTTTGGGATGCTTGACGTAAATTAACCTAAACGTAAAATCGATAAACAAAATGGAATATTTTTGCAAGTCTAGAGTGTCTTATCAAAGGCAATTGTGATCGAGGTGACGTTTTTCTGATCGTTATAATCGTGGGAGTTTGTTTACTGTAGCTTGCGTAAACTTATAAATTAACAGAAACAGAAACTCCGCTCTAGCGTAACGTTAACGGAATTTCACTGCTTTGATTGGCTCAGCTTCGTCTCTTCGTCCCAAAGGAATGATGGTTCTAGCTTGTCGATATTATATCGATCTGGTTGTGCCGTTTTGTTTGAGGAAAAAGTCTATTCGTAATCGTTTGATTTACTGGGTGTTCGTATAGAGGTTCGAAAGGTTTCCAAACACGGTCGACTCGTATGTATGCATAGTTGGGTTCCTTCAGAGCTGTAAGCATGTAAACATCCTTTTGGCCTGGCTGTAGAGGATGTGTTGTCTTAAAGTGCAGACGAGTGCTGAATTCTAAGTGATGGAAATCGAATGGAGGAGTCTACTGCCATACAGTTTGGCAACTTCATTTAAGCGTTTCGATTCGAATTGCGGGCCTTTATCAGTTGTGATTTCAATGGGTACACCAATGGGAACGAATTCAGTGATGAATCGTTTAGTTTAGTTACTCAGGCCATCTCGTGAATCGGTCCACTATTGTTAAGATGTAAGAGTATCTGCGAGGTGGTGGTGGTGAGCCACTATGTCCATATGTATATGGTCGAATTTATTATTTCCAAGCCTTTAGGAGATTTAGTTAGTATGTCTTCAACTTTTGCAATCAAGGAACGATCGAGCCCACTCATCACAGTCTTCATTGATCTCTAGCCACTACTTTTTTGCCTGTACTAATTCACACCGGACGTTATGAGTAGTGAAACTAATAAAACATTAGAGGTGATGAATTATTCGTGATAGAAATGCTTGCACAAAAGTTACATAGTATCAATTTTTGTCTCCTCAGATCGGTATGATTAAATTTGTTAAACTTATTTTATTGAATCCGGATCGCTCTGATATTCTTTTGCTTACACCAAAAGTATCTTAAAAATGCAGGAAATGAAAGAAGTGATAATTTAATGAAATGGAAACTAGGAAAACACTACTTTTTCCTAAAACAACAACCTAATTCCATTTTCAAAATCTTACTTTCCGGCATATTCGACCTTCAGAGAAAGCATTTAATCTAATTTTAAAAAAAATAACAAAAATATTCAAGATAAAATTCTCGAGAATATATTTCGCACAAGCCAATCTAACAGCTGGTGGTGCTTGGAGGTGAGACAGAAAGATCCTAAGTAAATAAATTTGCCACGCCAAAAGGTCTCGCACATGCACAACATGAGCGAGATGAAAACTACAAAATGAAGAAAAAAGTAGTGTTGGCAAACACTGCTGCAGTTTAAAATTAGACTTTATTTTTGTTTTTGTTAAATATTTTGTTTGATTACAAACCGGGGAAATAAGCACAATTTTCACTTCAGTTTCGGTTGTGTGCAGCTAAGTTGATTAGGAGAAACTCCCACAAGATTTTTTTTGTTCAATCACGCCATCAACTTTGGGGTTACTCTAGAGCGTTGACCAAGAAATGTTCTTAACAGAATTTAACTGTCGCGGCTTGTTGCACGGCGGACAATAAGATGATAGCATGAGTTGTGAAAATGGCAACAATTGAATAATTTTTTTGATATATAAATTCTGTCAAACAACAATTCTCTGTCAATTTAAACTCAGTCAACGCTTGGGGTGTCCTTGTGACCATGTCAAAATGGTTGATAGTCGCCGTCGTCGTCTACTTGTGACTTCACCACTTTGGCTCATTCAATTAGATTTGCGCTCGCTTTGTGTCGTCGGTGCATAAATATAAAAAGTGAACTAAGTGATTCCATTCCTGCATCTATGGTGCAAAAGAGCCCCCCGTGCATGTGCCGCCCCATCGAGAATATAACGAACTGAAAGTGTCATCAGAGAATGGATTCGAGTGCCGCATAGAAACAAATTAAGTTCCACTTAAGGTCTTTCTAGTGAAAATTGATGAAAACGAAGTATTCTTTATTTGCGACTAAGTCTGATCACGATAAGATAAAGGGGTTAAGGTCAAGAGCTTCCTCCGCGAAGATTGTGTCGAGAGATCAGTTTATTTCATTCATGCCGCGTTGATTTATTTAATTATCAGCTATAATTGAAATATAATTGCATAAAGTAATTCCAGAAGCACTCGCAAAACAAATTGGATCAATGCTCTCTTGTCAGTCTCGGATTTAGTGGTTTATCTCAGAAGCAATTTTCCGCCTCAAGATAACTTATCGATTTTGATACTAGAGAAAATGTTATTAAAGTTAAAAATAAATAGCACTTCAAGCCTTGGCTGATATTCAATTATCAATTGGAATTTTTTTCCACATCATAGAATACCTAGATCAATACAACTTACCTTAAAACATAGGCATCGATATGCTCATTTCGTGAATAGCTGATTATTTCACACCGAACAGACTTAAGAAGAACATCCCACATGGATCTAGAATTAAAACAATAAAAAATTAGAAAATATGCAAAAAATTAATTTCAAAGTTGTAATTTTTTTTAAGGCTATCTAATCTATAATTTATTGTAAGACAGTATTGCCGGTAGATATGTGGTCATTATGGGCGTGTTTTATGGTAGTTTGAAGGTTCCGATAAGATTAGTTGATTTGCATCACAAATATTTTAGGATTTAATTAATATACGCAATGTTTGAGGTATAGGCAGGGGCGGCGCTTTCTTAGGTGCAAATGGTGTACTTGCACCGGGCGCAATTTCAGAAATAGAGATTTAAAAAAATTAAAACACTGAAAAAAAAACAAAATTGAAATCGTATGCCCAAGGATATATTATAGTATGAACAGCGGCAAATGTGGAAACTAGCTCACTCTAACAGCCAAAAAATAGAGCCGAACGTGTCAGCCATTTACTTCATTTCAAATCCTTTTCTCCAGTTTCTTTTGTCTCCGGCTCAATATAACATGGTTTCTCTTTCCAAGGGTAAAACAATCGTGCGTTAATTATTCTGAATTTTCGAAAGTAATTCTGAATGCGCTATTAAAGCCAAATAATATGAAATCCTGGACTATATTCAGTCTATCTTAACCTTTCTGTAAGTGAAATCGATCCTTTTCAAAACAAATGAGAACCAGGCACACTAAACTACATACATTGCGATTTAATTCCACAGCTTCTATGATTGAGCTAGGGCATGTAATCGTTGGGCTACTGAGGTAATATTGTCACGATTGGCTTATCTCTTAGAAGTCAATAACTAGACAACATAGAAATTGCCACAGTAACACCGTTGGAGAAGTTCTAAAACTTGATTGATGAATCACAGTCAAGCATTGCCAGTCAATTCCTTATTCCTCGCAAAACTTGTTTCAATTCAAACAATACCATTTGAGTATAAACAAGGTTTTTATGTCGGGGACTCGCCAACAATTTCATTTTTTCACGGCAGTTCAACTTTCAGTTGAATAAAAATTTAATTACCAGAGGTAATAAAAGGGTAATAAAAAAACGTTTAATATCTTGTTTTTAAGACTACTTTCGAAGATGCAAATGTTTTTTTAAATGAAAAGGCAAAAATAAACTTTTGTTAGAGATGAATGTATTGCTCTAATAGCTTTAAATTTATTTATTATAACTCACCCAGGTATCGAGTCATTTTCACTTGGCGTATTTTCAAGATTAAAATAAGAAAATTACGGAACTTCAGCATACCATTGCTGTATTGTGAGAGTTCATTAGCTGCATTTCTCCTCAAATGCTTGGTATATATTTCGGGCTGCTTACGCCATAATTCTCACGCGATGAAACAAACTCGTCATTATTGAAAAAATAATTCTTGATTCTGATATTTCGTCGAAATTATCTCAAAACATTTATTAGAATCTAATTTTGCTTCACAGGAGTGAAATGAAATCGGAGATAACAAAATTTGACTTGAGACATTTGTAATTTTTTAGTAGTGTCGTAGATTTGTCGCATTCATATTAGTATCATGCAGCATAATTACTTTTCAAGGGTTTTTTCCAAAAGAGTTTTTATTGCGAATTCGTTCAGTTGAGGTACAAACAGAACAGCTCCATTTGGTTGAGTGAAATATGTTACTATGGGACTCGTTTGTTTTTATTACTTTTAGTCTTGTATAAAACACATTGCGGCATTGAATTACTTCGCCACTTCGTTCTTTGTTAATGTAACGAAAAAACAAAAATTAAACATTGTGTTTCGTAAACAATTTCATAAAGCAATAATTGAAAACTGAGCACATCAGTAACCGCAGGCAGCGAACAAACAAAAATCAGTTTTATTATTTTGATTATTCAATAAAAAGGCGTCTAGACATCCATACCAGAGCAGCACTAATGTTGGCGATATTCAATTTTATTCTTGGACTACTTATTTGTTACCAAGTGGCTCCTAAAATGTTCTCTTCTTGGTTTAAATTGACACAGTGACCCCCGCCATGATATCACCATAATACTATAAACTTCGTCTGTTCTTTGTTGCAATAAATTTTGCGCTTAGTTTGATCACATGTGTAAAAATGGTGCCCGACATTGAAGTTAGTATTTTAGGGGAATATTTGTCGTTATTCTTTGTGCTAAAATGAAAATGAACAAAGAGACCATTCAGTTATTTTGCATTTTTAATAATTTTATCGCGTCTATTTCCTCGCAAACAGAGTGACGTCTCGCATCACTTAAGAAAAGCGTGCTTCAAAACAGCACGATTTCAGCTAAAAATAATTCAACAAGAAAATTGCTTCTTTCTGCTTTAGACCAAACCGGTCCAACTTTAAAAAAACAAAAACAAAAAGAAGATGACTTTGGGAGCTCTCTTGTGCCGTTGGGGTCTGGGACAAATATATTCAAGACGCGTATCTTTCTGAATGGGGGAAATTTGCTATGGTACACACTCCTCTTTATGAGAATCTGTACAGTGTGCCAAAGGAGGAGAGTTTCGTACGATATATACTACGCCATCCCGAAAGTAGTCGCTCCAATACCTCGGCGGTGATGTTATGTAACAGCATTAATCCACAAGGCAAAATGCCGGCCGGCAAAATGCAAATTTTTTTTTTTTCGTTTTATTCATTCTTTTACACTTTTTGATTTTGTATTCGGTTTATTAAAACCGGTTTTATTGGTTTATAAAAAAGTAGAGTAAGAAGCCTTGAATAAAAATTTTTCTTTATTTATTGGGAGAAAAATCACCTGGGAGAATTGAGAGAGAATTTCGTTTGTTGGGTCTTTGAATTTGTCTTTTTTTGCTGATTAGTTTGAATTAATTAATTTGTTTACACTTTTCACATAGCATCGTTATGTAGGCTTTTGCACCTTGCCTGAACTCTAACCAAACGTTAATGAATTCACGCTAACCCGGTTTAACGTGTCAATTGCATAATTTTATAGGAGCTTATCATGTGCGAGGCTGAGAAGATAGAGGAAGTTAGCTTCATAAACAATGGCACGTGCTCATTAAGTTGTTTTGAAGATGCTACTGCTATTATAAAATGAAAATAGTACATGGCGCACGTGCTTTTAGAATATGCATGAGGTGCAAGAAATCGGTTATAAAGTGGCCATAAAGTATGTTAAACGTTTTCCTGAGTAATCAAGACGCTGTTTAATACGTGAACAAATTCAAGTTGAAGGCAGATGGTATTTCTTATTTGCAACTAGTTTAGGTTGTTCAATTGTTTACTGTATTTTTAACGATTTTATTTCAAAGAAGACGACGCAGACGTTAGTGAGATAAAAAATGGAGTTTGGTTTATATTGCCACTTTCAAATATTTGGATTGTTGTGTAAAAGCTAAAGCCCCGCTTGCAAGGCCGTTTCTGGCAATCCCGATATTGTTCGTTTCTCTGGATAGGTTTCTCTGGTCTAGGATATTATTTTCTGTATTTTTACAATTGAAATAATAGTACCTATAAGCCATTATCCATTCCACTCCTTTTCCAATCATTGAAAATGGAATAAATCTAAATAACTCAAAATACTATCTATCCTTATTCTTAATTTTAAACGCCATTCCGCGAACTTTTCAACTGACGTATACGCATTTCTAACAAATGCCGCCATTTTTTTTTTAATTTATGATTTATACAGTATACAACATGGCAACATAATCAATTACATCCGATTACAAATTCTTTGATAAAGCGCGTGTTAACCTCTCAAAAAACTTTTGGCACATGCGACAACCTTATCGCATATTTTCGTGCTGAAGATCTCTAATTTTACAAGATTTTTATACTTTTTGTTATCAGTTAGTGTTCATTAAATTTACAAAAAAACGAATATTACATAAAAATACACGAATTTGTAATGATTTTGTAAAACATCCAGAAACTTCTCAAATATTAACAATGACATTTTTTATAGATTTCTTTCTAAGAAAAAAATCATGTGAGGATAACAACAGTCAGTTACTGCCCCCATAAATAATATAAAAAAAATATTCGCGAAGGGGAAAACAATAAAGAAATAAAGATAAAAGCGCCGCGGGGCTTTGCTCAAGTGGCGACACATTAGCAATAACCAAATTCTTAACGCTGTTGATTATCGCATAAATTAATTCTTCGGCGCTTTTTTGTCATAACTTATTCTATACAAAAAAAAAGAAAAACACCTCAAGAACAATGGATTTCTTGAGGTTGCATTAATTTTACAATAATAATAAAAAAATATGCTTAGGTGTTTCTGATTTGGGAAATATTAAACGCAGAAATTGGCACGAAAACAAACGCGTGGAGAACTTACGTAACGCAACAAAATATCGCAAGAGAACTTGAGAAATAAAGATTCTGCCCAAAACAAAATGAAGTCTTGCGGTTTTCTCGTAGTTTTTCATTTGCGGCGTTAAATAAGGTGAAGAACAATGACGTCAAAATGAAGCTATTCCTATCGATTTTCTTGGATTAGTGCGACGCTAGTTTATGTGCTAAGCGGGCCCTGGAGGGGGGCTGCTAAAAATCGATATTTATTTTCGTCTACGGCAATGAGGAAAGCCAATGTCAAGTGCAATTAAGCGTAGGAGTAAGTTTCGCATAGTAGACACGTAAATGTAATGCTTTCTTTGAGGAGGAAACAAATTTGGATTGAAGTTTTTTTGGGAAATAATCTGTATAAAAATAAACTAAAATGTTTCACACATGTTTTTTTAGTGGGCTTTATGCACTCTAATCAAATAAAATTAAATAAACACGAAATTTGCCAAAACAAAAACAATTTAGCGATACTTTCTTCGCAGTTTCTGCATAAAGGGAAAAATATTCATTTGTAAACATTAGGCATCCAGATTCACTATTGTTTTTCGAGGCTCTTTTTATGAGAGTATACGACCAGATAGATCAAATACAACAGCGATCGTCGAAAGGTTCTTCGAATTTTGCCAGTGTTACATATATAGCAGCCTGGCAACACTCTCGCTTGATTTAATATTGAATTAACATAGCTGTTAAGTTTAGTCATAAGCAGTCATTGTAATGATTCGACGTTAGAATTAATAAACGTTTTTAACTTGAAGTAATCTTTTTGTTGATATATAACAGCCAGCCTGTTGTTTTTTTATAGAGGTTGAGAGTTCTATTATGCACCTGAAAACTTTTCTCTCAAACCTGTTGACTCGGTCCTCTATGTCCTAGGTTACAGTCTAAGTCCTGCTACCATAGCGCAGTACTGGTCGTATAACTGTTTTATAGAGTTTCGTCTTTCTGTGACAAATCTAGAGTACAGTATTTGCTCTTAGGCCTCAATACTATTCGTCTAGCTATCTCTTGTTTTTTCGTTTCTTTTTGTAATTGCAGACCCAAGGTAGGCTGTTTTATCGACTACTTTTAAGTTGTATTAGTCGATAGTTGCATTTCTTCCCATTCTAAATCTTCCAACTTCACTTTGCAGCCCCTTTTAGTTCGACATAAACTTCTTTTGCTGTCAATAAAGACCTTCCACTCGATTTGCACGTCATCTGCATATCAAAGTAATTATACAGTGTGTTGCTATTGACAAACTTCTCTGGACTAACGTTTCGCTAATCACCCATTCTAGACCGAGGTTGAAAAGCGCTGGGACCAGTCAATCCCCTTGAGACCTGAGTTATTCGTGTGTATTTGATCACAGGGGAGTGATATAGAGGAGGATCACAGGAAAAATTTTAGGAGGACGGGTGTAAGATTGTCTGAACCACTCATTCCGATATGATAGAGTAAACAGCTTTGTAATGCAGCAAAAAAGGAAAGGAAAGACCTTTTTTGCTGCGAGAAGTTCGCACCTAGGTCTTGGAGATGACAGTCGTATAGTTTAACCGTTAGACCACCAAGAAATACCCTGGTAAGGAGTCTGTTAATTATATACAGTGTTCTTGCACAGAAGCGTTAAACTTTATAAACCAAGAAAACAAATTTTTAACTATTAAATATTTCGTGATGAGATTTATTGAAATTGATATCCCTTAGAAATAAATTTATGATCTGGAATGATGAAACCATTATGTTTCATAAAAGTACCATAATTCCTAAAGAAAACATCACAGATTAGTAACAGCTCATAAACCTCAACCAATCCCAAACGGATGAATTTTAATTTGTAAGTTATTATCCCGTTGTGATCGATAACGGATCTGTGGGCAATTTTATAATAAATTCTATTTCTCCATGAAGTATCTTCGTTCTTGATTCGAAATTGCTTTGAAGCTAGAGAGCAAGGTCTTCAGGCAGTTAAACTTTACACAAAGTTTCCGCTTATGTCTCATATAATCCAGTGAATCCCCGTAACATCAACTTGTATGGCTTTAGAACACAAAATTGATTTATGATTACGAGTTCGTTAAACGTGCTGATTACAGTTCGCATTTCCTAAGTGTTTGCAATGTGTGATATAATCAAGCCATTTTTAAAAATTACAACAAAACAAATTACATAATTATAAGAAACTGTGCTAGGCTCTTTCCTTTCTGGGTCTAGTAGTGATTGATATGAAAAAGCACCAAGAGTAAGAATTGAAAAAAAGGGCGACGTATAAATATAACCACCCGAAGTCCTAGACAAGCTATTAACACCCCTGGATCCTCAACAGCTCTATCAACAATGGATTTGAATTAAGCCCGCAGCATTGGGAAGAGGTGCAACATCCTCAACCCTCCCCCGGAAGACAGAATGAAAAAAAACCGAATCTTATCACTGGGTGAGGAAACATCGATTTCTGATGTGGAAGTTGGGTTTGGGAACCGAGAATCTGGTACCTCATCCCGATTACTGAACTTCTACGGAAAATTTTCTCGAATGTTCTCTATGTGAACGCGAGTTCTGTTTTGAGCTCCCTATTTCAGCTCCGGCAAAGGTGAATCAAAAAGCAAAATGAGAGGAGCACCAGCAGAGCACCCGAAGCACGGCACATGTGCATGTTTTCATTTCTTTATATAAACCCCAACTTCTGTTCTTCTCTATATATTTACGGCAAATGGCCATTAATCTTGCATGTGCTAGTATGCGTCAACAGGGAAAAAGCCGGCTGGCTGGAAGTGTAGATTCTTAGAAGAATAATTGAGTAATTAACATTTGGTGTATTGATAATTCTGTTGGATACCTGAACACTGCAGTTTTTATCAATTAACAGGTTGACGATTCACCGTATCTCGGCGAAAGAATCCCGAGGTTTTAAGCTGGGCTTGTTTCACACATGAATCTTTTATGAAGCAGCTGATTTTGTATCATGAGAAAGTTTTTTTGTTCGTGCCATCGGAGCACCCGCTGTGTCTGTGAAATCATGCCTGAAAAAGGGAAAGGAAGTACTAGAATGGCTAATAGGATTTCGCCGTACAGAAAACCCAGTTAAACACCTTGAACTCGAACGTCTTGAAATTCCTAGCCGCCGTCGCTGTCGCGTACTTATTTTCCTATTTTTCTTGTCACACTACAAAAGAGCACCGACTTGGCGTGATGTCACAATCTTGCCGTTGACACTTTTGTGAATTTCGTAACGATGGGAAAATGGCAAAATGAAAATGTTCTCGCGGACACCGAGAGAGAGCAAGATTAAATAAGCAGAAATCGTACTAGAGGCGAATTTATCTTAAAATCGATACAGAACTTCTAGAACAGGGGGCGACCCAGGGGGGTGCAGTATAAAACAACAAATTTTCATTAGTTACTAACCTTGGAATACTCCTTAAATCTGCGTTTTTATTTGTCGGATTTGGCGAAAACCATATCTCCAACAGCTTCTCAACACCTTCGAAATAATGCAGCGAATTGTCTATATTTTCATTCTCCGCCATAGCGAGAAAATTTTTATATTTTTTACTACTATTATTAACTGAATTTTTTTTCCAATTAACTTTAACTCTTTTATACTCCTCTACCCTGACTTTATTCTTTGTTGCACAAAATCACACGAATTTATCCGAAAAATTCAGTGTCACTTGAAAGGAGGAAAAACGTTCTTTGAAAAATGAAAAAAGGCAGGAAAAAATCGGGAACCCAAAAGAAAAAAAATTCAACAAAATCAAACTCAAAGGAGGGAAGAAAAACGAATTATCTCCTTTTGTTCCTTGTAACTTTGTGTTAAATGCAATGTTTTACTTTATTTGAAAACTTTCAATTTATACGATTTTTTAACTTTCTGATAAGAATTATTTAATTGGCCGCGAGAGAGAGGACCGACCCGGCAACTTTTTATTCCCGCTCCTTGCTAGACGTTCCGGAGAAAACTGAACAATAATTTTCATATGAATTTCTTCTTGGTCAGTTGCGCCATCTGTGCTAGCATACAAATTGCATGTTACTTCTCTTTTGACAGTTTTGCAAAAATTTGTTTCACAGTGTGTGAGAGAGAAATGTCAAATAGACGGAACCCCATAAAAATATTTAATTGATTATTGTGAATTATAGTCGTTATTTGACTAAACGGTAAATCTTAAACATGATCGTTCGTTTTTATTAATATGTTGCTTTAGTTCGTTCACGTGATATTATAATGCACAAAAACAATTCTGGTGACGAAATTGCGGTATTACAGATGATGGCTCGAATAAGACATGGCGCCTTAATCAGCATTTTATGGTATGACAAGAAACATTTATTTTCTTTTTATACAAAGCGGGGTTCGATTTTGCATACCTATGGGAAAAGTTTATTGCATATTTGTAGGGTAATCTAATATGTACGTTTTCAACGGAAGATTTTGCTCCTCGCTATCGCGTAACATAGAATTGAAAGCATTTATCCTCCTCGAGCCAAACCAGAGGATTGGACTGATGGTATCATAGTCGAAATACAAAGGGGTACCTAACAATATACGACAACTGGATAGCCATATGTCTATTATCTACTGTGGGCAAAATCTTATCCCAGTTACTCTTATCAAGACCGAATACTTGAAGACACCCGATGGGTTTCAGAAAGGTCCGCTCTTGCATAGACCATTGTAACGCATTGGGAACCATATTGGAGCAGTCTGCTGACTTACGACCCCGCTTTACCTTGCTATCAAAGACTATGAGCATCTATCGCTCTCCGATCAAACTATGCTTGCTACTTGATATTACGCCATGACGAATTCAGATCAGTTAGGAATATATAATAAAAATTAACAATATGCTTCCTGCAATGGAATTCCAGACAAAATAATACAAAAGAAACTGCGAAAAAGGTACAGAAATTTAATAAACATTATATTCTCCCAATACAAAATGATTGTACAAAATTTAAATCATTTTTCATACTCCACATCGCTGAACTTATTCTCGATCCCACCATCGCTAGACAACTGAAGAATATCATACGCAGGCGAGATTGGCGTAAGACTGCAGCTTCCGTTTCCGCAATCTTCTTCTATCGAGAGAATTCCACCTGAAACCCCATTGCAATTACGCTTGAGTTGAGGTACACTATCAATGTGCACTCCCTTAACACTTGTGGGATTGCATTTCAGCGAAGCAAAAGAGCATGGCAGAAGGCAGGATTTTGTAGGAGTCGTCGGCGATACGTCGACGAATGGTGATTTTGGGCACTGAGGCGAATTCTTACTAGTTGCTGAGAGTTTGCTTAAAAATTGCGAAGTTATTAAATTTCTTGTTGAAATTTTGCTGTCTTGCTCTGCGTTGCTGATAAAGGTTGCTTTAAATACTTTCGGATAGTTGCATTCCGATGAAAGCTTGTCGAATACCATAGAAGTATCGTAGTCCTCTTGTATAGTCGATCTTGATTTGTGAAGCTTAAACATTTGTTCCCTGGATGTATTGCAACCTGGCTCATAAGAGCTGCTCTTTCTCTTAAAGTATCTTTGTCGCCGGGTCTCGCGAGACCGTCTTTCTCTATCCTTTCGCAAAGCATCACGAATTGTTAGTATGACGGTGTACTGTAAATCGCTGTAAATCTCGTCATCTTCAATCTTTTCCATTTCTTTGGCAATAAAGGCTGAAAATTCGCTTCCTCGTTTCTTTCTAGTTTTTGGTGTATTTGCCGGATTTGATGAATCTCGGTTTTGTTCATCATTACGTTTTAATGTGCTACTCTTTGGCATCGTCTGAAAAAATGAAGATTTCACTCATTAAAGGTAACTTTTGACGGCATAAATGTACAATCAAATTCATTCAATAATTCAGTTTCTGGCATCGCGTGTTTTGTATTAAATTTAAGAAATTTTGTGAATATTTTGTAGCTAATACCACTAGACTGCTTCGTAGTTCTCATATTTTCGCATCCTGTGATTATTATTAGTTTATATCAGCGTAGCTATTACCCAACTTCTAGCCGGTGGTGTACGAACGAAGAAAGGTAACTCCTGATGTCTTGCCAGGATTCCTTTTGCATTAAGAAGAAAAATACCAGAAAATAGAAGCGAAACAGCGCTTGAACTAAACATCAATCATAATAAAATAAACAATATTCCAATATTATATAATTATTATTTACAGAAGAATTTTTTTTGTAGAAATAACCTCGCTAACAAAAATATATTTATAAGCAAAAACAAAACAAAAAGTCCAAGCCAGCAAATTATAAAATATTCATAGAGGACTGTTGAAAGCCTCTATTTGGTACCTTAATCTTAAAGAATGGTATGTTTAATATAATTAATGAAAAGAAGGAATATATGCAAGAAATAGTTATTGTCAGAATACTGATTATACTACTAGTTAAGTGTTTATAGTAAAAGGCGGTACCCAACCACCAAAAGATCTTTCCAGCTCCTCTGCCACAGCTATGCAATCTCGATCGCGGTTTCTAGTTGCAACCACTTGTATGCCAAGTGGCAAGCCGTTAGAATCTAATCCAAGAGGTACCTACAAGTTTACAAGAATTAAAAACAAAATCATTAAAACTCAATTAATCACTCTCTTACCTGAGTCGATGGTACATGCAGCACATTAAATATAGAAAAATAATGAAAATCATTGAATTTTAGTAAGGGATAACAATGAAATGGGGCTGTCCGTGGTGCACTGTGATAGAATAGTATTCCATCATCGCCAAGAAGTTCTGATAATGCCTCATCACATCTTCGGGTTATTTCTCTTATTTTGTCGGCCTTCTCAGCTGGTAATATTCCATCGATAAGGGACAATATTGATGCCATTGTATATTCGCCCTTGCCGATTAATTTTTTAGCAAGTTCTACAAATGGGTTCACAGCCACACCATTTCCCAGTAAAGTACTAAAATCGACTCCTTCTTGGCCCATCCAATAGCGGAACATTCTTGATGAACTTTCAGTGCCTGGCAGTACGGCCAATTGTACAGTTTCCCCAGTTAATCTTGAGAAGTGATCTCTAACGCTGTAAAGAGAAAAAATATTGCATGTATTTTGTTTTCATTATGTGAGTATACAGTTCATACGAGCCTCATACAGCTCATACGAGGTACATGTAGAGAGGCACAGGCCAAGGATTTTGTTTTGCTTTCATTCTCAGTCCCGCTTTCTTGCCGCCCACTCGGTTAAAGTGTCCCCTTGATGATCTGCCAATGATTTCAATGTCGTGTGCATAAGCCAATAATTGGATGGACATGCGCAGGATTGTTTTCCTTGCTGTCACCCCGAACATCGATCTCTTTTCGGCACGCGTTACGCAGCATTCTTACGTTTAGTTGCCAGCTTGCGTTCATTTTCGAACTAGTCGTTTCGATCTGAACGATAGTTAGCAGTACTAATGACAGTAATTTTAAGACGTGTTCATTTCTCATCTACGCCCGGCATCTAGTCCCCAGGAACTACTCGGAACTCGGCGCTTTTTTCTGGGCACTATTTAACCATACAGGCTCTTCTCTGACTCTAAATACATAAGGGAGCTTGGTTTAGAAGGGAAAAGTTTTCACGTGCAAAAAAGGCGTGGAGGTGAAAAAAATAGAAAATTGTGTGCTTCAACTTTGAGTGCGCAAAAAGCTCACACAGGTAAGAAATTAGTGATTTGGTTTAACAGGTCATAAGATAGTGTAATCACACAAAAGCTTCTGCGCTTACACTCCTCCTATTGTCAGAAACCTGCAAACCTTTTTTGTTTTAATGCATGCTTTCCGTAAGATTCCGGCTTTTATATAAACTAGCTTCGACCTATACATGAAAAGACTTACCGAGTCATAGCTGCTTGCATCTCCTTACAAACAGGTGTGCATTTTAGCTCATTATTTTGCGGAATGTAATAGTATTTCAGTTTCTTTACATCAACTTTTTCATCTAGGTTCAGCTTAATGACGTTTTTAGGCCCAGCCATTATCTGTTACAAAAATAATAATACAATCATTAATAAGTAAGTGGACATTAAACGTTTCTTACTTTAAAGATCGGCATTAAATCTGAGGCATATCTTGTCATTGGCCCGGCCGTAACCATTGTTGAAGCTTCTTTACCAGTGCGGAATGTGCAGCCCTTCATATTTACAATACCTGCAGTAGATTTATGACCAAAAATCCCGCAGCTAAATGATGGAATGCGTATCGATCCTCCAATGTCGGTGCCTATTTATATTATATATTAAAAACAAAAACATATTATTTATTTCATGTGAATACCTAATCCAAAAGCAGTTGCGCAAGAAGCTATTAAGGCAGCTTCTCCGCCAGAGGAACCCCCGACAGATCTTCTGAGGTCATAAGGATTTTTAGTTTGTCCAATAAGAAGATTTCTAGTCTCAACCCATCGATTCACTTCAGGAACATTTGTGGTAGCAATTATTAAAGCTCCACTTTCCTTCATTAATCGAACACACTCAGCATCTTCTTCTGCCAGAAAATTCTTTCTAGACAGGAGTCCGAGTGTATGCAGCTTATCTTTAACTGCAGTACTATCTTTGGCTGTGAATGGTACTCCTAAGTAGGGCTTCTCTGAAAATTCATCCTCCGAAATTTGTCCCTTTTCAATTCTCTCATCGATTTTCTTTGCTTCTTCCAAAGCTTCAAGGAATGGTCCATCGACAACAGCGTTTAAGGCTGGATTGACTTCGTTTATTCGGTCAATGTAGGCCTTTACAACATCATGCGACTTCAGCTTCTTCTCCCGAATGAGTTTCGCTAATTCAGTGGCACTTTTAGTTAAGAATTCGTTCGCCTTTAGTGGGGGACAAACTTCCTTGGGACCATAGTAATAATTTAGGCAATACTCAAGTACTGTGTCAATGACAAAATGCACCAAAAACACGAGATGAGCCCAGATATTCGACATTACACCACGACGTTTGTTTCTTCGTGCCTTCTATAAGATGGTTTCGACATTAATTATAAAATTACACAACACTCGAATGACGAAAGATTTTTACCTTTTTGCTGCTCTTGAGACTTTCACTCTTTGCCAAATCTCGTTTTTTCTGACTCATATTGCAGGTGTCTTGGTTATCTAAAATTGACAAACGCTTGTTATGTTAATGCTTGTGATAACTCGTCTGTTTGTGCATTGTCATCCAATTGAATTTTTAATTTTATTCGGCTGAATATGGAAAAGATTCCACTTGCGGAAGAGCGGATTGTCAAACAAACATTACGTTTACATGCTTACTTGAAGTATACTTGAAGTAGATTTCAAGTAACTAAATATGCATGTAAACTCGTCCTGACTTCAAGTATACTTGAGTCAAGTAAATCACAAAAATTTGTTTGATTGACTTGAAAAAGCTCATGTAAACACTACTTGAATACTTGAAATTTTGCTTGTGTATTTTTTCTTTGGAACAAGAAGAAGATAAAAACTGTAGTGAATGTATACTTTTGATGCAATATTTTTAAAGTTATTTATATTATAATTTGAAGATAGTTTCTGTCATAATATGAAAGGTCAAGTGTCAGTTCAAGAAAATTTCAAGACATTTTGAAGTCAAGTAAATGAACCGAAAACGCAACTTGAGTTTCAAGTAAATTTCAAGTCAGGATCTCAAGTAAATCATGTAAACGTAATGAAATTTCTTCTATTTTGCTTTTATATCTCTGAAAGTTATGCATGAAGTTAGCAGCAGTTCGCGTTTTAGTTAATCTGCTTTCCGTAGTAAGTTTTCTGTAGATAGTAGGAAACGTTACGAATAGTGCGCAGACGCTGGTTATTTGAACATTACAAGAATTCAGTTGCAACTATTTTTTTGCCGTTTTTTATATTGGAGGTAATCTAATCTATTGATAATAAAGATTGACTCAATAAAGACGAAACTTATGGATTCAGATTTAAAAGCTTTTCGTGCGGAATGTGAGAAAGATGGAGTTTCTTGGATCGATGGAGCACGTATGTGCAGAATCATTAACTCGGATGAACGAAAGCTCGCAATCGCTCGAATAAACTTAATCAACGCTGCAGTTTAAAAACAACTGCCACAAACTCAAACATTATTGTATACCGTGTAGCTATACATACAAAAGCTGCATGCCGCGGGGTGGAACTCGTTTTCTTCCTGATTTTTAAACGTAAATGCATTCATTCTTCTTGTTATTATTTAAATTAAGCTATAGAGTATACTTAATTTAAGATAATGTACACCAATATAGAGCTATTTATAGTAAGAAAAAAAATTCCTGGGAAGATTCCAACAGAATTTCGAGACGATGAAGCAAATTTGCATCCATTGGTAACTGAAGATCAATTTCTGAAGCCAAAACCCAATGTCAAAAGCTAATGAAAGATCCTGTGGGGATTGCGGCCACCTCACCACCAATAAGGAATTTCCTAGAATTAATGTGAAACAGTTATTCTTCAGCTTCAATGTGACACCAACTTGTTACATGAACGTAGAGTTGCTCGATAGGACTACCAACATTTGTACCCCACAAGATAGTCTCAATATATTAGATACAAGTCCTTCTGTTTCCTAATGTTAGCCCCCTGCCCAAAGCTGTTATGGACACTGCCATTACAGCAGTTACCTATCAGGAGACGACAACTTAGTATAAATACTCTCATATTGGGCCGCATTACTGCGATTCCTGTCTTAATACCGGTCCCTTTATCTTTGGTGACCACCAGGAACGCCAAGACGAGCAGGCCATTTGACTTTGCTTAAGAATATCGCCCTCAATTTATCGATCAAACATAAAAATTGAAATATCAATAATCAATGAACTCATTTTGATCAAATTGAAGCACACGTAATGCCTTAACCAAAAAAATTTGGCTGTTTAATCTCACCGAAAAAAACAAACAATATCCAGACAGCTGATAAAAGGCTTCATTTTAATATGAAAAGCCTTTAATCGCATACGATCGTTACAGTCCATAACTTTCCCCCATGAACCATTACTTGATCAATTAGTAACGCATAACATTAACTACCCTACCGCGTACGTAATTACGTACGTAAACACTCCACAAAGGAATTCGATATATATTTTCTTTTATTGAAAAAGAAAACCAGTTTGTCACGTGTTTCTGTTTTGTTTAAATTTGTTTTTGCTAATATTGATTAAGATATCATCAATTAAAAGTTAATTATCTTCACAAATTTGCAAGCAACAACACCAAAGATTCACGAAATTCGATGCATTAATAGAATTATTACCTCGATGGCGGTGGAGCCGGGTTGCACGCAAATAAGGTTGGTAGACCATTTTCGTCAATTTTAATTTGATAAGGAACGAAAGTAAAACAGCAGGTGTGTTATGCACACAAGCATTAAGTAAGCCGGAGTTCCTTAATGAGAATAATTAAAAGTAAACAAGCGAAGAAAGTTCGACGTTAGTTGCCTGGAGGTGGACGCTGCTCATTTGCTTTAGGAGAATTTATTTAGAAGAATAAAACATTTTTCTGTCCACTATTGAAGAATGTGTTCTAAGGGAACTACTCTGCACTTTAGTGGCCGAAGGTGCCAGCCAGAAACTTGAAATTTTGTTCATACAAGATCAACAACACCTACGCTTAAGGTCGGGGAGTCTCTCACACAAGGCTGACCGGCGGCCCAGGCACGTATTTAATCGCTTCGAGCAAGACTCGCAGAAATAATATTCACGGTCGTCTTTCCTTATGTGAGGATGATGGACGATTATATTTGTGGAAATTATCACATATATTTTTTTAATTACATTGAAATTGCGCAACAGCGAGATTGAGGTTCAAACAAGTTCAGGTGCGCGCAGAAGATGCAAGCGAACTTTCTGCAGGCGTTCGGCATATTTGTAAATGCAAAGCACGCAACGTTCTTTGTCCATAATTGAAGTTTAACGAGCAATGAAGGTGTTGATGTCGCATCGGTCTGTAATGATAATTGTTTTATAAATTACAAATTAGATTAAATTTTTTAACCGGTTTAAAGTATGATGATGATCTTGCATTTTCCTTAAGGTTTTTACGAGAGGTTTCCACTCGAACGATTTTACCGTCCTCTTAAGATCATCTCAAGTTTTGCCCGTTTTTTAAGGGTGCTTCAGTGCAATGGAAACTGGAAAACACAGATACTTTCACAGGCTTTCGCGAATCGGGGCCATTAGAGAGAGAGAGATAGCAGTTGCGAGAGGCCAGGACCAACAGTCTAGAAATCCATTCATTAAAAGAACTACTCAACTGTGAAACAATCTTCCGCAGTCAGTATTTTCGAGCTCCTACAATATACAAGAGTTCAAGCGTAAAGTTCATCGCGTCATACGATAGCATCCTCAAGATAGCATCTTCCTATTTTAACCTCTCCTATCATCAGGGAAGTACGATATGACGGACTGGTAGTGCAAGTGGCATTTCCTGAGCTTAGTTGCTCACATTAAAACAACATTTAGCGAAATCTGAGCCATTTTATTTACACTACTCTGTCTTTGGGTGGCTATTTCCAAGCTAGATTGTTGTAGTTGGTATATCCTGGGACAGAAAACTTCTAACGTCGAACATGAGTGGCTTCTTCGCCTATTGTGCTTAGAGGCGGGATTGTAGATGAGAAGATCAGTTGATAGACGAAGGACCACGTGCCGCATAGTGGAATCGAACCACGAACTCCTGGATGATATAAGGAGGACCTCGTATCATTTTATGACAATGTCTGAGCAGAAATAGTGTTCTTGACTCCCTGACATATTTAGATTCATCTAGTTCCCCACTTTCATTTATATGGGCTTTGGTTACATACTCGATGTGCAGTCATCATTTTCGGCACGTACTTTGGACTTAAATCGTCGTTTAAGATATAATATTACAAAAACTAAAGAAAGTAATCAATATTGCCGTTGAGTGCTAATCACAAGCAAAGCATATTCATTTTCATTTGGGTTTTTTCATTTCACCTCTTGCAAAAGCTGACGACCAAAAAAATTGGTATTTTTGAACTCGGATATCACTCTTCTTAGCTGAATAGAAGAGCCATTTTAAAAAAAGAAAATTTCCACAAAAGCATGTGCGCTCCTTTTCTAAATTTATTCGTAAAGTCACTTGCTTCAACAATGCCTCAAGAAGACAAGCAAATATAGCCCCAATAAAATACATCACAAACTGGTATTGAATGGTTTCCAATGTTTGGCATTTTATTACGTCTTTTCCAGAGTTCAATACTGATTCTTAATTGCTTCTTTCATCGTTATTTGTAAATTCTGCCATAACGTGAGCACCTAATCAAACATAAAACGATAAAAAAATCCACGAAACAACCACCCCAGAAATTTTAAAAGAAATAATTGCCGTGAAACAAGGTTATCTATGTACTTACTTACAATAATTCCCCCAATCAATAAAGTAACAACTATTTCTATGGAGGCTTTGAAACATGATCGATATTTGGCGAGAAGTCATTGCTTAGAGATAATCGAGAAAAGGGTTTCTGTTTAATGCGAATAAAAACCAACAAAACTTTTCGAATAAAGATAAAGCTGCTCATCGCTTTAACCTCGGCACCACAGCGCGTTGGTGGGTAATGCAGTGCATTGTTCTTATTAATTCTTAGAAAGGATGTTGAATTGATAACTCTGTTTGCCTATTTATAAAATTTGGCTACAGATATTTTTTCTGCGTAAGAAAAACAAAAAAAAAGTAATAATTACAACATCACATGACTGTAAAGACCCAGAAAATTGTGCCAAATGAGTAATCTTCCTAAGATAAAAGAATGAAAATTGTTGGGATGATATCGTTCGCAAGTCGGCAAATATTTACTGCTTTATTACTGTCGAAGACTCAAAGATAAATCGCAGCGAAAAGGTGTTATAATTAATATTATTACATACACTACACAGCACTTAAGAAATTTACTATATGGACAAAGATATTTATAGACTCTGGCTGGCTCTTCTGCCCTCGGATGTCGTCACTGCGCGCGCACAGTAGTGCCGACGCAAATGAAACACCAAAAGGAAAAAAAAAGATTATAAAAAATTTACATTTACATATTGCTATCTTCCCCCGAATACCAATATTTGTTGTACTTGCCCCGTAATTAACTACTTGCGCTTTATTCTAAAGAATGGCCGGGATTAGCCGCAATTTTTGTATGAGGGAAATTTAATCTTGGATATGATTAATCCCGTTTTTCATGGCTATATTTCCCAGCAGCTGTAAACTTTGTGTCCCCGAGGCTATTTATAGGTCTGGAAGCAAATACTAATAGTCGACGTTGTTTATATTGACTTCATCGGTCCTTAATAAGCCCAATAGAGCGATATTTAAGTTTACACTTGATTTAACATATGTACATAATCATGATTTTGTATCTTTAAAAGAAATTTGTTACAAAGTTTCTTCATTTTAGCTTATTCAAAACATGCTTATGGAAGAGCTCTATCTGTCTGTCCGTCCGTAACCCGCTCTTTTCTACGAGCCTGATGTAGCTGGAGACACGTGCTATATCTGAGGTCCTGAAAATGAGCTACCACAACTATACCTATACATTGACTTGGTTCTAAAGGACTGAAGTTTTGTTTCTGACTGTTCAATTAGGGGAGTATTGAGTGGCGACGAGTCTAAGCTTCACAACATTTTTCCAAGGGCTCAATTTGAAACAAGCAAACCAGAGTGCCAGGTGAACAAGGAAGTGTAATGGTGAAGACCCGGCCTAAGCGAAACTTTGATGTCCTATTATTAACCAGTTAAGCTAGCGGGATGCCAGTAATAGTTAAGCTATTGGGGTAACCTACTTAATTACAAAACCTGAATTTGACTTACACGAAATCCTTAATGGAAAATCTTAATACATAGCACATATTAAATAGGGTTACACATGAGGTTCACAGGTTGCGTTGTCGACAAGGGTGAATAAATTGGTCCAAAGTTGAACAGCTTCAGTTTTATGAATTCCAGAAAAGAGAAATGAATCAAATTGCCAATTCAAATATCTATTGGTTTGAAGCCCCAATTACTTATCACATTACCTTTATAGATAATGCTGGAACTTACATAATTGATTAGGACGTAAAATTTATGTTCTAAAATTTAAAATTTGAAGCTGATGAATTCACCTAATAATACAAAAGAATGTTATCTACCTTCAACAGTTCGCAGCAATCCATGTAAACTTCTGGAAGTAAATTTACCCAAGATGTTCTAAACTCCAAAATGTTCAATCGTCTGCAAGAAGCTACTAATCACAAATCATGACGCACCTAAAAAAGTAAAAACTATTTTCATTGTTTTATCACAAAAATTGCGTCAAATTCCTTCTTACCCGAAAATAATTTCCGTCCGATGACTTCAGAATTTCCCATACTGGAAGGCGAGAAACAATCGATTCATCTGGAAAAAGAATTGCCGAAAATTTCACAAAATTCCCGGAAACTCGTGTACAAGATCTTTATCGTCTTTTAACCTAGGAAATGGGGAAAACGAACATCATTCAATTTTATTTCATTTGTTGTTATTTTTGGACATGTACCTGCTGGCTGCACCGCCAGGGCGTGTTTACAACTCTGGCGAAGTGCATTGAAAATATTTCACGTTTTTTTTTCATGGCGCATTCATTTATTATTCATGCAATTTCGGCAGCAGTCCATCGATTCTGGGAAGAGGTATTTTTAGGTTTAAAATTTATTGTTAAGTTTTTATTTAGTAGTATTGAGTGGCAAGTTCATGGGGCTCTTAAAAAGTGGTTATGATATGCAATAGTAGGAGTGTACTTTGCAGAAAGGATTTTTTTTGTGGTTTTTAAGAAGAAGTCAAGAATACATATTGTTTGAAAATTATTCGAAATTTATAATTTGAACGCTAGAGCAAAAAGGTATTGCTAAGATATGTTTCTGTAAGCAGGTAAGCATCTCTAAATACAGGCCTTCAAATAAGGCCGACTACTGACAGTTGGTCTGTTCGTTCTTGTCGACATTCTATGTCTTCGAACGAAGAAAACATCGACAAAATCAATAAGCTGGGGTGGTAGCACGTAAGTTGTTTCAATCGACCTCTTCATACAAAACTTCAAGATTTTTGTATGGAGAAGTCGATTGAAACAAGTTACTTGCTACCACCCCTGGTGCTTGAAAATCTTCGTATGAGTCGTCTTAGAGACAAACAAGCCAAAATCTTGAAAATGATGCCCCAGACATGAACTGAATGAAATTCAAAGAACCAAGTTGAACTCGCTCGAAAAGAAGGTCAGTTTTCTTTGCTTACCGTACCATGGTGTACTCCGAATTTATTTCAAAAGGGAAAACAGTAAGGATTACTATTTTGGGCGTTATCAAGCGCGAGGATTCCTTACTGGACCCAGTACTACATCTGTGATAATGTCAATCACGTGTTTAGAGTAGTCTTTTTTGTTAGAGACCAAATCTAAACATCTAACTGTAACATCCAAACTGCTGCTATATGGTATTCATATATGCATCCGACACTTGAACATTAAGCAAAAATCACCCTAACATCTAACCTATGTTCGAGAGGAAAGCCCTCTGGAGAATTTCTGGCCCCTTATGTGAGCAAGGACGATTCCGGAGACTATATCGATGCCCTAACGTGCCATAGATGTTGTGTAGGAAATAAAGCTCGGTAGGCTCCAGTTGGCAGGACATTTTGTTTGTGGTGGGTGAGTAAGATCTATGGAGTGCGACAGCGAGGATGGCGTAGACCAGGACGTTCAGAGCTTACCGCTGCCAAACTGGATGATATCGGCCCATAATCACGACCTGTATCTAAGCTGTTGTTTTTTTTGTGAAACTTCAAAATATTCAAAATATTTAACAAAACCTATATTGCAAAAATAAGAAACTTAACTTCAAATCAAAGAAATTTCCAATTTACATAATCCAGCCTAATCGACCTAAATAAATTAAAAAAAAAAACTATTATCAACATTCTATTTGATTTTCAAATCGTGTTTGTGACTTTCTCTGCTAACTCAAAAAGCACGCGACTCAGAGATTACTTTCGAGTTACTTGTACACTCTTGCGAGTCGTCGTATATGCGTAAATCAACAAAACAGTCTGCGGCCAGTTTTTTCCAGGATTATTAAATAAAGTACAACACTCATGCGCATAAATCAAAATTTTATCTCTTCATTAAATTGCACGAAAAAAAACGTGATTAAATCTAAATAATAATCGTAAAACGTGCAAAGACTCTTTCTGGTTAGAAAGTTCAAGAGGGGGTGGGTATATTCGTTTCAGATAAAATTCACTATTTGAATTTCAATAATTTTTTTAGCGCAAAAGTGCATAATGCATCAATCCACCTTGATGGGCCTTAAGCCGCCTGACTCACATGGCCTGAATTGAATCTGTTTATTTGCTTTCATCGCTTTATACCGCAACGGATAAGGAAGGTAGACTGAACTTTGTTTTTTGATATACTTAATAATAAATTTTCTTTTGATTAAAGATGACTAATTTACAGGTAACATGAATAGTAAGAAAAACTGATATTTATGATGACATGGAACTAAGGTTAATTAAGTTTAGAGGCCTGTTTTGAAGATGACACAATCGTATACGAGTGTAAATGCAGAGCAACTGGACTAATCATGACTTGAAAGCATGCACGCAATGAGGTGTGCTTTATGATTTTAAAATCTTGTAGTAATACAAAATAAGAAAAGAAGAATTTAGTTTTCTTATCTTTGTAGGTTGACCGTGATTTCCTTTGTATAATTGATCGCCTATCAGATTGTTAAAATAAATCCCTATGATGATTGATAATCTCCTTTTGTTGTTCGATATTGAACAAAATTGTCTAAAAATAGCACAGCTGTACACTATATCTGGAATTAACTAGAGGATGTCGCTTCAATTAACATTAATCATTTAAAATTGTCAACGGTTGAATGGCGTAATATTACTTTCACGCGAAACGTCTGATTTTAGAGAATTGAGAAAAGGCGTGCCCAGCTTTTAATTTGGTCTGCATGAAAATGGGATTGTAAAAAAACATTAGGGAATAATCCATACAACCCGCAATCCCAAGGTGTAAACAAACGTGCTGAAGGGATGAATGAGACTGCGTGACTCTTCTACCAGCGATAGACTCCGGATATCAGGTGACTTCCGGCTCAACTTAGCCTTTACCATAGTAATGGGAAGCTCTGCCATGGGTAACCGTTCTTTCTCGTACAACTTATGGGATCAATATCGATCCATATTCTGAGGTGCAGAAGACCAAAGCCTGGGATCATATGGAAGCGAATAAGTATGAACCCATCAGCCTCTCTTTCTTCTCCTTGGAGCGATAGGTAATGTTTTAGAGAAGCACATTACGGGGGGTCTTCCAGTGAACCTACTCCACTACTAGCTGAACAGACTGACTGGACTGCGGCCGGGAACCCGAAAAACTTTAACTGTCAAGTTTAAGCTGCAACCAACTAGACAGGCTGCTGAACTTGGTCCAGCGATCTGACCTACGAATATGAAGTATGGGGCTGTAGTACTATAGGCCAAACGAGTGGCCGCGGTACTTTTGGACCCAATACCTACTACAAAAAAGTACAATCGCAGTGTGCAGGGAATTTTCCACTGTGTAGGTTACTGTCATGACACTGCTATCTCCGCCTGTAATCTTAGGTACCTGTTTTTTAGGTCATTCTTTGCAACCCAGGAATTTGGTATTTAGGATAAGCTCTAGGACTGCTCCAGCGGAGAGGTGATTCGCTCAGACCCTCCTTATCGTGGCAATGTTCCCTTCATGAAAGTCTAGTATTTTGGTGGCTGTTATGGATTTCTTGTATATCCTTCTTATAGTATAAAATCTAGTGTCTGAAGAGTGTCGTATTTTTCATTCTAATAAAAAAGATAAATTCTACAATAGCAGACAATTTATCCAATCTCTTAACCTAACATCAACTTTATGACTCAGAATTAAATAAAAATGAAGGATTTTCTTACAATTTTCCACAATTCATAATCGATATTACCCCCGACCGGGTGTGAACCCATTCGAGAGGAGTTCACAACAACTTCCTGCTTCTACACATCCGTGCTAAACGTTCCCTCGTTTTCCGATATATGTCTAGCAGAAATCTAGACTTCCTCGAAGAAATTAGTTCTCTTCGAAAATGTCTCAATATTATTATTCATCGACTTCGTAAGCCTCACCATACTTACTCCCCTTTAAACTCCCACGAGTCAGTCTCGATCGCTTCAGAACAATATACACCGAGGCAATTCCCTCTAGATCAGAGATCAATTAACGATAACCACCATCGAGTTTGGTACAACATCGCTCGGCTCCCACCTTCGTTATCATCCATCGACAGGTAAGAACGTGCAGCCAGTCGAGAGAGAGAGAGAGAGCAAACTCCGTCTGGAATTGTAACACTTACATACTAACTAAGTTAAATTGCTCAATTTTGAGATAAGTTTTCCGACTCCCTCGTTTTCCGAAGTCTAGAACTAGAGCTCAAGATATCTTAGAGATAAGACCCGGCGGCGGTTTGGAGCTGGGTTGCTTTTTAAATTTTCCCACCATGCTAACTTCCAGTCAGTTTCCACCTGTTGCTCATACAGAACGCTCCAAAGCCTTGCCACGATCATTTCTGAGCCGCGTTTCGCACTTCGGTCTACATAGAAGCTTGCTCCGATCGGGCCTATACACTGTGTCCTTCCTTGAACAGAACGGAAGTTTTAAAACTGGTGCGCACTGAAGATTTTTCATTCACTTGTCGTTTTTCGGAGTTTTACATTTTGTGAATCTTTCGGGCTTTTCGGCTGCCATATTTCTCCTCTCGTCAATTAATTGAAATTTGATAATAAAAAGAAATTTTTGTGAAGTGAAGTGGTTCTTGAGAGAGAGCGAGAGGACGGCTTTTAATTAATAATTATATTTTTTCGCCAACTTCAAGTACAGTTGCTGCTAACTGTGACTTAATAATAATAGGCTTCTGGTTGTTGTCGTAAGCAGTTGTGCCTGTGTCAATTTTCGTGTGGTTTTTCTTTGAAACAGTGAGAGGTCGTTGATAGTGTAATTGGAAAAAGGAAGATCTTTTTGGAAAGAAACAGAAACTTTTTGGCCACACTTAATATTATTGCATATTTTGAGACTGATTTGATGTAAGTTTTAACATTTCGTTTTGTACTAATCTAGTTTTTATCTTAATTACGAATTCATGCTTCATCGATGCCATTCTTTCATTTTGCAATCATTTACAATTAATTTCTCTGTTCACAATTTTCATATTAGGAATTTATCCCAATATTTCTTAAAATTGGGAAACAATGTAACTAAGTTTTTGATTTTAGTTTTAAATTCATTAAATACATATTTTGTTGATAGATTTACGTTCGAATTAGACCTAGTAAGTAATTGGCTAGAAATAATTTAAAATTTAATTAATCATTCCTTTTATTTTATTGGGCGAATGTTAAATTTCATAATGCAATTTTATATTCGATTAAATTATGTAATTGTTGCCGGTTTTAAGTTGACAACTTTAAGATGTCAATTGTAGCTTATCACTTCGATGAACAATTATAAACCATGCAGTTTCATTCCTAAAATTAAAATTTGTTCAAAACTTTACACTCTGAAGCTAGAGTCTATGTATGTTATGTTAAATCTAAATATAGTAAAATAAAGTTCATTTGGTGTAATGTGCCATATTACTTCGAGCTGATGCATCTATTGTATAAAAAAAATTGTTTGTTGGTGGTTTCTTAACCACAGCCTATAAATCTAGTGAATGACCCACTGTAATTTATGTAGTCGTATTTGCTGGGTGGAGGGAACAAAAAATCGAGCAATTTATGGTACTACGTTCACATTAAAATGAAAATTCTATATAATAGTTCTTAATGTTAAAAAAACTGAACTAATTTCTCCAACCATATCTCATATAAAGCGCTTGGATGTAAATAAGATAATTAAAAATCGAGTCTAGAATTTTTAAAGATTTTCTGCGTCAAAATAATACAAAAAAATTTAACTTACAAAAAGTCAAGGAGAGTTTATATTTTTATAGTTTTTAAGTTTGTCATACTTATGAACATCATAACCTCTTGATCTTGTGACGTTGCCTCGTTGATCCTCGCGCCACCATTTATTGCGCACATATGAAAATATGCTCTTTTTCGCAAATATTTCGTCTTAAATGATACGAGAAATATATGGCTACAAAATGTGGATAAAATACCTTTCTTTCTTTAGACCTTTGCTTTTGAGACCTACTATCAATCAGAAATAGAAAAGCCTAGCCCGATCGGCTGACTCTCAACTTTTAAGGGAATTGTCCAGTTCTTTTCCACCTCCTGGGCACGGTTTTTATTATTCAGATTTATAGAGTCTGACTATACTTCTGGGATGTTTTTACTCAATACTCCATGGCAAAATGCTCATATAACAGATCATTTCAAACGCATCTATATCTATCCTCAACTTCGATGGTATCCTTGCTTTCATGCTTGTTCGCAACCCTGCTTTCGTTTGCGTCAAATGGATTTCAATAGTATTTCACGAGGGGGATTTTTCAAAATCTAATCTTACTACATTTCCGCCTCCATTCTTCTGTATTTTTTGGTAGGCCATACCATAATTGAACTTGTTGCTAGGGATACGGATTCGGTACTCGATTGAGTACTTGGCTTTCGATTCTTCTCATATCAGAACCCAAATGCAAAGTGGAAACGCAAATTGAAACTATTTCATAGCACAGAAATTTGTATGCTTTTCTCCCTGGTGAACGAAAGTGGATCAAATAAGAGATATACGTACAAATTTCTGTGCGACAAAAGACCTCCAATTTGCATTTTGCGATGTAAACGGGCTTTCATAGGTTTGAATTTGTATTTCATCCTGAGAAAAAATCAAGTTTGCTCGTTCTAAGCCAGACAGCATCAAAACACCTGCTTAGGACCCAACATAGGCACGGTACGCCTGAGTAAAAATTCTACTTTTCCAAGGCAAAAACTGAATAGTCCAAACGAAGCACGGTACGCTCACACTTTTTCTAGACTAAAGAAACAAAATTGGAGCTTTAAGAATTTTTTTAGGATGAACCTTAGTGATCATGAAGGGTGCCATTAAGTATACAACGTAGACCTGTTTTCGTTCGATTGCGCATATCAAGCAGCATTGGACGTTGTTAGTACTTAGTCGGGGACCGCAAAACTACTCTCGCGTTTGGAATGGCCTGTTACAAATACATTGATATCTGTAACAAAGGCGTGCATATCTCTGGTGTGTGCATTTTTACATTTTCATGACGGCAACGGAAGGGTGCGTATCCGTGTAGCAGGCGCATCTGCTCACTATGCGTGCTTTTACTCGGGATGTAAGCTACATGGGTTTTTTCTATCTGTCGCAGCCCAAAATCGAGTAATGCATACATACGCTAAAGCAGTTTGCAGAAATTTCCAAAAAATACTCGTCTATTCTCAAGGAATCGAGTACTTTTCAAAGAGTAAAATGTACTCATTGAGTAGTTTTCTTTCGATTCTACTCATGGGTATTTAATCGAGTGCTCTTCACCGATTCTCTATCCCTGCTTGCTGTTTAGTCTGACGCGAATTGCAAGCCATTTGTATACCTTTTTGTAACAGATTTCACGAAATATTGATAGAAGAGAGTGTTCAAAGTGTCCTTATCATAAAATCTATGTAGGGGTGGAGTCAGAAAATGTTTGCTGATCGGAGATGATGTCTTCACGATTTGAATATCGCGTTGAAATTAAGATGCTGCCCAGCATTAACGCTCTCAGCTAGTATTTTATCACTACTAACAGCGGAATTATTTTTCATCTCTTCAACTGATTCTTTTATCTCATTGATAGTGCGGGAAGTTAAGTACAGCCTGCTGATTACATCTTACGATCATATTCTTTAGTTCATAGCACTAGTTTTTTCTATAATTATAACAACCCCTACCTAGCAGTTTTGAAGTATTTATGGAACTGCAATTAACTCAATAACTGAAAATTCACGATCTTCACATTTATCATAAAACAAATCTCGTTTATTTGTAGTGGACATATCTATGTTATTCAAATGCAGCTTATCACGTAGATACAATTAGATAATGCTAAGGAAACATACGCTCATCCACTATTAAAAGTAAACATTACAAAAAATTAACATAAATAAAACTTTATATGTATTTTTTTTTATTTCAGGTTTATACAACGAGCACTATGAATATTTCTTATCATACAAAGACTTAAAATTAATCACGGGGTGTGCTTTGAATTGTAATTTTTAAAGAAATTAATACATCATAAAAAAACAAAAATAATAAAAAAATAAGATAACAAAAAATTATTAACAATTCAAAACCAAAACAACAACAACAAGAAAAATCTCAAAAGAAATGGAAAATATTCAAAAATTAGTAATAAGCCTATGCCTCATTCAAATCATATCAGCCAATCTTGTGATAATGCAGAAGCGCCAATTAACAGATGAAACACTGCCAACACAGATTGCACCATCATATCCGCTGTCATATTATGCAGAGACACCAACATCATCGCTTCAATCTGAATTGCCAGAATATACAACAATTACGAATGGAGAATTAGAGCAGCAGTATGCTGTACCGCCATTAGATGCTGTAGTTTCAAGCAATCTATCATCAAAGTCTAAGGATAATAGCGGAGGTGCGATGGGTGATAGGGATGATTTCTCAACTTTAGAACAGGAACAGGATACAACAGTTGATAGTGAAACGACAACAGCGACACCGTTAACAACTGCAGCACCAGCTACGGAGCAAATTACAGTGCCAGAAGATAGTTTAATTCCTCCAGCTTCGGTTAATGCTACTATTGCTCAAATGAATCCTGATCAAAAGGATACTAATCATAAAATTACAATCACGTAAGTTGAATACATTTTTTATATACATATTTATAAGTTCAGGCAATTTATAGTTAATTCATTGAAACATGGAGCGTCGTAACGATTTTTTAAATATATATTTTTTTCGTAGTAGATAATAGTAGGTCTGTCTGATTCAGTATTACTCGCAGCTTTAAAACGAACCCGAAAACCTAAAGTCGCATTTTATAACCTCCTGAGGCTTATTGGTAATCCTTTCAACCGCCCTCTACATTGGGAGCCTCGGCAGCTTAGGAGTTAAATCAAATCACTTCAAAAACGATCTTCACAAAAGCTTCAAATGCGACGAAAGCCTGGTTACGATGAATTCCTCGAGGTTTCGTGTTGCATGGCGACAAACAAGGGAACAGCAAGAATTTGAGAGTGTTCCTTTTGTTCATCACGATCCACTGATCGAGAGTTGAGATGTGTTTTTGATTAGAGTTCTGTGGGTTGTGTAGCTTCAATATTGAATTATGTGCGGTTCTAACACTATCTCCATTTTCTTGTTCACCTAATTTGGAAATGGAAAATCAATATTCTTACTTGATTTGAAAGTGAAGAAACGATATTTTTGCAAATCTTAAGCCCATTTCCGTCTATACCGTGCAAAGTTTATTCTCGCCTATTTCCATTTATGTTATCTTAATATGATATCAATGTCCAATAACTTGACTTGCATTTCTTTATAATTTGATAATAGAAACTAATCTTTCTGTAAAATCTTCATTTGATTTTTATTTGTCATAAAACATATAATAAAAATCAAAATACAAAAAACATTCACAATCCCCAACAAAATAATCTTTCTGCGAAAATATACGCTAATTGAAATCTTTTCACAAGCTGCCTTCACCACCTGATGGCGAATCAAAACTGCGTTTCGGAAACTTTGTGATAGATAGACAATAGCATGTGATAGAAGGAATAGTGTCATCTCAATCACAGCACTAGTAAACTACTGTGTTTGACGTTAATTAGTGTACAATGTGCTGTTATCGACAATACCGATAGCAGAGATATCGTTTCTTTGTATTGTTGGTGACTATTGTATGACGTCGCTTTATTCACTTAATTTCAGCTAACAACATCCAAAGTAGTTCGCCAGGTATTATATAGTACATCATAAAAGATATGCCGCGCAACATCTGGACACAATTTTAAAATTCAATGTATGTATAGTTGAAAATGTCGTTTTTGTTTTGTTTTGGTAAGCACTTATAGTTCAATTGTTTTTCTTTTTTGTTGATCGAGACTAGTTTTGAATGGGTTGATCGAGACCATTAAGAAAGCGAAGTACTGAGCAAGAGTGAGAGGGAAGCACTACGCAGTTAATGAATTTCCAATAATATTGCAATCATATCTTGGTTAAAAATAAAATGTTTTGATTTGATAAAAATAGCTTATAGATATATTTAAAATAAACCTTATTTAAAAATAAACACTTCAATTGGTTCTAAATTAGTACCAAAGCATTGGAAATCCCCAGCAAGCAATCTTGAATCAGATTTCATCAATCATACTAGATAACCATCTTTACCAATTTTTTCGTTGACAATCGAAACAACACATGAATTGCGAAAGTGAGTTCTGCTATTCATTACAATAATCAATTAAGAAAGAATGGATTAAGTAATAATTGTCTGTCGTAAAAATCGTGTGCTTCCGGAGTGAGAATCTGTTTATAACTTCATTAAAAATAGAAATAACTTTATGAAGTAACTCTAATGCAACAAGGGGTTGGGGAAAGGCATCAACTCGTAACTTTCTAGGCAGTTTTCGGTTCATTTCGTTTTATCGTTTTATCAAATTCACTTTTTTTTGTTCCGATTGCTCTGTGTGGTTTTTGGCAATTGTTTTTAAGATCGTACCGATATGAAGTATTCGACCTGATCACACATTCTGATGCCACGTGTTTTCTTTAACGAAAATTTTGATTTGCGAAAATCAATGTTGTGTTGTTGCTAATTAAGGCTGTGAAGTAACTCAATGAAAATAGATACAAAAATTTTGTTATCTTAATGCTATAGTTATTGTCTGCAAATATGCAAGTCTAGATAAGGAGAGAATGCATTTTATAAGTGGGTAGTTAAGTCTGTTTTTATAGTAAGGAATAGCATGGGGCGATTAGCTTCTGTTTGGGGTTAATGAAATTGATTTAGGAAGAGGAGGCTTTTGCGTGGAATTTAGTTGATTAGTTTGAAAGTAATCGAACAGGATACAAGTCGTTATTTCCATTCACCCAATGGCGCTACAGTTCAAATCGTGCCTTGGCCTCCTGGAAGGCATTTCTCTAAGTTTGACGATCCCTTGTAGCATATGTCCAGTTCCGGATGTTAAGCATTGACATTGCCGTATTTCTCCTGTAAGTAATGGGTGATCGCAAGCTCTTCCTCTCCTTCTCACTTTAAGAAATGACTGCTTCCACTTATAACTGATGCAGATATGGTGTATTTGATTTTGGCACGTTCCGTTTGGAAAGATCCATGTATATTTATGTAAATCTTTGTGTGGAATAACCAGGTTTTATTCTTCACACAGTTCCATCAGTCATTTGTTGATGGGATAAACCCAAGATAAACTATTTCTCGATAAAAAAAACTCAGCATAAAAATGCAAAGAGAAAAAATTAAGAAAATTTCTTGTAAGATTAGAACAATTAATATTCGCATCATAAATATCTAACTTAATAATAAATATTTGCATAAGAAATCAATTTAGAAAGACTCGCTAAAGTCTCTCCTTATAAGATTGATATAAGATCTCCTCTGGTAGGTATATTTATTCCATATTTATGTAGACAAAACAAAAACTGAACATTCTCTCACTATTTACCATAATATTTATTAATTTCACTGCACAACTAGACCGCCTTGAGTGAGTTACTTCACAATTACATATTAATTAAGATCTTTTTTCATCTTTTATTATTATTTTACCCCAACCGTCATTGGCCGCCAGCGGGAAAATGTCTCCGCATACATATTCATACCAATATTTGCACCAATTATCGATTAACCATAACTGATTTGTTGAACCAGGTGTGAATCAGATTCGCTTCTAAAACAAATAAATCAATGTTCTTCTAATATTTTAACTCTGATCAATTTGTCTAGAAATTCTTCGTTCTTCCCCTCTACGATCACACAAATAAATGAAGAATTTTCGTAGAAAAAAAGTAGTGGCGCGATCTACACGTGAATTCTTCGCATTTATTTTAAGGCCATACTGTTCGTTTTTTTCGTCATTTCGAAATCGAAACATCGATTGCGGATTATTATTATTATTAAATATGCGCGAGTGTAAAAATTACAAAATTGAATTAATTCCAATCATAAGAAAAGAGAGACAGCTTGGACGACGACGACCACGGCTTTTTAATAACAACTTTTGCCCCTCGGCAAATTATGGGCAATGTGTGTAATTATTTTCGAGGGCCCCAACGCTGCCCGTGGAAATGGCGGGAGTTGTAAGTCATTTAGTCCTTGGAGCAGTTTAAATGCTTTTGTTTAAGTAAAGCTTATACACACAAGGTAAAATATTGTTGGGTGCTTTGAGAGCGAGAGATTAAGATCTGTGTTTTTCTATGACAAGCTGCAGACATGTTTAATAAACAAAAAATAATTGAGGACCCGATATGGAGAGAACTTAACGTACCACTTTTGAAAATATAGTTACAATATTGGCAAAGCAAGATTTTTTTTATACTAACCCGATTGCAAGGTGCTTCCATAAAGTATATTTCCTTGCAGCACATTCTTCGTGTGCAGTTTGTTTATGTTTGAAAATTGGGTGCAGTTGCAGAAATTACGCCTGTAAAGTCGTAACCCAACCCGCAATATTTATGACTGGAGGTTCTATTGTGGCTATCACACATTTTCAAGTATTCTTTTGTTATTGCAGCTCGACTAGAACAATGCAAAACAATGAAGCTAAAATGTAATTTTTGGTAATATTAAAATTTTTTATATTTTTTATAAGCTCTAATACCTGTGGAATTTTGTATTTTGGCGAAAGTATCCGTCACCGTTCTGTTGTACTGCTTTTCGATTCCTGATCTTTATTTTTCAGTTTTTCAGTCCGATTCCAAATACGATTTGGGAGCCAGCAGGGTAGATGTTTGGAGCCCTATTAAGACAAGCCTGGGCACACACCTGGCTACAAATCATCTGGTAGCTGCTGAACGAAAACCGTTTATAGTTTATATCGGTACGATCTTAAAGTTTGAGTGTAGTCCTTTAAGCAAGCTCTATGGTTGATGCCTTGATATCTCCATTGAGCGATGTTCTTATCACTATAGTAATTGTAGGAAGTTTGGTTAACCATTGTGGATGATCTGCGTCTTTTAATAACAATAGTTTAGCCAGCTCTTTGAAATAAAACAATTCCAAAGGTCGTCCTTGGTCATAGTGTTTATAGAAATTTATTCAGAGTGTTTATCGCTATTTCCGCCATCTTGTAGCGTTTATTGATTCTGGCCATCTTATGAATCAGTCTAAAATTGCAATTGAAAGCATAAGTACCAATATCTGTCGGAATAAAATAAAAGTGCCAGGATGTTCAGGTGTATATGATTGAATCGTCCTTGAGTTTGGAGAAGATAAGATGTACATATATGTATATTTTACGAGTAGTTGATGCAAATTCGCACTCAAAGACCTAGGACCCAGATTAACCTACCAGCTGCAAGCTGAACAGTTCTTTTTTCGCCAGGATGTGATATTTTGTTTTCTGTGATGTATTCACTGAGTTGTTAGTCTGTAATACAGAAAAGAGGTGCTTAATGTGTTTTATTGATATTACCTACCGACCGATCATATCTATAACATATTCATTATAAACTAATACCTTATGAAATATATAGGTTAGAGAAAACGCGCAATAAAATTAATTACTCTAATTTTCATATCGCATACAACATCCTCAAATAAATTACCCATAATCCCACTAAACAAAATCATTGACTATCTAAGGACCGATAACATAAAATCGCGCTAAGAAACATGTTTTAAATTTAATTAAGCTCGGGCTATTGTTTAGCCATGACCCAATTGATCTGATCCATTTGTATTCTGCAGAGGATATAAAAAAAGTAGAAAAAAGTTAGGTGGAAAGTTACCGAACAAAATTTTCCATTGAATTGATAAAACGAAATTTACTTAAAACAAATTTATCGCTTGGATAGGCTGTTATCTTTTCAATGCAGGAAGCACTCGCGTGTCAATGCTTAAATATCTAAAAATAACAGCTCTAATACCTATTATTTTACTGCTATTAATTATTCATTATTATTATATTTATATTTCCACACATGTGTAGCATTTTTTTTATTACCAAAGAAGTGAAAAAAAAAACTCACACAGAAGTTACTTACTACTTGCCGAAGAAATAAAATAGCACAATAAAAAAATTTAATAAGAGCAAGTGTTCAAGTCTACTGTGGATGATTTTTATTGCTTATTTTAAGAATGACGTTAAAAAAAATAATTTGCTCAAATGTTTTCTAGCAATACGTATTTTTGCGCAAAGCCTAACCATTTATCTCACGTTCTGATCTGTTTATAGGACATATTTTTAATGAATTCATAATCATGCATCTGTGCCAGAGTTTTTGTTTTACAATTTTTTATTGAAATGTTGCTCTGGGTGCACAAACAACCATTATAAGATGCTCTAATTACCCCCAACACCTTTCAATTAAAAGCAGGTTAATATTGGAAAGAGTGATAAAATTTGTTTGTTGTCCCGAAAGTTATTTGTCATGGTTATTTTTAATATTAGCACGTGATTCGATTGAATTGATTCACGTGATACAATGTTTTTGAAAATAAACATGGTTATTACCAGTGAGTAAGCAATACCAGCTACTATTACTGCAAAAGATGCACCAACGGAAGTGTAAGGCGCCGTCGGAATCACTTTGTAGAAATGTAAACAGTATTTTATCATCATATGTAATTGCATAATCTATGAAGTATTTGTTGCATGTGGAATCCAGTGTTGTTTGTTGAGTTTTAGTTAAGATATCGCTCAAACAACATAAAATTAGTCCTTTGCTTTTTAGACATTTAAAGAAAAATTCTCATAAACATAAACATAACATAACGTGTAGCTTGAATGCAAAGCTCACTGCACATTAATTTACAGCAAACTTTCAGAATAGGTTTTGCATTTGGATGCATACGTTCTCGTCTGTAATTGGCTTATGAACTTTAAATTCGGATAAACGCATCTTTTACTAGATTGGAGTGAGCATTAAGCTTTGGTTTTACATTGCAGTACATGTAGGAGCGAGAGATACGCAAAAAAGTCGCAATACAAAATACTTCTCTACATTTTTTTTTAAATTCTAAGCTAACATTGTAAATGATTCTTTAACCTGCCGTAAACTCTCCATAGAAACACAAACTAATTCGCCTCCAATAGTAGTTTCGTTATTAAAAATATTTATTACGTATCATACTATATGACGGTAATAATTATAAATAAGTACGCCTACTTTAAAACCAAATAAGATCCAAAAAACACTTCATTTTCAATTTCATTTAAAAAATTTAAAGATTATCAAAACATTTTAATTAGGTTCTATAATTAAAAAAAACGTCATACGTCGGAAGTCTATATTTTTCTACAATTTTTGGAAATTGCTCAATTGATTGACGATTGATAAACTAAGTTGATTTTAAGTATGGTCCTACTTGACTGATAGCTACTGAGTCTCAATTAAATTTGTGTGATAAGTTATGGTGTGAGTTTATGGAAAATATTTTATCTGCCACGAAGAAGATTGCGATAAATTTAGGCCCCCACACCTAAAGCATGCCTGTGAAATGTACCTGTATGATGCTTTGTTTTATTACCTTTTTATTACCACTGGTAATAAATACATATGCTTATTAAGAAATTTTATTACATTTTATAAGAATAACCCGAAAATTAAAATAAAATTTTGGATTGAAACAGAAAATACCAACCAGTCTGACATCGATAATTGTTTCGTTCGATTTATCACGATTATAAGATGGTTAAAGTTTGTGAATGATTTTTTAAATACAAACGAATTTACACAAGGACAACCATTTAGACTCTTACAAAACATAGAATCCAGAAAGTTCATATCATACTTCATCCAGCACAATACAAGCTATCTGAAGAATTTTAACTTCTACCATCTCTTTAGATAAGTAAGTACTAATTTGTTTGACCAACTACAGTTTGTGCATGTATGATTTTAAATCACTAAACTACAAATTATATAACCCCCTCAAAATTAATCAGGTAATGAACTCTACATCTAAACAACTCTTTTCCACACTCCATGGAAATTTTTTAACACAACAACATTATCAAAAAAAATATTATTTTTCTTAAAACTACGCAGAAATTGTCCAAAAATTAATTATTAAATATGACGTTAATGCCTTTAATTAATTAAAATTAATCTTAGAGTGCACTTAAGATATATCAAAAATTGAATTTGCACTTAAAATGCCCGAAATTTGATATTGTTGGTGTAGAATTTTAAAATGACGATGAAGCAGCAGCAGAATATGAAATTTGGTAACAATTTGGAAACGGGTAAATCCAATTTTAAAGGCAGATAATAGATTTTTTTGCGATATCATGCATTGAAACAACATGCATGATGGTAATAGCACGTCTGTACTGTACTGTACTGATATTCGGGGTTTCGATTTATTTTTTTGAGTGATCGGATGAGTGCATGTCACAATGATTATGCATTTAATATATTGAATAAAGTAAACTGATGACTGCCAATGAATTGAGCTCGATCTTTTTATAACCTTTTCCATACAATATCTTCATCTCAGTTATCTATGGCTACTTCTATTCTGGTTGCAGCAGGTGGTTCGTTGAAAATTATTTTCCTAGTGGATAGGTTGTCATCCATTCTACGTATATGGTCTAACTACATGTGTATGTTAACGTAGTCGATTCATTTTAACTCGTTTGACTATATATGTTAATATAGACGATATTCAGTTCGAAATCATATCATATTCATGGGCAATGGAGCCCATGGAGTAGATTCCATCGGTTCATGATGATGGTACATACTTCTTATGTTTATTCCAAATCTGCAAATGATAATTTCTAACCTCACCTTTAAAAGGTCACAATATAGAGCATTATCTCCTTCCTAAGCGCGAATGTGGAAGATTGTTACCCAGCTTTGCGGCAATGCGGTAACCCCAAGTCTCTCATTGCCTGAAAGTCCTATACAACCGACTTTTATCCATTTTAGTTAGACCATCTGAACCGAAATCATCTTTTGTTATGTACACGGATCTACGGCTGTTTTCATCCTTTAGACATTCTTATAAAACTTCTTCGTACCATCAGTACTTCAGTACTGTATTTTTCTTATATGTTCAATCGTGGCCATTTTTTTCTCCTGAAAGAATTACATAATATTAGGCATTAACAGCTTCTCAACTATAATCCATTTATAAGCGAACAATGATAGATGACGAACAGACAGCCGCATGGACATATGCAAATGCTGGCTGCTCAATATGAGTTTCTTAAATCTAAATTAACACTAGAACTCCATTAGATCATATTAAGTTCCAACTTGCACGAAAGCAACTTCCTTGCTTTACCTTAATTATTCATTAAAAAAAATATCGATCAATCTCGTTAACATGACAACTTACAAAAAATAAATAAATAAAAGAAAAAATGGCAGAAAGAAAAACTTATAAATAATTTCTCAATTCCAGTTCAGAACCCAACTGTCCTTCGCTGGCCGAAGCAGACAACATGACGCAGACTAAGCTGCTGTCGACGTTGACGCATGAATGCCGATATGATAAGCTCGAGCGGCCTATAAGTAAGTAAAGTTTTGTTTACTAATTTTAAATTGAAAATAGAATTTAATAAAAAAAAAACAAACCCATCATCAAAAATCCCTTTACCTTCCTAAAACAACAATCACAATCTGCTCTAGTCCCAAAAATACAAATTCTTGAGGTATCACCTTATCTAATTCTCTAATTACGGCTTCTTACGAATTTTCACAGGTAAATAATGAGTAAAGTTTATGCTTCATTACCTTTTATACCTTCTTCTATAATCTCTTTCTCTCGCTTAGTTTAAAGTTACTTTCAATTTTAAAATCTGGTTAATGTTGACTTGAGGCCTTTTCTATTTGAGTATGTAAACTTCAATGATTCATCGGCTTAGTGTAGTAATGTGAAGCAAGTAACCGAATGATTTGGATAGTTACAGAATTTTTACAATGCAGTTGAGTTGTGGAAAAACCTTGGCAGAGAGAAATTTCTTCCTGATCTAAATGATATGTCAATAGTTAGTTATTAGTACTTAAAAACGTTTTTAGAAAGAAATTGGAAGTAAGAACGGAACCTTGTGGAATACCGGTAGTATTTTTATTTCATTTTTCATGTAGGTGTAGAATGAATCTTGAGCCAGAATTATTATTATCTGTAACATAACATTCCTTGTGTTATTTGAAATAGGTTTAAGATCGTATGCTTTAGAATAATATACTTAATTATTTTTTCGTTAAGCTGATTTAACTTTGCATCAATATGGTTGATATATTATACCAAACTCAATTTCCGCCGCTGCCGTCTTATTTTCATTGTGTGCCATTGTATATTTGGAGATGGGCCTTTTCCATTGGACGATTGCATATAGGTTACGTGAATACGATGGGCTGACTCTAAAGTCGCTTCTAGCATACTGCTCTATATTTATTTTCGTGAGTTGTTCCTATACCTCAAAGTCGTGGACCAGATCACTGGAGCAGCTCTAGCAGTCTGCTGAAACATTTATCCCACTTGTTCTGTTAAGCAAGATCACTTCGAACAATGGGGCCCGGTTCCTGGCCATCGTGATATAGTGACAGTATTTTTCTTTCTTCTTCGACGGCTCTACATCCCAATGCGAGCCTTCGCCTTCTGCAGTCTTTTCCTCCAGATGTCTCTCTTCTCCGTAGCTTTCTTCCAGTTTGTTGTGTTCGCGAGTTTTGCTGTGTCAACATTAACACCGCCTTCTTACTTTAACCGTTGTTTGCTAACTGGCCTTTCGCACCTAGCAGTAGATTTAGAGGTTTCGTTAAATCCTTTAGGGCTTCGTAGGGTAGCTTCTAACTAATAATGCATGAAATAGGTTTCATTTGTGGATTGTTAGAGTTAAAATAATTAAAACTAATAAAATTTTTCTTAATTTTCAGCATTTAATGAAAAACACGAACGTTTACCAGTTGACGTTTATGCAAGAGCATATATTTACTTCTTACAAAATTTGGAAGCACACGATCTACAGTTCAAAATTCATGTTCTATTGCAATTGCGTTATGTAGATCCACGTCTGGTATTTAAAGAGGTTGCACCCAATCGCCGCGAAAATATAATTGGTGAAAAATCTCTACGTGAATCGATATGGGTACCACATATATTCTTTGCAAACGAAAGAGATTCCAGTATATTAGGTACAGATCAAAAGGATATCTTAACATCAATAGCTCCAGATGGAACTGTGATACTATCAACAAGAATACAAGCAACACTTTATTGTTGGATGAATTTACAAAAATTCCCATTTGATGAACAGCATTGTTCAACGCTTTTAGAAAGCTGTAAGTAGTTATAATATTTTCCAGAAACGAATAGTAGTTTACTTATGATTATTCTTGGTGATATTTTAGGGATGTTTAATACATCTGAATTAGTTCTACACTGGGAAAAGGCATCACCGGTTACACTAGCACCTGAGCTGCATTTAACTGAATACGTTTTACTCAATACCTGGACTAACGAATCAATTGTTAACGCTGATATGAGAGATTTAAGGCATGGGGCTTTTGGTAAGAAATATATTTTAAATATTTAGTTTATTTTTTTAATTATTATTTTTTGTTTGTTATTTGCAGCGGGAAATTATAGCTCGTTAAGTTTCACAGTGCATTTAGCGCGTGAAATGGGATTTTACTTAATGGATTACTTCCTGCCATCGATGATGATAGTCGCCATATCATGGGTGTCATTTTGGCTCCAGGCTGATCAATCAGCTCCTAGAATTATGTTGGGTAATTAATACAAACTAATCTATTGAATGAACAAACAATCTAAGGCTATTCCTTATTTTTACAGGCACAAGTACTATGTTAACATTTATAACACTAGCATCTGCTCAAGGAAAAACCTTACCCAAAGTCAGCTACATAAAAGTATCTGAAGTTTGGTTCTTAGGTTGTACAGGTTTTATATTCGGTAGTCTCGTAGAGTTTGCATTTGTGAATACAATTTGGAGAAGGAAAAAGAATGTTGAATTGAAGAAAGTTAATAGTAAATATATTCTTAAATCAACATTAACGCCACGTCCATCAAGAAAGGAAATGGGTCTACAAAAGTCAAGATCTCTCTCAAGCCTTAATGGTTCAACAAACAGCCAGAACACACCAACGTACAACAATTACTTAACAGTACATGTAAGTATTTAATTAAAGTGTTTAACGGGAAAGAAAGGTGGTTCGAGGGAATGTAGTTATCTCGTTTTTGTTGTATTTAATATTGGGGGATTAGTGATAAATACTTTGATTAATTGTTTAGTTTAAACGGATTTCCTAAAATAGATTTATGTAACGCTAAGATTAGAATTGGTGACAATTTCCGTTTTATAAATACATTCCTTATCAATTACTTGTTATCGGTAATTAATTATAACTACGTGTGCCGGTTTGCCTTTGGACTTGTTATAATGGAGAAGGCGGACTCATGTAAATTTTAAACTTTAGCAAGCATTTCAATGATTAATTAGCATTAGTTCTATACGCGTGATGAATTATACTTTTCTTCGATTAACTAACTTTAAATCGTATTTGCCTACTTGATCAGATACTCGTAGACCACATCAATTAAGCAAATCATGTTTAAACAAACTCAAATTAAAGACAATATTTTTTTCATTTTTATTACAGAGTTTCCCATCAAAAACAAATCTGCCAACAATAACAACACAAAGTGCAGATGAATTACTAGAAAATAGTAGTATAAAAATCAATATGGAACCATCAGCCCAGCAAGAGACAACAACAAACCACGGGTGGACAACAATGACACCACAGCAAATATCAATGTGGATCGATAGAAGAGCCCGATTTGTTTTTCCAATTGCATTTATTGTCTTCAATGCATTCTTTTGGACATTCGTTTATTGTTTGTAAAAGAATATTGAAAACCAAAAAACAAAAAAAAAGAAATCCTGCCGTTTTTTGCAGGTTAAAATTTAAATCTCTGAGAACTACCGAACTAGGAATTACCTATAATTAATTAATATGAGTGTTTTTATTTTATTTATTTAATAATTTTTAATTTAACATTGTTTTTTTATATATAACTATGATGATGAAAATTTTTATGCAGTCTTTAACTTTTGTTCCTGTTAGTCCTGTAAGTCTCAGTTTTTTTTTACCCGTGAGGAAAATGTGATCAATCCTTTTAAATAATATTTTAAGTGTTTTTTTAGTATTTAGAATTAAATGTTTTTCAACTAGCTATGTAAGCTATAATATAAAAACTATTTTTACTGATGATTTAGTTGTTTTTTTTGTAAGTTGGTTGTGTACAAGTTACAAGAGGTTGAATCATTTGGTGAAGTCATAAGACTGTTCGATATATCTGTTAAACTTCTTATCAACGCTGTAAGGATTCATTCATTTTTGAACGAGACCTCAGATTTTTGATTTGAGATTATACATTGCAGATCAGGGGCCGTATTTGGTTTCTAGTCGAATTGACAAAAAAGCTTGTCGATTATAACTAAGTTTTATATTTGGCATAACGACCAACCGACCAGCTAAGTCTTGCCGTAAAAAAACATTAAATTGTGGGATATTACGTCAAGTGCAGCTAACCACGTATATTTAATTAAAATAGAAACTGTAAAAAGTGTATTGTATGCATGCATTTATCTTTTCAATGAACGCCAAAAATCTTTATCGACACGTAAAGAGACCATAACGTTGTCGATATCGTGCTATCAAATGTGAAATTTTACTTATCGACAGAAACCGGCATCGACTCGAGAAGCCAAATATGGTCCCAGCTCTGAGCATCGGAGCTGCATATCACATACCACCTTTTACAAGCTTATAGATCATACCAACAATTTATTCACTTATGCCATGTTAAAGTCGATCAGACATGCTTTCAAAATTTAATCTTTATCTGCAATCAGTTTCGACTAGGTATGAATTTTGCCGAACTGGTTATCGAAAACGAAGTGGTCATATGGCGGTTATATTACTGTTAGTATTTTAGGCATGAAGCCCCCGCCGGTTTCAAAAGAGCTTGAAAAATTCCAAAAATGGTATCGAAATTACGATTTCCAAAGCTTCTACGATACCCCACAGTAACGAAACTCACAATAACTGGCGACAAGCCTTCCCTTTAAAATCAAGGTCATTCTGGCTTTCTGTCATTAGAGTAGAGACAAACGGCGAATAAGGAATTAAATATATGGATGTCAGAATGTTAGAATATGTACACCGAATATCGACGGCGAATGGGATGTGCAATTTGTTGGCGGATCCTAGGATAAGACGCTTAAGAACTCTCAACTCGCAATCCCCTCGACCTTCAAGTGGTGACGCAGTTAACTCTGAATGAAGGAGAATGAGTGCAAAGGATGAGGGGGCGCAACTAGAAAAAGTACCAAGCCAAGAAGTACAGTTATCCTGTCGAAGACTGCATGGCAGATGGTAGTTTTTACACTGTCTGCCTTGAAATACCACTTATGGAGGATAGCAATGGCGGAGGAGCTAACCTGCAGGCTTTGCCCTTTATGTTCTCTGCCTAGCGATAGCTCAAATAGTAAAGTCTTAATGCAAGCCACTAGGCAGAAGGCCGAACCCGTTCCAGATATAAATAACTTTGCTTGTTCTGTAACAATGCTTAATGCTGCCTAGTGTAAAAACTTTAATCTTATGTAGCATAAAATATAAAACTAATAAGCCTAATATTAATTAATTAATACATTACCATCGTATTTAATTTTTATCCAACTCACAATCACCAACGTCACCATTTCAATAATTTCGTTAAACTGTCAATATTTCATGCTATAAAAGTTCAACTTCCTTTGAAAGCGGTGCAATCGCTGCCAACTTCTTGGCTATTTCTTCAACATCTGTCAAGTCTCCGTAACCTCCGAATTGTCCTTTTCTGTTTGGGAATATAAATTCCGTAAAAATGGTGTTCGCTTTAACAAGGCAACATTATTTATTGTAAGATATGATATATTTTAAATAAATTCCATCCTAAAAAGTTTCATTTCAGTGCCCTTCTACCGGGTCTTCGGCAAATGTCATGCTATCCTCCACACTACATAGAGCCCGTGTTCAAGAAGCATAAACAATCAATCCTCTATGAAACCGGCGAAGCCACTAAGCTGGCTCACATTCCTATTAAACCTGCAAGGAATAATGATAATTCTTCAGTGTTTCACGACGATATAATAAGTAAATTTACGAATTATATAATGCGCGGTGGTCAAAAGACGCTTGCTCGAGTACTTCTGGACAAGAGCTTCGAGAATATCAAGCGGATTCAGCTGGAACGTTATAATTTATCGGATGCCGATGAAAAGGATAAAATAGAAACAAATCCGAAATCGATTTTGCATATGGCTATTACGAATTGTAGACCATTACTTCAATTGACGCCAATTAAGCGTGGTGGTGTTACTTATCAGGTGCCAGTTCCAATTACAGAGAAAAGATCTATGTTTTTAGCTATGAAGTGGCTGATTGAGGCTGCGAACGAGAAGGAGAGGTCAGTGCATTTTCCAGAAAAGATGGCTTGGGAGCTTCTGGATGCGGCGGCGGGTCAAGGAAGAGTGGTGAAGAAGAAAAATGATTTGCATAGGCAATGTGAAGCTAACAGAGCCTATGCTCATTATAGATGGAGTTAAATATAATTGATTACTACGATTTTAATAAATTTATTTAATAATTACTACAAATCTCGTTATCTACTCTCCAAAAATTGATATAAATTTATCAGCATCTCTTACCTCACCAAATCTGTGGCTAAGCTTATAAATCTCCGAGTCTTTTTGTCTTGATTTCACTGGAGTATATAAATCCCATTTCGTACTCGCAGTTTCTGAAGGCGGGACAATATCGTCTATATGGAGATCCAAGTGTTTTCTACGTCCCCAGAAATCAATGTAGGCAAGTCTTACTTGCTGCTCGTCTCGGCTTACATAAATGAATCCAATTAGATTTTTTGTTGCGTAACTGACGAGAGTTAGCGTTAAACATCCGCTAATGCCTTCAAGTAGTTTGAAAAATATAAGTTAGCGGTTTTTTGGGTGACTTGAAACATACTAACCTAACGCAGAGAACACCAGAGCGGCCCCGTCCGGGATGTGCTCTGCTGATTGCAAGGCAAATACTGTCGGTAATCCTAATGCTGTGAATCCAATTTGATAGTTTTTTAATCTGCAGAGTGCGGCCGCCCAACGGATTAGAGGGAATTTATAAATTGGAGTCCAACTTTTATCTTGGTTTCTTTGCGTTGATAATGGCCTTAAAATTTGTGGAATATTTTTAACTTGGTTTCTAGCTGAACATAACAATTTATGATTAACTTTTAAAGCCATCATTTTTTTAATATTTATTGTGTATAGTTTCACTTTTGAGGTTACACCAGTTTGTTTTAAGACATTTTACGTTCGCAAATCTTTAATCATGCTGCGAGTGCGAGGAATGGTCTGTCATATGTTGAAGATAGCATGCAAACCATTTTGTCGTAGTCTTCAAGTAGTTAAGAATTAAATTGATTTTTTTAATATAAAGATCTTCGTGAAATAATTATTAAAGATTTTAATTCTTTTACGAAAAAGTGATGTGCTATAAAAAATGCGACAACTGGAAAACCAAAATGTAGTAGGTAACTGTATGTGAGTGTGTGTAAAACGAATGTAAACAAAGAAAAAGCACGTGTACCGAACTGTCAAAGCAAACTAAAGGCGGTGTAGTTCTGGACTGTTATTCTTATTTTTATAATAAACAAAATGTCTTTAAATGTTAAATTAAAGGAAGCGTAAGTAAATTGTTTATTGCTTTTTATTATTAAAGTCTTTTATTCCAGTCGTCGCTACGTCTAGCTAGTTCTCTGTAGTTTGTTGTACGAAGTTTTCGTTTATCTAGTAGTACGTTATCCATCTACCTATTTCTTGATCGTCCACCAAATCAAAATGTTGGCTAGCAATTTTTCAATTTCTTGAGCATATGTAACTATGTTTATTTCGCCATAAATTTCTTCAAGCTGTTCGTTTGTTCTAATGCACTATTCGTGCTAGTTAACCCTTCATTATTATCGGAAGGCAGCGAGACACATGCTAGTTTTCCACCTATCCAAGCCCAAATCTATACTTGCCCTCAAGGGCAATTCTCCCTTGCAGTATGTTTCAGTTGCGGAAGTGGAGTATTGCCTCTGCGTCAGCAGTCAGAGTCTATCCATCAGCTAGTAGATCTGCCTGATTATGTAGTCGGCTAATTGGGGGCTGTGAAAAATTCCTTACAACAACTGGTTATTACATTCTCCCTCGTTGCGCATATTGTGCACCTAAGAACATTCTTCTCAAACCTGTTAACTCGTTCTTCTGTTTCCGTTATCGTTTGAATCTTCGTGCAGCGAGAACTTGCCAGCGTAGGGATGATATTATTGCTCCTTACCCACGTTTTAAAGTTGACTAAAAAAAAGCAATTCCCATTTAGATTTGAAGTTGATGCTCAATATGGAGCATTCTACACTGGCGGACTAGTTTCATGGACATCAGATGGAGAGGAGATACTGTGCCAGAACGAGGGAAAAATTAATATAATATCAGTTGAAACAGGTAACATTGTGCAATCAATTGGTGGATCTGAATCCGAGGAGATAGATGATGATTTGATTTATACGTTTGCACTCAGCGATGATGATGAAAAGGTATTGACTGCCCACAAAAGTGGTCTTTTAAAACTATGGTCCAGATCTAATAAGAGTCTACTTAAAATGTGGAAATCTGTCCACAATGGTCCCATAGCCAAAGTAGGCTTCCGCGCAAGAGGTTCCATCGTTTGCAGTGGCGGCTCAGACTCTTCTATTCGCGTATGGGATTATGAAAAGAAAACATGCCTCTCTGCACTTAGGGGCTGCCAGCGAGTTATTAGTATTGTTGCATTTCATCCTGATGTTGATAAAACTTTAATATTTGGTGCTGGTGATGAACACGTTATCCACTGCTGGGATTATGCTACGAAAGAGATCAGGGTGAAATTTTCTGGGCATTTTTCAACTATTACAGCAATATCATTTACACCATCAAACAAAAATCTTGTGTCTGTGAGTCGAGATAAAGTTCTTATTCTTTGGGAGCTAGAAACAGGCACTCAAATTAAAGTAATTCCACTCTATGAAGGTCTAGAAGGTGTCTGTGTTCTACCTAATATATATAAACTTCCAAATGGATATGATCTAGCATCTTCAGAAAATGAAAATAAAATCTATGCGGCTACTGCAGGTGAAGAGGGTGTTGTGAAAATTTGGGAATGCACTGAGTCCAAATTAGTGTATGTGCAAACAAACAGTAACATATCAAAAGCAGCTGAGGATGGTGGTTTGGCCATATCGCAACTAATATACTGCCCTAAGAAATCTCAACTGGCTATCGCAAGTGCTGATCACAACATAATGATTCACAATATCAGTACTTTCTACTGCGCTAAACAGTTGATAGGATTCAGCGATGAAATTCTTGATTTGTGCTATGTTGGGAAGAAAGATCGCTACCTAGCAGTTGCGACAAACAGTAACGATATTAAATTCTACGATACAACCAATATGAACTGCCAAATTCTTAAGGGACATTCAGATATTGTTTTAGCTTTGGCTTCTCATAAAAATTTTCTACTATCGTCGGGGAAGGACAATTCAATACGTTTGTGGGAGGTGGATCCTGGGAATTTCACAGTAAAATGCTTAGCGAAAGGAACAAAGCACACTGCTGGTGTAGGGTCAGTGGCTTTTGGTAAACTTACTCATACATTCTGCGCATCTGTTAGTCAAGATACTTGCTTAAAAGTGTGGGAGATCCCCAAAAGTTTTCCAGATACTGATGAGATTCTATCGCTGACATGCACAGGAACTCAAATTGCTCACGAGAAGGATATTAATTATGTTGCGATATCACCAAATGATAAAATAATAGCCACAGCTTCCCAGGATAAAACAGCTAAATTATGGGCAACAGATGATTTGCAGTTGATTGGAGTTCTTAGGGGACATAAACGCGGTGTCTGGTGTGCTAGATTCTCACCAGTCGATCAAATCTTGCTTACAACATCCGCGGATCGTTCAATACGACTTTGGTCGTTAACAGATATGACTTGTTTAAAATCTCTAGAAGGTCATGAAAGTTCAGTAATACGCGGAGAATTCATTTCAAGAGGGATGCAGATTCTTTCCGCTGGTGCAGACGGGCTACTGAAGCTTTGGACTATAAAAACCAGCGAATGCTGTGCTACACTCGATAAACACGAATCGAGAATTTGGACAATCGCTGTTTCTCGTGATGAAATGAATTTCTTCAGTGGTGGCTCCGACTCACAATTAATACGTTGGAAAGATGTTACAGAAGTCAAGAAACTAGCAGAAATACAAGAACGACAAGAACTGCTTCTCCAGGAGCAAGAATTAAATAATTTAATTGTCCAAAAGAAAATGCTTAAGGCTCTTAAATTAGCGTTGAAGCTAGACAAGCCCGGTCTTACATTAAAGATTATAAATACAGTTATTAAAAATAAGGAATCAGGACTTGCTGATACTATAGAATCCTTGAATGAGTTACACAAGGAGAGTTTAATGAAGCACGCAATTTCTTGGAATACGAATAGCAAGAACTCTCGGCCAGCGCAGCTAGTCTTAAATATTTTAATTGCTGAGATTTTATCTAGTAAGTTTAAGCCATCTGGACTAAGTAAGTTAGTTGAAGAAAGTTTGCCTTACACAGAAAGGCATTTTAAGAGGATGACAGAGTTTTTGAAGGAGCTCAAATTTATAGAATTTACTTTGAAATGTATGCAACCATATGTAAAAATAGATGTTGATAAATAAATTTATAATTAATAAACAAAAAGTTTCCTTTTTCTTCTTGTTCATAGAGTCCCTTTTAGGAAGGTCCTGATTTTAGCCAAGTTGTTTGGCGATTACATGTTATTTTCTGAAAATAACTTTTTTGGGAAATTAAATCGATCCGTTTTGGTTCTGCACGAGACAAACAAGGTTTGCACACAAGAAAGAGGTCTGTCTTGTGTTTCGATTGAGAAAGAATTTGAAATACGTGTAAAAAGAGCGATCGACATTGAATAGATTTGGAAGGTAGTGGTCGTTATGGCTTAGAGTTTTATCTAAAGTTCTATGGCAGGTCAATGCGTTGTCGGTAGCTTCAAGTGAAAACTTTGGCCGCCATTCTAGCGATCGTGGGTTCGATTCCCACTCACAGACATGGGCCCCTTTGCTGAAAGTCGAGTCGTCTTTCGTGACAAGTCGTTTGAGCTCAAGAGTCACGTTTCAGTCGAATTTCGACTTTTTGCACAGGGGCCTAGAGTAGAAATGCTTGCTTAGTTTAGGCCCCTGTACTGAAAGTCGCGATTCGACTTAAAAGTCACTTTCTCTAACTCGAACGATTTGTCGTGTCGTGATGAGTCGACTTTCAGCGCAGGGGCCATGGTTTTATGTGTTTAACCTATTTAGCCTGGCTTTGGAGTAAGCGAGTTATATTTTAATCGAGGATGGACTATACTTGGTCGGTTGCAGCCAAGACCGATGCTGACTGATAGAAGTATTTACAAGATTCGAGGAACCCCAAAGGACATACATTTGTTTAGTGACTATCCTGTCAAATCTTTAACCCAAATCTGTTATTTAAAAATTAATATATTTAAAATTTTACAATAATAAATAATACATAAAAGAATTTAATAAAAAAAATCACATAAAATTGTGACACGTAAAAGACTTACATAAAAACATGTATTTGTTGTGCTTATAAATAGGTGTTTGTGTTGCTTAAGAGCTAAAATTATACAAAGATTTGGTTTAAGAGAGATTTATATAAAAAAAAACAATTTTCTTAAAAGACAAAACTTTTCATTGAACCTAAACGCTTTTAATTTCTACTAATATGAGAACGCAAATGATTTTTTAAATTTTGGAATATTCTAGACTAGAGAGTTTTTTTTTCGTATCGTTTTTTTGTTTTGAAATATAATCAAAGTTCGTCTTCAATGGCCACAAAATCTAATTTAAAAAAAATTATAATTTTCATGTTGTATCAGTTGTAGTGAATGTATCATCATCATCATCAGCAATTGTTGAACTAAAACTCTTCGGCTCTGCTGTTATTTGTTCATCGTCCTCTACAATGTCTTTTAGTATTGATTCAGGAAGTTGATCATAGTCGAATATTTGACGACGTTCTCTTGGCTCTTCGGTAGTAGTTTGGTCAGGAATAGGTGTCGTTTCATTGTTAGTCGTTTCCACGCTGTTTAAGAAGAAGTTACCTAAAGATTTGTCAAGAAGAGATAGCAAGCTTTGCACTGGCGAGGATTCTTCTTTCAAAGCTTGTGATTGCGTTTTATTTTGTTTTCCAATCGATGATGGTTTTGTTTCAACAACTTTTTCAATGGCGTTTTTAGATACGACATGCTTTATTACTGCATCTTTTTTAACAGGTACCGGAACTATTTTTGGTTTATGCAGATCGGTTTCGTTGTCGTTTGAACCATATGTTTTTACCTTGGAATGACCTTCTATTATTAAGTAAAGTGGACCTTGAACGGGCTGCATAGGTTGATTGTAGTGGGAAAACAATGAATCAGTTGTCATAGCCACTGGTGGAATTGTTGGCTGGAAGTATGTTGGTTCAGGTGATGCTGTTGTTGTAGTATAAACTGGTGTAGAATACGATGATATAACTGGCCTAGAAACTGGTTGATGGGATTCATAAATATTTTGAGAAGGTTCCATTGTAACAACAGTTGGTTTAGAAATTTCCTTGTGTAATAATTCATGCAGCCATGGCTTTCGATGTCCAGGACTGTAGTGTAATTCGACATTAGATGGAAGCTTTGCACTAATCGGCCTTTCTGGTTTTGTTAAGCTAACAACGTTAACAGATTCCTCTAAGTGGGTGTCGTAGTGAGGTTTACTATTTCCCCAACCGTAACTTGATTTGTAGCCATTGTAGTTGCTGTAACTATTGTGATATCCCTCTGTAGATGTTGATTTTGATGGTGATATTGTTTGTACTGGTGGTGGCATTAATCTTGTTGGTAAATGTGCATAGTAGGATCGTCTGATGGAATTACTGAATTTTGATGTTTCTTTCTTCTGACTTTGACGTTTCGATGGCACGCCAAGAAGAAGTATTTCAGTTTTTTCTTTACTCCCAGTTTTTTCATCCCAATATCGAACTCTATCCAAGGTCGGCGGACTGTAGTCATAGGTTGGATCATTTTTTAAAGGATCACCTCGACCAACTGGCATCCACTCATTGTAGTCTACACGTGGGCTGAACAGTGCACGGGGTTCTGGTAACATTTCCGCTAAAAAGGGAATAATTATAGAATTAGTTAATTTTGTTTTATTTTCTATTTTTAATTTTATGTTTAAGCATTACTTCTGATTATAAAAGAGGCTTACTTTTGAGGATGCAGTTAAACAGGGGCTTTTAAGACTTTTTAGTGAAATGCATGACTAGTAATATGTAAATATTTCGATTTTCTCATAGACGAAAATGCTGTCTACATATAAAAATTGATAAAAAACAATGTAACTGCTGTTCATGCAAATTTATATTCATTCAAACATTTTCAGTTTGTTTCAAGACTTGTCGCATGTCTTCTAGCGTTTAGCACGTCTGGGAATTGTCTGACGCTTATGGAATATGAATGGATTGGGTTTTTAGTCTGGTGTGGCCTGCAGAGTATTGTTTCTGTCTTCAACGTAGGTCAGTGTGTCGGACGAGTGATGTCTTTTAAAATTATGCTTTCTACAAAGTTTGAAAGGAAAATATTGTAAGTTGGTTTGTCTTTGGTTATTTATTAAAAAAAATAAATAAACTATAGAACGACTTCGTTATACATAGTTTAATCTTTGTTTGACCAACGCCCAGCGTTTTCTTTCAGTGCCGTTTTGCGGCGTGGATGTCAGGTATTTGGTTGATTTGATTGATTTCCAGACATTGTGCCCTAAATTTATATTTATGGAGAGGATAGAGGACCTCATGTGCCGCGCAGAGATAATCAGGTGGAAGTTCTCGTTGATCTTGCTGTTTAACGCGATTTGACTTGAAATTTTAAGTCGAAGCGACAAATCTCTGTGCGAACTACTGAAATTTTTAAAGCAATCGCGCTTATAAGTCTACGGGTAGGATAAGACAGGACTGACTGACTGATAATAGACTGACTTTTAACTAACAGAGCCAAGTATCACACTCTACCGGAGATCTTAGTGATATCGAGAATAAGCTGCAGATAGGCTGAAAGGTTGTACTATAATATGTGATCTCAGTCAACATCAACTAGTATTTGAGTTTCATTTCGTATTTATAAAAATTTTGAATTTTCCGTTCCATGATACAATGTCAAACTCTTGCATATCTCGTTCTTCTCAAATCAAAGATCAATTAAAATTAGCAGCATTTCAAACTAATTTTTGCGGGTGCCACTCAAATCTAGATAAGACTAATTTCACTTTCGTATAAAATAAAATGGAATAACTTACTTCGCGCAATAAGAGATAAAAGCTATGAAACATGCTAATAATACCTGAAAGTAAAACTGCAAATGTAATAAAACTAATGAACCTCTCCGCAACTTGGTATAATAATTTGCCAACATATACTATGTCGTCGCTGTTGAGTGGTAAAATTTCAAAACCAGCATAAATTTAGCTCCTTGAGTAACGAGTTTTCTTTCCAGTCTATTTTTTGTTGCTGTTGTTGTTTTTGGATAAAATAAAGAATCGCATCGGTACAAAGTCAAGTTAGACTGGTAAAATCGCTTTCCATTTTGTTTGAAAATCTCCTAAACTACCTATATGTATTTTTCTGTCTACAAAGCAATCACGTAAAGTATTAAAAGATTTTATATGAAAGTAGCCTTAAGATTGCACGATAACAACAACAAAATAGTGCTATCTTTTCTGTGCGGATCCAGCCGACAACCGCCACATCTAGAGGCATTGACTTTCATTCAAGAAAATTCTCGAAAAAGAAATATTAGAAGAAAAAAAAAATAAAAGAAAATATAAGACTTTCCACATGTACTGGACAGACCACTTGTGTAGAAGATCGTGATTAGGTTTTTGTATAGCTGAATGAAGAACTGAACTGGATGGGATTAGTTAATAGCTGAGTCTAGGCTAGGACGAGAAGATATTATATACAGATGTGAAGTTTCAGAATATCCATGCGCCGTTTGTATAAACTATAAGCATTTGTATCTTACCTGACTTGTCTTCCTCTGTCGTGACTGCTTCAGCCGAAGATCCTTCTTCATTGCACTTTCCCACAGCCAGAAGGGTGCCTATCATAATCAAGTAAAATAGCTTATGGTGATCGGCAATCATCTCCAACAGTTTCTTTACCTTCGAAGTTCTTCAATTCGAAATGCTGGAAATAACATACACAAAAAAAAAACATAAAACATTTTTGTCGTGATAATAAATACATTTTTTTTGTGTGTGAACAAGTAAAACAGAAAGAAAGAGTTTTCGCGATTCGAATAAAAATTGGGTTGTGTGAACATATAATTGTGCCTGTCAAAAAAAAACAGCATCAAAAAATTATGGAAAAAATATCGCCCAGAAAAGAATCGTCCCACGATCAGTAAAGTCCCAGTGCCCGGTCTGGGGTCTTGTTTTATGTTCTTTCACTTGGAAGATCACCACGATCCCGTGATCACCTAAAGTTGATCTTGATGAAAGCGAATGAATTTAACTAAAAACGAGACCAACCAGGGAGTATCAAGACTGGTGATCGACAATGCCTGCTGGATACTTTGCGCTCATCCGTCGTATCTGCAATATCAGTCTTTCAGCCAAGTTGAAGATCATATACTCGTATATATATATACCCAAGACTTAAAACGGTGGGAAACTTCACTTGAATATTATATATACAGTTACAAGATCATCATATCATTGTCATAATGTCATATCACCGCCATGTTCTTATTGAATTTATTAAAAGCGAGGATCCGATCAAAGTTGGCGGTACCTTTTTTTGTCTTAAATGTCGCCGCTCTCATCTTTTGCTCATGCTGAATTGTTAAATCACTTTCCGGTAGGTTTTTGCTGGGGCTGTGTGGGGCGATCGTGACTTCCCTCCTTTATTTTCCCTTTTTAATAAATCGGTTATGCCTTTTATTTGGTTGATTTTTATCGAGAGTAAAATTAATGGTTTTTGTATTAAAAGTTTATGTTAACACTATTCACTCTGGGTCGGAGGGGGGCTGCGCACCTTTAGTGGGATGAACGGGGAAAAGATCTTTACAATGTGCTGATTATGGTATGTAATTATTTTTACATTGTATATTCCCTCCTGTGTTTGCTGTCTTGTTATTTAGCTTATGCCGGTTTTTGCGTGGATTGTGTTAATTAAATGGATGCAATTTTGTACAGGCGGTTACCGTATGATTTTGAATTGTAGCTACAGCTTCGGAATTGTGGGCTGATAACGTGATTGTCTTTGCTAATGAGCACACATGATTTAATTATTGATTTCAATTTTTGTTTTACTTTTTAGGTATTACACTTGTTATGAAATATAATAGCGACTAAAGTTATTTCTATTTGGCGGATTATATGTTTTCTTCGAATTAAGGAATTTATCTTAATTAGACGCCCAGGTAGAATGTGCCAGTTAAAATAGTGTTTCGGAAAACTCAGCGATGATTGTCCGGCTATAGACCAATGAATGGGTATGGTCTTGGCTAGTAAGAAGTACGAAAGCCGACTGATAGGGCCCTACAATGTCCCTTTCTTTGAACCTACTTTATAAGCTTACTGATGATGGTACTCTTCCTTTCTTTTTCGTCTTCGATAATGCCAAAATGCGAGATATGGTGAACCGGTGCAGATGGTATGCTGTGCCACGTCATATTAGAAGAAATATTATTATCTAAGATTATTATTTTAAGGTGAGCTTTAAATGTGAACGAAAGGATAGATGTGAAAATTGTCTCCATAGGCGTTCGATGCAAAGTTTTGTTTTCACAGGTTATCTTAGCGACAAAAGCCTTTTGGATGTAGTCAGGGAGATGCGCTAGTTAGTTCAGATCAGATAAACGTCTCCTAGAAGATTATCTACTCAAAGTAGTCGAATTATTCCCTATTTGTCATTTTTAGCTGCATTAGCTATCAAGGGACCCAATCATTTTGTTGAAGGGACAATGCGGCAATACTTATAGCACGGAGCTCCTTGCCTTATGGCAAAATTAATTACAAATATCCTCGGAAAAGAAAATTTAGATGTGTTTCCTTGGGGTTGTAATTCTCCGGACTTACTCACGCTTATTTAAAATCAAAGGTCTAAATATCAATGTTCTAAATAGTTTCAAACTGGTGTCGAACGCTCATCTCCAAAAAGGAATGTCGATATTTCATAGAAAAATTGATGTGTTGGGAAAGAGTTAAAGCGTAATAGCAGAAAATTGTGCTTGGAGAAACAATGATCCAGGATCCATGTGGAATACTTAGTCCTGTTAGCTGCGGTAAGGTGAAACGAATTAAAATAGAAACTATATTATAAATATTTCTTCTATCCCCATTATTGTCGTAGATGCATCTGAAGGAATCAGTGAAAATAGATAAGACTACCCGATGTTGAAGCGAAACTTTAAAGTCAGCAAAGGATGAATTGGAGGCTCAATATGAAGGACTGGTCTCTATTCTATTGTAAGGGTTTTTTTTATAATATTTTCATTGCTACCGAAAATTTTTATATCTGACGTTACGAAGAGAGCCAGAACGAGAAGGTGCTATATCTAATCGTTTTTGGCATATCAACTGCAATACTTTTCATTTAAAATTCACCTTTTTAGAATAATATCACTTTCCAAAATTTCAAAATCCAATAAGCGAACGATGTTATTTTCCCTGTTAAATATAAATGGTACCTATAAGATCACACACAACTCATCCGACTCATTAAAAAATTTGGTTTTGGTTTTCTTTTCGCATAAGAAATGATTTATAAGTAAACGCACGCATCGAGCCCCTCATCCAAAGGGCATCCATTCATTAAGAATCGAAACTTAACAACTGTGCGGTAGCTTTATTGAGCACTTAACCAAATTTCAATCATAAAATCCTTATGCTGCAATAAATCATAAGGAACTGCTCATAACTTGATCCCGAACAGATTCCCAATTCCACATTTCCCACATTTTCGTTGCGTGCACCTGAAATTATCTTCATCTCGATTTTTGCAAATATTTCTTCGTTTTGTTACTTTGTTCCCCCGCGCTGCCTCGCCGGGGGACCCTTTTGAGGCAGAAAAACTTGCCGCAAAATCAATTGCCGGAAGATATTTATTCTTGGCCTTTGTGTATTCCTCTTATACCGGCGTTTGTTTTCACGGGGGCATACATATATGTATATATATTCCATCTTTGCTCGACGGTTATCTGCATAAAGATGTACTAAATACCTGGGATCAGGTGTGCTGACTTTTTCTCGAAGATCGATCACTATATCAATAATTGTCGACTTGAATGCTCGTAATTACATGAACAGAAACACAAAACGAAACAAATCACTTCCACTGAATGATAAATTATTTGAGAATGGATATCTTTTTTGTTGCTGTAATATTATTATTAATAATCCTCGACAGGATCAGTAACTGTCACTTTTTAACTAAAGTAGCTTCAAGATAACTTTCGGGGACTAATATTGATTTACAACACTGTATTTTCACCGGTTTTTCAGTTTAGTTAATCTCGAAGTTTCAACGAGTTTACGCAAAACGCGTCTAATTCCTCGATCGATCGCCGTAAGACTGATTTTGATTTGCACCTGAGCGATCAGCTTGATCGTTTCTTGTTGGAGGATCTTGGTAAACTTTGTGTCTGGAGGAAAATTGTTGCTGGCCGTTCGGGTTTTGATTGTTTTGCTTTCTTTTTTTGCAACTTTCGTGTTGCCAGAAGTGGATGTAAGACAATTTGATATTTTCGGTGGATATTGTGTTTGTGAATATTTATTGAATTTGGTTTATCAGATTATTTTAGGGGTAGGGAGCCATTAATTAGTGTTGATCTAAAAAATTAAAACAGGTTAAAGAATGTTGGCTTGGGCCATGCTAACAAAAAACTTGGTTATAATTGATCCCTGAGCGGCGCCGGCAGAGGTGGTGTGGGCTTAGTTATAGGTCGTCGTTATTGAAAGGCTAGAAAGGAAACTCTCGATCCAGTTCTTTAGAGGAGCCAATAGCTTGGAGTTTAGCTAACAGAGCAGGGTGCTATACCCTATCAAAAGCCTTGGAGATACCTAGAGCTACCAGACTAGACCCATCAAACCGATGCATATTTTGGTTGAGGTGTTCTGTTAGACTAACTGAAAGGCTACCGATGGACCTGTGACCAGACAGCTAATTCGAAAAATTCTTACTTAAAAACGGACCAATTATATAAATTTCCCCAGAATTGCTTTATTTTCTAATAAATCATTTCATTAAGAAAATTCAATTCTATATCCACAACCACTTTTATTGAAAACAACTTTAAATTGAAAAACGAACTCACATCAATCCACATGCGTGCGCGCGCAACTTAGAGGAAATGACATCAAATGGAAGTAAAAATTTCTTCACTTTGTAAACGTTACTAAAAATGGAAACTTACTTGGTGCAGCGGCAACCGCGTACTTTTAATGGAGATAAAAATTGTGAAGTTGTATTTGAGCAAAAAAAAGTAGAAATTATAAACCAGTAACACCCGCAATTTCCCCATTTCTTGGAAAAATTGTTTGTTTTTTCTTTATTTGCTTCTTAATTTACTTTAATAGTTATTTTATACGTTTATGAAATCGTTTATAAAATAGGTGAGAGTTCTTTTGTGATTGTTGATTTATTATTTTTACCTTTTTTTAACTAATATAAATTGTGTTAGTTGGCTTGATGTTGTTGAGGGTGTTTTGTTGTTATTTTTTACATATTAAATAGAAAGGGTGTCAGGACACTGATTTGCTTGATTACTGTACACTGCGACCTAAATTATAACCAGAGTGTATTTTGGGTTAACGCGTTATGTCTCGATTAATTTTATCCGAGCGACATACCATTAGGCAACAAATTAAAGCAGTATATCAGAGGAGACCTTTCCCGAACAGTTTTTCAAACGGTTAGCGATTGTGTTTGCGACAGAAAAGATCCACTGGCGATCTACTGAACACTAGTACATTAGTCTACCCTATTGAACTCCCCAACAAGTTGAATCAAATCCCGGGTTCGTACCATTCGCTGGCTAGCATCCCGAAAACGAGCAATAGAAGATGAGTTGGACAGAATGGTCAATCTTTTCATAATGACCGCAGAACAAAGGTTACTGATGTTATGATAACCGTTGAAACGGGCAGGGCGCATGCACCACGTACTTGATTTGGTCTCCAGCTGGTGGAGTAGCGGAGGAGTGTTAATTCTGAAAAAAATAATTCTGCTACCATATACCAAGGAAAGAACACTACTGGTAATGTCGCAACTGATCCACAGCCAGTTTGAGTAACAAGTCTCTAGGCGCGGTCTAGTCTAAATATATTAAGTATAGTGACTTAGTACAATGAGTCCAAGAGGCGGCTGCGATAATTTCAGAAGAAGATGAAATGTAGATCCAAAAAACACCTACTCTCTATGAGGTCTGTAGTTAGTTGGCTTTTCGTTGAACTGTGTTACATATGTACATCTCTTTTGTTTGTGTTCCTAGCTTTGTAAAACAATTTGGCTGAGGCATAATTGAACGATTGGCTTTTGCGAAAACATTCAAAAATAGGCAAAAAATGTGCTTGAGTACTGGAAGGGTTTTCCATACTATGACTAATGTCCTTCATATATTCAGAGGCAGAGTATTAATATTGAGTAAAAGGTAGGTCAAGTTAAGTCTGCAATTCTCTTCTAGAAACTTAACGACCCAAATCACATATCTCATTTCAACAACGAAATTGCACATGTCGTCTCGAACGTGCCAAAACGGTGCTATACATACTTGCAATGTCTGTCAGCTTGTTGTGATATATGGGCTCATGGGAAAGAAATTTGTTGTGTCGATCAATCTTTTATTTTAGCTCATATTTGAATATAAAAAAGGAAAAAACATAAAAATTTCAGTTTCATTGAACTTAACAAATCGAAATCGAAAATTTAACGATACTATTTTGGTTACGATATCACTTATAACGTTCCAAAACATAACAAAATCCTGGCTTTCACTTGCCCGCTCATATTCATGCCCGAACGTCAACCTTATTTGTTCATCGTTAAGCTTCTCGTAGTTAAAAGTTCTACGTGCACAGAATAATAATTATTCAAGCATTTTATGAATTTACCTTTTTAACACCTGCAAAATGAGAAGAAACACAAAATGTTTCAAAAATCCCACCACACAAAAGGAAGAGCATCAAATTGGCATTAGCAGCCGCTAAGAATCAGCCCAAAATGCAGACTTCACTTCTTGCAAGTGGTGTAGATGGATGGATGTATGGCTGGATGGATGGAGAGTGAAGTGCATTTCCCCCATCAGCAATTTGGTCGGTATTTCGATGGCGGAACTGCTAATTCTAATTAGCATTCCAGGTGTGCGCTCACCTCACCAGATTGGTTACCTGATGTGAATTGAGATTTTGTCTGATTTATAATTAGGATTATTTTGTGCGTAAGCTCACGTGCATTACTTCTGCATAGTGAAATTCCAATTCCAACATCAGAAACTGTCGGCATATAAACTAGGAAATGAAATTAAATTACGTCGAAATCAATAGGGAACTGAAATTTCTATGGGTCGGAAAATTTCTCTAATAAATAATTGTGTTTCCTTATAGTTTTTCTGGAAAATGTTTTTGTGCATTACGAGGTGTATTTTATGGGTTTTATAGACCTGCATAGGTGCCTTCGAAAGTCTAGTTTGGTGTACATCTCTAGGAGGAGCACCGATCCGAAAAGAATCTCTGATAGTAGACTTTTAGGGTAGAGGATTGTTCTAACATCTGCGAACAATTTTAAAGAACCTTATTTCATATTCACACAACAAAAACGCCAACCAGAAATAAAAAAATCTCTCCCTGCCCTGTAAAATATTGATTAATATCCATTATGATACCTTAATTTTTATCCATTTAAAAGTACTTCATCAGAGAGAGGTTAAAATTGTCTTAAGCAGTTAAGACGCTGATTAATGGCACTTAGCCTCAAAGAAATGCGACAAAACAGAAAGTTGTCAATGGCCAAGGCAAGTTTAAGTGTTACTTACATGCCGGTAGATATATCCATTATCGCTTGCTCGTTACACCTTGTAGGTAGGTTAGTGCGTAGCCAAGAAGGTCCCCGCCGCAACAGCAGCATAAAGTAAACGTATGCTGTATTGCTCTTATACCTTTACCTGAAGAAGCTAAAGGAACAACCGACAAAAATACATACATATATATCTATATAACCATTTGCGGGCATCATCTTTGGCTGATAGTTAAACACGTTAGCATCTCTTACTACTGTGGATGCATTTTCTGTTGGCCAAGAAAAGTAAAACGATCAACAATCATGTCTCGTCTCGTCTGATGATGAAGAGGAGACTCCTCTATAGTAAACTAAGCATGAAAGACTCAACTAATGTGTGATGAACAGGTAACAACAACGAAATGAATGTGAGAAATTGAAGGTAAGAAGAAAAAAAATTAGGCTGAAGTTAGTGTATACTTCCGTTTTCCATAAAAATTGAAGAATTTGAAAATGAACGATACAAAAAAAAAACCAAGAAATAAATAAATAAGAGAAAAAATGTGTGTGGTGAAAAGTGGAGAGAAGAATTACGATTTCGTTCATTCATAAAACTTGCGTCTTGCGTGCTTATTCTCTAGGTCAGTGTAAGATGTTCAATATTTTTGCGGCAAGTATGTAGGTGGGTATATATGCGCTCAGGAACTGGTAAGGAACGACGCTTTGAGATGGATGGGTTAAAAGTTTAAACTGATGAAGTGGTGTTGCCAGAAGGATTGAAGAAGAAGTTTCTTGAGGTTTTTTTGGTATCTGGCTGGACAATAAGTCACTATGACCTTTGTAGAGATTTGGTTGTCTCTCGATCTGACTAACGCGGCAATTACTTTGATCTAGTAAAGTCAGTCGGCGTAGAGAGCTTTGAAACGTATCTCAAGCCATGTAAGAAAAAGCTTTTAAATACAGGTTATCTGATCCTAACCAGAGTCAAACAAAGAAAATGTTGGGTTGTATCTCGGAGATGCGCTGCTTCTTGAAATAGAAACCTGCCTCAGCTAGCTTATCGTTCTGATGAACTTGATGGCTCGTATATTATCGCCACTAAAAAACAATACAACCCTTCAATCAAATCTCTTTATTTTTTACCTAAAAGGCAATTCACCAATCTATCCATAAACATTCTCAAAATCGTTACAGTCATCTCATCAACTGAATTTTTCTTCACATGCTCAACAGCTTTGTCCAACAAAATATTTGTATTTATACATTTCGGCTGAAACTTGGGGATTTTCTGCAATGCCGCACATAAATGCGTGGCTGTCATCGGATCCGTTAAGTCCTCCACTGATAATATTTCAATAACTTCCCTAAAAACTTCAATCATAATATCCTGTGTATAGTTAAGTGTTGGCGGAGATGATGACAGTATATCAACAGAATTGGCAACAATTCCGTAGAGAACTTCAGTAGCACTAACTTCCATACGTTCATAATCAATTGCTTCGATCATGTTCCTTAGTAATAGTTTTATATCTTTTTGTTTGATAAACACTAAATATTTTTGCGGTATCATATTTTGGAAATTTTCTACTAAAACCGCTAAAACTTTATCGCGATGCTTTAATTCGAAGTTGTTGGCGATGTAGATCAAATATTTTGAGATTTTCTCGGTGTATTTTCGTATTGTTGCATCGTTCATTTCTCTTCCAACTGTTTGACATAAGAACTTCTCGACGCATTTTGTAATTCTGTCCGGTAGGTAAGGATCACTTCCGTCGTCGGGCGGTTTTTTGGATCTTTCTAAATCGATATAGACTGAATCAGAGTATTGTTTTTCACCGGGTGGTGGAAGGATTTCTACTGAGCAAGCATCATCGTCCATTCTTTCCGGGGCTTGAAGCGGCCTAGTTCTGCAGCGCAGAGTGTGTATTTCTTTCTCGAGAAACTATAAGGAATTAGTTTAAATTATTAGAGGATTTTAACTTATGAGCATTTTGTACCTCAATCTGTTCCGCTTGATGCACCTGAATTTGATGAAGTCTGCATATATCTGGACGCAAGTCAAATGGTTTCATTTTTAAGCTTTTCTCTACCATCTTTTGTTGGTAGCGCAGCACGTCATGCAGGAAGTTCTTCTCTTCTTGGAGTACGGTTAAAATATTTAATTTTTCAGTACTAACTTGGGTTATTCCAATTAGTTCTTTCTCAATTTTCTCTAGGTAATCCTAAAAAATTGATAATATTATAGAGATATTCTAGATATAAAACAAATATACTTTTTTAGCCGCAATCCTTCGAGCATACTCCTTTCTCTCTTCTTCGATATTCGATTTCAATTGGAATACGAATTTCCGCAAAACCGCCTCTTCCAGCTCATCAACATCAACAAGAATTCCAAATCGTCGCAACATTGCATGGCGTAGCTCCTCTTCCAGCTCAATACGTTTATTGTTCATGTACGTACAATCCGTGTTCATCCTTTGCAAATGAACAATATTCACTTTATGCCTTCGTTTTGTCTCTAAAGTTTCCTGTTCAATTTCCCCAACTCGTTGATACAACTTCATAACGTTTTCAACATTAAACAATATAATATTGTCGGTTCGATCCATTTCATCACCCTCGCGAAGATATTGCATTTGATCAAAGCGTATTACGATAAGAGCTTGCACCTTGTTAAGTACAGTTTGACGTTCACGCTGAAAACACCCAAATTGAAAATGGTCGTAGTAGAAATGAGTTTTAAGTTTGAAACTTACTCGAAATTCAATTAATTTCTCCTTACGATCAGCTAAAGTGTGTTGAACTCTTACTAGTCGATGCTCTAAACCTAAGACCTCTAGTTTTTTTGCATCAATAATTCCGTTCTGTGTTATTATATTTTGCTCCAACAGATGCCGTTCGGTACGCATTACAAATGTTAGATCATAGATTTTACGATCACAGCCTGGCGGACAGAAATTCTCATCCATACGCATTGGTGAGAAGTTTTCCGAATCGACACTTTCATCGTCCCCTTCCTCTTCATCGTCGTCATCGTCATCGTCATCCTCGGATTCTTCTTCTGTTGTAGAAAAATTGAAACAAAAATATTTGAGTAGTATAATGCATAAGGAATGTTTTGTGAATGTGGTTTATACATTTGAGTATTAATTTTCTTTAATAACAACAACTTTCCTACTACGAACTCACCTGAATCATCGGAACCCTTTGGGGGCTTATACTTCTTCTTAAATATCCTCTTCAGAAAATCTTGAAATGCATTACCTTTCAGCTGATTCAAGAACGCATTTTGTATACTCTTAACTTGCTCGTTCATTTTCTCAATATTTTTCCTCAGGTCAAGTATGTTCGTTCTCAGGTCATCAATATTCTCAATAATATCATTTCTTTCTATAGCTATCTTCTCAACGTCGCTCATCAAGCTGCCTTCTATTTTCTGCGAATCCTTCAGTATCGAAAGTTCCAGATTCAAGGTCAGCATGTAATTCTCCAAAAACTTCGCATTAAACTCGATCTCCAAGCGACTTGCACCTAATGCTTCCAGGTGTGTATCGAAAATCCTAATATGCTCTTCAATTTCGAGTAAAATTTCGTCTTGTTCGATAATTTTGTCGAATGTACGCTGATAGCAGAGCTCGATTTCCCACGGTGTTCTAGGAGCGCTGTCGATCATTTTGTTTAACATCTTCATCGAACAATCAGTTACTTTTGGGAGTCGCTGGATTTCTTCGCAAACATCATCAAAGGATGGCAGGACCATGTTTACATTAATCGCCAATGCTTGCCACTCCTGGATGTCGTATATGCTCTTACTTTGTAAATGGTGGTCAATGTGAGCTTCGGCTGCATGCAGCGCACTCGATCTTCTGTAAACTAGTTCTTCAATATCAGGACCTGTGTTTGGTTCAACTTTGGGCTGTTAACGAAAATTTTGCGTTAAACGAAGGAAACGAAAAGTAAATGCTCACCTTCAAATTTTCCTCGGGGTATTCCTTGAAAACATCTATAGGCGGTAAGTTGGGAATGTACCTCCTTTCACTTATCGGGATTTGCTTATGCACAAAGTCAAGCACATGCCTCTTCTCCTCAACATGCGCATACAAATGCTTCTTTTCTGCTCTCAATTTCAACAGTTTCTCGTTGAATTTATTTCGCAAATTGTGCAATTCTTCGCGGAGTTTTAGTAGCTCATCATATTTGCGTGTTGTTGTTTGAACTTGATCGGTTCCGAAATTTGGGTCACTTCTTAACTTATAGTCACCGATCGTTCGTTTCGCTTCTTCAATGGCACGATCGTCATCTTCATGATTCTTCGTTCGGTCAGGCTTTAAGGATTTCAATGTGTCCCAGTCAATTATCCTTTGTTGTTTATATTGCTTGCGACTGCGATGCCGAGCTAGTAGACGTCGCATTTTTGATGGCAGTTTTCTCTGGATCTCCTCCTCGGTCATTCCCATTAAGTATTCTTCAACTTCTTTCTTAGGTTCTGGTGGCTTTGGGCGTGGTTTCTTCTTTATTACTATTGATCTAGAATAATTATGTTATATAAGATTAAAATTGGTGGAGATAATGGTGTTATATTAATAGTGCGGATCTTTAATTCTAAGAAGAACCAAGGTTCTTCACGAATCTAATTCAAGTGATCTACAAACAAAAAATGTATTCTCTGGAATTCTTATTCATTCTTCATTTTAGCTAAGTTCAAAGGGTGCAGGAAAGCTAGTATTCAGACGTTAGTAGATACCAAAGGAGGAATGCTGTAATCTATCTAACCGATCCAGACAAGCTAGTTCAAAGCATAATGAACAAGCTAGTTCAAAGCATAACATAGAAAGCTAGTAAAGGTTACAAGACCTCAATTTCACTACTAGTAAAAATCATAGAGGATAGCTAGGGCTGTTACATTTTTTTGAGTATGAGTGATCAGAATATACCACGAAGTTGCGCTCGAAATAGTAGTGCTGCATAGATCGCGTGATCAAATGCAGGATATTTCTGTTGGTAACAACTTTTTTGAGTAAAAAACTACAGTTTGCCACTGGTGATCGTTGAATTGTTCTAATTTGCCTCCGATTGCATAAACATAGGAAAACAAAACTTAGACAAAACTTGCGGTTTTTAGTGTTAAAGAACTTAAAATGCATTGATCTAAACTACGGTGCAAATTAATCACGCTTGTAACTCGTTTCTACATTAGTATTTACCCACTGATAATCGATTTCTTTCGTTCATCCTCGCTTGCATTAAAATTTTTAAGTTTTTAAATTTGTAGCATAATTTTTAAAGTAATCTTCCTCAAGATTCTGTTTAGTATACAACTTACCCTCCAGTAAGATCTTCTCTAGCCAACCGTTCTGCAACCTCTTCTTTCAGAAAGTAAAAGTCTTCACTTAACTTCTGTATTTTAAACGACTTCACCGTAATATTTTTCCTATATATTTTCGTTCACAATAAAAATTAGCTGTTATCATTGAAACTATCACTAACTCTTTATCTAGTCTTACCTTACTGCAGTCAATTCGAACGGGAAATTTTGTAGAGGTTCAATAAAATAGTTTACAACTTTTTCCCGTTCTAAAATGCTTTTTTCCACATCAAATTCCAGCTTCCTTCTAACAAGAGCAAACTCTTGATCTAGTTCTGTTGCTAAATCCTCGGTGATTCTAGGATCTAATTCCAGTTCTCTTAAGGTCAGCTGCTGTGCAGACGGCATTGTTTTATTCAGCTTCAAAATATCAAAGAACTGCGCCTTATACACCGACACAACATCAAGGACTTTCTGTTTCCGTTCGTTGGCGATCTTCATCCGACGATCGTAGTCACTTTTCTTCTTCTGCTGCTCCAGCGAAGGGTATGTCGGATCATCAATGTCGCTCACAATCTCTGGCAATTGTAAGGGTAATTTCGTGAAAGGCGCCGGAGGTATAGTTGGTCCATTCCACTTGTAAGAGAATATGTTCCCATCATAACCAATTGAGAACAGGTAGGTACCATCAAAACTTTGTACAATTCTTGGAATAATGCCATTTAGATTGTCGTGCATTGTTAATATCCAGTAGTCGCTAAGATCACGGAAATTTGGCTTAATTGCATTCACTCTGATGGCACCATCTTGCATGCCAAATATTAGGAAGCGATCACTGAAAGCATAGGAAATATAATCCGATATCTGTTAAAGGTAGGAATTGTTCTTACATTTCAAGGAGAGAATGAATCTCAATATCATCACCATCAGCGATTATAGTATTTCTGACAGTTGTTTGACGTCCGGTTGTAACGCATTCGTAGATGTATCCAGCATCGTAGCCTCCCATTGATAGCCAGATTGTGTTTTCCGGAGTGTATCGCAGCCAAAGGATTGGATTGGGGTCTTTTGGTATGTAAAGTGGCTCAAGTTCTTCCTCTTCCTCTGAGTCAGCTATTAGTACGAAAACGACAATTAATTGAAGTTTATGCAAAAATGAAAACAAGGACGAAGGTATTAGTCGGAAGGCATTTCTAGTCTCTATAGTAGGTTGGTTAGTGTAGTCGATCAAAGAAGAAGTTTGTTTGTTAGAACAACTCGACTGTAGTATAATTGTCCACAGTTTGTACAGTACATTCCGAAGCCGAATAATATCGTATCGCATCTCTGATCCGCCTCCACCTATCCTATCCTCTTTTATTCTTTAAGCTAAGCTTACTAGTAGCACTGTGACCTGAAGGGTATGATGAACTGCTGGTGCAAAAGGTGATTCCCAAACTTAGTTTACAAAATAAAGAAAAGCTCGACCGACTTGCCCAACAAACGTCTTGCAAAAGATCTTACCCAAGTATGTTTCCTCATTAATTTCAATTCCAGGATTTTCCTTCCGTAAATTCTCTAAATCTTTCATTTTCCTAGCCCTTTTCGCCAGCTTTATCTTATTCCTTTCTTCAATATAAATCTCCCTTCTAATCGCGCTCTTTACTGACTTAAAAGCGAACGTTTTCTTTGTAATGTCCAATAAAAATGAAGCATCAGTGCCTGGCTGCGGCACTTCAGGCAATGTGCTCTCAATAACTTCGCCACCTGAACAACCCACTACAATTGTACAGGCCTGAAATGTTAATGATTAAGTTGGAATAAAATAAGAATAATTAATAACGCACAATACTTGGATGCCAGTTTATAGCGCGCGGTATCGATGGATACGTTAAGTAACCAATTGGTACTAGATTAACATAATTCGCGACTGGCTGGAATTGGTATATGAACATTGTCTTGTCTTCTCCTGTTGTCACTAGAATTGTCATCTTTGGATTCATAGCCAATCTAGTTATTGGTGCAGTATGGGGTTTTGTAATATCGATAAGGTGGACATGCTCCTTAATTTCATCGCTTTCTTCCAAATCGATGACTACATGACGAACTATTCCATCAACAAAACCAATTAAGATTGAACAGCCAGACTTTGCCACCTTTTAAATTAATTATTAGTTTTATAGATGCATTGTGAATGATATATAACTAGCTTACAGAAGGTGGAAGCCACAGAAGATCGCATCCAGCCACTAGGAATTGTTTCATAAAAAGAAGCTTGCGTTGGGCATAGTCATAGATATGGATTTTTCCTCCAGCACCCAAAGATGCGATGTGCGTTGATATGGTGCTAGCGGCCACTGATACTATTTTGCCACCGTGACATGTAAAGAGTTTCTCTGGTGGATCAGGCTTTTGTTCTGGATTAAGATCACACTTCCATATTCCTCCGCTGCCATCCTGTAATCATAGTCTAACCTAACTCTGATCTTAAAACAAAAGTTGCTACTATAGAAGTACCTGGGCGTAATACTTGTGATCTTCCTCATCTCCTGGTAGAATCTTTATTAAATGCCTTAACTCGCATACTTTTTCGCTGTCACCGATCCGAAATTCATAAATTGGCTCAATTTCAACAAACCGATCATCATCCGGAGGATCAGCAAGCTCAACAGTTTCCCAAAACCAAATTCTAACGTAGCCATCCATTCCAACCGTAGTCACCTCACCATTACGCATTGTTATTTGCGTTATCGGTCCACCATGGCATTGTTTTCGACCCTTCCGGCACACTTCTAGCTTGATCAGTCCAAAATCCCACAGTAGCATATTCCCCCAATCACAGCCAGAGATGACTTTCTCATCCGGCAGCATGTATATCGCAAAAATATCGCTCATGTCTGTTTTGCCGAAACGTCCAATATCACCCTGTAGCTTAAGTCCAGTGAATGTCCTGCACATCTTCCAAAATTTCACATGGCCCAAACCGGAGCTGGTTAGCAACGTGCGATTGAAGGGTGAAAACAAGACATTAAGGACGTCGTTTTGAAAGGATTGCGTTCGCAAGACTATCGACTCTGTCTTCCAGTTCCAGATTGTTAGCATATAGTCTGGATCGCCGGCTTGTGAGGCTAGCAGCTCACCGTCAGGATTGTAGGTGACATAAGTGAAGGACTGTACGGCGCCTTGCTCTAAAACGCCAACACAGTCCATTTCTGGGAACTTATACAAAAAAATTTTTGGTGTCTCGCCATTCTCCGCAACGGTTAAGTAGTTGTACTCCGGATTTGGATTTTTCTAGAAAATAATCTTTGAGCTAATCAACAAATTTAAATATTAATGATAGAAACCGTAACAAATCCCACCCCGCCACCCATTGCACTTCTCCTAAAGGTCATTTCTCTAGTGGATATGCAGAAGAAATGGATAAGATTTCCCGATCCGAACACTAAGTAATCCGGGCTTATCAAACAAAGATTGAAGAATTTCTTGCAGTTGTACCCAAACGAGAAGCTAGAAGGACAATTTAGTTAGCAACAAGAAAGAAGTCCACTGATTGCAAATGCACATACTCAAATTCTAAGATGTTATGTGGTACTGAAGATTTGTATGTCCTCCAAAATGTTGATATGAAATCGTGGGGACAGAAGCACTCTTCATCGCTATTTTCTGCCATTATTAGATTCACCAGATTAGGGATTATTCAAAGGAAAAAAATCAATTTTTGTTTCCTAAACAAGCTGATGAGTTGACACTGAAAATGAAGGTGCTGCTATCGCTGACATTATTTATAAATATATACGTCAACGGTTACTATGGATTCTAGTTAGCTTCTAAAATTGTATGAGAGGATAAGGACGTGGATACATGGATTGTCGATATTTTCATTGAAGTGTCGTTGTTGTCCAAGTATTGCATTGCCAGAACCAGGCGATTTTTTACTTTGGTATGGAAATTGATGAACCAAACTCGAAAAACGACACTTCTGATTCATGTTCGTATGCGTTATTCAAAAGTGGTTTCGCGTTTACAAAAATTGATCAACTTTTCCACTGGGGTACCCTAGAATAACGAGGTAAGAAGCCGAGTTTCTTCGGCCACATGCCCACTCTCCTCCTCCACCACTTAGATATCAGGAACAGCCCCAAGGCAGACATGGTTCTGGAAAAGGTATTCATCTGCCCGGACACAGCTATTATGGTACCCACAGCATGGTGAAGAAGGCAATTAACGGTCGGACTCTAAAAAGACATACTGAGCGCTAAAGGTCTGCAATTGAATTGGCCAGTTCTAAAAGACTTCGTCCTTCTCTGGCCGCTTTGAAATGCTGTTAGAGAATTACTCGAACGTACATAGAAGAAAGGATATTCCCATTCCATTCTGTGATTGCCTCGCAATAGCCAGACAACAAACAAGTCTGAACAACAAAATATTAGTCTTCGTATGAAGAAGTCGATTGTATCAACTTATGTGCTACCACCCCAGGTTAATGCCCCACTCTACACCCAAACAATTTCCCCGCACAATTGGACGAATAAAACCTCAAAAATGAACAAGATGTCTTGGAAGTCTTTATTTAAGAAACGCTATTGTTAAACATAAATAAATTAGTGAGCAGATAAATGACTAAAAACCAAATCGCGTTTACTTAATTTCGTTCATAACCTTTTGGATCTTCAGCGTTAGCAAAGTGACCATCTCCTTGCAGACACCAATTTCACCATGAAGCTCGGTGGATGCCTCTGGATGCTCCTCACAGCTAGTAACAAACAATTTATAATATTTCAAGCTATTCTGCAGATTGCTCAGCTGCATCAGCTTATCAGGAGTAATTATCTTATAAAATAGTCGGCCAATATAGAAGTACGATCGGAGAATGGCTTGCATCTCGTCGTTGGAAATGTTGCTTTGGAGTTTATCACTATCCTTCGGATCCTTGTAGGAATCATTAAAACTTAAAAAATGCTTTATCGATTTATCGCACAACGTATTTATTTTGTGAAGAGCATGTGGCGTTGGTGTTTCATTGTACGGCAGCTTCGATAAAGCATCTAGTTTGATGTCCAGTATAGCTGTGTAGGCTAGCCCACACTCATACCAGCATTCACGGAATATTGAGAGGTAGTATGTGGGATTTAATTGCTTTAGAAGCTCCTCATATTGATCGGCACGTCGTTTTTGCAATTTACACTGGTTTGCTGGGTCATCATAGAAAAATGCTAGTTCTTTGTACAGATCTGCATAGTCAGAGACAATTTTTGCATATTCGCTGGCTTCGGTATCTATAGTGTAATATTCTTTGGATCTGTCCAGCCACATTATAACAAACTGATAAACTACACTAGCATCGTCAAATGTGAGGCAGTACTTGTCTGTAATGCCATCCTCATAAGCTCCGATATCGAGAGTTTCAAATCTCATTGAGGTAGCGGCTTCTTGAAGGTGCATGTTAGTAACATCTGCAAATACAGGATGATGGAAATTAATTGGGTTTCGTTAATGGAATTGAGAAATTTCAATTACCTTTACTCAGCTTATCACCACCCTCGTTAGTTTCATCTTCATCTTCTGCTAGGAGCCGCTCCTTTGATGCTACCAGTAAACCGATTCCGTATTTCGCCCAGCATCTCGCTATATCAGAATACCTATGCTTAAAATTCTCCTGAGCTGCTGCTTTGGCATCTTCCGACATTTCAGGCGTAATCATTTTAGCTTCGTACTCGGCTAGTATATAAGTAGCTGCAGCCAAGTGATGTCGAGCTTCTGTAAATCTGTTTGGTGCAATAAAGTACTGGGATAAAGTAGCTGCATTCAACGCCCAGTCAATAGGGTCATATTCTTTGGATTCCAGTTGCCGCTTTAACGTTCTATTACAGTATTGAGCTGATAGATCCAGTTCACCTAAATGACCAAGAACTTGTGCCATGTAGAAATTGGTCAATGTGTACAGCTTTTCCAACTCTTTCGGGCCCTTGTCCTTCTCAACTTCGTCTGCTGTTCCAAAAATATCAGTAACCGCCATTGCCGCTTTTCCGGTTTCTTGGAATTCTTTGTATAGATCTTCAGCTTGCGTTAAGAACTTTCTGGCTTCCTTATGGTCTTGCCTATTGGACCAGACTATCCCTAGCTCATTCAGTGCTCCCACGTACGGTATAACAGCTTCCGGCTTCAATTTGTAATCTTCAATAACATCCAGGCAATTCTGCAAGTACTTCTGTCCGGTGCTTTCTTCCTCAACAAATGCAGAAACCCTGCCTAGATCTCGATAAACAAATGCAAGAATTACTTTGTAGGTAAATTGATTTTCAGTATTTTCTTCGGAATGAATCGAGTTCTTGAGGTTTTCCATCATTTCAACGAGAACATCTCGTGCCGCGTAATGGGAGCGGTATGGATCTGTCGGCGGATCATTTTTACTTTCTTCGTCGACTAGCTTGTAAGCCTTTTCGAATTTTTCCTTTAAATCACTTAAAGTTTCCTTGGGAACAACCATTTTTCCCGGAATTTATGATAGAGGAGAGGCGGTTTTTCGCTTTTTTGTTCTGACAGTTGCTTGACATATGCGTGAATCAGTAGGAAGTTGGTGACAGTTGCGAAATGGGTTCTTAAAAATGTTTGCGCATTTTAAATAATCTACTGAAATCAATAAAAGTATTTTATTGTGTATTTAATGTAGTCAAATCACTATTTTCATTAACATAAAATAAAATCATTTTATGTATAAAATGTAAATATGTACACTTGTATTTTTATAGGAAATGTAATCTGTTATTTTCTCGTCAGTTGATCTAGGACAATATTGAAAAACCGTTTTAACTGTCAAAAATTAATTTTACGACTAGAGTTCCAGTATTTTGCAAAGTTTAAAAGTGAATTTAAAGATTTTAATGCAGATCGGAAGAGCTATTATATCAGAAAGTGCAGAGAGACAGGTTTGGTTGGAAATGCACTCGGCTTAAAAATTCAACTTCTGTAATGACTGAATGAACGATGCTAGACGATACTGGTAAGTTGAATCCAGGGGGTGGGGCATGGTGGCCGCAGTTTTACAAAAAGATCTTATAACGCTTTGTATACTAGCAAGAGAATACAAAATGAAATCATTAACTGTTTGCAAGACGTAAGTACAACAGCTTATCATCAGGTGGTCAACAAAGCCTACAAAGCATTATCATTGGCCGTTCAATATAACGATTTCCTTGAAGTGCCAGATGAAGCCGAGAGAAGGAAAAAGGAGCATCGAAACGGCTATTGAGACCTTCAGTTATTGCAACAAGTTTCAGTATCCTATTATGATTCAGATATTGTTTACAATACCATCAAGTGTTGCGACAGCTGAGCTAAGTGGTTTTCAACACTACGTCGGAGTAAAACTTGGCTAAGGACCCGTATGAGTGAAGACAGGCTTACGGGTCATGCCCTGTTAAATATTCAAAATTCAGGCTTGTTGGCTAAACAAGGTTTCAAGTAATCTGTTTCGAGTTTTCCATTGAATTTTCCACTTAGAACTCCTCATTTGTTAGGACAACGACTTCTGTGCTGCCACCGCTGGTATCAGCGAACGATTGTAGTGCTCGCTAAAAATTTTGAAACGAAAAACAACGCAAAGGATATTGTGCTAAATTGTGTTCATAGTGGGGTTATGTGGGGCAATTGTGTTAAATTGGGGTTCATAGTGTCATTGCAAAAGGAAAGGCTCAATTCTTTCTAATGATTTGTCGTGGTCGAAAAGGTATTTAATTGCAATCCATTGGCTCACTACAGCAAAATCACAATCAATCTCTTGATTACAGTTAATAGTTTTTATCTCACATCCACTACCACCTCCACTCGCCATCGCGGCTTTCACAAAACTTTTAATGGCGATGAGTACGAGCGCGAACGTTGTAGTACAGGAGCGCGCCCAAAAGCTACAACAATCTGTACTACGCTTAATGAACCTAAATTGTTTTCTTAAATGTGGCTTCAATCAAGCGGCGCTACAAGGTAGAGCTATTCACAAAAGCGAGCGATGAATAAAGCTTTTCCCAGTTTCGAAGTTTGAAATTTGAATGCATAGAACCCTCTTCCAGTCTCTGGAGCTTCGAAATCCACCCCAATCCGAAAGCTTCTAGCTTCCCAGCAAAGGCAATTTTCCACCCCTAAATTCAAGGAGTCGAATTTGTTGTAAAGCTTCATAGTTGCAAAAATATGGTCCCATTTTGGGGGCTGCGAAAAGTGGGGAAATTTTTGCGAACGGTGCCCGTCTTAGCCATTTGCCGTCCACCCGTCGTTAGTTAACTTGTGAATGCTCGAAAGGGGATCAGCCGGTCGCGTAACGAGGCGTCAGTTAAAGCGAATCTGTCCGTGGTCCCAAGTCGGAAGTGCATTTAAACTAGTGCTAGAAAAGAGACCGAAAAAACAAAAACAAAACACGTCGTAATTTCAGCAATGAAACATTTCGTTTCGTTGTCGTCAGTTGCGTAGCGCAATTTTTCTCAATTAAATCTCCGAACTGTTTCGAAAGCGTGTGTATAGTTTTTTGTTGCGTTCATTGCGTGCGTCAAGTAGATCACAGCTAAAATAAAACCGTTACATTTCGAAAATAAAATCTTACAAAGAAGGGAGGTTTCGTTTCGTTATCCGTGCAAGGTGATTGCTAATTACGGGGGTGTGCTGGTGGTTTTTGTGATATATATAAGAGAAGTAAACAGCTGGTTCCACTTTAGCCTTGAAGTGGATGATGAGAGGTTAATTTGCTGCCAAACTTGCTGCTCTAGGGGTGGGCTGTTAATTAATTACAAGCGTATGTGCCGCGTCGACGACGACTGTGTGTGATGTGTGTGCTTCGCTAAAGGTTATGTACATGCTGCCGTTAATTGCCCGCATTCTCCCTTAATGAGTTAAGCTTTTAGGAGGCTTATACAACGTGGAATGTATTTAACGGTATTTTGAAGGAATACGCGCTTAAATTTTGATATTTGCCCCCGCCCCCACCGTGTGCCACAAGCCCCGTGAATACTTGGCCTTAAACTTCTTCTTCTCTCAATATTTTTTATATATTTGGCTGGGCTTAAAATCATTTTATTCACCCGAAGTCAAAACATCAGGAAAAGTGAAAATTTTCATAAAATTTCTTCCATGCGAGAGAGATATGCTCAATGTTACCTTGAAGTGTTAAAAGGAGTGTTTACAGTGAAAAGTTGTGCTTTTTGAAGCGAGCGAGAGTTACCCAAGGATTATCGGGAAAGTTTAAACAAAGTTGAGAAGAAAAGTTAAAAATACAAAAAAGTAGCAGCAGCAAGAGTTTCCCAGGTTTTCTTTTTTAATGAAAGTCAATTTCTTCAGGATGGAGTTCATTGGATTTGTTTCAACTTTTGCAACTCTTTTAGGTAATTGTTTTACATAAAATTGTTAATTGTTTTTGTTAAAGTAGCAGAAATTTATACAAACACCCACTTATCGGCTTTCTCACAAAAAAACACACACACATAAGGACGCTCCATCAAAATCTGAATATTTTCAAATCTTTCACACCTTGGGGTATGTTATTGATGAATTTTCGGCGCTACGCAATAAAACTTCCCCTATGATGTCTGCAAAAACTGATTGCCTTTCTGTTTGCTTTTCACATCATCATCAATCAACTTTGAACAGTAAGTAATTAGAGATGAAACGAATAGATACAATTGATCGATCAGTTGCAGTTCCGCGAACTCTTAACTACCTCTGAAAACCTCTTTCAAGCGACTGTTTCGACAGAACTCGATCTAATACTGTTCTAGAATTAAAAAAGCATTCATAATTTCATTCTATGCACAAAATTGTTGAATTGAAAGTTATTAAAGATGAAGTAGATAGATTTGATCAACTGACCTCCTGCTCCGCGAACTTTTCAACTGACCTCCCAAAACTCATGTTTGAAGCATCTGCTGTGGCAGAACGAAATCTAATATATACCCCGTTTATGACTAGGTTCAACCCAGGTTCAACCCAGTCATAAAAGGATGTCGAGTTGAAACTGGGTCCACTCAACCCAACTCAGCTATCCTAGCTGGGTCGAATTGATAGTTCACCTCATATTTGCGGGTCGAGTTGAAATTGGTTTGAAGTGACATTTGTTTTGTTTGTTTTCCATCCGTGAAGTCCGCTTTCGGCGTTAGTTTTGTGTTCGGTGTTTTTTCGGGCACAGGAACAAAAAATTATATCGTCCTGAATATTTTCATATCTATAAATGAGAATTTCACACAAAAATTTGAGGTTATGTTTTGATATCAGTTCAACTTTATTCCAACCTAAAGTGAACTCAACTCGACATCATATACGATGGTCGAAATTCCATCTCAGCCTCGACTCAAATTTTCAACCTAGGCATAAACCGGGTAGTAGACCTACAATTAAAATACTTTCAAATTTTCATCCAATCTCCAAATTTCTTAAATATAACTTTTCAGCAAGGAACAACTATAAGAATATGCTCAACATTATCGCCAATAACGACTCAACAACTGTTCCACTTCGCTACCAACGAAACAAATTATAATCCATTCCCTCCCTTACCACAAAACCCTCCCCTGTATTAGTGATAATAACTTGGAAATCGCATCATCAATAATCTTGTGTACTTCGTAGTGCAAAACGTCAAACTATTTAAATAAATGAAAGAAGATCTCCTTCCCTCCATAGTTATTAATCCTTTTACACAGCAGCTGGCTTCTGTCGTTAGGATTCTAGTAAATTAATTAAAATTCGTTAATTAATCACTTCACCACTTTTGATGAAGATTGGTGAATCCCCTCCACACAGCCACATACCTAGTCTCTGAAGCCTATACTTCTTTATCCTCTTCTCGCTATCAGAATAGAAATTGGATAGAAAAAGTTTCTTTAAGGAAGTGAGAAAAAGGATATTGGTAAGGAGGAGGAAGAGGATTTTTTCTTAGATTGGAAACGACGTTCTTTTTTAATATTTTGGTTTTTAGGGTTTTTCTGGAGAGAGTGATTTTTATTAATTATATTTTGGTAATTTTTTGAAGGGGGGAGGTGTTAGAAGGAGGTGTTTTTGGGTGTTTTTGGTGTTGAGGTTGTGGCTTACAAAATTTTTAACAAGTGTTATATTGGGTTGGAAAGGATTCTATTAGAGGTAAATTGGCTTTAAATACCAAATCATCGGGGCATAATCTTCCACTAGTTGAATTGGTCTTGACTCGTTGTGATGGTTTCGATCATCGGACGGATTAAGTATACTAAAAATCCAGGAAATTTGCTCTCTTAGAGTGCAGATAAATAATCTTTTTAAAACATCCTTTTATGGGTTTTGCCTTAGGATTGATAACTTTGTCGATCTTTCGATGTTATCCACATTTTAATATCAGTAACAAGATCGTCTTCAAATTTTTGTAGACTGTGCTTGTTTGTCTATTTATGTGTGATCGATTGACATGATGATATATGTAGATGAAAGAAATGTAGTGGGTTCGTTCCATTCTTTATTTGATTGTTGATTGATGGAGCTATTCAGAGATCGGTAGTTGCCACGATGCACTTCTTCGTTTGACTTTAATAGTGATATCCGGGCGATCGAGTTAGGCTAAATAGTCTTTCTATCAGCAACAGATACTGAATTGTATCGTTGATTTCTTATTGAGAAACTTCAATGCGGTCGAAGAACTTCCATTCTGGTCGACTTTTGAACTTGCCTTTCAGTTAGAGCAGGAATTATCAAAACTAGTTATTAAATGTCATTTGAAAGGTAAATGAAAAAGCAAAGCTGGTTACTTCTATGTAGAAAAATTGATATGATCCTGCAGAAATGTTATCCGTGCTTTCTTATTATCGATTTTTAGTTGCAGGACCTCTGCACTCCAGAGTAAAGATAAGACCCATCCGTTATTCGCCTGAAATAAGCACGCACAGCTTCAAAACGCCTGCATGGCATCCGAAACAGGCACGGCATACCTGAATAAAAAAACTTGTTCACACTTAGCGTAAAACAGGCACGTTACGCCTGACTAAGAATTTTACTTTCCCAAATGACGATAGAAGACGCACGCTCATGCTGTTTTAGACTAAAGATTGCATTGGGGCTTTAAAAAATTGTAGACGACAAAGAAAGCTGGCAATTAATAAGTGGTGCTCATAAGTAGTGCAATTAGCATACTTAGTAGACCGGCTCTCCTTCGATTGCGTAGGTAAAGCAGCATCGGACGTAGTTAGTACTTAGTTGGGGGACCGTTTGGTAAAGCGACACTCGCATTTGTAATGGTTGATTACGAGTCTTCCTACTGTAGTTCGTGAACAATATAACATTCCTTCTTTCTTCTGTGTTCTTCTTAGAGACCATACAATACAATAGGGCTGAAACCACATAAAAAGGCGGCCCTGATGCCACATAAAACAAGAAAACAAGGTTCTATTCAGTGGCACTGCGACAAAATTGAGAAGAGCTGGGTTCAAACTGCTTCTCTTAATATAGCTCGGCTTAACCGGTTAATAATAGGGTACCAAAGTTCCGTTTAGGTTGGGTCTTCACCTGGCAGACGGTGCATCTCTTTGTTCACCTGGTAGTTTGGTACTGCTTGCGCCACGGTCTTTTTGGCTGGTTAGCGGGATCCTCTTATATCAGGAGGCATCACACTCCGACGAGGCTGTCTCCTCCTAACCCCGACTGTTGTGGCTCAGCCATCACATTCTATTGACGTTGTTTGATACAAAAATTTCTAAAACTACTTCTCCTTCTCGTTATTTTACATCGTTCTCTCTCAAATAAAAACCAACATTTTTCTGATGCATTGAAATTAGTTTTCAACTAGAACAACCAATACTAAGGTTTATTTATTAGCCAGATCAACATATGATCTTCGGCCAACTTCACATATTGGCGAACTCGTGATTGTAAAACTAAATCGTACTTGAATGGGTGCGTTTCCAGGTTAAGCAAGCGCCTAAGGGATGATTGTTGATACATACGAAGCTCTAAACTGCATTGCATGCTTGTTTGCTCAAACGTAAATCATTTCCACAGCGATAACTTCCACTAAAGGTGATTTTTCACATGTTTACAAATACTTGTAAGCGCACGCTACCCCCTCCGCGTCAATGATTCCGTAAGCTGCTGCAGTGCCTCAATTTGCCCCCGTTTTTTCATACTGTATAGACGTATATGCATTTGCCTAGGAAAAATCAATACTGGGATGCATTATGACTTGAGGTTTTAAAACTGAAAGGTGACCTAGATATGCATCGCAATACAAATGCTATCAGCCCAGTTGCTTGCTCTTCACTTCTTTCAGAAAGTCCTCGAGCAGCAACAACGCAGCAACAACAGCAGCAACAATAAAACAAAAAAGCAACCACTCACCCTCATTCTCCTCCCACTTCATGTCCTCCCCATCTGCCTCGCCGTGCCTCGCCAAACGAAAAATCTGTCTCAGGTTTTGATCCTTGCAGCAGGAGTGTAACCCTTGGGGGTTTCCTGACGAATAGCAACGTGAGATTTCGTTTTGATAAATAACAACATCCCACGTGTTAGACACGTATTAACGAGCAGTATTAATCCTTCGGTGGTTGGCCTAGCAGAATAAGGGTGGGGGCGGGCGGCCGAAATATTACCCATGAAATGTATTCAGGATGCTCTCGAAATAATATTCTTGTTATTTCCTCGATTCTCGCCTCGGTTTGATTAATTGCCGAGGAAATGAGGTTCACCCTTAATTGAGCTCCGAGATATCCTCTCCTCCGGGGCCCCAGAAATGGTTTGGATTTATTTTGAGAATTTTTATTTATTTACCTGTGACCAGCCCAGAACCAGGGTGCGATGGTATTCGATCAATTTACTTCTACCTTGTGGAGATTTATACCTTATTATAACGTAACTGATCCCATTTATAACGGAACAAAAAATGAAAACCAAAAAAGAATATTTCGTATGGCAGCAGGAAGGAGAAGTAGAAGCAGTCTTGGGATTTGGAGTTCTTATGACGATGATTAGCGCCCGATGACGCTCCATCTGATTCCTGTTTGTCAAATTGGATTTGGCCGCATGTCAGTCCGATCGATTGTTGACGTCTTCGTTGATGACTTTTGGTGGCTTCCCTCTGCCCTAGCAGAGCAAAAAATTGTACATTTGTGAACAGGCATTTATTGTGTTACTCGAGACTTCACATGGGCGGTTTGGGGCTCTTTTTATTTTTAGTACAATTCCTGGGGGGTATTTTTATTTTCTAGGACGTGATGGATGAAACGGATTTGGGGTATTAGGCACGTCAATTCTAGAAAATGCCGAACATTTGTAGCTGGGAGATAAGAGTTTTTACTTACCTTTTCATAGAAGCGGAAAATTTCTGTAATTTGTAGGTACGCCGGTTATCCTTATTGATTTATGTCATCATTTGTAGCCTTAGATCATTATTGATAAAAAATATTTGTTTTTTGGGGGGCTTTCTATATGGGGTTGGTGTTTCTTCTTTTTCTTAAATAGCGCTATAGTCCTTGCCCTTCCTATCGTCTCTATGACTTGTTAGCTCTCTCCAGTTTATTTTCCAAATTTGGTATGTCTTCTAGAAAGTCATCCATCCACCCCTATGCCTTGGTCACTCTACCCTTCTATTTTCTGTTGGTCTACAAAGTCTAAACTGCTTGAACTTTTGGCAAAACAATATGACCAAGCGACAACCAAATTGTTACACAGATCGCACCATGTGTGGGCACCATAATAGTACACTATAAGGCTAGACGAGGATAGACTGTGGTAAAATGTGGGCTGGGGTGCTCCAATAAATTTCGACGAATTTCACCTTTGAATTGTATAATATTCTACAAGCTCAGAAATATTGATTTCGGACAATTGTTCCATAGTCAAGCTGTTTTCTTTATAATTGGATTCTTAGAGCGGGTTGAAGGGTGTGCCAGTGAGTCTTGCATTGCTGGAATAACAAATCAGGGCAACAGAGTTGAAGAAATGACAGTTGCACACAAATAAACATTGCACACCTGGATAAGACGTTGGAACTTCTAATTCGAAAACTGCAGTGGTGAACCCAAACCTTCTACATCATCTAACCAAGATAGAGGTCAAGTGGCACTGGGAATTTTACACGTTTCTATTTTTAAGATTTAGTACGAATTCAACCCGTTATTATGTCTGTCAAGTGGATTTTTCTGACACTTGGTTTTATTACCCTTTTATTACTCTTTTATTACTTCTGGATTCGCTATTTAACTGAAAATATGCGGAAACGAAAAAGTATGAAAGGTGGTGAGTTCTCCAATACAATATGTAGAATGAATATTAACATTGGCTGTCGCTTACTACTCGTTTTCCTAAACGGTCCTTCAACTAAGTACTATCCACGTCCAGTGCTGCTTGTCCTAGGCAATCGAATCAGAATCGGTCTAATGCTAAAGGCACCATGCTCACCAAGATAATTTATCGTTTTCTTTCTCGAGTAGCTATTGACACAAAAACTGCTTTACTCGCATGTAAAGTTACAGAAAACCTTTTGCGTCTAGATGCATACGTCCTCGTCTATTACGGGTGCAAAATTGTGCTAAACTATAACCTAGCTGACTTACCTCTTAGCGATCCTTTTAATACTATCCTGAATGCATTTAAAAACCATCCCTTTAATGGAAAAAGTACCACTCTTTCACCACACCACCACCTCAAAGCACCACCTTATCAACCACCCAGGGTCTCACCTATACTGAACACAATAATTGGCCTACTTCAATGATGTAACTTCCTTGATACTTTGTTTTCCAGTCAATATCCTTGATGTCCTTGTTCTAGGTAAAAAACACACCTTCCCCTTTTTTGCCATGCCGAACACGCGTTGCACATACGACCTGTTCAAAAATTGAATCTCATTCCACCTTGGCCTTATATAAGGATTGGTGATAAAAATGTATCAAGAACTGACACTACACGTACCCCAATTCCTACTCTTCGGCCCTCTATGCAACATGCTGGTAACGGCAGTAGTGGGAGTGGTGGCGGGGTGGTTACAGAGCAGCCAGTACTGTTTAATACCCTTCCATACATAAAATCAGTAGTTTTTTCCCGACATGATGCCAGTGCCCTTTTCTCGTCTAAAGCACGAGAAGAAAAAACGACGCTAGAATAAAGACAATATCCCCACCTAGGAAATGTGTCAGCAGGAGCTGGATCTAGCTCTATCCGATAATGGGCACCACCATGCAGCAGCACCTCATCGGAATCCCCTAAAACCCTTAAGCGAGCTTGTATTCCAGCATGTAAGCTTTGTCATTTGCTTGTCAGCTTTGAAGCCAGCGGGGGTGGGAATTAGGGGGCGGTGGTAGCAGCAAAAAGCGGGGAGTTGGTTTTTTCATCTAACGTCAGGACGACAGCGCACAGAGCCTGAATAGAGGAAGGGCGACTTGGCTATGGCATTCTCACGTGGTTCTTCCTGTCGGGTGTACACAAAGGGCATAAAGGTAATACTCCTAATAAAAAACCCTTGAAAAAAGGTTTGCTGAACGGGGAAAAGATTGCGAACAGCGCGCCTGGAGGGGGGTACCAACGGGCGTGGGTGGGGTGTTGGGTGATGAGCAGCATTGGTGATGCTCCACACCTGCACGTTCGGCCTAATAACATCACTAATGGCGTATTTTGATATTGCGGTGGGTTTATTTTTACGATGTTTGCACCTCCCTTAATGGCGTGTAATCTAATATGATGCCTAGGAATAGCGGAGCGAGGGGGCGCAGCGCCAGGCCAACGTCTTTCGAATAAAGTCGTTAAAGGCGACAGGTGAGTGTGTTAAGGGCTTCAGATGTGCTATAATTAAGTTTTCTGGTCGTTTTTAATAACGTGTTACGAGGCTTCTTCGTTTGCCGCTGGCACGTCACCTCCGCGCAAAGCGGAATTTTCGGCTTGAAGTTAATTAAGGGTGAAATTCTGGTGAATGACTTTTGCATGGATTGCGACATCTTCAGCCAGGCTGGCAGGCGGGGGTGGGGGCAGGCAGCCATAAAAGAACTCTCCCAGCGCCAACCGGGACGGAGGATCCCTCCGGCGTACTACACACTTCAATCATGTCGACCGAGAGTGGATGTAATGGGTCCAATCTTGTTTATATCCGGAATGCAATTTCGATTTGCGTATTTCGCGTGTGTGCAGAGTTCTCTCCAGCACACACACAGCCCCTTCCCAATTAGCCCATTTGGGTGGCTCTAGTCGTGGTGGTGGCGCGGCCGTCTATGCAATTTTGATGCAACTGCAATTCGCCCCGCAGTTATGCTGCTGCTTAGGCCCGGCGAAAATATGACAGCATGAGCATTGGGTCGAGGCATTGTTTTACAATAAATATGCAAATTGGGGGCCCGCGGCTGCACGCTCTTAGTACGAATCCGGCTGGTGGCGGGCTCGCAGTGCACTTCTCTGCTTTTAATTTATTCTGCAGCAACAAGATTTATCTAATTTAAATATTAGCATTATCCTGCACAAAATTGACTGTAGTGATTCTCGAAATGGGCCAACTTCATGGTCTTCAAATTAAATTTCACTGTTAGTGGGGAATTTTGGGGCTAACGCAGATTTTGCTATAAGCGACCGCACAGAACCCACCACACTCTCTCCGCGGCAATGGTGGCCTTAATTCTGCTTTCAAATTCTGCTTTCGCTCGTGTTTATTAATTATGCGATTTTTAATTCAGTGCGGGCTTTAGTCTGGTGATTTGAAAATGACTGTTAATGTGTGCTTGTTATATGTTTTATTACAAATTATTATAACGGTTGTAATTTCGGGGCTGGGTGGCAGCTATCGGATGGCTTCACGATAATTACCCCATAATTCACGCAGCCGATGGGAGTCGCAATTACCTTTGAAATTAGCTGAATATAGTTTAATTGGTTTTGAATGGTGGCTTTTGATTTGGGTCATAGTTCGTCGATATGAATGGTTTCAATTTTTATTTTAGAACTCAAATATTTGCAAACTCGTAATTATTTTATTCCAGTGAAACTGAAACTATTAATTATGAATTATGAAATATCAAAGAGATGTATTCAACCCTTGAAATTGTAGATCTTTATTCTTCAAAGCGAAATTGTATCGTTTCAGTGGACAATTGTGGTTGATACAGTGATAGATGAACGCTATGTTGAAAACTAATTTTGTTTCAAATGAAAAACCGCGAGCCCGCATTTTGCATATCCATGAGATTCTTCTTCTTCTTCTTCTTCGATGGCTCTACGGCCCAATTCGAGCCTTGGCCTCCTTCAGCTTCTTCCTCCAGACGTCTCTCTGCTCCGCAGCTTGTCTCCAGTTTCTCGTGTTGAGCAGTTTCGCTGCATCGGTCTTAACATTATCTTCCCATCTTGACCGTGGTTTGCCAACTGGTCTTTTGCCATCTGGTAGTAGATACAGGGATTTTTTTGGTATCCTTGAGTCATCCATTCTTTGGACATGACCGGCCCAACGTAAACGCAGTAGCTTGGCATGGGTCGAAAGTTTACATTCTTTGTATAAGTCGTACAATTCGTGATTGTAGCGTATTCTCCATGCACTGTCTTCATTGATTGGTCCGTATATCCTTCGGAGAACCTTCCTCTCAAATATATCCAACTTGTCGGCGGATTTTTGGGAGATACTCCATGCTTCACAACCATACGTAGCTACTGTACGTATGATGGTTTTGTAGACTCTTATTTTTGTTTTTCTGTGGATGTCTCTGGATTTCATTACTGGCAGTAGTGAGAAGTATGTTCTGTTTGCGGCGTTTATTCTTCTTTGTACGTCTATCATTTCATTGTTGTCTTCACTGACTGTGGACCCCAGGTAGTTAAATTGGCTTACCCGTTCGAAGTTATATTCCCCCCAGGTGGTATTGTGGTTTCTTCTTCTTCTTTCCACCCTTGACTGAATTAGAATCTTGCTCTTGTCTGCATTTATTTGCAGCCCTATATGTTTTGCTCCATCTTCTAATTCTGTGAATACTTCTCTAAGGTATGACAGTGATCTGGCAAGGCAGTTTATGTCGTCGGCATATCCTGCCAACTGTTTTGATTTGTTAAGCAGGATTGCGTTCGCATCAATGTTTACTTTGCGAATTACTCCTTCAAGGCAGAGATTAAATAGCATGGGTGCCAGCCCATCGCCCTGCTTTAAGCCTTGCTTGACTGGGAAGGACTCCGTCAATTCTCCTTGTATTCTGACTGCACACCTTGTATTTTCCATTGTCATTTTAGTCAGTTTCACTATCTTTAGGGGTATGTTTAGGTCCAGCATTGTCGCATACATTTTTTCCCTGTCGATGCTGTCGTATGCTTGTTTAAAGTCGATGAAAAGTTGATACACGTCGATGTTGTATTCCCAGCATTTTCGGAGGATTTGCCTTATTGAAAAAAGTTGATCCATCGTTGACCTATTTCTTCTGAATCCAGCTTGGTATTCACTTATTACGGCTTCTGCATAAGGTTCCAGTCTGGCCTTAATTATATTGGTCATTATTTTATACACTGTGCTTAAAAGAGATATGCCTCTGTAATTTGCACAGTTGAATCTATCTCCTTTCTTGTGTATTGGGCAGATAATGCTTTGCTCCCAATCTTCAGGCATTTTTTCGTTCCTCCATATGCAGCATAGTAATTCATGTATAGCTGCTGAAAGCGGTTCGCCTCCTTGTTTGATCAGCTCTGCTGGGATGTTATCAATTCCTGGAGATTTGTTATTTCTTAAGAGTCGTATGGCACTTTGTACTTCCTCCAGAGTGGGTTCGTTTGTTTCTCTGGTGTCATCGTTATGTTGTGGACGGGGTTCTGGTACGTGTCGGATGCTCTCGTTTGCGTTCAGCAGCTCGCTAAAAAATTCCTTCCATCTTTTCTTTACATCTTCGCTGCCTGTAACTATAGTGCCTTCTTTCGTTCTACATATACCGGAGGAGGGTTTGAAGCCTTTCTTGAAGAAGTTTACTTCCTTATATGCTTCCCTGGTTTTGTTTCGGGCAAAGTTTTCCTCTGCTCTCAGGATGTAATTGTTGAGGAATTGCCTTTTCTTCTTCCTGCAGATGTTTTTTGCGGTTCCATGAGATTGACTGCCCTAAATCAACACTTAATAGTCGCTCGTACGAAACTCAACGAATTGCATATGATTTAGAGGAGTGCCAAATTAAATAAGTAGAGTTATTGACGAAGTAGTTCGTCATCGACTTATTCACTTTAATATTCATCCAGTTTTAGTAGCCCAGAAGTAAGCGGTACTAGCTGCAATTTCAGTGATCGTGCGCTTCACTCCTAGCTAGAGGAATGATCCTGTACCCTTTTCCTCCTAGATTACTCCTTCCATCTTAACAGAAATGCTTTTGATCATTTTTTGTCATCGGCCATAGTATAGTGAACACAATCGGTATTTTTCGATCACCAGCATTGGTCGCTATACAATTGGGCCAAGGATCGATCGCTTTCAGACACTTTTGATGAATAATGCTTCAATAGTGGATCGAGAAGATCGTTGATGAGATTTTGCTTTCAATGCCCATAACTCTACCGCATAGCTCTTCATAATTAAAGCTAGCTACTCGGAAGTATAGATCAGCCTCCTCCAACCTGGTTTTGTTCTTACCTTACCATAACAATTTAAGATCTTCGCACAACCCAAAACAGATAAAGGTGCTACAATGGAAAAGTTATAGAAAACGGAAACAAAAAAATCTCAACATAAATAAAAACTATCAAAATAAGTAACGATCGGCTTCAAGAGGTTCCACGAAATTGATCAATAGAGTTGATGAACCTGGCTTTATCATCTAGCACCTGCAACAAAACAGTAGATAATGAGGATCTTGGACCCGGTGAGGATGACAAACATCGATCATGGACAAGATCGGTACTGTATAACTGCACACAATATTTCGACGATCCTATCCTACTATTTAGAGAAGTAGCAGACAAAAGAAAAAGATTGATTCTGATCGATATAGCACCCCTTCTTACTTAGTTGCTTATTCAGTGGTCCGGGTCTCTCACTACTCTTTCTTCAACTGATCGCGATCTGCCAGCGGCGTCTTAGCTAATATGAGTTAGCTGTCTAGGGCTCCGGAGTTTACTGAGCTTAATGCTGAGGACATTGCTATGTTATTGTAAAGTCTCTGGAATCATCCTCCCTTACATAAGGAGTCTAAATTCTCCAAAGGACTTTGCTCTTGAGCACGGCTAGGAAGTGAGGTACTCAAGAGGATGTGTATATTGATAAGACCATCCCCTCATCAGAGGCAGTTAGGAAATGTTTCCTGTAGGCTGCGCGGGTGCGCGGCTGCACACTAATATTTCGAGAGTTGCGCAGTCGCTTTTCTATTCTGCGCACAATGGGCTTATCCGCCATTTTTTATTTCATTTTATAAAAGAATTGCATGTAAAAGTGGCAAAAATCCATTTCACCTTTGCTTCTGAAGCACGCTTGCTTGTGCGTTTTGTCATGCCTGTACCTAATTAGAGACGGCAATCTGCGAATGAAATTAACGTAAAAAGTTTAATTGTTTACGTTTTCCAGCAAAGCCAGAAGCTACTACGTTAAAAAATTGCTGTTGTTATGGTATTTTGGTTCTTTTGAATATCAACTTTCTAATCAAACGTTGTTTATTTCGTTTACAAGCATTTCTAGAAGAATTTAAACAAAAAAACTTTATCAGAAGTGCTATCATCCCACTCAGTGGTTATTTTTACAGCGTCCCACACACAGTTTTAGAAGTACTCGGTCGTGAACATAGGATGGCTTTGGAGTGTACGTCAGGGTATTAGATAAAAGTTCGTGCAGTTGATCGCAGGCATTCTTGAAGATAAGAAACACATTTCTCCATAGAACATTTCTCTAAAAAACTTCGTATTTCAATTTCGCAAGATTTAATCAACATTTTCCATCAGTTGAAGTTACTTTCAACTTGAGTTAATGAAACTGGACAGTTGCCATTTAACATCTTCAAGTTGTCTCTGCCGCTGCTATAATAAAGCTCGTCCACTAACGACATGAAGTACCACTCGCTCATTTCTGGCTCTGATTCGATGGGCATTTGACGGATACAATTCCGGTGGACCTAAAAATTGTATTTGCCCCTCGACGCCGGTCGATCTCTTATGAAAATCATGACCAGACCCACCAGACACACAATTCAATTCGATTCGATATTCAAATCGAAACCCCAATGCATGCGAGAGAGTTCAGAATCAAGCTGCATTCAGCCATTGGAACGACATCGGTTCGCCCCCGGTTGCACAAGTGCAGTCCCTCTCCAGTGGCAATTGTCCACCTTTGGCACCGCTGTAAACCCCCCAGAACGTCGGCACTGGATTGAATTTTGCATATCGATTCTGGTGCGAACAATGAAAAACTTGGATAACATGATAACATCCACCACTGCTGTCCCAGCTCGATTCACCCTTATTTTGTGTGCTAGAAAGGCAGCTGCACGGGGCAAGCAACACCAGGGTGAAAAAGGGTTAACTTTTAGGGATGAACCTTTAACGTTTCTATTTGAATGGTCAGCGGTTTCACCTGGGGCGGAGGGACTAATGGCGCACGGTGAGCTTGTGGAATTCCGAGTGAATAAATTTGGAACTTTTGGAATCCGGTTGATAATCAACTAATTGGAAAAGTGTGAGTGCCAAAGTTAAGATTGACGTGTTTTCGGGGGAAATGTAAAATTGAATTTTCAAAAACTTCCCTCTCCGCTTAATTGCGTTCGTTTTATGGCGCGGTGAATAAGGGCCATTCACTAATTAAGGATTCGTTGATTTGCGGGGGAGTATAATGCACGGTGTTATCAGCGCTGGCTTATGGGGGGCTATGAACAGTTTCGCGTGCCTAATTGAAGTTAAGTAAACAATTTAGAGAAAAGGTTGGACATGGGGATAATGGGCTAGGAAGCCGTAGGGTGATCAAGTGGTTATTAAGGAGGCGAATGCTGTATTGTCGTGCTTTTGTTTTTTTAGCACAGGTGTTGATATTTCGCCTCCCTTTGATTACTTATTAAGTGTATGACATTTGAGATAAATGGCAAAATTAAGCTCATATTTGTTTAGTTCGGTGTAAGAGGGCAACTTTCGAACACTAGTCCTAGTAGTATGAAATATCGAATCCATGTGTAATCATAAAGCCCTCAATTATTCGTCATGTCGTACGTACGTCATGATACGAGGTTTAGTAGCAAGCTTAATTCAAAAGATGGATAGTGGTCTCAGATTGTAGCCCTATTAGGTTAGGCATCTTAACTGCTGCTTTCAAGAAGAGGTGTTAGCTGTAATGTAACGCTCCTACGAGCACTTAAGATGCGCTGACTTCTTTGAGAGGCTTGGGACTGCCAATGTCCTCTTCATAAGCTAGGTGGTCTAATCAATTATATTTGTTGGGTTGTAGTGGCTACGACAGGATTGAAAAACTGGCTGTCCAGATGATCTGGTCATATGGAATCCATATGCACGTTTATGCAGTGACGTCATCGGTTTGTTGCTTCGAAGACCTTAAAGCACCCTTAAGTTCTCAATCAAAACCACCGAGTTCCACCCAAGACTCCCCCAGAATTAAAGCCCACAAGACACACTAACCCTCCCCTGCCAAGTTCACTTAATTTTACACAGGTGGCGCTCACACAGCTCACCGCCAAAAAGCTCACCTCGCAGGTTCTTGTCCCGGAAAAGGTTCAAACCCAAGTCCCCAACCGATGACGTCACTGGTCTCGGAGAACTGTTGCTATACTGCTTTTGGACCTGATATCGCTTTGAAAAAAGAGGAATTATTAAAGCATTACAAATGAAATAAACCCATTCTTAGGACTGTATGATTTGATACCAATCGATAATTTGAAGTATGTGTCTACAAAATATCCTGTTTACTACAATTTTATTTACAAACAATTTCCTCCCCAAATATATATTAAAAACTTCTTGACATGCATAAACTGAAATTGTGTATTAACCCTATAAATCCAATACAAACAAATCTGTAAATCCCCAGCAAACATTTCCCTTCTTAATTCAATATCTTGTTCATATTTCACCCACAAATTTCGTATCGCAAATGTATTTATATTATAAATTATTTATTTATCCCCATTAAATCAACCTGTAGAACTTTGCCCCACAAATAGCCAAAAAAAACAAAGAACTTTCATGCTAAAGCCTCTCCCTTTCAGTATATCCTAAAAAAATAGCAGGATTATCGAAAATCCTCTTACCCAATCACCATCGCAGTAGCCAATATCGGGCAGTTTTTTAAGGAAGAATTTCCTTCCTATATTTTTGCCGTTTGTTATTTTTGTTCCTGTGTCAACAAACAAATTCCTGCATAATTTTCAGCTTCATATGAAATTCTGATGTCGTTTCCTAATCGAATTGCATAATACCCCAGAAAAGGCGAACGACTAAACAACGACGTTGTCCTTTTGCCCTTTCAGCTGCGAGAGCGGAATCCCATCGCATTTCTGTGTCAGGATCAATACCGCCGACCCACCAGCAACAAATCCTTGCCTCCATCAGGACTTCGATCAGTTTTAGTCTCAATTTTTTGTATTCTTCTTCTCCCCCCTCCATTCTTCAGTTGGTTCTGTCAATGTGTCCCTGCAAAAAGAAACTTACGACGTATCCTATAAGTCACCACAGGACAGAACAGAATCCGCACCATAGAAATCCTTTCCCCGTCCGTGTGTAAGAATTTCCGTCCTTACTACGATTCGACTCTTGACTATGGCTCATCTTGACAGGTCCATCCCCACCCAATTTGCGAGTGCCGAAAGTATGTAGTTCACTACTTATTGTTATGCAATCGTTATGTTTTCGTATCGTTCACGGAGAATGGCTGTGCATATGATCCCGGGGATAATAAATTAGAGAAACTGAGGCCATGATTTACGAGGTCCCCTCGCTCCGGGGGAATGCACTTCTGCGGATAATAAGAGGAGCTTGAATTATGCATCTGGGAGCAAAGGGGACTGGAAAGCACTTAAGCAATCTTGGTGCTCCTTTGCATGTGCTCGAGCTGTCAATATGTATTCTGCTAGTGTGTCATTTATCTTGACAACTTCATTGGGCGGAGTGGATGCCTGATGTTCTAGTGCTCTATGGCAGCACAGGAATCTCGAATGTTTTCGTAGTTATTGTTGTGAGAGAATGCACTAGGTTGGATTGCATCATTAGAAGACATATTTAGATAGGAAGGAGGAATTGAGATAAATACAGTGATTGTTTAAACCGCAAACAACTCAAAATGTGAGCAAAGATGCAGCCACAGAAACAAGCTACAAATGCCTTGTATGTTTTGCAGAAAATCATTGTGATTAAGTTTACGTAGGAGAATATAGGCGATCCACAGTTTATTTCCATCGGAATCGGACTCTGACTACATTTTTGACTTTCCAAGTCCGAATTTCGTATGCTTCTGTACACTGCTTCTTCTTCGGTCTGCTCTTTGTCTGATTTTGTTGCGGATTCCAATCCAGCGCATCTCTAGCTATGCTGTCGTTTCTCTCCAAAAGCATAGCCAAACAGTTCAATGATCAAAATGTTCACTGGTGCGACGTTTGATCATTGTTATAGTGCTATCTTTGTTTTATGGTTCGTCTACCTGATTTTATGTATCCTTGTTAACTTAGGCTTTTACTCTGTTTTTTCCGGCCCTGTTAAGCTTTCTTCAAGTTGACCAGTTGGAGTGCGACAAAAGCTCTTCATTTTCTTCTTTAATTGTTACAGTGCCCACAAGTATTCGGACCGCCATTGGGACCTATTGAAACTCTTGACCCAGGATTGTCAGATTTGTTGATCAGACCGCTTGAATACATGCCTGGACATTTGTTATTTAGACTAATCTCGACTAATTCTTAACTTCTCTTAGGTGCATCGCAGGGCAGCGCTTTCATAGCTGCAAATGGTGCACTTGCATCGGGCGCGATTGGACGGGGGCGCAAAATGGCTGAGGAAGACGTTCGATATAAGTGATCCTAACAGAAGTTACGAAAGATCCTCTGCGAGGCTGGAAAGATCGCCAACAGTGATCCACCAACCACCAAAATTAAACAGCGGGTCGTATCAGATTGTTCTGTGGCAAACCTTTTTACAGTGGAAGACAAAATCAATCGTAGAAATGCCAGCTGACTTGCTTACGATCTTTAGGATATCCCCGTTGCTGCCGGATCGAAATTTTTCGGGTTTATGTTGTACGACTGACAGCCTTTTGGAGTAAGGCGTCAATCGTGACACTCGATTCGGCATCTTTGTTGACATGCCTTTTGGTTAAAGCAATTCGTCTATACAACACACTATGAAAACCATAAAATATTATTTGCTAATCCATCAAAGCTGAAATCCCTCAAAAAATGGCCAACCAATAAAACTCCACACACGACAAAACAATGTATCGATTAAAAATTGATTGGGGAAATCAGTTACCGTTATTGTGATCCGATCCACAAATCAGGAAGGAGCACACAGCACTCACGAATGATGGATGCCGGTCATTGTTTTAGTTAATCACTTTTTGAAATTGAAATTCCACCGATTACAGTAAATCTCCCGCCAGGATCAATCCCTGTCCAAATTCATTTTAACTAAATCCCCCATTAATGTATCGACTGGATTCATAGGAGCCGCCTTGACAGCGATATATCACCCGGAGGGACAGGCGGAAGGGATTACGGAAAGCACGAAATCAGCGATATCCCAACGAAAATTGATAGCAGGCCAATTTTCACCGGCATAAGGAGAGGAGGTCTACGACCAGGATAACGGTAACGGCACAAAAAATGAGTCTACCGCCTCATAGGGTATATATAGGTTGTGAAGGAGTGAAAGGATTAAAATTTTCTGCCCTTGCAGACTGTGGAGAGGAGCTCCAGCAGAAACAATTACCTTGTCTGGATGTGCATGTGTGAGTGTGCGGATGAGGTCGGAATGCTCGTCGCAGTTTGTTTCGTTTTCAGTTGTTTTGGAGTGGAGCTAAAGTACGAGTGATACGTGCACGTCCTTAGCAGAATGTCACAGCCGCAGTGCAAGGAGCCACTCACCTGGTGGTGGTGCTGGTGGTGTAACCTGAACTCTCCGTGCCCGCAGCGCGTCTGAACAACGGGGCAAGTTTCGTGGTTTCCGCAGATTGCACTCGACGGAACTTAGCCTGGAAGGGATAAGGAACAGAGGAAGGAACAACAGTAAAAGTATCCTTAACATATTCTTATCGCCAGGTCTTAAGGGAATTAGTTTTGTGGTTTTTCGACCCGACCGCTCTCCCACCCCGTCCCGCACTACCGCAGTGGCAATCTCTTTGTTTCCGACCGGAGTTGTTTTCTTAAGGGTGAAAATGCATCTAAAGCACGTTTCGGATTTGGGCAGCTCCTTAAGCTACCCTCCGGGAGCTTAGCAGTCTCCTTAGAGCTAAGGCGACTACAGCCGTTGTATCTATCCATTCTCGGTTTGCCTTGCGGTTTCCTCTAAGGATTGTCGCTAGCAAACCGAACGAACTCTCCACGTCCAATGCTCGAAAGCTTAGCCAGCCACTCGACGTCAGGGGCGTAGTATGTGTACGGTTTCGTCCTTTCATCCTATTTGCCGCATCAGTAAATTAAATAGAACATAGTGGTTGGACTTTAATCCTGCTGGGATGGATTTTAATTTCAGAGCAAATATTCTATTGAAACTTCGATGCCGCCCCCGCGCCGCCGTTCAACCCGATCCGGCCGCAAAGTTAAGTGGTTAAACTCGCTTTAATGGGAAATAATTAAATAAGGGAGGCGAATCCGTCGTGTTCGGGACATGTTTCCAAACAAGCTGTAATTCACTCATCAAAGCCAGCCTCAGTTTGATGTTGAATTTTCACCCTTCAATGCCCTGTAGACCTTGCCGCCCCGTCCACCCTCCACTCTTTTCTCCATGGAGACGCAGGCGGGAAAAACCCCAGAATTACAGTCCGCTCGCGAAATATTTATTTCTCCTGCACCCTTAACTGACCGCACCGAATTGCTTTTGGGGGGTTGTTGTGCCTTGAATGATGAAATTTACTTCGCCCTTCCACCTCGCACGACCCCTGTAGATGCAGTGGCCACAATACTCACATGGACCAGCGGGGTTGAGTCACCTTTCGACCTACACTAAAACCGTGGGTGGCCTGGGAACTGGGAGTAGTGGTGGGGACGTTACTTCTGTGGTGAGCGTTTGGGGGGTACATTACTGAATGAAAAGTGCGCAGCAGTTACCCTATCCTTTCATAATAGTGAACTTTTATGGCGGACGGTTACGTACAGCCCCAGCAGAGGAAAATGATTTATGAAGCCCTGTGTGGAAGCGAAATGTAATGACGCACTTTTCAAAAGTTTTTTTATGGTTTCTGCAATTACATAGAGGAATTGTTGGGCTGTGCCGAGGGCCGGGGGAGGGGCATTCCGGGGCAGTGAATAACGATGGCTTTGTTTCATGAACCTGGGAGATCCTTGTTGACATGAAACTATTCTGTACGGAAGGGATATTTCGCTGAATATTTGATTTGTGTGCCTTCGCGTCTGGCTTAAATGTCAAGTAAACAATTTTTGATGGCATTTTTGGTGTAGTAAATCATGGCATAATATTGTGGCGTTTCCTCAGTGGGGGTAGTAAATGCCATTCATAGGGGCACCGGGGCGGAACATTGCGTTTAGATTTAATAGAATTTTGTAGTAGAGTTTGTCTAACTGTTTGTTGTACCTGCCATCGGGGAATGAGTCTGGGATTTACTCAGTGTTCGTACTTGTCCTGTCACCAGGTGGACGTATAAGGCTTAAAAGCGAATTAGGTGGATGGGATGCCCAATCGTCGTTGCCAAACGTTGTGCTTAGGAGTTTGAATTCAAGGTGTGAGTCAAGATTATCTGACAAAGCTCACCTATTTCCACTTCGATTCTAACGTGGTACTGCGTCGATGTTGACTTCCCTTTTGGCATCTTTTGACTTATCCTTTGGCTCCTCGGACCTTTGGCAATTTTCTCATTTCGATCTTCTGCCCCAAACAATACAGCTACGAAGAGAGTTGTGTCACTATGTGAAAGTCAACTGGATAGGACGTACTCGCTCCTTCGTAGCCACTGACTGGGACTTGTGTTGTCATGGTAATAACCCTAACTTTGTCGCAATCTACGTGACATTGTTTGTTTATTCTTCCTTCTACGAAATCTAGAGTGAGCACAAGAAAGAAGGAATTTTGTCAAAAAAAGGAAAACGAAGAACTAAGGGGTAGACTCGAGCCACAGACCTCGGGAAAGCTTCTCGGCAAAAGTTACATTCTTGTTCGAAAACTCTAAAAATAACTCAAAACCCTAGAATAACTAAAATATTTCTAAATTTGTCCATCAATAACGTATTTTTATTTATTTCTTCCAGGTAAGCCTCATCCGGTTTTGGGAATGTCCAGCAACGAAGCTATTTTTAGAGAAGGGTAAATCCGGATACTCTCGTCTGCAAATCCCAACAAAGCATGCTGAAAACGAAATGAAATAGAAAAATGGAAATCAGATCTGTTCAATTTCTCAAAATTTAAACTGATTGAAAAGTCTAAATTCCTAGCATTGTGTGTGTGGGAGCACCCCCGCCCCGAGAATAAAATTGGAATTTCGTAATTTATTTCACAGCGGGATTGTTTGCCCGAAAACTTCCACCGCAGCCAGCAATGATGATTTTTAAGATTCGAGCACAATCGATATCTTCATCATAAACTTTCCGTTTTTGTGTGTTGTTGTTGTTTGATACAATACCAGGAGGAAGACGTCAGCTCCAGTTAATCAAAAGGATACAATTTTCTCTTTGAGTTAACCTTTATCCCCAATCCGATGTTGGGATATAGGCTCGTTGCGGGGGGGGATAGGCCCAGGGATCGACCTTGCCCATCGGAAGCCCGACCACCCGTCAAAATCGAATTAAAGTTTCCATCGACGTGTACTAGACGCTGGAGGTGAACTTCTGGAATCTATATCAACCTATCCCTATCGCATAAAGTTCTTCTCCTCTTTTGGAGAGGCTCATCGGATCAATGAGGATTTGAAAGGATCAATCGATTTTTCTTTCCTTCCTTATATCGGATAAAGTCCTAAACGGGCCACAAGTGCTGATGCACCACCGATGGCTGCCGGAGGGGGGTGTGGGTGGTGGCAGCAAACACCATCATCAATTTCACTGAGATCGGGTGAAGGGTGTTTAAAAGTCTCGAGCTTAAGAAGGAACAGAAAAAGGACCTCTTTAGACCTTTTAAGACGGATGGATATCCTCGAAGGTTCAAGATGGCTCATGCCTTAAGCACTGGATGCACTTTAGCTCTGTGTATGAGTGCGCAGTATGTCATCCGCTATTCAGAATGCGGATGAACAAGGCGAGTGACTGTGCAATTATCTGGAGACTCCTCCTTGGAATTTGCAGAATTATGAAATTCCCGAGTCTCGCTCGAAAGGATTTTCTTGTCTCTCAGCCCTTGTGCCGCTGTGCCCCATTTCCATGTTTTAAGCAACAGGAGCAGTCCTTCCTTCCTTCCTTTTGATTGTTTGAATTCCCGATATGAACAGATGCTGATGCTGCTGCCGCTGCTCGGAGGGGCTAGGGGGGACGGGCGGCTAAGATCGCAGCTCAGTTTATGTTTGTGAATTCAGTTATTGTTGAATTTATTATCCTTGCAGCACCGAATCCTCGTAACGAACGAATCCTCTGTGCAAGTGATGATCTTCGTTTGTTTTACGAGAATTAAACAGGCAGGACTTTGAATGCCTGTTGTCTGTTCATGCTTTATGGTTGTGTCTTTTCCCTGCAGGCAGGGAGGGAGTGGGAGAGGGTAAGGATATTTTTACGTTGTTTTTGTAGCTGCATTCTTTAGGGAGGATATAATCTTAAGTAAGCAGATCTTTTACATAATCCGACTGGAGGGGGTTTTGTGTGAATTATTTTGATTTTAGTAAAGAATTTGAAGTAACAGCCAAATTGTTGTTTTGGTTCTATTATTTATTTACTACTGGTGACCCCAAAATATGATCACGGTCATGAGACCTGTTGGGATAGATCGTGCGCCTTTTCATTTCCTCCGAAGCTATGATGCCTCGCGATCCAAACATTAATGTTTTGATTGTGAATATCGACCATTGGCAGTCCTAAAAGACAGCCTGCCTATCAGAGATCATAAACACTCGCTTGTTATCTTGGACCTTTATAAAGTTTTTGATTGTTCATGCCGATATAGCGTCCACCTCTGCTTAAAGGACAGGCACTCACACCTTTCTCTGTGATGGAGCCACCCATGTGACATAAGAAACATCCTGTGGTAAAGGGGAATCCCAAGCAAAACTCTCTTGAATGTTTCCGGGAAGGGACTCAAGGCTGGTTGGTTGGTTGTAGTGGCGAGGTCCAAGTACTCTGTGCTGACATTCTCATGATCACTAGGCTTTTAACTACGGATTTTAGATCCACTTTGTATCATTGAAGAACTATGTCAAGTTCGTTGGATGCTCCGCTGGTAGGTCTTCAAGCTCGTTCAGTGCGTGGCTGCCATATGACCTAGACCTGGCTAGTGTGGGACACGGAGTGCACAACAGTTTCTCTTTCATTTGCATCCATCTTCTATTGACCAGTATCTCGTATAAACAACTTTTGCTCTAGCTAGGATCGTGGGGATAGCTTTAGGATATTGTACCCGTGCTGCATATTGTTAGTTCTGACCGTTGACCAAGCAAAAGAAGTTAAGGTAAATATTTGTTGTTAGTGAATTGTCGCTGAGTTTTCATCCATGTTCGAACCCTACCGTCCTAATTCATCAGGTCTATCGTTCCGGATTTTCCTACTTGAAGATGGAAAGGTACCAAACTGAGCAGAGTCTCTAGCGTTCGTTGCAATAGACGAGATATCAAAGCTTTTCACCAACAGAGCTTTTTCAAAGACACACGCCGAAAAGCTAAGACAAACACCGAACACCATCCATGACTTCATTGGTCTCGTACCCTCCTAGCTATACTACTGCAATCAAATAAAAAAAATCTCACACCCAATTTGACAAGATATCTAAAACCGCGTTTGCATAAATTTTTTATTAGCTTCCAAAAAATCCGCTTTTTATAATTATGTTCACCCTCAAAAAAAGTGTAATGAAAACAAATGAACATTAATTAATTTTCATTTATGAACAAAACAGAATCATTAACAGAAATCAAATTAATTAGGAAACTACAAAACAGCGCAAAAAACGAGAAGGGAAAAAAATCCAGGAACCTGATAGCATATCTCTTTTGTAAACAGAATCCAATCCCTTAGTTTATCATAAAAAACAATTAGAAAGGACCACGGTTTTGGGTTAATTTAAGCCCAAATTAATTGTTACCATCGAAAACTCCATTAAAATCCTAATTAACAAGTTCCTAAGCACAAAAGAAAGAGATGAACGGAGTAACCCAAAAGTTTTTTTTTTTTATTCTGGGTCCATACTTCTGCCTCTATTCTTTCTTCCCTTCTCGACCGAAGAGACGGCCAAGGGGTTCCAAATTAAACCTAATCTAAATGTTTAATCACATTCCTGTCATCACCTCGCTTCCTCATTTCAAAAAAAAAAACGAAAAAAGGGGGAAAAAGAATGAAAAACGTCGTTGAAAGGCTCAAGGAAAACAAGGATACATACCAGCACACTTTTGTCCTATCGCTGAGAGACGAGTCCTGGAGCAGCTCACAGTCGGGGGTAATTTTAAATGAATAAAAAAAAATGTGCGGAAGGAAAAACTCAACTGGCCGTGAAACAACGCCGCCCCCGCCTCCCCGAGCACAACCACTGGAATTAACCCATTTCGTTGATTGCTCTTTCGCCACCCCCATTTCCGGGGCTTCTCCTGGGCCCGTGGGCTTTTTCCAAGTAATTATCGTCAAAATGAAATTCTAGGAATTCCCACGACATTTCAAATTAAAAAGAAAAAGTTTAACCGACCCGCAAAGCTGGTTATTAAAATAATTTCCCGGGCATTTATTTCGCCCCCTGCGCCCCTTACCCCAGCGCCACCACACGGCTCACGGCACACTTCTCGCGTTCCACATTTTCGCACAGCGGCACGGTCCACGCTCCACAAATGAAAGCCAACCAGAAAAAAATAATAAAAAATAAAAAGGAAACATTTTCTTCCTTATCCTTTTTTCACTTTTCACAGCCAGTCTTCCTGTAAAGTGAGGGAGCACAAAGGGGGCTGGTCGACAGGTCCAAGGAGCTGCAGAAAGGATAACCGCTTTTCTTCAATTCTTCTCCTTGTGCTGGATACCGGCTCCTTCTTATTTTTACAGTTCATTAAAGTCGCTCCAAGGACGACCGTTTCCCCTGTCTTGATTTACGTCGTAAAGCGGCACTTTCAAGGGCCGACGGGGTGCACACACAGGACCAAAGTAACGGCTGTTTAAAGGATCTATTGAAGGCGATACTTCATTGTCCATGTCCAAAGGACCTAGAAAGAAACTAGCATTGCGATTGAAAAGGTACAAAATTGATTGAGTTCGGAATTGGAATGATTTGACCAATTTTCAACAATTGCGTCCCTAATCAAGGACCGCTCCTTTCACGCGAGGATCTCCGGGGGCGGGGGGTGGTGATAAAAAATTTCATTCAATATTCAACCGTAAATTGTTGAAAGTATACAAAATTGCCGTCTTTGATGTTTTTGTGTTGGAGCAATTTAATTTTGGAACAAAGCATTTCATCCGCCACGGCCCGCTCTGTAATCTTCTAGACAATACCAATGGCGACGTGATGTCCTGGAATTGTTTGTTTGAAGTATGATTCACGAGTGTAGAAATTTGTGTCGCATAGAAGGGTGAGAACGAAAGTTTTTGGCTTAGGAGGCGAAATAGCTTAACAGGCCATTGGGTGATAAATGATTATAATGTTTTTCAGGGTCTCGTGTCTCCTTGAAACTTGATACACGCTTAGGCTGAGATTTCGCATTGAGTCATGCTTCAAGGATTTTTTGTATCCGTTCACAAAATATACTTTGGATGGCAGGAGGTATTTGGAATGAGATCACGATTTTTTTATATAAAAGATTTAGGTTCGGAAATCACTCTTTAGTCTGTCATGTTGTTGGACACGGTGCCATCCAATACTGCCCTGGGTGAGCAACCAAATGGAAGACTTTCGACCAACTTTTAGATCTGAGTCGGCTTGGAGTTTAGCTAACAGGACAGGGTACCATACTCTATCAACAGTATTGGGGATATCTGAACATCGAAGATGGAGATATCATTGGCGTACCCATCCCAGATCGATCGGCCGAACCCTGAAGGAGGTTGCCATTCTTCCATAGGTTTCGAAACCCTGATAGCCCGGTACCCAAACAAGGGTTACTTCTCGAGAATACCCAGGTCATTGTCTTGATACTACTGATCTTGCCGCTATGTTTGTCATTTGGCAGCGAGAAGATCTACTTCTTAGCTTAGACCTAAAGCCTTTAAATTTTTGTTGGCACATGCTACAACTCTGGTATAGGTACAACTCTGCTTTAGAGGCTAGGATGCCTAAACTGCATGCCTTATTAAAACGGAAGCTTTCATCCCAGATCCCGACACACGCAATGAGCTTCTCGTGTAGTGATCGAGTCCACCCTTGATATCTCATAGGATTCGCTACCACCCCAGACAAACCAATTATCTTCCTTCTCGTTAACTCCATAATAACTGTGACCCGGTAGACAGTGAAGGGTGATCCTGTACCTCCTAGCCAAGAGAGCTCCATGTAATAGGTTTCGACCCATTTGGAAATTATACGGAGTGAATAACAAGACAGCACGTGATCGGGACTCTGCGCAGTGTTAATACCTGGATGCGATCAGCGATCAACTATGCCAGAGAAGATGCTGAAACTCCTTCAAAGAAATATGTGACTACTGAGAACCGTTTTTAATGAAATAATTTGAACTGATGGTAAAAAACTTACAGCATAACAATTCTCTGAATTTGACCTTCCTTTGATACGAAGATAACCTTTGAAAATTACGCGCTGGTTCCGCAAAATCAACTTAATGACGTCATCGCTACTATCTCCGTAGTGAGTCCAAAAATAAATTCATAATCGGATTTGGTTCTGGTGAGAAACAGTTGTTATCTTTAAAAAACGCAAATTGCACCAAAAATAAAACAAAACAAAAATATAAATAAAATTGAACTCGAGCAAATCTCCAGTTGAGGCCCCCTGGTTACGTGCTGTACATTTCCCTGGGCGGGCTTAATCCTATTAGGAAATTATCCAACTAGGATCGATATGGGTTTGCATTGTAAACAAGCTACCTAAGGCTACATGCATTCCTGCAATCATGCAAGGTGAACGTATCCAAAAACAATTATATTTAGTATCAATTAAGCTTAATCCCATTACTCATAGTTCGGCATTAATAATATTTTCTCTTATCCTCTCTCTCTTGAGAAAACTTCGCCTGAATCAGCCTTCCTTGAATCCTTGAACATCTCCACCCACACCAAAGCCGGTTCTGATAACCCACTGCTATTTGCGACTAGATTCTATTATGCACAGCGGTATCAGAGTATCCTTCCAAAATTACCCTTGGAGCTACACCTTTTGACTAGCTCCCCCCACCCGGCCAGGTGAACGGTGGCGCCGCAGCGGCCATTACTTGTGCTGCAAGTTTATTCAGGTCAGCAAGTTCCCAGCCGTAATCTCTTCCGCCTCATTGACTTGTTTTGAGTTCCGCCGAAGTTCTTGTTAATTCAGCTTAAATTTTCTTGTTCCTATTATTAAAGAAATTCCCTTGAAGTTAGTAAACAAGTTGTTGTGCCCGCGGCCACACTCGCTTGCACAGTGAAACTTTGCGCTGGGAACTCCTCTGGTACCTGCCCGTCGCCCCGCCGAAATCTATTGTTGGAGAAAGGTGAGTTTCTTGCTAGTAGAATAATTAAATTTTGTGCGATTTTTTTGTATGTGTTTTTCTGAAAGAGGAAAGCACTTTTTTTCGATGGTCCTGGGATCGGTTCTCTGCTGAAGAAATATTCTCCTTTGATTAATTTTGGAAAAGTTAAGCTCATTTCCAATGGACTTTGGTGGAAAAGATGAAGGTTTGAGGCTGAATGAGAAAATTTTTGCTCGCTTGCATAATGAGGGCTTGGGCGGAAAGAGTAAAAACTTCTTAATCTACTTTCAAGCCTACAAGTTTTATATAAGCAAATCCAAAAGAAATTATGGTTGTCTTAATCAGATATACTATCACATGCACTGTCATCTACTATTGGAGCATTTTAGTATTTCGTCAATCCCTTTTTATGGCAGCAAAGAACTATACCTACGCACCGTTTCAGCTGGAAATTCTTGAAGGCATGATCGATGCATACAAAATTACATTCTACAGAAGTAATAGGGAACGTTTGATTTACTATATGTTTGGAAAACAAACAAAATCTTTTTAAACCTTTAGATCTAATAACAGCGAGCAAAACCCACAACAACAACAGCGAACAAAACCCACTTAGAAAATCAGGTAAGTGTTAAGCTATAGTTCAAAAGGTACCTGGTTCGATCCCGAACTCCAAAGCTTTTATCTTCAAAGAGGTTCAAACCTTATATCAAGCTTTAAAGCTTTTATCAAGCTTTAAAGCTTTTATCAAGCTTTAACGCTTTTATCAAGCTTTAAAGCTTTTACCAAGCTTTAAAGCTTTTATCAAGCTTTAAAGCTTTTATCAAGCTTTAAAGACTTTATCTTAGAAACCCATTTAAGCTTTTATTTTCACAAAAGCTTTAAAGCTTTCCTTTCAAAAAGCTTCAAAGCTTTCCTTTCAAAAAGCTTCGAAGCTTTCCTTTCAAAAGGCTTCAAAGCCTTCCTTTCAAAAAGCTTCAAAACTTTCCTTTCAAAAAGCTTCAAAGCTTTAACTTTCAAAAAAGCTTCAAAGCTTTTATTTTCAAAAAGACCAAAGCTTTTATTTTCAAAAAGCTTCAAAGCTTTCATAGAGAAATTTACTATTATCGCTGCACTGAGGCGTGTAGACCGAGTGGCTGCCTGAGCGATGGCTTTCAGTTGAGACAGTCTATAATTGCAAGCCAATTGTGTGCCCTGTACTGACAAGCGCCACGCCAATGAAAGTTTAAGAAATATTTAAGCTAAAAAGTACATTTAATCCTATCTGAGAGCCACTCGGCAGTCAGGGCGATAAAGTCTTGCAGGATTCCATCCAAGGCGGATAACTTGGCTTTGGCAAGGGCTTGGGCTGCGCTTTTGTTCTTGTTTGAACTTAGCAGGTTTGAAAGATCGTTTAAGTTCCCGCTAAAGGTCGAGAATAATTAGTTAATTGCTCTCTTAAACCATTTGCACCGGTATCGCCTCAAAATCTCTCAATCAAAAACAACTGGCAATTTTCTTCCCCATCAATAGACACAAATGAAGGAATGAAAACGTTTTTCAAAATGTTCTTCCTGGAACTAAAAATACACTCGCACACATACATACACACATATATTTTTTGAAAACACTTTTGAAAGCTACTAAAGCCTCAATCAGCGACACAAATTGGATGTTTGGGGTACGTGCCCGAATCCCTGAAAAGGAGCTAAAAGTTGGTGGAACTCTCGTTCTATGGTTTCTCGTAATTCAATGAGCGCCAGCATTTCGTGACTAGATGAATTCCGGAAAAGCATCTTTTTAACGACTTCTCCCTTCTCCGCCCATATTATCGGTCGGGAGATTTCCCGAGAAACGCCAGCTATTTTTTGTTGGTCGGTTGGGGTTTTATTTTCGTATAATATCTGTCAGTCACGAACTACTCCTCCAGATGCCACTCAGTTCTAATAAAGACAAAAGCTTACTCCTTCAGGTAATCTCCAACTAATTACATCGCCTTCTGTTTCTTCGCTTCGAGCGGAGACTTTCCTTTTTGCCTGGGGAGAAGACGTTGACAGTTTTGTGACTGATGTCGATATAATGGCATCGGATTGGATTTGAAACCTCGAATTAAATTAAAATTAATTCAAAGTGCCCCTGTATAAAGATAAATTTTAGCTTCCCACGTAGATGTTGTAAGATAAGAACTGGCTGTGTAGAAAAGGGATGGGACTTTGGAGCAGGCCAACGTTTTGGCCATAATCATTACCTTGGTTAACGCACAAAAAGTTCTTAAGGCTTCTGACAAGGAACGTAATAAGGACCTTTTGTAGGTGAGCAAATACCACGTAAGATAGGATAGACCCGTGCTCGTCCTCGATATAGTGTAGTTTTGGTGGGCGAGTGACCCAAAAATCCACAACGACCCTTCCCTTGGCAAACTGGTCATTAATTTTATCTGGTTGACCTTTTCCCGGCGATATCTCTTAATGCCTTCGGGGAGGTTTCATTATCGTTCGTAAATGTCACGTTTTGTCTTATACACAGTTTCACCCCGAGAGTGTATAAATACGTTCAGACCAGCTACAGGATCTGCTGATAGTTTGGCTGGATAACTGGAGACTGATCCGGCATAAGTAATCGACTGCTAAGGGGATTTAATAATAAACATATCATGACGTACCCCCAACACACACACCCCATTCCTATCGGGCAAAAGCAGCCGACTTCGATTCTTTCGGGATTCATGGCCCAAGGTGATAGGCCTCCTTAATCAACACCGCAAAAACAAGGAACAAGTAGGCTGCGCTGTACTTTAGATAATTTGTATACTTTGTGCCCGAGTCTTCATTTTTGCGGACAAATTGTTTTTACGCCCCAAAAAATGAAATCTCGTGGGAATAATAGCTGCGATGCTACAGTGACCAGACCATGTCCTCGTTTATTATTTTTTTTAAAGGACATTTTGCTTTCGAGGCTCAGTATTTCTGTCCTGTCGCCCTTTTTTTCTCCTCGACTTCTCATTTTTAGACAGTAATCAAGCTCAAAAAATAAGAAGGAAGAAAATTCGGAGTGGATTTAAGTGGGTACATTAGGGGGCTACCGAAGCAGGGATGTTGGTGGTGGTGTTTTTCAAGGACAGCCGTGTCAAAATTATAAAAGTCGTCATCAATGTCCAATTTTTTACAATTCATATCATGAACGAAATAATTCAATTTTTAAGTGGTAGTTAGCTTGAAGCACAGGGTGACGTAGAAGTCAATAGCGATGTTAGATGCCAAACTCCACATGGAAACCTGATGACCATTGATCCCACAGGTCTCTGTAGGCACCTTTTACAGAGCTTGTGGATCCACATGGAGTTTACTACCAATTAAAGCATTAAAATGACCACCTATAGAAGACCCCATTCGCAGAACCCCACTTGCAGGTGTGCCTTAAGGACGACGGGTCTAACTCCATTTTCAAAAAAACTCATCATTCGCTCTAGCAGTGGCACGCTAGACAAAAGGATTTGGACTTTGAATAATAGTGGGACATGATTGAAATCGGGTTTGCTTGGGTCCTGCAGTTGCTAGGTGTGCTGATTTTTCATTTCTTCTAATAACCCAGTGGGAAAAAATGGGAGCGCTGCTCAGGGGAGCTTATTTTGAGCGCTGTTAAATATGCTTCCGAAGGAGCATTACTGGAGCTTTCATAAATTTTTTAGAACGAAGAAAACCGGCGATGATTTTGGTGACCATAAAGGGTGACATTAGCATACTCAATGGATCGGCTCTCGTTCGATACGAAGGATAAGCAGCTTTGGACGTGGTTAGAATTTGGTTAGGGGACTGCTTTGGTAAAACCACGCTCGTGATTGGAAAGCAAAAGGCAATTTGCAATAAGACGAACAATACCGGATCGTATATCCACAGGCGTCCATGAATATTTCTTTTTTAACAAGTTTTTTTTAAGTGCTCCTATAACGCTTCTGAAGGAGCATAAGAAGGTGTGTTCCCCTGCAATGACATGCAATGTTAAGAAGCATATGGAACTGGCATGGGAACGGGAGCGCTGCAAGCTTTTTAAGGAGGGCTTAAACATGGCTACTGGAGCACTCCATTTCCCGCTGGGAAGCTCTGTAATGTGATATCTGGCTTTTTTGCTGACCTATTGTTGAAAGAGTCAAGGAGAGCAAAAAGATTTTCTGTGAAAATAGTGTGACTTTGAAAAGAAACAGTAACAAAGCATGGAAGTGAAAACGCAAAGAAACCAGTCTCCAGGGGAATCGAACCCATGACCTCTGGTATGACAGTGAGGAACTGTAACTCGCAACCCTGCTATTGTTATGTAAATTTCATGAAACTTTGTTCGCAGACAATCCCCAACAATCAACCAAGAAATGAAATTCTGAAACCACCCCTCCCCCTCCTTTTATTCAATTGCCGCTGTATTAACTAGTGCAAACAAACAAAAAAGTATTATTTCTTCTTCCTTCTTACTTTTTTTACCAGCTGAAAATGACAGCGATAAAATTTCTACCCTGCTGTCAGCAGTAGAGAATGCCCCACAGACACAAATCCAGGTGAAACTTATAAGGTAGTCGCTTCGAAGGTGGCTGTGAAAACGGGGAAAATATGAGTAAGAGCTTTGGGTTTAGTGCTGCTGGGCTGGGGCTGGCTCGGAAAGCTGTGCTCCTTCATTATTTTTTTTTTGTTTAATTAAAAGAGAAAAGTTTCGGCCGACAAACGAAATAAATGAAACGAGGACGACGACGCAGTGAAAGTTTTCTGCCGTTGTCATTGCCATTAGTGGGGATTTCTCTCTGTTTTGCAATTTCGGTAATTAATTTCCGTTCGTCCTTTTTTCTGGATGTGCGTTCGTTTTTAGTTTTTGAATCCTTGCGCGAGAATAATTCTCGGGATGAATGTGAAAAAGTTTGGAGTTTCTTTATATTTCTCGTATGCACAGTGAATGAATGGAGCCGTTTTTTTGCATTTTCTGAATTCGTTTTGGGAGGAGCTTAAGAATTTATAGGTTATGCCTTAACTTTTCATAAGAGATAAATTTTCTTAGGATTGTTCGCGATAAGGGATTTTCAAGCTGAAGACGCTGGAAAGAAAACCTCCAGAGTACCAAATGCTGTCAACTCTTAATGGGAAATATTTCAAGCTCAAACCCATGGTTACCTACATGGTCAGATCTAATAGAAGAAGACCTAGAGGCCATTAGAAAAAGAAACTCGAGCTATGAAAAGTGCCAAACTGCCCTCCATTCGATGCAGAGGTAGCCGCAAAAACCTAGAGGCCAAAAAATCAAAAAACTTCAAGAGGTCAAAAGCTCACAAAGCTTGGTTCAGATTTACACACTCCAGGCCGGGTTTACACAACTTTGATTACCAATTCAGGATCTCGATCGAGGATCATCAAAAAATTAATTTTGAAGTATTGAGGGTTAAGGTGATCGTAATTGTACACAGATGGATTCAAATCCAACGAAGAAGAGCGACAAGTGGTGTTGGAGAACCTAAAGCACAGCCCTTTTCCCGGACCTTATTCTACGCTCCAGAGGCCATCTATTGTTTTCAGGATATTGCTCAAGTATCGCTGCCTACAAAAAATTTTTGTTTTTACTTTTTCATTCAAATTTTCATTAAAATCCTTACAAAAAAACGCCGGCCAGCATCCTCCCAGAAATTACTTCTTTTTCTATTGCAATATTTATCTTATTTTTTTCTGGTCCAGTGAGCGCCCATAACTTTCTCTCTTAAAAAGAAATAATAAAACAAAAAAATCGACAAACTTTTTTCCCATTTCGATCACGGAATTCCCGAAAAAACGTTAAATTCAATGTTAACAACATTCCGAAAGCTGATCCTAATCAATAGAAATGGCTGCCGCACTTCCTTGAATAACAAGGACCTTTTTGTTCGGCAGCAGTGTTTTTTTATCGCGCAGCATTTCCATAATTTATGCTAATATTAAGGTTTTTCATTCTTTGTGAAACAGAAAAGGAATCATCGGGCAGCAGAAGTTAACATCGCAAAATATGAAGAACTCTTCTCCGGACCCCCCCCCCCCTAAAATCAATAAAGGGGAAATCCTTAAATGCGAAACCCATAAAGATGGCACCAAAAACCTCCGAACAAAGTTTCACTGTGCAATCACAGAGTGCTGAGGTCCTTGTGTGCTCTGAATGGCCGTGCTGGAAGCGAACCCCCAGCCCGAAGTTGTGGCGCCGTCTAGACGGGGCGCCAACAGGGTATTTGTGTAGGGATGACGGCATTCCGTAGCAGCGCCCAGCATCAGCATTAGGACAGCCGGCAAGGACAAGAGATTCAATCAATTTTTGCGCAATGATAGGGCAGGACCTTCTCGCTCGTCCTAACGAGCCTTGAAAATTACAAATTAACGCGATTTGCGAAATGAGATCGGCACGAATTTTGATTTTATTTTTTCTTGATGACGGTCGAATTGAGAGATTGTTATTTGCATAAAAGTGGAAAATGAAAGTGGTTTGCACGTTGTCTCTGTTTTTCTAAATAATAATTCGTCCTTTCCTGCGCAATCCGTCGACTGTTTGGCTGTCGGAAGCCGTCCCAGATTTATGACGAGAGCTTAAAACTTCAAGATATGTCCTGGCATAAATAACCAAATTTACTGTAGAAGGAAAAGTGTTAAGGGAACGACCCTCTGCCTTCATCAGGCCGACCCAGCATCCGCCCGCCCACCTCCCGGCTCCAGCTCCAGGGCCAAAGTCATTTTCTGCAGGGAAAAAATAAAAGAGCTTGACAAAGGGCACATTAACCCTTGGAAATGCTCCACATGACCTCCTTTTGCATTATTTAGCAAGAATAATGTGCCCCAGTTTTCCAACCCTTAAACAAATGGCTCCGAGTAAGTCATAAAGTCCACGACAGTAGATTTGTCATCAGTCTGTAGCTTTTCCGATTTTGCCTCATTGTTTTTGATCCTGTCGTCAGGATGCTGGCGGGGTGGTGGCGGGAGGGGCCTACTAGCGAAATTGTTAAAACAATTCCAGCCCCGCAATTTCGTAGCGCGCCAAACCAACCCCTCAGTATATATACTGACGCTCAGATTCCGCTGTTATGATATTCATGGAGCTCCCACTAAGGTCCTGGCGAGTCCTTGTGAGCTCCTTTTTTCATTTACTTCCAGTTCTTCTCGATTGAGCGATAAAAATAGATCCCAGCACCCAACCCCCCCCGCAGCCGTGGCAGCCGCCTGTATGTGTGGCACTTCCTTTATCTTTTGTGATATAAAATTCTGTGCCAAGTGTGCCGAGGGTAGTTCTTTTCTACCCTTTATGTTGATGCAAGCATCCTTGCGAACAGCAGTGGTTATGCGGGCTGGTGGGGGGCGGCAAGTTTCTTTCTTTTTTATGATTTCAAAATTGCTCGAGTCAATCCAATTGCATGTATGATGGCGCTATGATGAAGGCGAAGGGCTTCGGGGATCGAACCTTCAACCCTCTCAAGCGGCAGCCTTCACAACTGCTTTCCCACACTCGAGAATCCGCGCGATAATTTATCCAATTTCTGTTTCTTATGTGCCGCTTACAATTTGCGTTCTGCGGATTTATGGCGACGTTTCTAACGATTCAGCAGCGTCCCTTGAAGCTGTGTTTCCAGTTCTGCTTCTGTGTGTGCGCGTGAGATTTGTTCTTTTTCCTTTAGTTTAACTTAGAGGACTGTGATGAAGGAGTTAGGTGATAAGGACATGTGGGAGGTAAGTTGTTTTCGTGACAGTAAAATTTTGCTGGGGTGACGAAATGCCCTTGGGCGGGCTTTGGGTTGTTGGAACTGTTTTGAATTGGGCACATAAAAGTTTTTAATATTGTTTAGAGTTTCTTGTCGGCAGCATAATGGTTGAGTTACGAATTTGGAGATTGTTTCCTAATGTTAAGATTCCTTACGAAAATATTTTTGGGGTTTCCGACAATAAAAAAATCTAACAAAGAAATATTTTTAAGGTACAATAAAACTGCTTCATGGTTTTAGCTGACATAAAATCTGCTGCTTGTTAAAATTTGGGTGGGAAACATAGTCTGTGACTTTGTTGCATCATTACAATGCTTTGTGAGAGGTTTCTAAAACAGTATCAGTATATTGTACGCAGTCGGAAATTCTGGCTAAGGAAAACTGATTGATTACACCCGCCAAGGTAGACAGCAACACATTTGAATAATTTGGTTCCCACACTAAAGCGACCCTATACCTACTTTGGCTTTTTACTCGAGGACGCAGAGTGACATGGCAGGTTGAAGTAAAATTCATTGTGATTATCCAAGTTGAAAAATTCATCGTGGTTATCAAAGATTGTGCCACCGACAGCAACACAACTAGCGTTCTTGCTACGAAAACACAAATCCCAGTTAATGATTTAAAAGGAATAAATAGCTCTGCTAAATATAAAATTCCTGATTAAAGAATATAAAGCAAAAAAAAGAAAAAAAAAATTCAGTGTTTATTCTAAAAAGTAATATTTCCTTCAATATCCTTAAGTGTTCTCGCTTAAAACCAACAAGAAAAAAAATGATGAAATGAATATCAACGCACACAGCCCAGAGTACAGCGACGCTCTCAGGCAAAAACAGGGTCGATTTTTAAAGCGAAAAAAAAGTGTGAGACATTACAACCCCTAGAAAATTTCCCTGTAAAAAAAAACATAATTCTATGACGTGAATATAAATTTATTTTCCCGTGAAAGGACATAAAACGTCGTTATATAGAAAAAAACCCAAGGCGTAACATCTCCCATGATTTATTGGTCGGTCTCGCTGCAGGAGCGGCAAGGAGCGAGGCGGTGTCCTCGGAAAAGCTCCTTTTACTAGCAACTTTGCGAGCTTATTAGAGGCACTCGTACCTATGCTTTTCTTTATTTTAAATTCGCTTTAGGGCTTCAAGTACTTTCCATAATGTGACACTTGTTAACTTTGACATTTTCCGTTTTCCCTCCTGGCTCTGCGCTGGTCCCTGCCCCTATGTCCTTCTTATGATGTGAAGTTTTTTTTCTGACTTCGGACGTTGTTGTTTTTGATGCCGTTTAAACTTTAAATGTATTTTGTTGTTTTTTGTAAACAAACAAAAAAAAATTCATTAACTTAATTTCGTTTCTTCCAAAAAGGGATTTTTTCTCTACGATTATTTTTAGGATTTTTGAAGATATTTAACATCTCGTCCAGGGCTTATCCTTGCGAGAAATTTCATGTTGGGACAAAATTTTGTTTCTTTGTTTAACTAGGTTTACTTTTTTATGAAATCAACTTTTTTATTGTAGCTATAATTACATAGACGTGCAGATTAAAGGTAACTTCACCTGGAAAAACACCCGTGCTCGTTAGTCCGATGTTGTTCTTTTCATGGTAAATTCACGTGCAAACTTTGTGGCGATAAGAAATTTTTTTACAAATTTTAAAAAACATTTTTAATCCAAGGAAAATAATACAAATGCGATTTTAGGGCTTGTTTATAACATGATACCTTTTAAAGTATACAGACTCGAAATTAGCGCTTTGAAATCGTCTTTCATTTTTTAATATTTCTGTATGCAACATACAAGTTGGTAAATTAGTAGGTAATGGGTCACTTGGGCCTGGAAGTCTTCTGAATATGACGTCAAAAAGCTTTAAAGTGGCTGTGCGTATCTTGGATGCGCTGAAAAGTTTTAAAACATGGTGTATGTCTTGGCTGAGCTGAAAGGTACTAATCCCGGACTTTCCATTAATTTCAGTTCCAGATCATACTCTGCTCTTTGAGTAGTTTGCATTCTACCTTACTATTAGCTGCAGCTTCATATCTAGCTCTTGGCTGCGACGCCGAGCTTATCTTGGCAGTCCATAATGAATTAAACTTCGGAAAACTGGTAGATGGACATGAACTCACAATCTAAATGACAAAGTCTGACGCGTTCTGTTTTTATACTGTAAAAGGCGTAATAGTGTGTCCGTGAGTCAGTTTCTAGGAATCTTAAAAGGAATGTTAAAACCTACTCCATCATTTCTAGGAGAAAGGTAGAGAGGATGTCAGTAGGTAATGCGGCAGTCCTGGCAGTTTGCTGAATATGACGTCACAATATCGCTGAATTGAAATTCATCACAAGCTTTTTCCCATGACGGCGGGCAGAAACAACACCCGATCAATACCAATCTTATTTAGCAAGACTGCCAAGCCAAACTGACGCAGGTCGATAGTATGTTTCTTCCTTGTTTGATATTCTCCTCGCTTTGGAACGGAATTTGGATCCGACGAGTTGCGCGACAAAGGACGGCCACACATGGCAGAACTCCGCATTACGATGGGAAGGTTAAGCTAAACCGGTATGTGGAATCTGTCGTTCGTAGTACATTATAGTATCATTCAGCTCGATATATGGGCAGTTTGATAATCTCTATTCTGTCCACGCAGCAGTGCAGGGCCACCTCGAGCAAGATGTGCCTGAGGGTCACATACGGTCGGTTTTGAAGCGAAGGCTCTTTGACTGCGCCTTGTTCGGGTCATCTTCTGACACAGTTCAACTAAACCTCGAATACCCTGTAAATATTACTTTGCCCCTAAAATCACCTAGAACCATCTCAAATTTTAAAGACACATTTTTTAGCTATGTAAACACGAGGAATTTTTTATGCAGTTTGCCCTTATCTCCCCCTCGGACCAAAAACCATACCATCTAAAGAAAACCTACGCAAAACCATTGCCGTTGCTTTATTATCCCTTATATAAAAATAATGTCGTTTTTATTACATATTGGTCTTAAACCTACAAAATTTTCATATAACTTTCCCCCTCTAAATCGTCACACATAAGGGACACTAGCGCCTCTCCTCGAAATAATGAAACTATTTATGAATATTTTTATATTAGATCCCCCACCCTTAGACCATTGTCATAAAAATAAGGAAAGAGTGGGAGAAAAAAGGGAAACAAAGTAAAAATCTTACGACATTCGTTTGCTGATCGAATAGCATGAAATTTCCCTTTTTTTATTCGCATTCTTATCACACAATTTTCCGGGGGCGGGAATATGAAGGAATTTTCCTTATTCAGAAATTTTCGCCAATTTTCACAGTAAAAAGGAAAAATGTCCTCATAACCCAAATATTAAACTAGTAGTAGCATGCCGCCTCCAACCCCGACGTCCGCCCCATTGATCGGCATCGCCCCCAGCCCCGGCCAAGTCGCAGCAACGCACACATCACACAGATCTCAAGACAAGTGCTCCGGCATCGCTTTTTTGTAGACTGTCGACATCTTGTCGCCGTTAAAAGTTTGCAATAAGGCAAAAATGGCGAAATGTTTCCAGTTCTTATCCATCAGCGGAGCACTTCCTCGGCGAAGGACGAGGCGAGCTAAATGCGGACCGAGGGATTTCTCGGAAGCTGCAGCCCCAGTCGTTGGCAGGACTCCAATAAACTGCTCCGAAATGCTTTTGCCACTAAACGGAAATTCCATTAATTACAGAAATTAATTACAGGACTCCTTTTTTGTTTCCTTTCAAATATTTATTTTGGAAAATCGCTGTTTGCCGGGATTAAGGACACTCGATGGATCGCTGAAAATTTGCTGCCAAGTAACTCGCCTGCAGTTAACCGAGTTGCGACGTTCCTGTATCGGTTTTTGTGTGTGTTTGTGCCCGAAAAAGGATTCACGTTGAAGTAATCGAATTGCAATTAGAATAATTCCGAGTAATTAAATCAAGCTGGCCTCCGATTAGGTTCAACTAGCCGCCGCAGGGCTTCCGGCACGCACACGTAAGCGGACGCGGTGACACTGAATTAGGCCAAATCCAAAATCAATACGGAAAAAGTCTCAATTTATTTTGAGAACAAAACAAACAAACCCCACCCGCGTGCTGCTTTGGGGTCGGGCTTTGTTTGGAGTGTCCCCACCTCTGTTTGTACATACTTTGAACACCTGACCCAACTCGGGTAATTAATTTCAATAATTGCTCGGCTCCTGCCCATCCCTGGGCACCTCCAGCACCAGGTGAATGCTCATATTTCGTCCCCGGCAATTCGCCATCTTCCCTATCATCTTGGAGCGAGGGGGTGGCACAGTGATGCGGGGCGGGGGACCTACTCTATTTTCCATGAATATTCAATTTGCAAACTAGGGTTTCGACTAAGATTAATCCGAGTTTCTTGACGGTGCAATGTTTTAGCGTTTTACATTGTAGCGGCACGTACTGATGCAGCAGCTACCGCAACGCGCAGCGAAGTAACACAACTACGAACAGGGCTGGCTGCGGGGTGGGGCTGGAGCTCTTCTCGCTTAAAGAATCTCGTGAAAATATGAGGAAAAAAACAGGTGAATTTTAAATTTGTCATCCTAGCACAGGTGGTGGAGGCTGCTTGTACCGAGCGCGGGTGGCGGTTGATATTTTTCCCTGCTTTTTCCACCTATCGAGGAGATATTGATTGTGCGACTCGATACTTGGTTGTAAATTGCCAGTTTGGGCGGTAAGCAGGAATTTGGCATGGTTAAACGAAGATTTAAGATGTTGGTTTTCGGGGGTGGTGTTGAAGCTATTCCTAGGGTATGTTTGCGTATTGGAATTTCAGGCTGGGTAGGGAATGATTGAGAGTTGAGCAAATAAAAGGGAATTGTAATTGTATTCTATAAATCTTAACAAAAGCTGTGTTTTTTTGGGGTTTGCTTTTTGGATTTACCCGTTCCACTATGATATGTAGCGTAGGGTGATGCAAGCCCTACTTGGAATCGACTTAGGTCGATTATGTTAGTGCAACCGCTTGTGAAGGTGACGATCGCACTTCAATTAGTCAAGAATATTTCAGCCCTTCGTCGCTGCGTTGATGTGGATACTATTCATTGCCAGACTTTATCCAACTCACGTCAAACTCAATGCATAGAACCACTGAACTCATTGTTGACTGGGGCCTCAAGAGTCATGTCGAATCCAATACCTCCTAAACGAAGTACTGTCTCATCTCTATTTTATTTTATTACACTGCACCGGGCGGCGCTTTCATAGGTACAAATGGTGCACTTGCACCGGGCGCAATTTTAGAAAATCTTAAAAAAAATTGACTGTTCCGTGACTTTATTTTCATCTATTAATGGAATTTAATGTTTTCTCATTTTCCTTCATTGCGATAAAAAAATGAAGAGCTGAAGGGGCGCAATATGATATACTGCACCGGGCGCAAAAAGCCCAAGCGCCCTGACTGCACTATCTGCCCTCCGGTTTTAGTGGACGGTCAAGAGCTAACGGCGGAACCTGCGCTTAATATTTTAACTTACGAGCAAGTCCAGCAGTTTGTTTGCAAATGATTATCGGCTAGTGAATAATGCAGCCGAAAGTATGGATAGTTACCCAAGTCGTCCCTTCGACAAGGCCAGGTCAAGTGGTATCTCCAGCAATATTGGTCGGTAGCTGCAACTGGTAAAGGTGGATATAAATGAGATTTGACTATCAAAATATTAGATTCAATGAATTCTTTTTGCGGACTTTCAAATTGTCTACATAAGTTATTCCAACGAGTGAAAACGAGTCGAGTTCAATGGACATTCACCCTGCACCTCTCCATGTGAAATAAATTTCGTTTCTCCACTTCTTTTGGATTTAATCATTACATTCAGAAAAAGTACTTTAATCCCCATCAGAAATAAAGAAAATTCTCTCTCCTTCTCGAGAACGGGAAAAAATTGAAAGTGCAATTATCCAGGAGAATTACCAAAGGGTAGTAAATTCTGAACTATACACCCACCCACCCTGCTCCACATAGAAACAGATACATAAAAAAGCCAGATGGTATCAGAATGTAAAACTAAAGAGAGAGATTGTAACTGCTATCTACCATCTACAACAAAATGAATACACCTCCCCAGCCTCGTCCTTTTCACATGCACACGAAGGATACGAATCAAGCATCCCATTGTAGCGTGATGGAAGACGGTAGATGGTAGGTAGATGGTAGCTGCAGTGGCATCAGGTTCCTTTTTTGTGCAAGGAGCACAGAGTAGTAGCGCGCGGGTGGAGGTAGAGGTGGGCCCGATTTGCATTTTGTGCATTCTATTAAGCTCCAATTACAATTGTACTAAAGGTCTAATTACCATTGTGCTGGAAGGTAAATGGATCTAAGCGAACCTTAATGATAGATGCAGTTAAAAATGGGCAAAGACGTCTAATTTTTAGCCAGAAAGGAAAAGGGAGAAAGCTATGCTAAAATACGAGCAGCCGACGAAAAAATTTATTGTAGAAAAAAAATTAAATTAATTTTGTATTACGATCAAGCAGGAGGGCGAGGAGAGGGTCGAGGTGAAATTGAATTTTATTTTCATAAAACGTGCAAAGTACGAAAAAAGGTAAAAAATCAACGTCCGGTGTTCTTAGAAAAATAATGTAGCTTCAGAGAGACGCGATTTTATTGCTCATAACGCGTTTAATTACCAACAGGAAAAATTGAGGGAGCCTTAATGAATATTGGAACTCGGCTTCAATGTTACAAAAGTTGCTTTGGAAACCAGGGATGAAATGTTGACGCTGGGTAGGTAATAATAAATTTTGTATGGAAAACGTTCATCTTTCTCATTGTTCCAAGAAAATACTGATTGACGGGACATTGCTTGGTTCTTTTTTATGTACTGGTGAAATGAAAACCTAGTCTCTAAGGTAGCCAGGTCGAAAAATATTGAAATAGGAACAATAAATCACCCATATTTACATCATTCTAACTTCGAACCAAAAGAATACATATTATCAAGACACAATTTAAATTATTAATGACGTAGCGCCTCTGTGGAGCGGTTATTTTTTCTGCATACTTTTAGGAGAACTTGATAAAAATCTTCTATATCTATAAAAATCTCGTGTCACAGTGTTTGTTACCGTACTCCTCCGAAACGGGTTGACCAATGTGCATGAAATTTTTTGTGTATATTTGGTAGGTCTGAGAATAGGTCGTAGGCTATTTTTTATACCTTTAACCAAAAAAACAGCTGCAAAATCCAAACAAAAATGGTAATTTTAAGAATTTTCAGTTCATTTTAGTTTCAATAGCTTCATGGCCTACCTATTTGACAAATGTAAAATTGTCATTAAATTGAATCATTACATTTAATGAAAATTTCAAATTTACGCAGCTGTCAAACAATAGGTAGGCCATGACGCTATTGAAACTAAAATGATCCATGGCGGCCGTCTCAAGAGGGCGGTGTACCACTTTCTTCACAACCACCTCGACATGGATATCAAATGAAAGGGTATGATAAGTAGAATACAATAAGCAATGTAGTATACAAAATATATCTTTAGATCCGAGGCCGGATTACCACTTTCTTCACAACCACCTCAACATGGGTATCAAATGAAAGGGTATGTTAAGGAGAATACAATAAGCAATGTAGTATACAAAATATATCTTTAGATCCATGGCGGGCGTCTCAAGAGGGCGGGGTACCACTTTCTTCACAACCACCTCGACATGGGTATCAAATGAAAGGGTATGATAAGTAGAATACAATAAGCAATGTAGTAGACTCAATATACCGATTCATGGCGGCCGACGCAAGACCCATGTTCTTTGAGGCATTTCATCTGTGTAAAATTCATATCTCGAAAAATATTAAGTCAATGGATGGTTTTTATTGTTTACTATTGACTTATGGGTGGAGCGTAGGCGCACCGGGTCCCAGCTAGTATTCATATATAATTCTGCACACTTTTAGGATATTTTTTTATAAATATTCGTAAAGGGTGGTGCGGGATTTTAGTATTATAGTATTTTGTACTAGTGGCAGTTTTTACATAAAACGATTGTTCTCATGATAGAACCCATTGTACCAGCTTATTAATTGTTCTTTCTTTGTCTATTTATTCGATCCTTAAGGTGCGTTTAAACTATACGAGTTTTCGCTGGCATTCGCAGCCAGTGCACTGGCACACTGTTTACATTAGCAGAGAATACTGGCAAATATTTCTCTGGCAGAGTGATTGCCAGTGCTTCACTGACACTTTTTTTCCAGAGCACTGGTAATAGAAATTGATGCTGTTTACACAGGGAGTGCCAGTTCACTGGTAAAGTTATTTGGATCGGAATTTCATCTTATATTTTGCCATTTATTGACAACAACTGACTTCTTTTTGCCTAGAGATATATGTACATACATATATCTTGTAGAGACTTCGTTTTCAGATCTCTATTCCTATATGTCCCCAATGAAGCATCCCACAGTTCTGGACAATTTTCGTACAAGGATATTAAATTTTTTATTTCTTCTTTTGTCCAAGAACTGCCTGTGGTCCTAGAAATTCGCTTTTTTTTAATACTTTCCATTTTTTTTTTCTTATTGCTTGATTTTCGTGGTAACACTTTAAGGAAAATAAACAACTCCGTCCGTATTAACTCGTACAACTTTACAAACAAGTTTGTAAAGTTACCAGTGCTCACGAGAAAGACGTCAGGGCGTGTTTTTATGTGTTTAGACTGCACGAGAAATATCGTGCCAGTGTTTATGCCAGTGCTGTGCCAGTGCACCAACCAGTGCACTGACATGATGTTTACATTGCACTGGCTGCAGCACTGGCATTTGCCAGTGCAATAATTGGCAAAAAACTCGTATAGTTTAAACGCACCTTTATTTTTTTTCTTCAACTCTTTTGATGAAACCGAACTTTTATTTACATACTTACATGGGATCCAGTCAGTGGCAACGAACTTAGCTTGAACTTATCCACAAATCACTCCTCCTTCAAAACTAATGTTCGCTTATGTCGGTTGGAGCTTTGAATATTTCAATCTCGATCCCGGAAATATTCATTCGAGAGTTCATTGCCCGCTTTCTACCCACCATTGTCTATGCAGAAATCCACTGGCGGAAATAAGCAAATATCATAAATTTTCTCCATATCCTTCCGCTCACTAGCTTAGAACACACACCGAAGCCCACACACGGACCGATTTTAAATAAAGAATTTTGTAACAACATTTTACATTGTGCACACAAAGCAGCGCGCAAACAAATTTTGTAATAAATCTTAATATTTGCCAGGATTTTAGGCTAGTTCCGTTTTGATATTGGTCAAACACTAAAGCATGGCTCTGGCCGAAACCGAGGAGAGAAAGAGAAAAATATATGAACGAACATAGAACAAATACTCATTCTGCATCTTCTCCATGTGCGAATTTTCTGCTACGGCAGGACTTTATAAACTTTTGTACAATATCGTTGGTGAATGCTGACCTCGGCTCTGTGTTTGCTTGGTTGTTTGCGTTTTGCCTGAATATATGTGACCAGATCCCTCCGCACTGGAATAATTCAAATCCTTGTGTCTCTTGTAAGCAATTGCAATAAGAGGGATACAGAAGATTCGCCGGGGGGCGGGCAATGAACTACTTGATGCAGGCTAGGGGCATATGAGAGAATGCAAGTTATTCTTGTATGTCAAATATTGAATTGCGGTTTGTTATGTATGGTGTTATTGGAGTTTGCTTTTTTACTGTGGAATCGTCGGGTTTAGGAATCGTCCTTATGACAGGTCATGGTGCAATGCCTAGTAGCAAGCGTAGGATGAAAGATATAAACGAATAGGACACGCAACAAGGAAGGTCCACTTGATGTTTGAGTAGATCTCTGTTCACAGGGAGAATAACGGATTCAGTTTCCAGATCGATTTCCGTTCGTTAAGTGGACGTGCTTAATTGGACAGCGAGAATGTCCAATCATAAATTTTTTTTCCATAGCCCATAGGTTAACTCAACTTGAATAACTGGGGAAGAGTTGGGGTGAAGTTTCTTTTGATTAATAAGAAATTTGGTCGTTCAAAATTCAAATTAGGTGCCTCCTCAAAGTCTTATGACACACAACAACCCAGTTTATATTTCATACTTCCATTGTCCTTTTACTATTTTCAACAAGATATGTACAAGCACCTTAAGCTTGTATCTAAAACAAAATAATCTCAGGCACTATCAACATCACATAATCAACGAAAACCTGACAATGTCCGGGCAACTAAAAGGGAAAAAGTGCTTAATCTGTGTCAATCAAAAGTGGCGAGTGAACTGCCCCAGTTCCGGCCTTTAATGTGCAATTTAAGGGTGCCGCAGATAACCATCGCCATTATTACACCGATAAATGCGGTTTTGTGCGAAGGGAGAACCTATGCTGTGGCTGGGTGCTATCATGCCTTCCGGGTTGTAGGTGTGCAAGGTAGAAAACATACGCTGTTTACCCTGGGATTATTATCACATACCGCTTGTAGTGTTAATTTGTTGGAATAGAGTTCGTGTATCTGGACTAATTATCTTTAATATTATACCCATGTTGAGCAAAGCTAATGGTTAGCTTTACATTTCAATTTTCTCCTGCATGAAGGTGCTGTTGTAAGGTTTTGGATTTATACATGTATGTATGTCGTTTATAATTGGTCAAAGTATCTGCTCTCGAGCATCAAAAAGGGAAGTCGGTTTGCAATTCGACAACATCGACAATTGGCGTCAATTCGACAAAATGGCTGGCTTGGCAGGGTAAGAAGTCAAGAAGAACATTTGATGCGCTAATGATAACTCTTGACACATAATCATCAACTAGCTATATTATGTTTTGGACTACAGGCCAAAGACATTCAACATCTAGGCGTTTTATGGGTACCTTCTCGGAATGTTCACAATGTAAAATTACACTTTGCACGGCGGGAAGTAATAATTGTGATCGAATTCACGAATGATTGTTTGTGGTAATACGGTGCCTCAATCAACGGTCAAGCAAATGAAGATATCTGGGAGTTAATGTTGGAATAAAACGAAAGGTGCGCTGTTTACCAAACGAACAAAGATGGCAGCCATTAGAGTAGGTAATGTGGCACTTGAGCCTGAGAACCAATGGGCGTGGTAGTAAGCGGAGTAGTAAGTGATAATTAGCTGTCATTATCGCCAGTTTATCGCCTATTATTACATGTAATTATAACCTCTTAATCTGCCCAATGTCACGCCCGCTGGTTCCCAGGATCAAGTGTCACATTACCTACTCAGAAGGACCAAAGTTGAAGAAAAGATAATGAACCCACAGCGTAATGGAACAATCGTTTACGAGTCGATGTATCCAAAGACTCCTACCAATAGCAATAGAGCAAGAGGAAGGGGTGATAGACGTGAGAAGCGAAGAGGAGATAATGTAGGCTGCAATGAGGATCAGATTATGAAGAGCTATTTTAGTAGATTTCATTCATTTTGTAGGCATAGGGCTACCTTCAGTAAGTGCTTTGGGCCTACCGCTTTGATGCCACGTACTGGGTACCTAAAATTTGCTGTGGTGGACGTTTAAAGCCTTCGTATGGAATTTAAAAAACTTATCAGTGACCTGACCTCGTCTTTAGTGAACGTATCTTCACTCTCTTCTTGAGGGTATATCGACGGAGAATTCCTTCTTGAAGTAGGGTTTCCAGGTCCAAAGCTCGTCTAAGAGCACTGTACAAGGCCAGGTATTTGATATATGAATCTGGGAAGGGAGCAGATGCTAGAGAACCCCCTGTCCTGTCGCCCCTTGATGAACTCTCTGCTTCTCCATTCAGGATTGTCCAAATACGTTTCACTTAACAATCAAAATTCAATGCACAAAAAACCCTCAAACCCACCGCAATCAGACCAAATCAGTGCTAAAATGCCGGAAAATATAATAACCAAATACCAAGAATTAATTTTAATAAAACCACATTGTTTGTGACGAGAATTCACAATGAAAGAATTAAGCAGAATTTCCTTAATTTCAAAGGACTCGCTTCAATGCTTTCGTTTCCCTCATTCGTTGGTTTTGTACCCCGAGAATTTTAATATGAGGAGAAAAATTAATTTTTAAATTTTGTTTTCTACTTTTTATTTCTTTTGTTTGTTTTTTTTTGAAAAGAAAAAATGGAAAAAAACTGACAGATTTTAACTAGGAAAACCCTGCGAGGCTCTATTTCTTGAATATTCTCTTAATTTCTGAGAATGGTTTTTTAGGGGGGGGGGGGGGGTATGGGAGGAGTATGCAAAACAACATCCGGACGGGCACGTCCTAGAGGAAATTCTATAGCATCTTAGCATCCCGGCGAATATGAATCTACATGCAGGCAGACAAGCATAGACCAACATCAAAAGGACTCGGCGGGCAAAATAAAAATAAAATAATAATTTTAAAAATTTATTCAAAGTGATTTGTTTGTCGTGGTGTATTTTTCCCCTATCCTCCGGTTTTTGTTCACATCCTTGTGGTCCTGCAAATATCTTTACATTTTCCAACAAAGGCGCGTGCCACGAATGACAAATTCTCACCACCAACACGAAATATGGAAATTCTCGGGGAAATTTCTCTGTAATTTCTCGCAAAGTAAATGGATTTATTACTGGAAATCTCTTTGTGCGGTTGTGGGGAATTTTAGTGTTTTCTTTTCAGAATTTATATACACCTACGAAAAAAGCACACCCCAGACAGCGATGGTGACGCGAAAGGATTTTCTTGCCTGGCAATGTTTGGCTGTGGGAGCAGTGGTAGATTATTGCCATTTCAATTACGACGAGTTTTACGCACGAGTCCTTTTCTCTACTTGTGCTGTGCCTTTGCTCTTAAACCGTTTATCGTCGTGGCTGCTGGCACCTTAGTGCCATTACAAGTCCTTTTGTGCTCGAGGAAATTAAGTAAATAACTCTATTTAGAATCTGACGGGAAATGACCCTCAAACAGGCACTAGATCCTGTGTAATGGTGCGATTATTGTCACTTCCGTAATTTTGCATGGCAGACAAGAAATGTAAACAGCTCTCCCTGCCCCATCCTCGTCCTTTACAGCCCCAGCCCACCCAGTTAAGGCACCGGCAAAATGCTGGGTCTCCCCAACCGTCCCCCCAGGAGCCGGGCAAGCTATCCCCAGCTTAATTTCTTTGGTTTCTTCCTCTCTTATTCTCGGTCAACTCTGAACCTATTATCCTGCCACTTGTTAACCACTTACGGGTTAACCCCCGGGTGCCCTATCGCACCCACCACATTAAGTGGAAAACTTCATGGCTGGATGCCATTTTAAATTGCTCGAGAAATTCATCACAATGGCAGCGACGGCGGCAAGGATAACGCCTTCGCCTTCGGTAGAGAGATAACGGATCCAACGAAACCAGTTAGCTGACAAAGATTCAGTGAATCAGAGAGAGGAGCATAGAAAGTGGAATGGCGGACGCGGGCGGGGGCGGTGGAGTGTGTGTTTGTTCGAGCACGGAGACAATACAAAGCATAAATAAATAAATCTAGAACGAAACCCATAAATCCCAGGATGTTGTGAATGTGACACAATGAAAAATGTGTCCTGGCGCTTTCTGGGTTAAAATCTATAAGGGAGATTTTAATTTTCTTTTCGTCCTTTCTAAAGTTTGACCAACAGAAAGGGGAACCACTTTGTTTTTTTTGTGTTTTCTACATTTTTTATTGTATTGTAGTAATAATTCCGTCTTTTTGGTCAAGGACGTCGATGGAGATTCACCCCTTGGCCACTCGGATCTCTTCCTGATTTCTCATGTTCATGTTTTGCTCCAATCAGCACAGTTTCCTAAAGAAGAGTCTGGCGATATGCGAAAACCAACTACCAGTGATTTTCTTCTTCTTTAAGGCTCTACTACAAGTCACTAGGCACGCTGCTGACTTGTTCCAGTTTCTTCCTCGCTTATCTCTAGGTGTGCCTCATCACGTTTACTGGCAGGCAAGCTGTTCATGTTTCCGTTTTGTGGGAACAGGGTATGCATGATGTTTTGCATCATTATAGGGCAAGTAATCGTTGGAGACCGCTTACTCTTAATCAATGACATCAGCTGGTACCCCTTCTTGCCTTTAGACAAACTCTGCGACGCTCCTTAATTTCATAGCCTCACCAGAAGTTCGGTGGGTGTCTCCGAGGTTTTGGGCTATGTGTATGTCGATGAGGGTCATTCCTGTTATCACGAAGATTCATTGCACGTAGTACGGTTCAGATTGATCAACAGTGCTCTCCAATTAGCGAGAAATTCCATTTGGCTGGCGAAGTGAAAAAAATCTATGTTCACTTCATGCGACGACCATACTAGTACCATATGGAATTTTCGTGGGGGTCATGGCAGGTCGCTGTGAGGCTATTTATTTGTAAAATTTGCGGTCATTTCGTAGTCCAAATTAAATTTATATTTTCTTTACAGTTGATGGATTATTTTAGCTCTGGTAGATAGGTATGCACGTAGGTAAAGGCGAAAGGACCAAGAACGGATACATATGCACTTGTGAAGGGCTCTTCAACAACAAGCCAAGTGTGAGCCAATCATTGTGCCTGATTAGACAACCTTAATGAATTTACGTACGGCCACCGCAATTGCTACATGGACTTATCCGATTGTCATCGGGCAGTGTACCATCTCAATTCGCAATCCAAGCATGCACGATATGTAATCAAATATAAAATCGGAATTAACTTTCCCAAGATGAATTCGAACAGCGTTCGACTTTCGCATTACAAGCAACTTTTTAAGGACGTATTTTTTCCACAACATTTTGCACAATTCCGCTTCAGTTTGTAAATTCCCCTGGGAGTGTAATCGCTGAAGAATTCATTTCTGCTCTTATTGCCTTTCAAAAAAAAATAAAAATATCAGGATGCACATACAGCCCACCCCCGCTCCACCCCCCGTCTTAAAATCGATATCTCATTTCCTTGGCAAATCGAGTGTGAATACAATTTCTAAAATTGCAGATAAATTTGCATGAGCAAGAAACCACCGTGATTTCATTCGATTCAAGTTTACCTGGAACTCACCTGCGCTCTCTCCTCCCACTACCGGCAGGTAAAAAAAATAAAAAAATAAAACAGAAACAAAACGTTCGTCAGCTTCCAGCTACAACACACAAGGAACACCGTGAATTTTTACCGTTTGTGTATTTGTTTGTTTGTTTTCACCTGCGATACTTATCGTGGGCCAGCCATCTTTAATTCAGGACTTGTGTCGGGATCGGGTTCGGTGCTCCTTTTTCTCATTTCCCTTCACTTATATTATGGACGCAAATTCGCTTTCGGTAACGCAAAAGTCGTCAGGACTTATCTTGACTTTTCGCTGGCGAATATTGCATAAGGATGTGAGATAAAGTCAGGACCTGACCTGGCCCCTGCCACCTCGCCATTCGGGATGGAGAACCGCTGGCGTTAATGCGAGGTGAAGTTTTCAATTCGGGATCATTCTGCGTACAGGGAAGGAGTAGTGGCGGTGTAGTACTGCTTTACAGTATCCTTTGAGTGGGTTTTCGCCAGGATTTCGTGTGTAAGTGTGTGCGCCAGAGGTGAAGGAGATCCAGTTTTCGATTTTAACCGGTGATAAAGGAGGGATCCTTTGAGAATTTTTAATATTCAGTGCCATGAGCCGCTTAATTTCGTGTTTATCTTAGATGGAAGTGGGATCTTCTGGGGCCAAAAATTTACTACATTCCAGCCCGGGGTTTTAGCTGCTCGTGCTATCCGTACATTCAACTGTACTTTTTGCGCCCTTTTCCAGGAGCACAGCTATGCAAAAAGGATATTAAATAGGTCGGATGTGGTTGGCTCCTTTAATTTTCCGTTCAGTGGTTTTAAATACCAAAAATACTGTGAGGGAATTCAACTATGTACACACTGGTACACAAGTACACAATATATAGTTAGTTAGCTTGCCCTATCTTATCTTTTTTATACACAGAGGAGAGCTCATTTCCTGGCGCACCCGACCCAGGCCCAAATATATTTCTGGGGACTAACGCTAAATAATTAAGGCCATTTGCACCGACCAGTGTTAAAAGTATGATAAAATTATGGGAAATTACTTCATGGGGTCACGATATGAATATTTTATGGCAATTTTTATAATCTTTGCTTATTATGCAACCTTTACAGATGATTACATTGTGATATAATATTTAAATTTCCGTGCTGATATCACTTTGTTTGCTTGGTAATTAGATAATTTTCACATTAAAGCCATGATTATAACAATTACATAAATGACGATTTCTTTTTAATATTACAAATTTTAAGACCACATAAAAACATTGGTAGGGCATTGAAAATATCTCTATAAAGTTAATTTTTTTTTAATTATTCAAGACAATTCAAATCCTTTTGGAGTTCCTGCAACGTGTGCATACGAACTTGAAATATTAGTCCATAGTCGCTCGATACCATACCAGAGGTTTATAGTTCGATTCCTTCAGCTTATCTCAACTATGACGATCGTGCTGTTTTGATTTTGAATCGATCAGTTCTACAGCGTTTGGTCCAGAGCACATTCGATCGTGTGTTAGCATTAGTATTTCTTCATTCCTTTCCTATTAAAGCTTGCTATCCGATATTGCAGGCTGTGATAAAAAAGAAACTTTAAGAGCACATAGGGAGTTATATCTAAGCTCTGGTCTTTAGTCTTTACCGGCTCACAGCAGGTACCTCCGCTTGTCTTAGTTCCAAACCCATATCATCTTGCTTGACATCCTTGAACTTTAACGTCCTAGTTTCCGACATGCTTGCAGCAAAAGTAAGGTCTACCTAGCTGTTCGTGCAGATTTCGCTCATACGAACTTTTCATTTGACGATCACCTTGCATCATATATATTAGATCATAAAATCGTTCCACCACCTGTACTGAAAGGTGTTGCTGGTCTACCAGGGCGTCTGTTTGGTTAGAAGTGGCTAGATCATGCGAGACTCAGGTGGGCTCCTGGGGGGATTTTTGCATCACTTATGGCATAGATATGAATTTTATGTTCAAGTACTTCCAAGAATTTCTTCTTATTCATCGTCCTTGGACTGTTTCGTATGTGGGTAAACGATGCTTGAGGCAGATCCTCGGTGTCTCACTCCGCGATCGCCTTCGAAACGAGACAGTTCGCCAAAGATACGATCAGCAGACGCTGATCGAAGAAGAAATGGAAAAACGTCGACTTCGGTGGTTTGGACATGTTTGCCGAATGGTTGATAACAGCAGCGTATTCGTTGCGGGGGCGTCCCGCTCGGACTACCAGCTAACAGATCAAAGAAGAATAAGAAGAATCGTTTAAGAGGCTTCTGCTCAAGTATAATTTTTTAAACCACTCATTTTCTTTAAAGTCCCAGAATCTTATTTCAAATTTAGATAAGTTTTTTATCTTTATTCTTTCGTCCCCCAAAAATTTATTTTCATGCTTTTTCAGGATTTAAGACCGACTCTAAAATCTAGATTCGGCTCTTAAGTTATAATTCTTGAATTGATAGACTGCTCCTACCCCCAACTTGTTACTTATTCAGCTGCGGAGTTAGCCTGAGAAAAAAATTAGTCGCACAAGCATCACGGCTCAGGACTCCACCGAGAATTGAATTTGAAATTCATTGCATACAAGTGTCAGTCCTTAGCCACCTAAGCTGGTGTGGGAATCCAAAAAAAACTCCGAACTTCTTATTAAAAATTTATTTGGAAAAAAATAAACATGAAAATTTCATGCCGACAAAATTACCCCAAAATAATCTCGCATTTCACAAGAAATAAAGCGCCCCCAGAACACAGAAATAACAAAACACATTTCTCCGCCAATCCTGCCGGCATTCCTCTCCATATCAGGAACATAAATATTTTACCACAGGACATGAAACTGAAGGAAAGCAGTTAACCATGAATATCGAAAACTCAAAAACCCCCCAATCAAAATTTACGAGGAAAACAATAAAGCCATATCCAAGTGGCGTGGGGTGCCCGGTATGTGGGCGGGGGGGGGGGTATGTACAGGAGCTCAAGGGTAGGGAATTGTAGGTTAAGTGAAAAACATCCGAAATTTTTGTGTAAAAGCCATTTTAGGTCAACGCACAATTTTTTCGGTGTTTATTTGTCAGCAACAGAGAGGGGATATGGAGGACTATACGCTTGATCAGGACACGAACGATACATGACAAAAAACAAAAAAATTATGAAAATAGAAAACAGCAAGCGGGGCACAAGTGTAGGTTGGCAACCTTGTTTTTATGGTGCTCAGTCATGTACGATGAGAAAATTATGGAAGGCCACACGTTATCCTCAATGGGCGCAGATATCCCGTAGGTATTCAGGAGCACAAGTCGTGTTGTTGCTGCCTTTTTTTCGTTTCCACCATTTACGCGTGCACACACACATTTAAGGCGAACCCGCTTTAAAGTATGGCGGGAAAAAGCTAACAATTTATTTCGTTATGAATGTGAACATTTTCAAAAATACCCAAAAGACTCCAGAGAGTTCGGGAGATGCCTTTTTTCTATGTGGCACGATATATGTAATCCTTGATTTGTTGGAGCCAATCCACCAGTCGCACTGCGTGAATGTGTAAATGGCTCTGGGAAATTAAATTGTGGCAGCATAAAAATCTCTCGATTGTGGCTTGAAATAAATTATAAATTTCCTTCGAGCTTTCACACGAGTCCTTTCGTATATGAACAGAATAATATCAGAGGAAGTTTATGGAATCGATTAAGGGTTTAGGACCCGGTCCCAGTTTGTCACTCACACCTACTACACTCACTCATAGCCGAACTGCTATTCACTCTTTTCCTTAAAGTAGGGTTTCTTAAAGGAGTACTTCCTTATTAGTTCTGTAATTATCATCTATGAACTAGCAGAGGACCAGATGTACCAAACCCAATTAGTCCTTTTGTTCCTAAGTTGACCATACTTTGGCAATTACCTTTAATGAAGCCGCATTTATTTAATCAAGAAACAAACGAAGTTGTTCTCGTTTCGTATGGTTATTTGCCACACGCTACGAATTACAGGCGAAAATCGAGAATCTGTTGTGCTTTAAGATATTTGGGGTATTGAGACTGGATCTTGTCTTTTGAGCTTGTTTTTAATAAGCTGAAGTGGAAAAAATCTATGTTCACTTCATGCGACAACCATACTAGTATATAGTGTCCCAGTGGAGGTCGTTGCCAAATTTTTTTTTTAAATTTGTTGTAAAGTTTAAATAGAATTTATATTTTTTGATATCGTCGGTATATTGCCGGATCAGCTTTTGGTATGGTACTCATCAGGCAGAGGAATCTACTCTTCCACTGTCCGATCTAAACTGAACTCTGCACGCAGCCAACAGCCCTTATATCCTATCGCACAGCTAAAATTGAGAGCTCTATTTAAATAATTTTAAAGAAGTGGAGTTGATTGTTGTGGTTGCGCAAGAATAAGCTAAGAATGTCTGCAATATGCACAAAAACAAATGTGGAAAATACAGCAATAAAAGCAAATATATCTCCCACAAAGAAAACGTTTATTTTTTGCCTTTGTCCTTAAAGGATTTGTCCAAAGAGATTCTCTCCACAAATAAGGATCAACAGTATAATCCCAAAATATTCCACAAGAGATCAGAGCTGTACTTTTTAGTTTATTCCTTTCCACTTCGGCTCCCAGCAAAAACAATCACATTAAATTTTACTGATATTAAGTCGTGGTCCAGGGGTTGTCGCTGTGCAGAACAAAGGACGACAGTAGTTCCAATGAAGTTCTCCATTTAAACAAACAAAAAAAACATAGTCAGACTCTCTTCAAAGCCCTTTTCGGTCTCCAACTCCATCAGCATTCAAAACAATTTAAACGTTTCCACGTCTGAACTGGAAACCACTTATCTTTTTAAGCTCACACCGTTCTATAAGAAATTCCCCAAGTTAAAAACATTTCCTTTAAAAGGAAAATACATGGAAGAGGCAAGAAAAAACTTTTTAACTCTTTCCTCTTTTATTATATGAGAAAGGACGAAAAAACGTTCATCTTTCATCACATTTCATTGTTAAGGATTCCTTGTTCTAATAATCCTCTTCCTGAATGCGCCCCTGGGAAGGATCCTTGAGCTGGCCACAAAGGGCAAATTACCAGTTACTATGGTCCACTTTAGACATTTGCTGGCCTCTCGCAAGGACCTAAGAAGGAGTCTGCAGACCTCGATCCCGTCATTCGGGCGGGGGGGTTTTAGCACGACAATTGCTTTAGAATGTTGGGAGCAGTTAAAACTTTTCGCCGTCCTCCTGAGGTATGTCCTTACGCTGTTCCCTGTTCACAACACTTTGCGTTCGTTTTTCTGCATCAGCAAAGGAGCATACGGAAGAGAAACTTTTTGATCGTGGAGACTTTGAAAGAAACTTTGTTTTTTTGCCTTTCTCTTCTTTTTGTGCTCCACCCCCTGCATTCCCCATCACCAACAATCCCGGCAAAAAAATGTTCTTTTCTTTTTAATTTCTCTCCAGTGCATCTGACGAAGTCCTTGTGGGATTCAGTGGGGGGCGGGAAGAATAAACCGAGAAAGTTTAAATTCTTTTGAATGCAACCGAGGTAAAAAGTGGAATAGCAGAAAGCCATAGCGAAAGTTGTGCCTTATGCCTACGGGGATTGCACTTAACCGCCGATAAAGTTGCAGGCATTCCGATTTCGATAGTTTTATTCTTCGGGGCTAAGTCGGTGTATGTCAGGTATGTTAACTCGCAAACCCCGGGTGCAGTCGATCCAAAAAAGGAATTTATTTGTTAGCAAAATAGTTTTTAGGAGAAAACTTCAGGGGAATCCTTTTTATCCTCTTTGCCATTAAGATAAATTTTTGATCCACTTTTATGGTACTGAGGACATTCTTGATGTTGGTTGATTCTTGTTCGATGGTAGATTGTAACGGACTAAAAAGTATCAGTATAGAACTCAAGCTGCACAATAGCTAACCAATGTCCTGTCTAAATATAATACTGACATAATACAAATTTAAGATATTACGACAGAGGGCATCAGTAGGTAATGCGTCGGTTGGGACAGACAGTTGGTTGAATGTAACGTCATCAGAAGGTAAGGCTCTTTGGCTCAATCGTCCCGATACCTGCTGGCACAAAGCAAATTTTATTTATCTAGGATATGAAGAAAGAAATATTCATAAATTCAATGGAAGAAAATCGTCAGTTTTTAATATTTCCAACAACAAAAACCTCCCGCCCTCCGCGCACACCCACCCATATGGAGTCCTGCCATTATCCTTACACAAAGAAACATTCGCTAATAGCCAGCTACAACAACAAAAATGATTTTAAAATTATTAAAAATGGAAACCAACCCCTCCCCCGTGCCTCGGTCCAAGGGTAAAGTCTCCAATTTCCACGAAAGCACAAACAAAAGGATAAACAATCTGCGAAGCGATATTTTTTAATAAGCAAAAAAAAGGAGGGAAAATTTTTAAAATTAAAAAAAAACCCGCAAATATTCAATTTATATCCTTGTATGCTCTGCTGATGAAAAAGGCTCCGACGAAAAAACAGAAAACAAAAAGGACGAAGGAAACGAAAGTCCAGCATTCTACAGTAAGTAATTTCATTCGTGGTGACCGTGCCACCGCACTCCGGAGTCTGCTCGTTTTCCCTGCGTGTGCTGCTTTTTTTGCTTCCTTATCATCATCTCCTCTACAAGTGCACAGAATATCTTGAGAAGGATTTCCTCTGGGGGCAAACGGAAAGGGGCAAAAATCGATTGACTTTGCCCCGGGTCCATGGTGAGCAGCATCCTCTACAAATCATTTTCCCTACTTCCGACTTGCTGGCGCCCGACGCCGACGACGGTATACGGTGTCCCTGAAACACTTTTCGATATCCTTTCGAGATAAGGCATGCTTCCCTTTTCCCAGCTAGAGGAGATAAAATACATGCCGCAGCCCGTCCCGAAAACGGTTTTATCCTTAATTCTCACGGACATAATTAGAAATTTGCCAGTTTTTTACCTCATTTGGGGTCCCTTTTGTTCGATCCCTATCCGGTTGCCGGATCAGTTTATGTGGGTTCATGGGAGAATGACTCATGAGCGCCTTAACCACACCACAACTCCGCCCGAGTCGAAAGCCCTTCAGGAGGGCATTAAAGTTGAAGGACAGATTTGCGAATATCCTGATAGCTTTCTCCCCAGGTTGCTGCTGGCAAGCGCTGCGAATACATTTGCGGCGGCCAAGATGGAAAGCAGTTTCGGCTGTGGCGGCGGGCGGCGGGCGGGCGTACCAAAGGGGCGAGATACTTTCTCCAATTAATGGGGGGCGTGGCTGTATAAAACTCAATTTCACCCCAGGATTGATTGATCGAGTATCAATTTGTGCGGGAAATTGATGTTTATCTTCGATTGATTAAATTGGACTAAAAACTTTTTCAGCGCCACGGAATATCCTTAGTATCCTTAAATTTGCTTAAGAATTTGTCAAGTGGAAGATAATTTCTCGGTGTCATGTTTATTTTTTGCGGTTAAGGGAGCGAGCGCACACAGGGGCAGGGACAGGGACTCTGGATACGAATGGGGGGGCGGTTGCGAATTTATTTTTTTTGCGCTCCTTTTGCTCCTCCACGAAATATGTTTCCCTAGATAAAATGGAGCTGTAACAACATAAATTAAAAACCCATTTTCTCAGATGCTGAGTGGTTTATGTGTGCTTATGCTAGATAAATACTAGCAGGATATTTGATGCCGGGGTATTATTATTACAGCTGCTATTTTGACAGGCGTTAATGTGCTTAGGCTTTGTAAAAAACCCAAATTTTTTTTGTATCCTGCGAGAAGGAATAAAAATTTTTTATATGATTCTAAAAAAACACTGTAGCACGTTATTGTGTTATGTTTGGCTGTAAATACATAATAAGATGGGAATTGGCAATAAAAGGCACAAACAACACAACTCAGACACAGACAAGCTAAGGTATAAAAAGATTTTAAAGAGCGAGTTTCTAAGTGGAGTTTCTTCTTTTTTTTACAATTCTGCAGCAAATTTAGAAAACTTCACTCCATTTTTATACACATATATCAGAGCCTTAGGATTGCAGCAGTAAAGGCAGCAAAAGCTGAGTTCACTTCATGCCACAACCATACAAATCAATTTTATCACTTCCACCACGAAAGATCATTTTTCTCTCCTTAAAAAATGTCGACTATTACGTTACATTGTTTGGCTTCCTTGAAGGAGAAAGGACAGAGGAAAGTGCTGAAATTGTTTAAAGTGAAATATGAACATTTCGCTTTTTTTGGGAAAATAATAACACGACAAAAAAAGCAATTATTTTAAGTGGTTTTCGATTACACAATTCCACTTCTGCCTTTCTGGCTTCCAGGCAGAGAGAGAGCGAGGTGTTGACACTAGAGCTCTTGGATTTTGTTCATGCTGAAAGACGACTTCAGGTTAGGTATATTCTGAAATTGTCTTATCACGAAATAAATTCAACTTTGGACGGAAGTAAGATTTAGTTTGAAGAGGCATGGATGGAAAGAATAGGGAAGAACTAGACACACATTTATCCGAACACCAAACTATCCAAAGTGGTCCTCGATTTTGATAACCAAAATGGATCCCGGTTTTGTGCACAAGGTTTTTTTGGCGATGGTGCAGAGGAAAGCATTAAAACCTTCCGGAGACTTCCCCGGTATGATTCTGTGGAGTTCTTAATCGCTAAAACAATCTCTTGAACTTATACCTCCAAATCAGAATCGAGTGTAGAGGTAGAGGCTCGAGTTTTCCGCTTTGGTTAAACCGCCAAAACCACTTAACAATTACCTAATGGTGAATTTACACGAATGACACGCTTGTCATTTTTTTGGTCATTAATTGTCATAATCGTTTACACGATCATAATTTGTGTCATTATTTCTGTCATGAAAAATGGCAAAAATTATTGTCATAAAAAGCTTAAAAAAGCTTAGAAATAATGAAACAAATTATGACCGTGTAAACGATAATGAGAAATTATGAAAAGTTATGGCAAGTCATCATAAAAGAATGAACTTGCTCATTCTTTTATGATAGAGTGTCATTATTTAAATGCAAAATCCAATTTCAACAACAACAACAATTTCAATAATAATCGAAAATAACCCAATGGAATACACTTTTTTCAATATTTATTGGCGAAAGTGGTTGATTTATACCAAATCAAGCCCAATTTTATGATAAGGGATAATCCTAAACAGTTAAAACCACCCCTAAATGGACCGAAAATAAAAAAAAATTAGGCTTCAAATTTGATTGAATGCGTGTAGTCAGGTACAAATAAATTGTTTTCAACCCTTAAGGAGTAAAAACTACCCCTACAATTTGGAAAATTAACATTAAATAAAAAAAATAAACTCTTTTCAAGCCAAAACAAAACTACTTTCAACTACCCCTACATTGGGGCGGCCCCATAATCAGTAAACAAAAAAATATGTGCGGAAAGAGTTTCAAAAAGGTGTTGTGTTTTGATACCCAAACGTTCGTTTTGAATGGACTATAATATACCGGCAACACACCCCCGCAGTTTATTTTCATATCCTTTATGATCATTTTTATTTATCTTAACAAGGCAAATCTCATATAGGCAAGTCTAAATATATATTTAACACTCGTAAAAATGCAAAAAGGAAGGGAATTTGTGTTCAATTTATTTTTAAACAAGGCGAAAGAGTATAAATTTGTTAAAAAGATGAATAATTATATCAATTGATATTATCATGAAGTGCGATAGTGTTATTTCAAAGGGGTTTACACTCAAATCAGCACCTAAACCTGGATATTCAAAATAAACAGGACCATGAATTAATCAAGTGTCTGCAAATGCTCAATACACTACATAGACACCAATTCTTTTCCAAACAAACAGGGCCATAAAGTAATAAAACAGTTGCGACCGTTGGAGACAAAAATTCAGCTCTTGCCATTATTTATGGCAACTTCCAATAAATTAATGACATTTTATAATAGAGCTTTTCACATGTCATTATTTGAGGCGTGTGAACAGCAATGCCATTAATTATGACCAGAAATTGTGACCATTGTCATTTTTTGTCATTCGTGTAACCGCCGCATAACTCTGGCAGAGTCTTTCAGCCGAAACTGCTGGCAATCTTCAAAGCAATACTGACTACTAGATGAACGAGCCTTTGCTTACTAGCAAAGCAGCTTCTTGCTGTATGCACGGTATTGTGTGTGTGCGTGTGTGTGTGTTCACGTTCTCATACTGAAAAGCTCTGAAAAGCTCAATAACCGCAAAAGCTTTTCTGAAAGTTTAAGAAGAACGAACCTTTGCCCAGTAGGACCGGTAAGCTTACAGAAGTACTGAAATCAGCACTTACTGGTAAGGGGTAGGCCTTACCACTCCCTTTTACAGAAGTGCTTACTTTTACACACGATGTCATAGGGGGTAAGGCCTTACTATGGTACTTACCTTAGAGTACTTATAGAACTGCTCATCTGTAAGGGGTATAGTAAGGCAGCAAATGGAACATTGCGAAAAGAGATATTCATGGGCGCCTGTGGATATGTGATCCGGTGTCGAAATGCTTTTATTTTTTTCATCTTTTACAAATGCCTTTCTTTCCATGCCCGAGAGTGGCTTTACCTAAGCAGTCCCCCAACTAAATTCTCCACTTCTCCAAAGCTGCTTGTCCTCCGTATCGAATGAGAGCCGCGCTATTGAGTATGCTAGCGTCGCATTTTATTTCGACGAATATAATTACCCGTTTTCTTTCTTTCTATAAAATTTATGAAAGCTCCAGGAAAGCTCCCTTGAGTCCGGGCAGATTCTCACTTGTTTGGGTATAATTCTGGACTACACCTTACCATCTGCCTTCTCTTGTAATGGGGTTTGTAAGGGCTCATCTAGCACCAAGAAAATAAGGGGTACCCCTTACCAGATGAGTACTTATTTCAGTGCTCCATCGGTAAGGCCTTCCTAGAATTCCTACTGGGTGCCTACTAGCAAAACAACCTCTTGCGTATGTGTGTGTTTGCGGCAACTTTTCTTCAAAGCATTACACTATGTGAGCTTTCATTTACTCAGGTTTGGAGTCAAGCATGCACGCCTTTCTTGCCAATTAGAGCTTTTGCGTCTGAATGCATGCGTCTTCGGTCTTCGTCTATATTGGTGGAGTACGAAATTTTAGTATACCGTGAGGACTGATACAAATTGTGTGTTATTGTTGCACTTATGTGGATTACGTACTTCACTGCTGTAATGGGTTTTTAAGGCTATATTAAGATTTTAATAGAAGCTTGTCTTTTATAAATCCATCCAACTACGTGCTAAAGTTGATGCTATTTCCTACATTGAAAGAACTTGCGAACATTTTATTGGGAATAAAGGAATAAATCCCCTTCAATCTAGGATGCAAAACCCCTACTCGCTGTCTCCCACTTAATCACCAATCAAACTTAATTTCCAATTGTCTTTTAATAGTTTCCTGCCGCAGCGTTTTCTGTGTCATTTATGTGCAGCATAACTGAGCCCCCCGGTTTATGGTCTTAAATACTCTCCAAATATTAATCAATAACTCCGAAGCTAAAAACTTGCCGCTTGCGATGCACATTCGAATATTGTCTAAACGCCCAACCACCGAGCGAAACTTTCCGAAACTAATTACCCACCAAGACTCGAGTATTAAAATGCCGCTTACATGTTCGAACGAACGTTCGAGGGCTGCGCTGGGGAGCACGGCGGTTAAACTACTTCTGCTACGCTCGTCTTGGCAAGGACTCTCTGCGGATATGAAGTTACACAGAAACTGTGACTGCTGTTAAGGAGTTTTTTCGTCCTTAAAATTGCTCGTGTGCATAGATCGGAGTACCTGCACAGCCCGCAAAGCTTGGCATTAACATTTCTTGCTTTCGACTGGCAAAACGTCACATCATTTCCCAATCAGCTTTAATCGAAGCAAATTTTCCGGGTTACCTTTCTGGGGCTCTCGGTAGTAGTAGTGGTGGTGGTAGTGGTGGTTTCGGTGGTATAGAGCATGCATCCTTTCTGCTCAAGGAGTAAAACCCAGTCTGGCATGAACTGTGCTTAAGAAACGGTCTGATAGACATGCAGGATCCTTCATAGAGAAGACTGCTTCCTTATGTGCACTATTAACCGGAGATGACAGGGACTAGATCTGCCTGGCAAGGAAGACATGTTGCGCTAATTAAATTGTGGAAAGTTTCGTCGAAAGTTTTCGTCCGAAGAGCAACAAGGGCTCGTCGGATGCGCTTTTCGGTGTATGTATGTGTGTTCGGCGTATATACTGAATGCAGTGTGGCAGTAGAATGAAAGGATTCAGTGTACCTTAAGTACGGTGAAGGATAAAGTTTGGGGGGCTATCTCAACATGGTTATGTTCAATTCAACCCAATTCAAGGTATGCGTGTACACGATGAATACAAATGCTCGGAGGAGTTTTGTCGTCGTTGATTTCTATTGAGAGACTGGATTGGCATGTTTACTATTCCCCCACTGCTTTCCCAACCTCACGACGCCAGAGCAGTGCCGTGTATGTGCGTTGAGAATTGCTGATAGAAATCTAAAGTAGGGAAATTGCTCGTATTATCACCGAAAGCAGCTTACTGGAAACTTTAAATCCGTTTTATCCATCAAAGTCGATCCTTTTGAATTGGTAGTTAGAGTAGTAGTCAATGAATTTCTTGGGAAATCTCTGCAATCGCGTAGCGAATTCGACGATCAATTTGTTGGAGCTTCTTTTCCAATTGTCCAGGTTCTGTTTCTGCAACAAAAACGTCAATTCTGACGATATTCTTGTCCCTAGGATAATGCAGGCAGGAATACTACCAAAATTTTGAGGCCTGCGGCGTTAATGGCAGAGAGTAACGGAAAGTTTTGTCTATTAGGAGCTTTAGTTCGTAAGGGTCTTTGGATCGGATATAAAATTGATTGGGATAGAAATACCTAGACTCAAGACTGCCCTGGAATTGAAATACGAGAGCAGTTGGAAATTCGAAAGCAACCTTTTAGGCTCATCTGACATTCATTGTCTGACGAAACCTTGTGTTTGGCATTGTTTTTTATGTTCGAATCGTCGGGAGTACGGCATTGAAAACACCCGAATTTTACGTCTGGATTTTACCAATTAGAGCTGAAAAAGTTAAGTCGATAAAGGATTGACGAACCAATGGTACGACAGCTTCGTTTGTTATCACCCTCAAGGAAGAGATACTCCTAATGCGGTTCATACAATGTCTCAGAGCAGACCGAGCATCTTTGGATTAAAGTTTCGTTGCCATTACTTCGGCTGTGGGCCCGAACTGCCGAACTGGATGGAACATTCAATAGCAGGGGTACACCCCAAACAAACTAATAAACTAAAGAATCTCAGATTGTATTTTTATATAAAAGAATTTAAAGAAATCATACAAGAATATTCATTAAAGAAACCATCTCTATGCGCCTTAATGAAATCGGCCTTTCTGACAGAAATTTGATCCAGAAGAACTCCAGTCTCCTTATCGGCAAAATTGATCGTGACTTTCTCCTTATCATGGTTGTCCGTGTAAACCGAAATGACCAAATCATTTCTAGGATCAATTGTCACAAAGTTTTCAGCGATTTTCGCCAAAGTTCCATTCACTTCACTCGCAATGTCGGACGAACCACCCGATCCACTAGCACCTCTATTATCAGTTGGAGCTGTCGAACTCTCGCCCCATTTGCCGCCACTATGCAAGTCGTTGGCCTTCTTACTTTCACTCTTCATGCTAACGTAATCACTATTCAATTCCTCCTCGTTTCGCTCATCATCCTCGCCATTGTCCGCAGGCAAGTAATCAGATGACCACGACTCGGCAGTGAAGTAGCTGGTTGAGCTGGTTTGTGCTGCCAAATTGTGGGACCCGTCCCCGACATTCTTGTCTACGCCGCGCAAGGGTTCCTGATTGGGCCTAGTATTTCCGTTCATGTTCGGCCCAACGGATTGTGTTTTCCTGGGAAGAAATGGTGGATCACGAATTAGCTCCTTGACTTTGGTGGAGCTCCGGTTCAGCTCGTTAACGCAATGCGCCAGCTCACAGAAGTATACACACGTTCTGCTAGCCCGTTCCCGGTGCTCGTCAGATTCGCGGAAAGTTCTGCTCAAGTTCTCCGTAAGGCTGCCGCCATTCTTGGTGTCGGCGAAACGCTTCAGGCAATCCTCGGACCTTTCATAATATCCAAACAAATTCAAAAAGTGATTTTTCAATAAACATATTTGCCCGAAAATATTCTCAGAAATAATTTTTATAAATTTTGTTTCGCTTTTGTATAAATTTAGCAAGTCGCCTTTACTTGAGTGTTCTTCATTCTTTCCTGGAAGAACACGCGAGAACTCGTCTCATGAGAAATTCCTACCTGAGCGCAACAATCATTCTCACCTGTCCAATTTTGACTGCTCGATGCGTTTTTCTTGAATCCAGTGTCATGAGAGCTGAAAAGTGAGAATTTGGAATTTATCGTTTAGTATTAACATTTCTTACGGTAGATTGTGGTAAGAGTCCCGGAGTCTCCTCGAACTATATGATGGATATGAAAGACGGTTGTTCATGGCTTAGTAACATGGCTCTTGGTTCCCCCTTTTCAGTGTAATTTTTTTAGGTACTTTCCTTGTGAACTGAAATCAAATTAATATTTTTCCATTTTTCATGCTTTTATTAAACTCAGATATTTTACAATTTTTTTTAAATTTAAATTGCGAATTTTGACTATGAATCAGAAGCTGAGAGACTAAACCAGATTCCGACAGTTTTCATTTCAAGGCTAGCTATGGTAAGGTTTTTGTTGGGCTGGGTACAGTACTGGGTTAGGAGTTTGTAATGTGATTAGTGTTTTTTGGGCCGTATTTAAAGTGGTTTTTGGGTTAACCTTACATTGTGTAGCTTCTTTGGTACTGCAAAGCTGATACAACCATAGAAGAGGCATTGGCCCGATGACAGGTTTTATTAAATTTTTATCCAAGTGTTTTTCCTGGAGTTACAAGGAGTTGAAACTAGTTAGATTATGACATAGCAACGTCACGAACTCAGCATCGGTCCATGTTTGTGTAATATGATAACGCTGACAGGATTTAATTACAAATAGCTCTCTTTTTATTTCTCTATGCTTGCTCATATCTACTTAGGGTCTTCATAAACTCCATCCACAAATAATTAAAAAACTCATAACTCAAAGAAAATAGCATGCACTACAGAATTCCTCTCATAAATATTTGCATAATTTTGCAGATATATGTAAGTCACTACTACATTGCAGAATCACAAAAATCCAAGGATTTTTCCACTTTTTTTATCCACCCCTCAGCAGTAATCCTCGCGCTCCATCCAGGGTTAATCCGAGCAATTTGCATACACAGACGTTAATCCCGGATTTCTTCTCCGTTTTATTTTTTTCCTATTTTTTTTATCCCCGAGTAAAATAATTTTTAGCTTTTTGCAGTCCTCCACATTCTCTCGTTTCAAACATCCGCTGGAATAGATGATCCTCTGGAAAATTCTACACGTCTTGAAGTCCTCCATTCCCCCACCTCACGCCACGGCAATACCGCCGCAATTTACGACCAACATAACCACTAATCGCTTATGCTTAACACGCTTTTAGAATGTTTGCCCATTCCAGAAGCACTATTGCAGCGCACTCTGGATCTAGACAGATATTGCTGGAGGATGTTCCGGCGGAGAAGAAGGGCAGGAGGGCGGGATGTCAGATGGGCAATTTGTGTTATGGAAATCGGCAGTTTCAATCCGGAATGGACGGGACGAAATATTGAAAAAGTCGTTGCAAATGTCTGTTATTGCCTCGAAAGGAAATCTATATAAGTTTGGATATTGATTGTAAAATGACCGCTTTTTAAGGAGAAGCTGTGTATAATTGACATTTCGATGCCGGACTGGATTGACTGTCGGTTGTCTTTGCTGTGCTGGAGTGTGTTTTAGAGCTCTCGAGTGGGGTATGGTACTTGGATGCTCTCGAAGCAGCCATAAATATTTAAATTTGCGATATGACAATCTCATTGAACGAACTTTCCATACTAATGCTGTCGATCTACCATATCAGCTTTATGGATGTACGAAATAATTTCATATCGATTTGGGAGGAGAAACGATACGTCATCAACATTGAGTTTAGTAGGAATGTTGACTTTAAATGGCGCTAAAGTCTTTGTAGGAATCGAGCCTCTTGAAGTCTCTTTTCTATTGGTTTCTCGAGTCGAAATATCGTTGTTATCCATCCACATCGTCGGGACACAAAACAATATTGCAGCGCCTTTTTCTAGTGGGAAAAATTACATTGCTATTGGTTTAGAATGAACAAAATTCAAGCGAAAAGGTATTGTAAGCGTTGTTTTACATCCATTAAAAACAATATCTTAAAGAGACCCACCCATTATAGACGAGGACGCATGCATCCAGACGCAAAAGCTTCTTTTGAGTTGCGTGCGTTCTTGGAAAATTTTTCATGTTCATTTTCAATCTGGCCGGGCATTTGAAGAAAACAGCCCAATTAAGGAAAAGCTTTTAAAAGTTTAATCAAATTAAAGCTTTTAAAAGCTCAATCAAGTTAAAAAGGAACGTAACAAATTTTACACGGACGGATGAGATTCTCAACTTGCTCCAAAACAAAACTTCCTCCCACTGAACTTTCAGTAAACTTTCTTCAATAAAGCTTTTGCGTCTGCATGCATACGCCCTCGTATATTATGAGCCAAAAAAGTTAAATGAAAGCTTTGTGGCTATGAGCAGCGAACTTGCATTAATGGTTAGAGTGGTGCATTCCATATATGTGGGTATCATGCACAAACTTATATGAATTTCTCTTACACTTTAGTATTCTTTCGGTAGAGCTCAATAGACCAAATGAAAGGCACAGGACTGTAATGCTTATTCAGCCTTGGAGCATGCGTCTAGACTCGGTTTTTGACTGGTCGTTTCTCTGTGAAAGCACTATTGCTTCTCAATATTCTTTATGGTGTAGTAGTACACCCTTAAAAACTGTCTTACCGACAAATGCACAATATCTCTGGCTCAGGTTCTTTTATTCATTGTATACCAAAACTTTCTCCTTGACTATGGCTTAGGGATGGTACAATAAGACCACGTCGCGGTCATGGACCCCATATCTCATGGCTTAGGGATAAGTTGCCATAATCTTTGGTCAGTATCTGGTAATCTACTTGTTCTTCTGCGGGTGTAGATAAATCACAGAAATGATTTGTGACACTGTGCAGTGCTGAAATTTATGGCCGAAATTCTGGAAAATCCTTGAAAATCTTTTTTCGCAATTCAAGAAAATTGAAATGCTCAGCATGCAAATAAGACATCGTTGCTCCAAAACAAGATTTCCACTCGTAATTATAAAAATAGCCCAGAACCCGCGCCCGGAGGGAGTCGGCATCCAGTCAAGGATAAACCCGTCTAATTATTTCTTTGGAACTTCCGTGCCAATGGAATCTGGTGTCAATTACAAGCCGCGCACGAATGGAGAAACCAAGCGGCAGAAAATCATAATTATTTTATCGCTTTTCGGGATCAAGTGCTATTAGGGGATGCCCGACAATTCGGTAATCCCTAAGATGATAATCAGGCCAGGACTCGCTTCATTTCAATTAGGACAAAGGAGACGAATAACCCAAGGCAAGCGCCGGCAGGCTGGAGAGCGCCAGAACTGCTCCTTGCGGCAGCATCCGCCGAAATCCTCTCCGACTCACTTAGTTCCAGCTTTTAAGCTTTTGAGTGCTTTTTGACGACTGAGCGAATGACTTCCAATTTACCATTTCCCATCTGCACCAAAAAGGATCGCAGCTCTCACTCCCCACGGCCATCTGGATGTGTATTATACAAGTGTAGAATGTTGCTCGCGCGTTTATGTGTGAGTCGTAAAAGGGCATATAACAAAGGAATTACAGAGCACGAGGGCCATAGACGAAAGTACGCCATAGAAAGCGCGCCGAATAGCTGCGAACTTTCGCTTCCGCACTTTCCTTTTTCTATTTGCCTTTTTATTCCCTACGAGGAACGACTTTTTCACCATTGACGAACTCGAATCACTGCAGTATGGCTTAATAGAAATTTAGGCGCGTGCTGGGGCGGGGGAGGCTCAAGGACTCCGAGGATATTCGCCGCTTTACAATTTTTTTTGTAATTGAAGTAAGTACGTTCTTATGTTTGGAGAAAGTTTCAAAAAATGTTGTTTTCTGCTTGAATCCTTTTCGCCGTTTTACACACACCGAAAGCACGAATGGCGCGAGTCGACGGAACACAAGGCTTTAGAAGAACATTACTTTCTCCCAATTTGGGAAGGGCTATAAGAGAAATTCGCCAATTTTTTTTAACAAGATAAGAACTTTTTTTTGCCGAACAGAGATGAAATTTTAAGCGCAATTTGAAAATCATTACTTTTATGGACAGAATTGGGGATTTCGGAGTTTTGCCTCTTTACGATAACGGAAGTAATCAGTGTTCTGGATCCTTATCGGAATGAATCCATCTAATTAAATTATGGGGGGAGTTATTTTTTAGGGTATTTAAATGGGTCCTAAATCTCGTTGGCATAAGCAAGAAGAAGATTGAGGAGATTTATGGTCTGCTCGACACTCACGCTGGACTACCAAGGATGCAAATAATCTTGTCTCTAGAATTGAGAAGTGTCCATGGGCGTTGTCCAGAACTTATAAAATTTTGAAAGGAATATCTCCCTTTAATCTAATTTCCACCACCCTTCAGAACGAAGAAGTTTATAATTCAGTTTTCTAAAAGTGCATCCTCGACTCATCTGAGGTTGCAGTACTGCTATAGTTCCCTACAAGGTCGGCTACTAATATTTCCATATAAATTGTCGGTGATGGAACATTAAATGCAACTTTAATTTTGTCGGTCTAAACCTTCCATCAACAAAATATTTTTGATCTTCTATATATTCCTGTAATCTAGTGGGTATAGATTATGTTCAGTTTTAAGTTTCGTTTCTATGCCTTTTTTGGCTGGGTATTTTTGTATGGAATAATTGTCGGTGATGCAGAACAACTGTCGGTGTCGTTGTGAATGCTTTCTGGCAGTTTAGGGAAAATTGTAGGTGACGGCCATATTGGTTACCAATTATGTTAGGGTTTGAATGGTCGTAAACGTGCAGAGTAAGCTTGTGGCCCGAAATATATATGGCAGGGGAGGTGTGTGATGTCTACCAATCATCGATATTACCATTGATGATAACTATCGGTCTCAAAATGGCTCACCGAAATTCTTTGTGAGCACACACTAAGGGCGACGGCGACACAAATGTCGGGCGGCGTAGTTATCGCAGTGGTCTGCAGATTGTGCAGCTTCATACAAAAGCGGTGTGTTCTATTCGTTTTTCACAGTCGCTGAGCAAAGCGATTCGTCGGTCGCCCTTTGCATGTTTACAGCATAACGCTGTGAAAAAGGAAAGACGGGGCACAAGAGGCGAAGTAGCTCAAGAGTCTGCGGGTGTTGCATGGTTCTTTGGAGAAAAACTTGCTTTTGGAGGTTTAGTTTGGGCAAAAGGTGGCTTTGTGGCAAAATTTGGGGGTTTTGGCTTGGGCAAAGGGTGGCTTTGTTGCTGAGTCTACTTTTGGCCTTTCGTTAGGTCGTTGGCCTGGCTCTTCTGAAAGCGCACTTTCCATCCGACAGACCTTCCACTACTTCTATTGCATTTTACTCATAATTCCGGTAGTTTTTGGGCGAAAAGTTTTACTTATGTAAAGTGCCCTCTAAAGCACACTCATAATTTTTTTATTAATGCTCCTTTCCACATCAAGGCGCGCCTAGAGTAATTCTCGTTACTTGTGGATCCCCGTTTGTATATTTAGGCAATTGTACCGTCTCATTGTCATAAGTATGAAATATAAAGAAAATGTTTAGTAAATTTAAAAAGTACATTGAGTAGTAAATCTGATAGGACAAGAGCATTAGCAATTGCGATTTGAAACAACAGGACCTTTCCTAAAAATTTATTCAATTGAATCGCCAAACACTAATCCATGGAAATTTGAATATTCTATTATTGTGTACTTTCCAATTATAATTTCAAGGATATAAAAGGATTCTGAAAAAGATCATTCATTTACTAGAATCCTTGAGTCCTTAGAAAACGTCTATTCAAACCGAAATACCCGCGTTCAGTGCACAGCCAAAAATTTAACGCTCCCCTAAAATCGATTTGCCAACGGAAACAAGGACGTAGGAGCTCCAAATCCTTATAATCGTATTATTATTATTAAATCTCATCTGGAATTACTTCTTGATATCAAAGGGATTCTATAATAAACTTTAACTGCTACAAATATCCGTTAAATCGCCCCATTAAGAATTAAAGGTCCTTTTCCATAGTGGCCCGGCCTACGACGATAAAACTAGCAATGAAAGTGGGAAGTTCTGGTTGTGATGTCTCGGATCGGCTGCTGTATCTCTACGGCATAGCATAGTTTAGTATAGTGTGTGTGTGTAAGGAACGGGGGACAGTTTGTGAACTTATAATCACGTTAGAGACTTTGATATCCAATTGAGAGTTGGTCCCCGCACACACACACACCCACACACGCACGTCCTTATTGAGTTATAGGATATCTAACTTAATTTATGGTGCTCCCGGTATAAATTTTTCCTCCTTTTCATATCGTAGTGCAAATAGAAATCTTATGAGATTATTTCGGCCCTTCTGATTTCATTTTGAAGAATGGCGGTAAACTTTGCATAACCTTTTTGTATGAATGAGCGAAGGCTAGGCGGTGGGGGCCGGGGGTAGGTCAATTTCCATAACCTTTTGTTGTGGTCTCATAGCTTGGCTCGGTGGCTTTTATGGTAGACCATCTCCCTTTTGATTTACTTGGGAAGCTTTAATCCACCACTGTATAAGGGAAAATGAAAGCTTTGCGCAGAAAGGACACACAATAACAGTGAAGCCAGGTCGTAAAACTGTGATTCATATGCATTCAGGTCTACATAAAGCTAATCGTAAATCTAAACAAATTCGCAATATTAAGCTGGAGCCTTCTCATATCTAGAAAATTGCCCTATTAACACTTAACTCCTTTCCATTTTGTATCTCTTTCCAGTGTTCACAGTTGCCAACGATCACGAAAGTATCTCAATAAGCCCAACAACCCCCGAAGTGGTTCATTACATAAACGATTCACATATAGCCTTATGCAACTTTCCAGAGGGTACCAAGGCCCAGTGGATATCACCGAAGGGAATGCTGATTACCAAGACGAAGGGCCGAGTTCATATCGAGGAGAAGGCTTCAGGTAAGTGCGAGGCTGAGTTGAGACAAGTTAATAAAATCTCGTAAATCACTGCGCTTCGTCCTGACGACGATAGTTGAATATCATAATATATCCTTAATGCACCCCCTCCACCCTCTTTTATACCTCTATATGTATGTATGTATTTATCCACAGGAAAGCTGGCTTTGGTGTTCGAGCATACCGCTCTAGAAGACAAGGGTGAGTGGACATGCGCCCAAATAGACGGCGACGGACAGAAATCCTTCAAGATGGTCATTAATCGTAAGCCTTAATTAAGAAACCGACTTTAGCAATGAAGCCTAATCCTTGAAACATGTTTATGATAGAACCGATTACGTTCGTCGACACATCCACCCTGCAGATAGCCAAGGAGGGCGCCGATGCAGTTATACGATGCGAGGTCAAGGGGGACCCGGAGCCGGCAGTTTCGTGGTCCTTCAATGGGGAAGCGATTTTTTGTGAGTATCCATCCATATCCTTCGCAGCCCCGACGGTCCATAGTCCAAACTATTTATGTGTAAGTTTGGACGAGAAAACTCTCTTCCCACAAAACTTTTATTTTTAGCGAAAGTTTTTTCATTTTTTTCATATATACTTTTTCGTGAAACTTTTTCTCCTTTTTCGTTTGTTGTTGTTGGTGTTTATTTCCGTCTTGACCGCTATGTTTCTCACCAATTGCAGTGACAGGTTCGAGGTACACTAAGCTGGCAGATGGCCTCTCAATAAAGAAAGTGTCGAGGAACGACAGCGGCGAATATACGTGCAGAGCCTTCCAAGTTTCCGAAAATATGAACAACATGGACCAACGAGTCATTCTGCTGAAGATCAAGCGTAAGTAGTTCAATTGCAACTAAATAGTTTGTATGTTTGTAAGTTTTACCCCCTCCCCTGATCCACCTTACGCAGCTTAATGGGATGTCATAGAACTAAGGTTAGTAGTTTTCAGAGAATGGCCTATTTCTCCATCTCCAGGGCATTACTTAAATTTTGTGACTAAGAACGGCCGTCCCGATTACAGTGCAACGAGGTCAATCCTTTAAAATCTACACAGAATCCTTCAACATAGATCCAGATACTATTTGGAGTCCCTTTCTCGTTACTATCGTCATTATCATCTATTGAAAATACAAATTGGCCATCAATTGTCGAACTGAGTATCTGTGCGGGTCTTCACTTCGGATGAACTTGCGTCCATTTGCAAGATTCCGATTAAAGTTTTTGATAATAGCAATTCCGAGCGCACAGACAAACCACTGCCAAGTAATTACATCCGGCCATTATTGAGCCCCGACGAACCAGCCCAAACCTTTACTCAGACATCAAATAGACTTATGACCCGAATTCACTCCTTAAGTACCATAATAAAGAAGACAGTCGTTCTGCAGAAACTCAGTAATTGGCAGCCAAACATTCTCCACCTCGTTACTAGGAGAGCGAGAGAGATTCTTTAAATAAGGACGTGTGGAAGGTATGCTGCGCTTTTGATGCAATTTAAGTATACAAGCTCCGAGTAGTTGGGTGCAGTTGCAGCTCTTGCATTCATGTTATCCCATGCAAATTACACAACAGTGGATGGCATGGAGTTCGTCAGGAGCTGCTGGCCCAGGATATGGCCCTGTAAGCAGATGGGCGAATTAACGTCTGGATTGCTGGGGCGGGGGCTCGTGACCAGTATATTGCTGCTCGATGGCAATCAAATTCGGAACTCAATTAGTTATGGTAGCACAAATTTGTTAATGGAAATTTCTCTGACGATTGTGTTTGGATTGTTATCAGGCAATTTTCCCATTCGTTGAACGCAATCCGGTAACAATCAATGTTTAGGTAACACAAAGTCTAATCATTCGGTAACATTTAATGGAGCGGTTGTTCTGGTGGGATGCTGTAAAAGTAATCGCTTTTGGGTTGAATTGAATGTTAAAAAAAGGGAAAACTAAGAAGAAGCATTTTGACTCATTGAAAAGTTCATCTAAAAATATCACTGAGTTATTGCGGATCTAAAAGAAACAGGCAGGTTTTGGGCTTCTCCCGTCAAGCCGGAAGACCTAAAACAACGTGGAGGAGAACCCTATTTCCTGTGGCTGCAATAGCTAGAAGATCCTGGTCAGAGCTGAGAGCTATCGCGCAAAACAGAGTCCGCTGGAGGGCAACTGTTTCCGCCCTATGTCCCTTGAGGAATTAAAGGAGCGGTATGTTTGGGCTCCTCTGCTCTTTCAATCCTTTATAAGTAGGTATTGCGTCGGTTCGGTCTGGGAAAATTAACTGGTTTGGAATGATTGAGACGATGACCTTTATTAATTAATGGCCTCGATTCCCAGATCCGACTGGAGGGAAGTGAGTGCGGATTTGACACTTTGCGATTCTCAAATCCGCAGTCCCGGATTGGTTTAAATCGAAAATTCGGAGTGAAGACTCACGCGATAATGAAATATGCTATGTCGGATTATCTTAGGCGCATTTGTCGTTCAAATCCGCAGAAAATTTGTTGCGGATCACACTTTTACAGCGCGGAAAATGTCAAAAAGAAATTCGGGGTTGCGGATTTGAGAATCGCAAAGTGTCAAATCCGCAACTCACTTCCCCGCCGTCGGATCTGGGAATCGAGGCCAATAAATTATGAGTGTCTTAACAGAATGTTAACAAAGCAATTACATTTAATAGACACAGGTTCAAGAATTGTTTTGTTGGGAGAAATGCTTAGGTCCTTCCCAATGATTCGATGGGGTGTTCTCAATATGCATGATTGATTTAAAGCTTCTCCAGGCAATAACCCTTCTCTATTATTCTGAAACAAATCGAAGCTTAGCCACAAACAAATCTTTATCATTACAGATAAGCCAGAAGGGAGGCCCAAAAGCATTCAATACGGCTTCATAAACGGTGTCGTAAATCTAACATGTGAAGCCCTAGCGGAGCCCCAGGCCCACTTCAAATGGTCACGACCCGAAAAGAAAATCAAGGATTTAAGCAAGTTCTATCCAGTGCACGTTGGCAACCACAGCTCCAGCCTCCAAGTGACAATCAGCAATGCCACACTTTTTGGCTCGTACAAATGCAACGCCAGCAACGGCATCGGCTGGATTGAGAAGACCATTACGCTGCTGGAGGGCACGAAACCCGATCCACCGAAGGACTTCCATCTGCGTGGCAAAACGTCAGAAATGTTCGATATATCTGTTAATGCAGTCCGAACGTCCGATGTGCCGAACGAGATGGAGATCAATGGATTCGTTATCGAGGCAATCCCGGAGCAGGAATATAAGTCGGCCGGTGGCAGATGGGACAAGGCTAGGAGATGGAACTTCGCCTTCAATAGTGGTAGGTAGATTCATTCTGCAATTCGGCTGCTTTTTGTTATCCAATCACTTGATATCTTTTTGTTGGTTTGTTTCTTTTGCAGAGGCCACACTCCTAATCAACAATCTCGCCGCCAACACCACCTACCTAGTTCGCATAGCTACGAAAAATCTCGCCGGACTAAGCGACTGGACCAAGGAGAAGCTGTTCACCACAAAACCGAAGGAGCTGCCGATGCCGACTTTCTCCCACCAGATTCGACCAGCACCACTAGACTTAACACTAATTTTATCAATAGTAGCAGTTAGTTCTTACTTAAATTTCGCAGCTAGACAAACCGAACGTAGCTTAAATGTGTTCTCGCGGGTTTTGTGAAATCCATTCCCAACCAAATCCTAAAGTAAGTCCAAGGTCTAAAAGTAAAAATATTAGAGAGCAAAAATATGAGATAAGAGAGAGAGAGGATTGCAGATTTTTATGCTTTTTTGCCTTTGTAAACTAATCTCCTAATTTTGTTAGATCGGTAAATGTAAGTAAACGCGGATATGTCATAGGTTATAAATATTATTACTATTATTACTATTTTATTATGAATTATTGATTGTTGTCTAATTTGAGAGAGTGGTGGGAATATTGAGAGTTTGTTACTTCATTTTTATGTTATCGGGAAATGGGCTCCAACCAGCAAGCGTGTGTTCTGTTTTTTCTAGAAAAATGTTCGATTTTGTTACTTAATAGTGCTGTCACAAAACTAGGGTCTAATCTAAACAGTGCATGTATGAGTGGAAACCTTGACGGGATGAAGAAAATATAAATTGTTAGTTTTGTTGGGTGGTGACACGAACTTGCTTCCAGTTTTTTCTTCGTTACAACCAAATTCCCAACCAATTAAGGCAGCTATGTTGTAAATTACAAAACAGATTAAAATGCATAAAAAATAATGTTAAGCGACGAACGTTATGTATTCATAAAACTATCGTGATATTTATCAATACTATCTAATTAGCTAATTCCATTAAGGGTCGTACCTATTGACGAGCGCTTCCAAATGCAAGTTTGTTCTGAGCGATGGAGACCAATATTTGGAAGTATTTTTGTGTTACACCATGCACCTTCCGTCACCTTGTTCTGGTATGTTTGTTTATAGCTCTCTGTTATTATCGGTGCTGGTTGTAAAAGAGTGACATGTAAGTACATTCCAGTCCCTTTCCAACACACTTTATAGCTGTCACGGAACTGGTCTTTTACACCATTTCACACCTTTGTTCTAATTCTTTGACCTGACTCTAAATCAGTCTTGGGTCAATTAATAAATCATTGCAGAACTCTGTGCTGACTGTGTATTATGGACTTTGGTTATGGATTTCTTTTCCGACCTTCCTTTATAACAAGAGATGGTGTGATTCTAACGTGGAACATACTCGAATCCTCGAACTAAGTTACTACTAGGCATTGCACCATGACGTGACCAACGAAATTCTGGACGAGCAGTACTAAAGATGATTCCTGAGCTTAGACCTTCCACATAAAAAAACGGTTGGCCCATTTCTTAACATCATAGGTTTGAACTAAGTGTCTTCGTTAGAATGAAAACATTCCAAAACGCAAAAAGCTTCACAATGCCTCGGATTTCTTAAGAGGTGCAAGTTTATCCTTCAGTTGGTCGGTCAGGCTATAATTTTTAAATTCTACATTCAGTCCTCGAATGCAATGGGGATCCTGGTCGCTATCGCTTGTACCCCTACGCTGGATTTTTTCCTATACTCGTGCAAGGAGGGTACTTAGACGGTGCCTTTTCCCCCATTAGCTGCCCTACTCAATACAATTGCTCCCACTGATGCTACATAAAACAGGACCACACTAAAAACCCTCGTCCCAAGAAGGTGACTATTTGGTCTAGGTCCTCCACTGTGGTCAGCTTTATAACGAAGCTTCTTATTGCTATGCCTTCCAAGTGCGCTTTAAAGGGGTCGAGTCCCTAAGCGGAGCCTGGGTGTGGCCAACCTGTTCTTTTACTTTGACCCTTATCACAGTCGTCTTTCAACGCAGGTTTTCGTGTACGCTTTTAGCCCATGGTCCGAATTACAAGATAAGTTCAAGCTACTTGACGATTATGAGTGTTGAATAATTTAGCGCTGAGAGTTATTGTTGGGCAGCAGTAGGTATTAGGACGATTGGGCGTGGGAACCAAATCTGACCTTGAACTTGACTTAAGGCCAAGCCAATTAACAGGTATGCGCGTTCCCTCGTTCAATCTAACTAATTAATCACCCAGTCCGCGTACCCTCAGGGTCAGACCAATTAATCGCTGTAAATAGAAGACATGTGCGCATGCCACCAAGAGATTAATCAGCGGGAACCGACGCGTAGGGCAGTTGGACGATCCACGGTCAATCACTTTTAAATAATGTGCGTTGCACTAGATGAAACGTATGCCGCGATCGAAACAGTTTATGTGAGTAAACACACCATTTGGAGGAAGCCCACGCCAGTTGCAGTCTGAGTGGTGGTGATCTTCTTGGATAACATCAGAAAGGATTCCTTCAGTAGAAATGACGAAAGTACCCCACTCCACGTGGAATAGCCCTCTTAACGCCTTATAGTCCTAACACCTACTTGCCGCAATCGTACTTCTTGATCGCTGATCTTGCCAAGCCAAACATCGTGTCGACTGCGTTTGTTATTGACCTTGTCTTTTGATATTCGAAAAGCCTTTCAATCAAGACTAAGAAGTTTTCTATTACACATCATCGCCTCGGAAAGTTCACCCGTGCTAGTGAAAAGGCATGCCGACCTATAAGACGACGGATCTTCTAAGGCATTATTCGGCTTTGGGATTAGCATACACCCTTGCTGCTTCTATCCCTCGATGAACACTCTTATTACAGCAATGTCGTGAACATTTCAGCGAATCAATATAGTGTTGTCATGGCTGGTATTGGGAATGCCCTCCAAAGTGGGGTCTGTACTTATAGCTTCCAAAATCTCTTCACAACTTACTGCAGGATCGTCTAGCCTCTTGAAGGTGTAGTAACAATTTCGGAGGACAGTGTTAATAGTGTTGTTTATATTCTCTGTCTTGTGTTATTTCTTTAACACGCGTCTATAAAATAGCTAGAAAGAATTTCGAATTTGGATCAGCTAGAGTTGGTTTCGGTCCTCGGAGAATCGAATTGTGATTGTACAGTGAGTCTTCTCTATTCAAAAATACCGTTTTTTATACATTTTCCTACTACAACCATCTCCATTTATGAAAATACTCATGAACTTTACACTTTTTTCTTAGTGGATCTTTGTCCACAAATAAAATATAAAACAATCAATCAAAACTTTTTTCTAAGTGATAAAACCAAGCGTGTTTTTTTATATTCAAGTACCAAAACGAACATTTTCCTGAAAAAAAAAAATAAAAAAAAAATAATTTTATTAAAATAAAAACAAAAATCCTGGTTACAAAAAAAAATTTTTTTAAACCAAAGATTATTTCTAAACAAAAAAAAAAAACAAAAATTATAAAAATAATCAGAACCAGAAACATAAAAATGCTTCGATGGCCAAAATGAACTAAAAGTTAAAAAAAAAATAAATAAAAATTGTATAGAGTAAATTTATGAATGTTAAGTGTAGCTACATAAGATTATAAGAAAAAAGAAAACGATAGTTTCATTTCTAAAAAAAAATAGTGAAATAAATAAAGTCAATAAATATATAAAGATTAATAATAAATAAAAAATACAATTCGAACAAAAACACGATTTAATAAATTACAGAAAATATGAGGAGAAGTGCGCTGCCGTTACGATTTATTTTTAAGTAAATTGTGATTGATCTAAAAACAAATGCTAAAAACAAACCCATTAAATATATTATGAGGAAAAGTTTATAAATTATATATATATAATGTAAAAGCCTAAAAAACACATTGGGTTTGATCTTTCATACTGTCGTTATATCGTCGTTAAACCGCCATTAAACAAAACCAGAAAAAGTTATTTTAATCAGAAAAATAAAAATTCCAATAAAATAAAATGATTAAACAAAAAAAACTATAGGACATAAATAAATAAATAAATGTGTAAAGCTGAAAATTAAAAAAAAAATTAAAAATAAAGTTTCCAAAAAATATTATATACATAAACAAAAAACCAGAAAAAAAAACAAAAATAGTCTACCTTAACGTTTAGATAAATTAAATTTATATAAAAAAAATAAAAAAAAATATTACTTTAATTAACAACAACAAAAAAAATGAATTAGAAAAAATCCGAAATAGTTCAAATTATAAATTGAAATAAAAAACAAGAAATTATAAAAAAAAATGAAGAAAAACAATTTTTTTTGTATTGAATTTATTACAGAAAAAAATAAAATTTTATCTAAAGTTTAAGTATGGGATATTTAAAATGTTGTTTAAGAAATGGAAATTTAATAAAAACAAGAAAAAAAACCAAAAGATTTATTAAGAATATATTAAAGAAAAAAAAACAATTTTTTACAGGGTGTTTGTTCATATTTATCAAAACTACTATATATATATAAAAAAAATATTTAAAGAAAAATGGAGAATATTATGTATAATGTACCTTATGCTTTAAAAATAATCACTTAAAATAAATAAAAATATAAAAAAAATTGTAATTGTTCTGATTAATTATTTATTTGTACTGTTAGAACTGCTTGAAAGGGTGTACAACGGGCATCTTGCGGCCCAAAGGTATTTTTATTGGACATGGTTATGTATAAAAGTGGAAACCGCTACGTAATGAAACTATTTAAAATGCAGTGTATTGCCTAGTTTATAGCTACTCCAAAAATAATTCGAATTATGGATCATCCAAAAAATTTTGCCCTATAAACGAGGTAATTCGAATTATGGTTTAAACCGAAATGTTTTGGCTTAAGCCATAGTTATAAGAATGCATTTGTGGGAACCGTATTGTATTTAATACCCGTTTATACGCTAATTCGAAATTTTGACGTAACTTTGGGTTAAATCGATTTAATTTTTCTGCTATAAACTAGGTAAATGATAAATAAATGCTGATTATTTGAGGCCACGTTCATACATCTGCGCATAATTACCGCCCAGGCGCAGCCAATATCATGCCATAGAGTGAGTCATCATTAATGACTCATTAGTGTCAGCCTTAGTTAGGCCCACTGCTATCCCCACTACGCCCTCCTCTACATACCTAAACTAGATCCCAACTCAGCCCCCAAACTCAGTAATGAGTCATGGTAATGATTTTTGTTCCGCACATTCTTCGAAATAGACCCCAGGGATAAGACATATTCATGTCAAAACAAAAACAAAAACAAAAAAAAAAAACAAAAACAAAAACAAAATGAGTCATGGTAACGATTTTCGTTCCGCACATTAGCTTTTCGAACCAGCACACGATTTGGTACATGGAATGTAAGAACGCTGCCTTCTGACGGACAGCTGAAGGAGATCCTCAACGAGATCAATCGATATAGTATCAAGATTATGAGACTTACCGAAACCAGATGGTACGATGCGGAGGAGCATATCTGCCCAGACAATGAGTTCCAATATTCTGGCAGGAACCGAAAACCACTGGAGTTGCGTTTGCGTAATACTCAACAAGGAAACAAGGTTAAACCTCATTACCTGGTCACCAGTATTTGAGCGGATTATTACTGTGCGTCTGAGTACCAGGCTAAAAAGCACTACGGTAGTTCAATGCTGCGCTCCAACTGAAGATGCAGGCGGAAACATCAAGGACGAGTCTTATATGCGACTGAATGTTGTTTTTCGCTCTATTCCAACGAGAGACATTACTGTTTTCATGGGTGACTTGAACGTACAGATCGACCCACGCTACAACGCCCTTGAAACGACAATTGAAAATCAAGGCATTAGCCAGGTTACTAACAGCAAGCACCAACTCATGGCCGGTGGTACTTAATTTTATCGCAAGAAAATATCCAATGATACCTGAGTATCGCCATATGGTAGAACGAAAATCAGATAGATCACCGTCAGCCACAGATGGAGAACTATTATGGAGGATGACAGGAGCTTTATGGGAGCAGATATTGGAAGTGCCCAGCATTTCGTAGTAGCAACCATTCGCCTTAAAATTGAAATATGCGCCTCTCAAGTGGAACCCGACTGATGAGGGTATATTCTGCGGTGTCTGGTTTACCCTTATAGCATCTACATATAAGATTAATGAATTTGGGCTACATTTCAAGGTCAACTATGGCGATTGATGGGCTTGACCTATATTCCTCACCCCGGTGACTTAGCTCTCACGCCCAACCGCCCCAATACCTACTCAAATAATGACTCCTAAGCTTGGTTTATCGTATACTCAAAAATGATTGTAGATCGCCTTCAAAACGACAATGGTAATGTTTTCCTACTTATCAATTGGTTACTATCTTATCCATTTAAACATTTATTTCAAAAATACCTCGTCAACGCTTTAAAATTATAATTAACTTAGCATAAACCAATCTGTAAACATCACGAAACCCACTAAGGACCCGCTAAATCGTGGCTATTCGCCGAAAAATTTAATGAGCCACATTCTAACTAAAGAACTGGTTTCCTTTAAATTAAATTTTTTGGGGAAAAAGATAAGCACACCAAAATACCATAAATGGAAATATGTTTTCACAAAAGTACCTCTAATTAAACTTCATGCAGAGATACACGATAATTTATTTTTTTATCAATATTCCTTCTCGTTCAGGAATCTTTCTTCAGTAATTCCCAGTAAATGAAGCCAAGTGAATGATGTCTCCCCTCCCCTCAGCTAGAGAATGACATCAATGTCAGCCTAAAAATCGATGCGAAACAAATTACATTTCACCATCGAGCAGGGGAAAAAATATGAAAGATTTCGCCCCGAATCACTTCAATCAATCTGGAGAATCATAAATTCCTCACTTTTAAACATTTTCCTTGTCAAATAAAATCTGACTAATAAGTGCCAGAGAACATCCCGTAGAAAAGGCTTTTTATTATCATTATTCTCACGCCCCCGTCCCTCCATCTGGATGTCATCTTCGGAAATGCTCCACTTTTTCACCCTCTGCCACGCCGAAAACACACCGACAACCCCGGTCTAGAACAGTATGCAAATCAGCAAGTAGTTCGCGTGTCGTTCGCTTTTTGCAATCATAAAAGTCACATTAGAGCCCCATTCTGGAGCCCTCTTTGGTCCTTGTACAAGTCATATCCCTTCCACGGCGCGGGGAGAGCGTCGGGGGATGTTTTTACTAGGGACACTTTAAACCGAATACATTTTGTCGAGTAGTCAAACTGTAGATGACTTTTTAAGAGACAATTTCCATCCTGCTCCAGGGCATTGTAAAAGTACACAGATATAGACCTTTTGCACAGTTTTAGGAACATCATTGGGACAAGTGTAGGGACACGAGAATGAAGGTGGAGGGGGCTGTTTTCCGGCATCAGTTCAATGCAAAATTGATGCCTGTCGGGGGTTATTTCTTTAGAAACGCAAGAAGTACAATATATGTTTCTGAACGACTCCTTTTCCCTAGAAATGTCGACCAATGGGTCCACTTTGGCTGGTATTAAACACAGGATCTCTTCTTAAACAGTCGCCCCTCTCTTTCCCCCAAACTATATTCAAATGTATCGATCTAAACAGAAATTATAGCCAAAAAAAAATTTGTTTAAAAATTTCTCAAACACTGGAACACTGGAACTTCCAATCTCAATAGCTGCATCTGTTACGTCCATAAATTTAGCAAAAAAAAGAATCCACCTCCTTCCCCCACACCCGCCAGAAAGCGAATTTCCTCCCGGATTTTCTCAGGGTAAATTGTGAGCTCGAAAAAAGGGTGAAAATTCTGTAGAGGAGGAAGGAATTTGCTGGCGCACAGCCAGATATTGGCACTCGTAGATCTCTGCTTAATCTCTGCGGTTGTGAATACAAATTTCGATAATTGGGATAAAATGTGGCAAAAGGATGCAATTTCTCCAACGTAATGGCAGTCCTTTGTCAGCTCAAATATACATAATAGCCAGCGATGCTAGAGGAAATTTCGCCTGTGTGTGTGGGGGTAGTGTGTAGGGAAAATGGGGAAAATCCGAATGCATTTTATACGGTTGAATCCTTTTTCGTCTTTTTTTCTGCCCAATTTCTGATTTCTGATATTGTGAATATTTTTTGTTGGGAAATTGCAGAAAATTGGAATTTCTTTCTTCATTGGCAACAAATTATGAATGGTTTACTTTAATTGAGTTTTCATTGTTGGGATGAGAAGTGGATTACCTTGTTGCGAATCAACAATGAATTATATTCAAGGTTCTTTTCACCTGCTTCTACAGCTTTCCGCCCTCCTTCGCCCACCCTGTTCTGTTGTTACAACTCCAAGCTATTGGTATCTCGACTCAGTTCTAGAGAAGTAAGAACTTTCTTTCATGGATGGTGTCGAATGTAATCTCCACACCATTTCGCCCGGAGTTCCTCAGGGATCGATTCTTTCCCCGTACTTTTCTGAAAATATATAAATAGTATGCCCTCTATCCCCTCCTCAAATTTCAAAAATCCCTAGCGACTAAACCAATACAAATAAAGGAAAATTAAATCCAAGGTATTCCACTTGGCCAATGAATGAAAAATGGTGAATTTGTTAGATTCTGGTGGGTTTATTAAATTTAAAAAAGTTCCATCTCTTGCTTTCGGCTGAAAACACTCGCTCTTACAAACTCTAAAGCTGTCGAAAACACATATCCTCAGCGCCAACGAAAACTTGGCAAAAAACAACGCAGTCGTACACATCACGCTCGTTTATTATCATTTAACAATGCTTTTGTGACATTATCACGCAATCGCAACAGGCGCAAGTTCTCGGCAATATTCGCCAAAACACTTGTGTTCGGACTCTTCAAGTTTAACATATTGATATCGAGAACCACATTGAATCTAGCGACGACATTCGGATGGAGCGCCAGCTGCTTAACGATTTCGTCCACGCGAGCCTGCAACGAGCCCAGGTAAATATTATTGTGCGAGAGTATCTCCAGGGTGTAGTGGTTGCCCTTCTTGTTGTATGCTGGAAATGCGAAAATCTCAAACTCCAAGTCATCGATTATTTTGAAGACGTCATCGCAGTACTTGGATTGACAGAATCGCCCCATCTTTAGCCTCTTCAACTGCTTGAATACTCTAAGGAATGAGGTCTTGGACTTCGTGGACGGACTACGTTGCAAGTTGTGGAGATGTCGGCTTATTATTCTGATGCTGTTGTCTTCATCCATTTTCTTGGTGACCAAAACTGAGTAGTACTTCCTTAATATTCCGCATTCGTCGAGGATCGGGAGCTCTCTTTTCGGCATGCAAAATGAGCCGCAGTGGCGCTCTAGAGTTTTGTTGATAGCATGGATCTCGACTGTTGTTGAAGTTTCATACTTATCACTGCCAAATGGGGATATTATCAGGACGAGATCCCCTTCGGAGCATCCGCCTTTGATTAGGTCGACGGCTTGTTGCGGATGCATGGCGTAAGCTCCTGCGCCTCTGTCCAATAATTGCGGCTCGGCTCCACCGTGCAATCTTCGGACTCTTATCAGACTCTCTACAGAGCCCAGTGACATTGATGACATCTCTTGTCTTGTGTCATCTTCGTCATAATCGGAGCTTTCGTCGTTGTCATCTTTGGATATCATGGAGAACTCGCTTGTGTTAGTCTCGGCCGTTGCTTTATCGGAAATAGCCGCTTTGATTAGTCTCTCGTTGGTGTAGGTGCCGAGACTTGAGATATCAGTTTGTGTTCCTGCGTCTACCACCCTAGAATGCTGCACAGGAGGAGGAGGTTCTGTTGTTGTCCCTACTGCCGCCTTAGTAGGCTGAATGGTTCCTACGTTGAATGTTACTTTCGAGGTTGAAGTCTTTTTCGACCTAAATGTTTTTGAAATCGGTGGAGTTATTTCGAGATCCTCAAAGTCATCATTGAAAACCTGCTGAATCAAAGGATCTGGAGAAATATTGATCTCCACTTTAGCATCGCACCGCACATTCCTGTCTCGCTCATCTGCAATACTATGCGTAGATCCGCGCTGCATTAAACTGTACTTGTGAACGACTTCCTCGATATGTCCTTCGTGATCCTTCATACTCTTTCTCATGGCGCCCAAATTCGATTTACTTACGCGTCTCGATGGACCGCCCGAAGGAGGACCAGACCTATACCGGTTATCGTCACTTCTTCGCACGTCGGAGCTGTGGTGGTCGTCAAGATCAGTCAACTTATTCTCCTTCTTGTCATCGTCCTCTGCATTTGAATCCATTCCACTGGACAATAAAGTCGGCCCTTTATTGGTTAGGAGACTTTGCTGCACTATGTTTGTGGAGTATTTGTGAATGTCCTTCAGGAACTTTATGAGTATTTCGCGAGTTGTTAAATAATTAATAAAACCTTCCTGCTTTAATCCTTGCTTGGATATGAATATCACCATTTCGATCAACTGTTGCCGTGAGCATTTAAAAACTATTAACAGAAAATTTTGTATATTATTTGTATTTATGTAAATATTATTGTGTGCACAAGGAATTTTCCAAAATCATTTTGACAGATATTTTTTTTGTTATTGTGAGTTTTTAGACATTTGAAATTGGGACGAGTGTAAAACTAGCACTGAGCCATTTTTTATGGGTGTTTATGCGTTTATAACTCTGTTCGGTAGCCTAGGGTTGTAGGTAGGTAGGGGCGTCAGCTCTACCGTTACGGTTAGCTGGGACTTGCTCGGCGTCTTCCACAAGACCTTAAAGAAGACGTTTTCAATACATCGTCCCTTTGACCTAGTTGCTTGATACCAAAGAATAACGAAGCTTGGTGATATCCAATTGGTCAGTGTCCCAAGATTATCAACTCCCAAGAGGTCTGAGTATTATAGCAAACCAAGTCTTCCGAGCCTCCTGGGGAAGGTTCTAGCCCTACAAGAAGAACAGCTTCTAATCAACCAGCAAGGCTATAGATATCGAACTGTCTACATCTTCTTAGATAGTCAGGCGGCTCTGAAAGCCCTGCGCTCTTGCACAAACAGCTCTAGAACTACCTCTGAATGTCACAGATCTGTTAACGAGATGGCTCAACAGCTCAGGACACTCCTGGTATGGGTGGCCGGTCAACGAAATATAGAGGGAAATTGTAAAGTAACGAACTGGCAAGGAAAGGCAAGACTGCCACTCTCCTTCCAGAAAAGGAAAGGGCTCAGACGCCTTGGGCCACTTTTAAACTCCGATGCAAACAGCGCACAATGCAACAAGTCAAAAAGCATTAGCGGGATCTCAATAAATGCACTTTGGCCAAATTAACATGGCCCTCTTATGACCGGACCATTTCACTACTGAGCCTAGGGAGACAAGACCCTTCAGCTATATTGGGAATACTGACTGGACACTGTCTGATAGGGACGTATGCGACCCGCCTAGGTCTTGAGACTTACGATGTACTACATCTCCTCTGTCACTACCCAGTCCTAAGCGACTAAGCACATTTGCTGAACTCCTTTTTAAGCACGCTTGCGGAAATCTCGAAGATTGGGATCCCGAAACTTAGAAGATCTTCGAGATGGTTTAGCGAAGAAACGACATTTTAACATCAGGTTTAAAGTGGGATCACAATGCGCCTATCCTTTTAGCCTAAGTTTATAAGCTTAAACCAACGTATCAGTCACATCTAACCTAACCTAACCTTGACGCGTGACGTTAGGCTCTACCAACTGGAGCCATCTAGTGAGAGAAACTACCTGTAGATGTCTCTTTTTAAAAGTATAGAGGCCTCTGTACATTGTACACCAGTGTGGCTTGGAGAATTGCCTGCCCCCAGTCAAGGCGAGTTAGTGAGATGGAGGTTAGTCATAGGTACTATATCACGCATTGAAACAGAGGCGGAAATGGAAGAAGTTGCCTAGAGTTAAAGTAGCCTCAGGCATAGAAAGTTGAGTAAGACTTGCCTACTTCTACAAACTAAGTGGACTCGATAAAAACTGGTTTTGAGACATGTTGCCATGTACCAGTATACGAAATATGCTAAATTTTGGTTTCAACTTTACTATTGTTGCTGTTTCAGTTCATTAGCGAGTCGATTCATATTTTCGATGTGCAATAAAGCATTTTGTAGAAGGAACCCCCCCCACCACATTTATCTAATATGAAGAAGTTGAGATACAATAATGCCTCATGAAGCTCACTCGAACCACTTTCATTCCCTTCCACATCAACACTTTCCACCACGCCTTAATTTGCTTTTCCACTAGATTACACCTCACAACTCCATTTAACCACCCGCATTCTTCATTTCAACGCCCCCGCTGATAACACAGCAATCATCGAACGTGCTGGAAAAAATCATACGTGAAGCCACTGCGGAGTGTGCCGCTCTCCAATAATAAAGAGCCTCTCACCCTCGGCGAGTTTTGATTCTTATCCAGAAAAGACACTTTAAGTAAATAAAGCCAATCGCCCCAAAGTGGTCCTCGAAGGGAGGTGGTGCCATGCTCAAAAAGTCCAAAACAAAACAAGAAACGTTCAAAACAGAAGAACCGTGCCGCTCCCGAAAAACATGTTTTCTCCAATTTAAAAAATAATATTCATGCATCACGGAAGTGTACAAAATCTCATACTTACAGGTGTCGACCCTTATCCCCATGAATTGGCTCCGGGGGTGTTTTGACAACACTTTCCAGGAATGCCCTGGATTCTGGCATGTCGCACACTGTCAAGTACAAAAGAGGATAACAAGGTATTCATCCTGTTGTACAGGTGTTTTACTTTTCCAGCAGGTTATACAAAGATGATATAGAATGGAATTTTAATGAACCCAATTTGAATTAAGAGGGTGAGTCGGAAAAAGAAACGGGGAGAAGACCGCCCGCCGCCCTGCTGCAGAGGGGATGCTCCACACTACACGGGCACGGGGCGAGGAGTGTTGTCTACTGTGAGAGAGACACAATTTCGTGTATTCGGAGTCTCCTTTTTGCGACTTATATGACCCAGTTTGCACAAGGACTCGTCTTGTGTGCCTCGTTTCATCTGCGAGTGTGCCTGCTTAAAGGATGGGGCTGCGGTAAATAATTCTGTTTTATTTAGGAGATTATGCCATAAAGGAGCAGCGAGCAGTCAAATTAAATCCACGAGGGGAGATTTTGGTGAGTGCTTTCAGTTTCTGTTAAAACAATGAACTTTAAATCGGAAATTAAGTCAAGTAATTAAAAAAATTAAAGAAACAACAATCCCGATTGAGAAAACTTGTTTGAAGTTCTCACTCCAACAGTGTCGCGTTGTATTTTGTTGCAGTTGGTCGGGGTGGGCCAGAAATGACTCATTCTCAGCGCAATCCTATATGTGAATCACAGGGCGATAACCTATGTAATGCTGCAGCCCATATTACAGCGCAGCTTTATAATAACTTCAAGCACCTACCATCTCCTCGACCCATTAGGGAACTGGACATGCTGGTGAGAAGATGTGCGAGAAAGACTGTTGGCGGGTTTCAGCGCCAATGCATAAAATTCGGTGTGGGTCAATCCTAACTACAACCACAGAGGAGAATCTTTGCTTCATAACCGATCACGAAACGCTTCTCTAGTAAATGCTAGGCTCTCACTGAAGACTCAAGTGAAGAACTTTTACAGCAATTCTAAACACAATACTCGCCCAAGGGAAAGCTGCCCCACAGATTTGGAGCTAGCTCCGGTATACAACAAGAGTGTTAACTTCCACCCCTACTCTTCTTTCTTTATCAGGGGTTTCAATCGTGGAACATGTAGCTTACAATGGTGACTGTCACACCAGGCAGATGATATCTGTTTCTTAAACCATTGACACATTGTTCTGTTGAATGCCACAAAACGAATACGGCTTTGTCTCCTTAGAGTTCATCGAACTTTGAACACCAATCAGTCACCATGTTTCGAATATAGTCTTCCTCTAATAGCACTGTTTTAAGTAGATTAATCCGTTCGGCATTATTTTTTATGTACATATGTATGTCCCAACTTTCCAATGACAGCAATCCAATGCTCCAGGCTCATCATCATCACAGCAACTATGGAAATTCCGATAACTAATCTCATACACATCCGAACTCGTTAGGCTTGTCGATATCATTGAAATGCGTGTGTACTAATTGAATAGAAGTTCGCTTTGAGAACCCTGCACCCATCAAACATTTCACATCGCCCCCAACCGTGTGCAGTCCCATAGAAAAGAAAACGCCACAAGCATCTTGTCCCTGAAATAAAACACACACAGTTTTTGAATCGATATTCACCCAATTTAAGTCGACTATCGAATTTCCAAGTTGCTTTATAGATTCCCCTCTGTTATTCATCACCATCCAAAAATTGGCCAATTAACTCTGAATTCACAGAATGTGTACGCCTTCAATCAGTCACACAGCAGCACTCTCCACATTTCTGCTGAGTCGCTAGTTCCGGCACGGATCTCGATTCGGATTCAATACGGATTAACGTAACCAGAGAAGCACTAGCCGCACCGACATGCCAAAAGCAATCTACATATCAACTACGACTACGTTTCCAGGCGATACTACGCAAGCGGTTCGTGTACTTTTCGTCCGGTATAACATCAGGCGTCCAGGACATGCAGTGCCCTCTCGTACCTTTCCCAAAAATCCGAAATGCTCATAGTCGTACATCTAATTTTTCTGGGCCATTGACTCGGAAGGGAATCTTATGGAAATGCTCACTGGGTCTGGCGAATCGATTATGAATGCGAAATGAACTGGGAGAGAGGCTGCCTTGAGAGTAGACAACGGGACGAGCTCCTTTTATGCGTTTTGGGGAGGGGAATCGACGGATCTTTTCACTTAACGCAAATGGATTTCGGGCGAGGGAAATCCATAGAAGCAAATTATTGCCGATATGAAGAAAAACTCAATTTGGGCCATATAGATCGACTCGAGGGTAGCAGCTCTGCCTTTTCGTGCGCCATTCAAATTTTCCCTGTCGTTTGGCTAATTGCTGAATCCCTCAAGTAGTAGCGGCTTTTGAGTTTTAAAGTGTAATTTCTTGGAAAAATAAAGTGTCATTCTAAGCAGGTCCTTTTTTGCTAAGAAAAGTGAGGGTCCTTGGAGGAGATATACCTAGGAGATTGGGGGAAACATTTGGCATTGGACTCAATAGTCATCAAAATCTCGTATATGACTTTAGCTGAGAAAATAATGACGAGTAGTTCAAGTCGGGCTAGGCAATCTTATTATGAAGTTCCAATTTCTTATGCATGTTCAGTCCTTATGCATTTAGACATTACCTTGTTAAGATATAACTATAATGATTCCGAGTTATTAAATTTATTAAGGGGCATGTTTCCCCATCAAAATCTTCCATTTTAAGGTTATTCAGCTTTCTAGTTTTTCTTATTCTTTCTATTTTAAAGGTTACCAGCAGATCATTTGCGTTGTGGTGATATTCAGCGCTGCTGAATTGCATTTTAGTACGTCTAATGTTGTTATTGGACACAACCGCACTGTCATTTATCGTAGGAATGTTATTCCGCACGCTGGTAATTCTATTCAGCGAAGATGAACTCTCTAAGTTTTGGGTATGATGCTCGTTGAAAAGTTGACTAAACCGTTGCGTTCTTATTCAAAGCTGCTGAATTACTATTTTGTACGTGTAGTCGTACGTTGTTATTTCCATAAGCTGATAGCGATTTGCCGTGGGAAAGTTTTTCAGCATATTGGGTTTTCTATTCAGCGCAGCTGAATTCTCTAAATTTTGGTCTTCAGGGTCGGATCTTTTTCTTCAGTTATTAAATATCTTTATTTGACAAGGAAAAGTTTCAGTCGCTTGATTTGTTGTCATTTTTCTCGTGTAATCTTCTCTTTTCCCGTTTAGCACTTCTTTTAACTTGTTTGATTACAGTTTGGTATTGTATGGGTGCTTCTTGTAAATTTCAATAACGGTGTGTACTTAAAAGTTCTAAACACCATAAGTTTGTTAAAATAACTAATTTCAGCGCAAATTTAATAACAACCGCCATCCTCGATAGATTCCTTTCATTCAAAGAAAACTTCTACCGAACTTGGTCCAAGCGTTCTCAGCATCCTGCTCTCACAAACCGCAAATACTTCCTCCGCCGTCAATGGTTGGTAACGCATATTACATCCATTTCCAGAGTAATCCGCAAAAGAATAATAACAGATTTCATTTCCGTGCTACTACCGATGACACAGGAGGAGCACACGGGTACCTCCTCAGCTCCTCTCAGTTATTCAATTTTCATAGAGAAATAAAATCATCCTATTTCGTCTGCAAATTTATCTGTTGTGCATACACGCGAGCTTCCCTCTGTTTTCTTAAGATAAATTTTGTCGCCATGTCGGAGGCAGCGTGGGGTATCCTTGTAAAATATTGCTCTGCTATTCCAACGGGGAAGAAACATTCAACTCTTTCGAAAGGATCCCATTGTTCTTCATGCAATCATGTTCTGGCGTCGCTGGCGGGGAAGCTGGCTGAAGGGACGGGGCTAACATCCCCTGCTCGTGAACAGAAGTCCTCTGCAATTCTACTGCAATAAACTTATTATGAACGCAGCTAAGTGGGGGGTAGAGGCAGGAAAGGAAAACGGGTTTCCACATTTTTCCGGGCCGTAGCTGCTCCTTGTTGAAAATTGCGAGGACATTCAGCTGGTATAAAAACGAAATGAGCTCCACCTTTACCCCTTTCCTGTTGTTGCGAATATTATGAGTGTTTTGTGAAATTACGTTTTCTCCGCTATTTTTTTTTAATATGTGTATGTATGTATGGGGAAGTAACTTAACATTATGAGATTTTAGTATAGAGAAAAGTTAACAAGACGAACTACAAAGGACCCTTTTCAAACTATGATGAACGGATCTCAGACTTTATGACGTGGCATGTGCAGGTAGCACTTTGTGGAAGGAAATAACCAATAAGGAAAATCCAGGTGCTTTTGTCCTGTAAAATGCTTTAATATTTAAATTCTACTGTGCTGTGCAGGATGTTGTGGTTATGGTGAATTTTAAGAGTTGTAACTTTATTTTGATAAAGAGACAGATTGGAGATTTAGTTCAGGGGATTTTAGAAACAAGGGGGAGAGATTTTTAATATCTGTTTAATATCAGATTCAATCAGTCTTTAAAGAGATCTTTAGAAAAAATCTAAAATACTATGTTGATCATATTTTATCGATTGGGTTTACTAACACTTTGAAGTTGCTATTCAGCGCAGCTGAATTCTCTGAATTTAGTGTATGGTTGTTCGATGAGAGTTTTCCACACCAATGCGTTTTTATTCAGCTCTGCTGAATTACTTTTTGCATGTATATTATGTTGTGTTTTCATATAGCCTGATTTGTCGCTAGAATTAATTCTGCAACCTGGTGTACATGCATTTATTTACTGTTCCTCTAAATGCACGAGGGTAGGAGGTCAAAAGGAAGATCTAAGATATGAAGACCACGTAGAAATTGACTTACGTGCAATTGGAATTACAGACTGGAGGAGTGGGTGCAAGTCCGAGAACCAATTAAAAAGATACTTGAGCAGGCTGTAACATCAGTGATGATGATTGAAGGTATCTTTTGCTAAATTATTGTGTTTTGAGAGATTTCCATTTCAACTTGGTGTAGTGGTAATGGTGTAGGTGCACTTACTTGGTCTTTATGGGTAAGATCGAAGGTTTAAGGGGGCCTGCGCTGATTTCATACTTTTTCTTTGTTGTTGGGTTCTTTTATGTGAAACACTGGCCCCTAGAGTAAAGTCCCTTTGCATTGTTGACAGTTCTGTCATTGAGTAAAATGTCGGCTACCAACTTCTAGTTGGAAAGATCGTAGAGAGAAGAGTGAAAGAACTGTCAGTGCTAGCAGGCGGTTATATTTCTCCCCGGCTCCCATCTAATTATTAACACGTAGAACGTTGACTTCGGCGATCGCATAGAAGATGGCTTCCTTCACTTACATATGCTTATAGGCTATGTTTCTCCTACCATAGGCAAGGAATTTTTGTAAAGAAGGGACACAAGAACGAACGAATGTGGGGAAAGATGGGAGAAACGAAAAGGCGAAGAACTATGCCATTAACTGGATTCGAACCACAGATCTCTGGAATGGTTGGTAGTCAGAACCCTAACCTCTAGGTTATCAAGGCCAACAAGACGAGACTACTCAAAACACATGCCGAGCAGCTTTCTAATGTACTCATTCCAAAACAGCGCGATCTTTTTCAAAATTACCCTCTCTTAAGCCTCACCCTGTGTCAGCTTAAAAAACTGAAATTTTCGATTTTTTGTAGGACATTTCAACCCCTGTTTTCTTTACTAATTATGGAATGATGTCAAAATTTATAGTTTAAAGGAAATAGGAAAGGGGAAAAGGATTGGGTGTACTTTCTCTCCAATGACGTTATATATATGAGTGGCGCCTCCAGAGTTTTCTAATAAAATTTATATCACACAAGCTCTAAATTCATTTCAGAATTACCCCCATTAAATGTCCTGCTTAAAATGACACCCTCAAAAGGCCCATTAAAAAGTTTCAATAAGCAACCACCCAGTGGTAGAATTGCCCAACTGGGATCTTAGCGAAATTATGATTGACACCAAAAGTTATGCCTGAAATTGTGCCGTTGTGTTGAGCAGGATATACCCAGACCCCCCGAAGTCGCACACACACCCCCATCAGCAAGGCGCCCTGTGCCACCTTGCTTTTTGCTCCTTTCAAGTAACTTAGTGCTACTTACTCTCTGCTCACAATATCAACTTTTGGCCCCGAAAAACTTTTGCAATACATAAATTAAACGCAATAAAAAAACTCCCCGAAATGTACTCCGGCACAGGGTGGGGGCGGCCACTTTAAGGGTTTATAATTTAAACTCCTGCGAAAGCCTTGTTTAACCCATCGTTCACTTTAAGCACCGTCGATATGGCGATATGAAGCTCGGTGTGAAATGACGTGCAAAAATGCATGCAGTTTTTTGCGTTTTGCATTAAATGTTCACGTAAACGCGCCATCGTTTTTCTCAATTAGCGCGGAAATAAAATTTATACCAACTCGGGCATGAGAGTATTTCCACTTATTTTTTTTGTTTTCTCTCCCATTTTCATTTTATTTTATTTTTTTAAGCCTTCAACTCGAGCAGAAACTTGAAACTTTTTCATTTTATCGCTAAAGGATTTATTCCGATAGGCTAAGCAGGACCTGCCGTTCGGTTCCTGGCGGAGTGTGTGCTTAAAGCCACGCGCAAGGATCGATGATGGCGGCGAAATTGATTTATTTCGATCGTAGCTACGGCGCCTACCCAGGACCCGCTCTCCTGTTTGGGAATTGTTTAACTTGCAGCCACTGAACTGAATGAAATGCCGGCGAACTTTCCATTTTTAGTTGGAGTCTCTCTCGAGGAACTTTTCAAGGAAATTAATTAATTTCACCAGGATCGGAGGCAATGGGTTATGTGAGCTGAGAGAGGATTTTTGTAATTGGCTGTGTGCTTGGATACCTCACGAATAGTTGTCCCTAATTCTGTGCTTATATAGTGAAATTCGGGATATTTCCACCACATCAAGGATTCCTCCTTATTAATCAATTTGAAGATGCAAAGAAAATCGTTTTAAATGGTTGAAAAAAATTCATTATCCTTTTTCTGTGAATGCACACGGCACGAGCACGGCCTTCGGAAAAAGGATGGGCAGAGATAGATTAAAATTTCCCGGCATAGACAAAAGTACCACTGCTGTATATGACGCTATGTTCTGCTTGGTAAGAGCTTACTACCATATTATCTCCATTACAAGCTGTCCGAAACATAACATATATAAGCAATCCTTCCGCCATGTGCCTCCTCGACTATAGAGAGAGTCTTAATTGGCTGAAATACATGAAAGGGTTGTAACTCGGGGCTGCACTGAATTTATTTCTCTTCATTTCAAGTAGAATGCAAGTCGGAGCGCATTCGGCTATTTCTAGGCTTTGCGGAAGCTATGATATCATCTCCTATACTACACACTATCATGAAATTCCACTGAGTTTTCAGTTATGCGGTAAGGTTTTATGGGATCATTAAGGACTACGGGAGTAACGGCGGCGCTGCTGAGAGAAGGACGGAAGGGACGAACGGATGTGGGGCATTAAAACTCCAATGTAAGAGGTCTGGCATTCTATGCAAATGCACATTCAGCTGGTGGTGGCTTGGTATTACGTGGCCGAATCATATTGTTAAAAATTTGCACGTTTTAAATATTATTTTTTATTTTTCTGTAAAGCTGCAAAGAAAACATCAAAGCGGTTTTTCCATTGCAGTTTTGCTTTTCATATTACTTTTTTGCATTTGTAAATTATTTTAAGCATGAGCATTTGTGGTTTATTGAAATTCCTTCCATACAAGTATTCGAGACGTGGGAAGAATTCCATTTAAGTTCGTTCGTTAAATCAAGGGAAAAATCTAGACAAACTGAATCTGTATGTTGTATTGTAAGTTCAGATTGAACAGAAACCCATTAATATGTAAAATTCCCTGTAACATTCGTTACCGTCATAATTTTATACCTATACTGTCCTTCAAAAATCCAAATGCACAAAAATACATCAAAATATCTAAATTCTAGGTATGAAGTTTGGCAAGCCTCCCACTTCGGTGTCAACACCTGTATTCCTCCAAACACCCGCACCAGGAATAATGTCCACTCAGACTAGTGAGGATGTCCTCCAAAAGCTCAGAAAGCTCTCCAAAACCGTCCTACGTCTTCTCACCTTTCTCCCCTGGAGAGCAATCTTTCTTTTTTGTCTTCTCTGTCAGCAGCAATTCACTGACTACCTAACCCAGCAATCATTTGATCGATCATCGTTCCTCAGCATTCTGCCAGGATACCACTGGATGGCTGATGGAGGAACCACCTGCTCGAGTTGACAGTCCTTTAACTCTTCTCTCTACTATCTTTCCGACTAGACTTTTTCCTTTTCGACTTTGCGCTCAATAATCAAACCGTCGACAGTATAACGACAGTATAATTTCCCACACCCAAGTGCCGCAGTACCTAGTCTGTGCACAGATTTAATTGTTTTCCCGGCCCAAGTATCGCAGGCCCAAGAACAGCAACCTAAATTACGACTTAGGTAGGATAGGAAGGGCGAATGACCCTAAGTCGTTACCTTTAGGAGGATGAATCTGTCCTTCATGTTCTCTATGAGTGCCCAAGATCAGGGTTTCTTAGTTTAACGAGACCCTGCTCAAACAACTAAATCTAACCGACAATCCACTTGGCAGAGTGTTGAGCCTGTTCTTGTGGTCTAGCCTACACGAATGAGGTACAGGGGTGTAGTACAATACGTTACGTGAAGTACCCGCGGTACTTTTGGACCCAATACCTCATCAAAGAAGAAGAAGAAGAAAAAGTAGATGATATGATTAACATCTTGACTACAAGCATTGTTCAAATCACGAATCACCACTTCGTCCTTCCTAACCGCATTCTTCCTCCTTTCATCTTTCAACCAGAAACAAAATCTTTAAAATAAACCAAAATAAAAAAAACCACAACCATGAAAAAATTAAACTTTCACAAAAACACGTCAAAAATCCACAAACCCTGACCACAAAATCCTCTTTCTTTGGAGCTCGACAATAGAGTGTCTATATTTGTGCAGAGCCTTTCTCCTTAGAATGTCCTTTGTGTGTATTTCATCAAAGGTTTCCCGACCTTCAAGATGTCCACGCGAGTGAAGTGAGGTTATATTCCAATATTCTATTTTAAGCCCGGTGTGTGTGTTTGTGTGTCTTGTAAACGCCGCTATCCAGTTGTAGTTGTTGGTGTAACAGTTCAGGTGTGTCCTTTTGTTCAATTTTTTTTTTTGATTTAATTGAATTGTTGTAATGTAATTAAATCTTTTCAGATTAAAATTGAGATTCTTTTTTTTTGGTTAACAATTTTTGCGCAAAATAATTGCTGAACGTTTCGCAGAATTTGGGTTCCATTGTGAATGTCGGTGTTTGTGAATGTCTATAAAACGGAAATCGAAAGACCGAATTAAAAGGGACAATTGTAACGACAGGACATTGTCAGGGGTGAAAAGGTTTGAGGAAAACGTTTCCAGGGAATTATTTGAAAAGTTTTTTTGCGGGGGGTGGGAGGGATTGGTCCAGTAAGTTTCCTTTGGACAACAATTTGTGTGGTGGAACGAACCCAAAATGGGTCAAAAACAGAAAAGTTTTTGGAAATGTTTGGGAGTTGTTGTTGTAAGAATTATTCTATTTAGGTGTTGTAATTTTAAAATCTACTTATAGAGTTAAAGTTGGCGTTGCATAATCTCAATCGAACGAGGTACGAAATGTATATAAAGTGTAGGAACTTCCTTCCTAGACACATCCTTATCATAAATGTAAGATAGCTAAAGTCGTGGAGGCAGAATCCACTTGATTGAAGAACATGAAGGCAGCCGAAGAGAGCCGAAGACTGAGGAAAGGCCTGAACGCTTGTAAAAAGATCTTCGGCGACCTTTGTGTGGATGACACAGTCCGAGGGTGTTCTGGAAAACTCCTTTCACCTTACATTGACCTTCAAGAAGGACTAAGCCCTCGAAATACCCTGCCTCAAGAAGTAGGCGGAGAAATGGAAACGTCCTCTAGAAATGTGATCTGCAGATATTGAACGACGGCTTCAGAGCAGCAGTGGGAGTCAGAGCAAGGGTCTACTTAGAGGCCACCAACATTTTTTGTAGGTTGACTATGTGGACATCAGCTCAAGGTTCGACTACAATTGAAGGATTGCCCACGTGTGACTATTCAGGTTAAATGGAGAGGAGAAGGGTAATGAAGAAAGAGGCGATGATCCTTACATTTGAAGTCTTGGATGTTGTTGGAGTTTGAAAGTACAGACTGACGAAGATTGTTCCACAGGGCGAGTAGGCTCTAGTTAGTGCTAACCTCTCGAGAAACTCTGATTCCGATACAACATCCTCAATTTTGGCATCCCAAAGTTTCGCTGAGGCTAGGCTAGGCCGACGGCAGCTTAAGAATTAAGGCCCACACTGGCAACCCAGCGGTACATGGTTCGATTTCACTCCGGCATTGTTGTATCTTCTTTCCACTCGTCCCACCTAGATAATATTAATTTTTTTGCCTTCACTCTTTACAGAAATTTCGCGTCTTTCAACCATCTCTTGTTGTTGTTGATCTCCGATGTCGAAGGTATGTTGAAGTAGTAAAATTGGATGAATTCTGGTCACTCTTTTCTCTATTACATATTCAACTATAGTTCGACAAGCACTCCATAATAAAACACACTGAATTATTGCTGAAACTGTGCGTGGTAGTTCAGTACAACTTTATGACAATACCAACTAATGAAAGGCAACTCACATCCCAAGCTTTTCCCGCATTTATCTTCCTCACTCTCTTCCTGAGCAGCCTCATAACGTTTAATTGAACATTGAAATAAATCAGAACATGGCCTTGCCGAAATTTCGCTCCAACAGCAGAAAATCTCATTCAAGACGAAGGAAGCTTCGACATGCTCCAGCAACTAGCTCAAGGGCATCCCCGAAATCTACGAACGAGCATACTTTAGTAAATTAATAAAGTAGGTACTAAATCGTTGAATACCAAAAAAACGGAAACCCACACTAAACATAAAAGACTTCATTTACTTCCCCCACTTGCCGAACAAAAAGATACTTGTATATCCATCAGCCGAAAAAAGGGAGGGGGGAGCATGAAATTCAATATCTGAAATGTTGCGATTTATATGATTCCCATATCTTTAAGCACTCCCATATCCAATATCCCCGCCGATATTAAATGAAACGTGGAAAATTCACCCCCGAAAAAACCCCAGAAGCGGTTAAACGGTCCGGCAAATTCAAGTACCCACAAATGAGCCGGAAACCGGCAGGAGCTAAAATCAATAGAAATTCGTTATACTCGATATGGCGTCCTGGATAAAGGCTGGCAGCCGGGGATTTGCTCTTCTTATCTATAAATAAGTGTATTCTGATCATTTTCAGATGTGAAAGGAAGTCTTTTGTAATTATCTGAAAGGACTACAGATTAACAAATTAAACGCATATCCATTTGCCCTTATTTATCTCTGGTGATGGTCATTGGTCACTTTTGCCACCCCTCCGGCCCGGCCGGAGTCCCTGGCAATGCTCCCCATTGAAATTCCCTTTCAAGTTGTAATCGGAACTTTGCCAGGGGCAAAACAAACACGACCAGGACTCGGCATAAAAGGCCTTTGACTACACAAGTAAATGAATTCAATTTGGCCTCTGCGATTCCCAGATTTAACAATAATGTATTCTCGGCCCATAGACACCCTGGCTCTATCTCGGCCATATGTCCTTCGCAACACGGCCCCCGCACGGACCACACACAGACACCCCTCGTCCCACATCAATTAACCCAGATAAAATCTGTACTGTTTACGATTTCCAAAACATCACAAAACATAATTGTAAAGCGATAAATCCTCGGGCGAGGACCGGCAATGGGGAAAAATACTCGCCGTACTAATGTATACGAGAACAAAATCGATGCCAGTGTCCTGGGCGAGAGCACGGGGCGAAAAAATATATTTGTCATAAATCGTCGTCCTTGTGTTCTCACACAATAGAAGGAGCCGAGCGTCGCGCACAAGTGTTTATGGGAAAGTCGGACGCCGAGCTCAAATGCTACAAATCATGAAATCTGCACGAACGTCAAACAAGGGTGGAAAGGCAAATTTCGCCGGCAAGAATGGCGTGAAGTATTTATGTTTGTTTAATAAAATATCATTTAAGCGGCGTGGCCACGGACCGGCGGAGGTCCTTAAATATTCAGACCGATTAAACGGTTCGGCGTTTTGACATAACAGACACTCCTATTTGCGCCATTAGTTCTGCATTTGCTTTGATTTTTAATAGAATTTTTTTCATTTCTTGCTTTCTACCCTCGATTTCCTACCCCTAAAATATCACGTAACAACACCCTTGTTAACAGGCCGCACATGGCTGACACGCTTGTTAGTGATGCATCGGATGCTCGATAATTGTTTGGCATACTCCGGCCATTATTTTTCGTGTCCGGAACATACCCGGAACCGGTGGTTGGCGTGGAGATCCGGTAAAGGGATACCCTGCTGAGAAAATGTGGCATTAAATAGGGTGTGTTTACTACAGTCGAACCTTATTAGGACTATTTAGGACTCATTTAGGAGTGGATTAGATCAAAGTTTGGTTTCAAAGGTTTTTTGCTCTTTACAAAACTTGAAACGACTTTTCTGGCCATTGGATCATCGAATTCAAGCAGCATTGAGCACTGTTAGTACTTTGTGGGGGACCGCTTGGGAACACTGCATACCTTTAGCGTAGTTTAAAAGGGCAAAAAGAAACCTGCAAAAGACAGTCCTTATAATTAGTAGATAAGCAGTAGCGATTCTGTGACACCTATAAAATGTGACCTCACGAACTTTAAAAAATATCCAATAACTCTTAAAATGCGGCACAAAACGAATACATAGGTATAGGATATCGCTATCTGAAAGGAGATCGAAAGATATTATGTATTTGAATGGACAAGTTCTAAATAGACGGCACAGCGTGCGCGGATGTCCTCTGTAAGAATTTAAGCTAAGCTTGTGCCTGAAGAACTACACTTCAGCTTACAAACCGTTGGTGCCATCTACTCTCCTGCATGACCTGACGCTGAATTACTATTTACCAAGTCTAAGAGTATTGTTTTTTCTATTCAGCGTAGCTGAATTCTCTAATTGTTGTGTTTGGTTTTTTCATTGCAAATTTTCCACCTAGTTTCGTTCGTATTCAGCTCCGCTGAATTACTATTTGGAAAGCATATGTTGTTATTTGACAAATCCTGATTATTATTTGCCGTTAGACAGTTTTTCAGCACGTTGAGTTTACTATTCAGCGCAGTTGAATTCACAAGTATTTGAGTATTGTGTATATTTTGAAAGTTACGCTGTTCTACGAGCTGGATCACCTAAACAAAACGAATGTGCAAGGAAAGAACCTTATTATAACCCTGGTGTTAGCAGGCTATGATGATGGAGAAGGCTGTTGTTACTAAGCAACATGAAATAATTTTTTTGACAAAATACATTTCTTTGTTTTATGTTTTTTCAAAAGCAAATTAAACTTCGTTATATACGCTCGTATATGTACATATCTCGCTCGAGAAATATTGTATTTAATTAAAATAAACTTCGTTAAACATATTTTGTGTTTTGCTATCTATTTATTCAACTTCACAAACCTCACTTGAGAACAAACACCTGGAAAATCAGAAAGCCATTAGGAGTATGAATCAGATGTAAGGGGTTAGAGTGTGTCCAATAAATAAACAAGCGTTTTAAGCTAAATAATGTGAGCCTAGCTTGGGTTAGAAGATATATTGAAGAACTTAAGGGAACGAGAAGGGTGACAGGGTCGGTCGAATGATTTTTGAAGAAGGCGAAGACTGTGACGCAATTGTGTATAACTGGCCAGCAGCAGCGAGAGAGAGAAGTCGTACATTACACACCGCACTTTACATTTTACATTCTATATACTTCTTACACAATCTATCTAGTGTTCCTCCTCCTCCCCTCGTTCATCTTCTTACAGCTAAGCACTGCCACACACCCTCCTTTCCAAACTGAAAATCAAAGAGAAACTAATAAAAATTGCTTTTCATAAAACTTGATAATTACAAATCTTGGATTTCCACTTTTTCTGTCCTCATTTTAGTGGATTCCAGTTTGAGAAGAAGTTAAGTCCTGATGGAAAAGAACTAAAACCAAAGCCAACAGACATACAACAGTCGATTTTTGCTCTGGAACCCAGACTGGCCCCGACCTGCACTGATTCCTTCCTCGTACTTTCTTTAATTGATTTCAGCTGCAAAGTCAAGCGTCTTCCCTTTTCTTTCTTAGGCATAAGCTTATAATGGCTTTGTTTTCACTCGGAAACACTACTCGCCACTGCTCCTGGGCTGGGCTTTGCCTTGGGCATGGGTCGATGAACTGTGGTGCTGGATTTTATTTGAAGACTGGCGGACGTTGCATTGTTGATGATGCAATCAGAAGTGTTGTTTGGATATAATTACCAATTATAATCTTTTAATTGATTGGTGTATGCTGTTGTTTATGTGCGGTGAAGGTGTCTACGGCGTTTATCTTCGCTTGGAAAAATGAAGGGGACTTGCTTAGAGCTAGTCGGTATCTGGGTTCATACACCTCATGGCAGGTTGCTACACCTTCAATTGAGAATCAACCTATGTTCCACATGCCTTTTGTGTTATTCAAAGTCAGTTTAGATAGATACCATATTTTTAGGAAAGTTTTCATCTATGATTTCGAACTGGCAACACCAAGTACCAAATTTGGACGCAACGTTTTTTTCATGTTCGTTTCTGCTTTAATATTAACAGAATTACTTTAATTACCGAATTCCCATTCAGTGCTTGTAGTCCTGTTGAGTTATCTCCATCTGTCTGTTCTCCATCTACGGCAATGTCATCAATCAAAATGATTCTCACCTACCTCCGCTCCCCACAGCATTGACACGGACGACCCAGCCTAAAAGCTCCCACACTAATCCCGTATTATGTTATACAGATTGTGAAAGTTTTCATTTGGTTAAATTAACTGCAAGTAGCTTGAATAAATTTTCCAGTAAATTAGCAGTGGAAACGTTGAAGATAAGTGGGCCTTGTATTTCCCGGAGTACAATCCTCGAAATTTATTGTCTTGTAGCAGTGCTAAAACTCCCTTACACTCAGCTCTCCATGCCATCTATGTGCGAGGTACGTGTACTGCTCCGGGCTGGCTGTCCCACCAGCCTTGTAATCCGTTTCCATGATTTTTGGTTCTATATATCCAGTGGAGGATGTATTTAATTTGCTACCATGAATTAAAGTCACTCTTAGGAGTTTGGAGCGCGCACACCCAGCAATGGGAGGCTCGAGAGCAGAGCAAGAGACTAGAAGTTTCCGGCTGGTTTGGGCTTAAAAATCAATTTGCCAACTAAATCCGTTCCGAAGCCGTAGCTGAAACTTTCGCCCGAAAGTTAGGTTATCAAATCCGACGCCCTCCTAAAGTTGCATGATTAACTCCTGGCATATTGCTTCACAAGAATTGGAAACGTGTCAGTTGTTAGCGAAGTTTGAGGTTAACTTTAGTTGGCACTTAAAAACGTACTAAAAAGCCGGAAATTTAATTTAACGAGAAAGTGCTGGTGCGGGTGCTCCGTGGAGCTGGCAAACGCACTTCAGAATTCACCACTCAAACATCCGGGCGGTTGTACATAATTAGGGGTTGTCAATGTTTGTGAAATAAGAACGAGTGTGTTGAACGTGGCCTGGATTAATTTGTATCCATTTAATTCGCCGAGCACAATTAGGACGAATTAAAGCGATTTTGTAAGAGGCTCTCGAGAATCCTTACAAATTATTCGTTTGTTCTTCGGGGAAACAACCGAATTTTCTGGTGGTTAAATTGCTCGAACGCAAACTTACATGCGGAAACTTAAACCCGTGGCGGAGTGGAGGCGACGCTCAACAAAAAAATTCACTTCTTCTTCAAATCCGTGGGACAATGAAAGTTTGCGAATGCACACTATGGCTGCAGTTAATGGCTCAACTATTTCACAAGAAGTTCTTAATTGGAGCCTAATTAAACTTTGGTAACTTTGGTAGAAAGTTGGAGGATGTGCGCACCCAGTTGATGAATGAAAGAGCTTCCATTGCACATTTAACAAGAATTTTAAGAGGTTTTTTAAGTAATTTATAATGTTTTGCAGAGGAGACGGGATATACCAACTTAGCATTAAATAATTTACTGCGGAAGATATAAAGGAAATAATTAGTTCTGCGTATTTCATCCTTGCCAACACAGCAAAGAGTGAATTTTCTTGGAGTACCTCAAGGTACAATTTCGACTCTTGTGGTTGCTCTGCCTGGCTTTGTCTGGACCCGGGCATTTACCCTCTCTGCTTTTTTTGCCGGAAAGGTGATTTCGACGAAGATTACAGTGACTCCGCAAGCCCACAAGCACTTCAGGGAGCTGAGTAAAGTGGTGCAACTTGTGCGTAGCCTCCAAAGGAGAGAAAGAAGAAGTCAGTAGGTATGGGGTCGGTTGAAACTGGGAAAATTGTAAGGGGCCTGTCAAGGGGCGCACGTTCTCCGTAGTCATCTCCGTTCATGACGCCCGTAATTACGTTGGCCTAAGGTCAGATGCGCTCCACATACAGCAGTCGATAATAACAGACGATATTATTTATAATCAGGTGACAAGTTTAAATCAGGTCCTGATGCCACACTCCTATAGTTCACAAACAACATACTCTAAACTACAGTCAGATGCGCAGTACGTGCGCCAGCCGATAATTACATATGAGCACACCCTACTAGTCAACCGTTTATCACAACTAATTAGCCAAGGTGTCATAATTTATTTCACGCCCACCCACCCCTCCCTCCACCCACCCCTCCATGTGATTTTCCCAGCCTCAACCGACCTAATATCTACTGAAGTCGCCCTTAAGGAGAGACGAAAAATGGCCGCAGAGAGTGCCCGGTGAAGGTGGAGTAGGACCCTCGAAGAGGTAGAGTGGAAGACGAAGCTATAAAAATCAAACAAAGTAAGAAACCGGGGAACAGAAAAAGGGCAAGATCGGATGCCCTTATTATAACGGCAAGAAGTGGGAAATCGTACGCTGAGGACGGTCAAATCGGACCCGAGGTAGCTCGCATTAAATAAGGGCAAGCACCAACCACATTCCGAATAGCAAGTGGAGGAACACACCATGGGCTGACTCCGGATTCTTTCAGTCTACGGGCACTACACGAGACCAGGCGTTTGATATGAAGATCGGAAGGGAGTAGGCACAAGAGTACTTCAAGGCCGTTCGGGGGCCATGTCTTATTAAAGGTCTGAGTTTACTCTTATAACCAACTAAGGAGTCTAATCCAAGTTCTTTATTTGCCGATGATATCTGAGTAAGATTTTCATTTTAACTGCACAATCTGTGAAAATTTCTCTGTTTTCTGTGGAGATTAATGTTCGTGTGACAGTAGATCCATTTTTTTATAAGAGTAACTCTATACCCGACTTCAAAGTATACCCGAGAAGATTTGTTGTCGACTTTTTCATTTGGAAGAAATTAAATCAAACAATTTCAACAGCACAGCAACAGCATTCCCGCCATGATTCTTTGCATTCTTCATCATTCTAGTATAAGATTTCGACCAGATACAGACTGCTGCAGTCACCGGGAGCATTCGGAATCATTGATGCCACTCCCGACCATTTGCAGGTTTTGCCAGTGCCCATGGAATCCACATATTCTATACATTTGCACTTAAATCTAGAATGCTGACAATGGGATACAGTAGCTGAGACAATAGCATACTCCAGCTGAAAGCATATCCGGCACTTTATCACAAAGCATACATTTGATTAAATTCACAAGAAACAATCCAGCTGCAGCACACCACCAAAGCAGAAGCCAACATAATGCTGGACGGAAGGGCTCCAAACGACGACGACGAACGACGACTTCGTCCCAGAATGGCATAGTATGCTGTGCAGATCCTAATCTTTAAGCAAAAGTAAAGGATTCTTTCATCTCCACATATATATAGAATGTTATTATGTCCCCCTCGCACCCTCGCGCTGGGGGGAGGTGCAAAAGCACCAGGGAAGATTACCCATTGGCATCAAGTCTCTCCCAGGAGCTGGAAGTCGTATACGCTTGTACGTACAGGAAAAAAGGATTAGATTCGCTCGATCCGAATTCGATGCATTCCTCAATGCAAATAAATTGATTTTGTTTGGATTTTGTTGCGGTTGGTACGGGAATGTTGTTGCCTCTCAAGTATCTATGGTATTTGCTGATGTGATCTCGGATCGAACGGCTATTCTCTACCTTCTTATATCAAAGATATCCGGGAATTTTCGTCGTGGCATTCAGATTGATATTTAGAATGCTTCCAAAATATCAAAAGAACTTTGATTTCCGTTGCTTGAAAGATGTGGTGGATGAATGGATTCTATGGCTGCTGGTAGATTGCACATTTCAACGAATTTGTATTGTGCTAGATACAGGGTAGAGAGAGCATCAAAATTGCCTTTTCCCCAGACAAAAAATCTAAATTAAATGAACATGCAATTTTGTAGTGACGTCTATTTATTCGTACAATCGGGGACCGATTTCATCTTTGTCTCAACTGCAGAGGATATTGCAATCAACCCTAGACCCCTAATTTCGGAAGGGATTCGTTTCTCTTTTAAAATTTGTGGAACTCGTCACCGTACATTTTAATGTGGCTATTAAGATTGTTCGAAGGACGCCGACCCATCGAACCACTTTTTGTGGGTATTAGTTCGCCTCCCTGCCAAAAATCACTCCAGCGAGGCTGCTCCTAACTGAGGTCTTTGTCTTCTATCCCACACTGAAGGAGAGAATTAGATAACCCGCAGCAAACGGAACGAAGATAACGATATGTATACGACGATCAAATGAGCTTGACGACAGCGCACATGGATTAACCGTAGTTGAAACCTAGGATCCATATCCGTAATCGTCAAAGAAACTGGTATTTCTACGCCACGCTAGGGGACATAATTAGATCACCTGTCAATCAAAGGTGACATATCAAGGCCAGTTCCGGTTCCCACGCTCAACTGACCCAAAACCTACTGACTGATGTGAATTTACTGGGACTCAGATGGGTCTCAAATTCCGCAAGGTAACTTTGCAAAGCGTCAACAGGGAAAACTTTTTAGTAAAATCCTTCGCAAGCATTTTTCAAATAATAAATTCTGTGGTACTTTTTGCAGAGTTTATGTATAATATTTGGTTTGCTAAAAGCTTGAGTTGAGTTAAGCGCGACACCAGCCAAATACTTATAATGTGCCATTCCATATACAACACGTTCTAATTCTGAAATGTAAATTTTTAAAGTAGGGTATTCTATTTTTTGAATATTTGACTGCACGAGCCAATCTTGGAAGGCAAGTGCCACATCCGACCTTATCGTAGCTACGCCCATAGACAGCAGACTGATTTCGGTGATAGAACAGAAGATGGATTTCCATTTTATGTTTCACAGAAGGAAGGAATTTCTATAAAGAGGGTAGACAAGAAAGAATGATACGTTACGAGCATTTAAGTAATACAACCCCTACAAGATATCGAACCTAAACCTCTGTGATGGTAGTGCGACCATCATCCATCAACAAAACTCCTTTGCACTAACCTAACTCCTTTGCACCTAACACTCAATTTCGTCTTATGAAAAATTAAGCTTTCTTATTAAACTCTTACTTAATGATGACAGTTCGCATTCGGAAAACAATATTTTTTGTTCCTCTGTCTTTACAAGCAAACAATCTGGGGCTTCCCCCGAACATTTACATCACCACCGCCACACGCGATTAAGATAACGAACTTTCGGTGTCATAAATCAAATTCAACTTCGCCAGATAGAAATCTGTTTCATATTCAAATTACACCGGGATACAACACAACCCCATCGCTGTGGAAATAATTTCATTCCCCATTTTCAAAGCCATAAAACCACCCCCTTTGCCGCTCCCTCTGTTATCCACCCCCGCAAAAAACGCTCACGCCTTAACCCCTATAAATCAGCATTTTCCGCACTTGAAAACCGCACACATGCGTCTTCAAATTGGCAACCTTTATTTAAAATTGAAAAGAAAACTTTTTGCACCAACACAGACGAGGGCGCACAGTGTGTGCTTCCACAAGGAGTTTTCGTGCCATAATTTTTACAGCAAGGAGCAGCCGAAGAGATCCTGCGAATCAGGCGAAGAAGAAGACGATGAAGCAGGAAAGTTTCACTGGTGTTGCATCCTCGCAGTCGTCCTCTCTCGCAACTGCCCCCTGTAGCATGAGCATCCCTACTACGGTTGTCGTGGATTTTTTTCTACTTTACGAAAGCAGCAAAAAATTGAAACTTTTTCTGAAATGTTTCCTGCTTTATTTTTCGCCGGCCAGAAGGAGCAATATTTATGGAAGTCGTACAACTTTTTGCAATGTTTTGTTCTGATGAATAAACTTTGAGAATGCATTGCGCTGCCTGTACATAAACACAGCTACACACACACATCAACAGCCAGACACTGGGTACTGGGTCGGTCAAGCCAGGCAAGTTGACGGCTGATGCAGAGTGAATTGCTTGCGACTAACTTTTAAAGTTTCCCTTAAGAAAATTAATACCAGGACATTGTCAAGGAAAATGATAGCAAATAAAAATAAGGGTCCCCGGGTGGGTCCTGTGGCTTGCTACCTATGTACGTGTACACGTGTGGGTGTGTAAGGACTCTGAAATACGTTGGCAAATTATTGTTTGGCCTTGATAAAACTTGCATGACGCCCCATCTCCTGGCTTAGTTCAGAAATTCTTGAAATCTTGTAGCCAGCCCTAAGGACGATGGTGCTATAGTGTGTTTGTGTGCATGAGTGTGTGCTCGATGTACACTCAGCATATCCTTGCCCCCCATATATATATTTCGGGTCAAAATGAAGTACAAAACTTCGAAGCCCAGGTTATGGGGGTTGACATAAAAAGGACAATGCCGTAAAATTCCCTGTTTATGTAGGGATATCAAAACTTTTCATTTGTGGTCTCAGTTGCAGGTCATCACTTTATGTTTTTCGTTCATTTTGAAACGTTGAATCACTGCCGTACACGGGCCCGCAACTTGGACAATCCTGGACCATTACTCCGGCAACTTTTCTCAAATAATTTTTGAATAACAAGCACGCAAAAAAAACAGGACAAGCTTTTTGTGTCAAACATTTTTATGGGCGAATCCTTGTATTCCATTGTCGCATTGGCAATAGGGACATCAAAATTTTTATATGTGTAATTAAAAGTTTGAATTTACGCCGTTTGTGTGGAGGCGCATATTTTGTAAACGAATTTTTATGAAACAAGGCTTCAACGGAATTGATCTTCCCTGGTTTTTTCCGAAGGTAGCAATGAAGAGAGGATAAAAATTATATGACAATGACCAGGCGCTTGCAGAGCTACACACAGAAGAAATGCTGTCGTTATTAAGATGCCTAATGATGGTTTAAATTGTTGTTTATACAACTTTTCACTTAGTGACTTTGGACGTAAAATGTGCCTTCAGCTTTATGCTAAATTTAGGCATAAAATTTTATTCCTCTTCCCGGGCTAGAAGGGGCTATTCTAGGCTTTTCTCGGGCTTGGGCCAGTTGTCGCCAGGAAAATTATGTGAGTTATAGATCACTGGCAGTGGTTGGCTGTGGGGCATTTTATTTTATGTTTAATTCATTTTATGGGTCTAAGCCCGTTGTTTGCATAAAATATACTTTAGTATTTTGGGGTATGGTGGCGTAAAAGGTGTGCCAACAAAAATTTAAGTGTCCCAAAAAGACGAACATCGTAAGAAATAGCCGCAGATTGAAAGAACAGTGGTGAATTTGACAGAACCTTACCACAAACGTCAGCAAGGCAGACGTTCTTGTCTTTGCTGGAAAGATTAGAAGGTCTGCGTTTTCAGTCCCTGATGTTCAAATGGAAGAGCTACATCACTGGGACTGTAAAATATTTGGGTGTAAAGCAGGAAGCATAAAAGTAGGTATTGCGACACTTGTGCCTGGGAAAATAAATCCGTTTTACCGGTTTGCGTCGAAGGTTAATTACCCAGTAACAGGTAATAAAAGCCTTTAAGTAAGTAATTACACACCTTTTAATGACCGTAAACTAGTCTAACAGGGCCGTAATACCAGCTCATAAAGTAATTAAGAGATCAACAAAGTGAAAATGGCTTCAGCAATGCAAGATACTGTAGATTAAGGTGGAATATCTCACCGTGGTCGGCAAAAAACGTATTGAAAGTTATCCATCCATCTCAAAATCTCTCTTAACCACGTTCAAACCACCACTTTCTGGTATAACATTTTGATTATCCTATCATTTTGACTAGCATACAGTACCACAAACTCGTGCAGCACTTGTCTAAAAGGTCCTTTTTATTCATTACATACGCAATTTAAAATCAATACATAACAACAGAAATAACAATAACAACAGAGCACAACAACACAGAATAAAAATTGGAGAATCGGTATTCAATAACCCCCGTTCGACTTGCTCAAGTACTCAATCTCCTTGCAAATATTATTTTTAAATATCCTTACATTCTTACCGAATACAAGATGCTTGTAACTGACAGGCACATAACAGGCCCAGTGTACTTTCAATTTTCATATTACATCAAGCGTTCGCCGAGAAACGGAAGACGAAAAAAATAAAAGCAGCTCGGCGGAAAAGTACAGTACAGTGGGAAAAAATAGATCTTTATGTGCCTTTGAGATCCTGGGAGCTCTTCCACGTAACCCGGATTCCATGCCAGTTTCAGTCCTTCTTTGCCATATATGAAACATGAAATGCAAATTGAATTCATAAAATATGATAAAACGTCAGATGTGTGTCTAGGTTTGCACCAGGTGGCCCGACGTGGCAGGTACAATATACGTGTATACCTGCCTGGGTGCTCCGCCACCATCGAATTCCGCCACAGGATGTGTCAGTTGCGATAGGAGCAGCAGAATCCTTAGACAAGCACTCAGGTAGCCGTAATATCGCGCTGCATTTGCGTGTGTGCAAAAATCTGCACAACTTTTTACCATTTAACTTTTTTTTTTTTTGAAAAATTAATTAAAATTGTATTTGCTCATGAGACTCGACATTCTGGGGGTGATATTATGAAGTTTTAATTAAAAAAATATTTTTGTCAAGGAGTTGAGAGATTACAGCGCATCGCCATTTTTGACAGGAGTTTTATTAATGCACAACGCACTTGTGAAATTAAAATTCATTGTTGCTGAAGGTAAATATTTTTTTGGCGGTGTGGTATTGTTTTTTATAAAGCTTGTCATTGGAATTTTCGTAGTGCTGAAAACTGAAAAACGTGTGAATCGTAATATCTACAAATTACTGCTTCCATAGTCGTTGCCGATATTGCAGTCGATGGGTTCGTTCATTGTCCAGCTTCAAGATCAATTCTCGGTCTTACAAGTCAATCAACGGTTCAACCTTCGGGTTTGGAGAAATTGAAATTGAAATCACTGCCCAATATAATCGGCATTTAATCTCAAAATCAGCTCGTGGATGAAAGTAAAACATAAAATCCAAGTGAAGGTTACAAAAGTGGGTAGTGCGGCGGTTGGGACTGAGACATTAGAATTTGTGGATGGAAGTCGATGGAATAAACCCGCGTGTTAGCATTGTCCATTTTTATCACTTTTCTCTCTAATACCTGTCTGACTAGAGAGACTAGAAAAAGGTTAACTCTTAGGTTCTCTGTCATATTAGAACCCAGAGACTTTCACATACTTAGTTCAAACTATGCGCAAAATGCAGCTATCATTACTAAATTTTATACTACGTTTAAAAAGTTAAATCGGTCCTTCCCGATCAGAACCTATACGAGCGATGAATTTATAGCAGTAATCGCAGGATGTCGCTGTTCAATATCTCCTGCGGTTTATTTAATCCCCAGCCAGGTGGCAACGAGTGCGATTTATCATTGCCGCAACAAGAAATTTCAAAATACATTTTACACAAAATTAACCAAGAATAAAGCGCTCGTGACTTTGAGCCAATGTCGAACAGATTATCGATCACCAAGGAAACGCCAGCCGCCTTTCCGCCTCCTTTTTGCGAATCGATATTATTGCTTTAAACCTTTTGGCACGGGGCACCGGAGAAAAAGGAGCTGGCAACTCTGAAATCCTGACATTGTGAAATTAATTTGAGAACCTTTTTCATCCTTAGATTAGGATGTACATATTACCCGACAATTCCAGATCCGAAGTTTCAATATTTAACAAGGCACAGATGGGGCCCCCGAATCGCTCCCCCACCCAGTACATGTATCCCGTGTTAAATCCAGACGACCTGGAGCAACAATTAATAACGGCATTGTAAGAAATTTCCAAACAATCGAAAGCCCTAAAGTAAATCTCAGTCCTAATCCTTCATTATACCAGTCCTTGGCTGGGCAGGAGTACTGGCCCAAGACTCTCGCCCTTTGGAGTTTCTTTGCACGGTTTTTTGGTGGAGCGCTCTGGTTTGTGCGAAACAGGAATCATTCATCCCAGGACCAGGGTGCCACCCCTCCACGCGGGCGCTGGAATACCGGGGCGGGATATAATTCATAGTGCTTCATTACGATTGCCCGTACGTAAGCCGCAAACAGAAAACTTTCATTAGCGCGCGGTTATCCTGTTTGCCTGGGGCGCCATCAATTACCGCGAGGACGGCGTAGGTGGGGAAGTAAACAAAGGTGCCAACCACTCCCCAATCCGCCCTCGACAATTCAAGTGGTAACCGCCGTTCAATTCCGGGAATAATTATATTTGTTGGGCGCCCATTCATTGTGAATTGTATGCCATCGAAAGGACGACAGTGCGAGGCGGCCTACGGCGGGGGGTCGCTCAGGTCCCCATCTGTTGCATGTCAGGGCTTCAATTGTGTAAGGTAAATACCTTGGGGCACGAACTGCCGTCGCTGATGGAACATTCCTCTCCACATTCGTTTCAATTCAAGACTTTGAGTGTGGATTGTCAGTGTGATAAGGGCACGCTAGGGCGAGCCAGCCCCGTCGGCCCACCGCCGGGACAACGCTGGCATATCTTCAATGGCATTCAATAACGTTATATGACATTTTGATGAATGGCTTTCGGTGTGCGGCTGTATTCAATCGCTTAATAACAATGTAGAAGCCTCCGACATAATTGGAGCCAACCAAAGACGGAAGCGCCAGCCCCGAGCTGCAAGGCGTACACCATCAGCGCCGAAAGTATCTGACGTTATTGATGAAGCCGTCAATTACGTAACATACGAGATACGGTGCCGGCGCTGCCACAGTGAATGCTGAAAATTTCCTGCCATTTTTCCCTTGCATAAAATATTAGACGCGTACATTTATGAGGACATTCTCGGGATGTGAGCGGAGCCTTCTTTTTTGTCGCCGTGAAGGGATAACAAAGGAGAAAATGGGTCAAAAGGGTGCAGGAATATGAATGAATATTATAAATTACTTCTGAAAGGTATCAATTTTGAACTTTGTTCGGGCGTTGTAAGAGTGGTCTTCCAGTTGTTTGGAAGTTCCCTTTTTGACAGGTTGCGGGTCGTTTTTTTAAGTGGCTATATAGTAGGACCGCAAATGGAAAACTGTAGGAAAATGCTTATACTTTAAAAAATTGTCCATCACTAGCCATCATTTTTCTCATCTCTTTGACAGTATACGGACTCCGCGTCTTTTGGGGCGCTTTACACAATTTCTAGTACTTCGTAAGGCCATCCGTCTTCGATCACTTTGTCATGTCTTTGCCTGAATTGTGAGCATTTTTCCTTCAATGATCGGCTCAAATGCCTTAGTTGGGGAGCTCCTGTACTAGTTTCAACTGGCTGCAACGCCTCATAATATACCACGTCCAGCTGGTCCCACCAAATACACAGCACAGCAGTCTAGCTATCGATGCGTGGCCGGGGCAATCTTGTTCGTTTATTCGGTAGTGGCTCCAGTTCTGTATCTACAAACTTTTTCACCAGTCCTCGGACTCCCGACGCTCCTTATCTTTTACGTCACGATCACCACTTTTTTATCGTTGAAACCATACGCGGCAAGTTCTTTCACGCCTCATCATAAGTTCCTACAATAACTCGACGCAGTCTCTTTTCCAAATCGAAGTCAAAACCAAAACTGAAATGACGCAAGCTCTATTCAAAAAGATCATAGAGAGAAGAATGAAACAAGAGAGACAAGAGGCTTTTAAGTGGGAGAACAAGAAAGAAGGAATGTTAACTAAGTAGAAAAATGAACGATCATGTCGCTACATGGAACCCAACCACGAACCTCCGGAGTAGTAGTCTGGCTGCAGAGCCCTACTCAATCGAAACTATTACCCTAGGCCAAGACACACGGCATGTCAGACTCAAATGGTGACTTAACTGGGTTTACACTAGCGCGTGATACCTACTCAACCCTAAAAGCTTAAAGCAGTAATGAGGAACCTTTTTCGGCAAGAGCCAATACTTCAATATTACAAAAAACCAACCAAATCCTTTTAAGCGATGTCCTTGCCAGCAGTCACCCATCAATCAGTAAAATATAAACCAAAGTCCCCGTCGGTGCCGGGGGTTGGGGCATGATGAAGGGTGCTTTTTCCACATTTAAATGGTCCATAATTAAACACTTAAGAAAAGAGGAAATCTGTTCGGCGTCATTTGTTTAAACTAAAGTAAAACATCTTACAATAACCAACAATGACTCCCCAGTCCCGCCCCATGAGAAAGGACGAAATTTTCCAATTAATCTGGTCAGCACAACCCTTCCCTTCCGTGCATACACACACATACATATATATGTTGGTTCAATGTTTGTACGTAGCCTATATACACATACACAGTTTGCGAGTGCCCCTACTGTCCCTAAGTGATGGACTGCGACATGTTGTTGTCACAAACAGTCCTTGGCTCTGCTTAATAAATTGAAAGAGATTTGTTCCTTTTCAGTTGCTGTGCTCTCCTCTAGGAGACGCTCCTCAGGATGACCCGTTTATAAATTCACAAGTGAATAAATATCCGAACGCCCATCGCATTCCGAACGTTATGAGGACAAAAGTTGCTCCCGATGTCAGATAATGTTGCTGCAAAATTAGGACACTTAAGGGGATTAAAGCTGGCCATCAGTTTGGGTTCTCGCCCCGGCTCCAGTTCGTAATTTATTAGTTATTTCCGAGTTATTTTCCGGCTGGAGTGGGGGGCGGAGGGGTGGGTGGGGTTGGTATTCGTCTATCTATGCGTTGTGCCACTGTGTGCGACTATGTCTGCTGCAGCAAGGAGGAGCAACCGGCAGGACACACTGTCGAGATCCTTTCTCAGCATTTACATAATTCCATGCATGCCGAAACATTATATGACCGTCCTTTTGGAAAACTGGCGCCGGGTTATGACCCACATCATTGATTTTTTGTGCGAAAGCACTTTACTTGGATAAATCACAGTGACGTCCTACAAAAGGGAATTAAGGGTCCAAATGACGATAATGGTTTTGAGTATATCTCTGGAGGATCTAACACAAAATGAAATATTGCTTTGGAGTAAATGTATGCTGGAGGTCACTCACGCAGTATAAGGGCGTATAAGAGTTCACACAGTGATTGGCTCCGCCGCGAGGACATAAAAGCAACCAATCGCTAAAAACCTCTCAAGCAAATCTTCTGGCCGTTCCATCAAGAAGAATTTTTCTACATCCACTATTCCTTCCTTTATCTACAAGGGGTAGGTGATAACAGAAAGCAAATCCAAGGCATCTCTATTCGCGTCAAATTTTTCCCTGTCCGTAGTAGAACGTATTTTTGTATTTCACGGAACTTTATGTGAAGTTGCTTTTGAAAGCAAGGGCTTCTATAATATATACGGACGCACGCACCGCACGCATGCATGTATCTGTCTCCGGCTCAAAGCAGAGACCTGGGATGGAGTGACCGCAAATTCTGAGTCTCTAAACAGGTATACCAGTGCTTTATATTTCTTAATAGGTGCCTTTTTCAAAGTCCTCTAGCATCACTGCTTCTTCACATACTTGCACAATTAATTCATGAATAGCTTGATGAAGTGTACGCCCACCATACCAGCTCCACGGGGAAGCCCAAACTAATTCTATCCTCTCTACTAAGCTTACTACTAGAAATTACGCCATGACGTGACAAACGTCATAACAGGCTGGTTATACAAAGCGTGATTCCAGAGCTTAGAGCTGCCACATAAAAAACCCCCAATTAACCTTATCGCATGCTATCGGTGTGTGCAATCAAATTATGTAAGTAAAAATACAAAATCCCTGAACCTATTTCACAGCGCACATAACTGTAATGAAATCCTTTAATTTGGGCCGCTGCAATTGATGCACGATAACCGGAAATCGTTGCGAGTGTCCATTCCAGTGTGCATGCGAAATAATAACCTTGCCCCTTTTGCCACTGCTCCTATATATATGCAAATACGCACATATTTAAGCCGGACTATAGCTGGATGGGAGCTGAGCTGTGCCAGGGAGCCGTGTCCCGTCTGTGGGTCTATCACTATTAGGACTCATCGATGATTACAGATTCAAACCATGACCGCGTAATTTGTTTGTGGAAATTAAACCCACGAGAGGGTTGCGAAACGGATAGTGGTCAATGGTCATCGCTGGCCTGCGAGGCGTGCAACGACAACCTGATGACGAATTGATTTGATCTGATCCTTCTCATGGGCAATAACGACCGGGGGTCTTGCCGACCACATCCAGCAACAACGAAAAAAGAACAACAAACAAAAATATCGACGTGAGGGTCATGACAAATTGTAGTAGACGTATACGATCGGACCGATGCCAGATAGCACAGGCTGGAAAATTTGAAAGGTTCATTGTGGGTGGCTGGAGACCAGTTAGCAGGAGTCCTGATGACTTGGTCCTTTTTCTCGCTGGATACTGCTGCTGCTGCTGGTGGTGCTGATATGTGACGTGTGTACGTCCTGGAATAAGGCCACGAAAGTACGGAAAAAAACAACTCACACTCTCGCCCGCTCTTACGGATCCTTTTTTTTCTTGATCCTAAAGACTGTGTGGAGATGACACATCAGGATTTTTGGTTAAGGCTCTGCTGGATTGATTGCGAATTGTTATCACGTAGCGAAGTCATTCAGTCATTAGAGCACAAATGTATTCTGTAAGTCACCACCGGCCCCCCGCCGCCCCCGCACTGTTCACTTACTCACAGTTGCGTTGGTGTGAAGGAATGTCTAACGAGTTGATATCTCGATAGACGTTTCCTTTTTATGGGGGCCTTGTCGAAGGAAAAAGTTTGAAATTATTCAGCCTTTACTTAAGCCGAATGTGTTCTTTGTGCTGTTTTCTCATCATCGTGTTTAGTGATTACAGATCATGGCTGGTTGGTGAGGTAGCTGGTGGTGTGCGTGTGTGTGGGTATTGATACACTTTAATCTTTAATTTTGGCCTGTTTAAGGATAAAAGATTCTTTGTTAATTCGATTTTTGTACTGTTTGGAATGTCAATTGGATCTGTTCGATTTCTTCGAGTATTTAAAGATTCTGTTTTGTACGATTTTGGTTTCCATATTGTATGAGACATTGGGTTCAGTTAATTCGACAGGAATTGATAACATAGCCACATCTTTTCGTTACCGCGGTTTGTCATTAGGATACATGTCTTTACGCTGGTCCACAACACACTGAAGTAGATTTTCCTTGTTATATAAAGAGTCCTTCAACAAGAGGTGTCATTTTAAATTTCGCGCCATTTTTGAACTGTCAACGTCCAGCTGTTATTACGATGGCATTTGGCAAATAAAAACTAGGAGGTTTCCAGATATCAATCGATACAAACTTGAAGATATGGGAATGGGATAGTACAAAATTGAAGAGAAGTCTCACGGCAGAGTTAAGACCCACTTAGGTTAAAATGAGATTCGATTATGATAGATAAATCCTTAGAGATAGAGATGCAGATCAGGACAGGATGCCCAGAAGTTGGGATTGCCTAACTGGATTATATCAGCTCTGAATTAGGATCAGGTTCGGCTATATAAAATGAGTACTATTTGAGTAAGTAACCGCAAATACACCCAAATCCTTTCTATCTTTGCAAAACACCCATACATCAATCCTACCGTTATCAATCAACCCACTTGAATTTTCATCGTCCTCATCAAAACATTAACTTCAGGACTAATTTACCTAAGCACTCCTCCACTCCACGAAAACAAAACAAGCCCCAAAGCACAAAATCTCTCCCCTTTCCACCGCCTCCAAAACACCGCTATGAACCCGACGGCAACTCCCCGAAAACAAATAAAAGTTAAAACTTAGAAAAACAAAAACTGGAACTTGATTAACAAAATCTTCTTCCTGTGTGGAAGGAACTGCGCCACATCACCTGATTAAAAGTTTCCCAGGACTCTTTCCCAGGATTTGCCAAGAAGATTTTTGCCCGGAGTTTAAATTGAATTTAAAATTTACCTTTGGACTGTCATTACAACAATTCGAAGCGAGATTATTCATTAGTGATTCTTTTTCTTGTATCTAAAAATAAAGTGGTGAAACATAAATGAAAGGTCGACGAAACATCACGATAAATTCTTGACAAGTATCTCCTCTCCCGTTGAAGCTCATGCTGGTTAATGAGTGAAAAAGGAAAACTTCAAAGGAAATTATTTTTGGGTAGATAAGTTTTTAGTGGATGCACTTTATCTAGTTGCAGGGGGGATTCGCCCTCGCCGCCGACATCCACTTGAAGGTGAAATTATAACAACCTGAAATCTAATTAAAATCCTTGGAAGGTTTTTTGCAACAACCTCTGCGGGAGGGAAACATGGACTTGGAGCGTTCCTCGCCGTGAGACGGTAACTTCCTCTTATTTAATGCTCCCACATAATTAAATAAGAGCAAGTTACAGATGCAGCTTTGCAGTGCAATGCTTCTACCGGGAATTTCATAAAATCGATAGTATGAAGAAAATTGTTTTTAATGTAGCTTGAAATTTTAATTAAATAGGGCGAGGGGGTGGATCGACCTCTTCAAATGCATGTTTTTTGGTCGTTTAAGCATGTGCCAGGGGAATAAAAGGAATTAGACTACTAAAATGTACTGCCTTGAATAATAGCTTTTTCGAGGAGCAAGAAGATAATCCGTAAGTTCGTTTTCGGAGCTCTAGAAATACTTAAATGAAGGTTTGGTTTTATTTATTCATTTATGGAGCAGTTAAAAGGCGATACGATATGCTCTGCTGAGTCAAAAACCTAGATTGTACACTAGTGTCAAAGAAGCGCCTTGGAGGATCAGAAAGCACGATGATAAAAGCTTTTTAAAAATGAAATCTTTTTAAAAATAAAAGCTTTTAAAGCTTCTCAAATAATAAAAGCTTTCAAACCATTCTAAAAATAAAAGCTTTTTAAAAATTAAAGCTTTCTAAAAATAAAAGCTTCTGAAGCTTTTGAAGGTTATCAAAAAATTGCTCATCAAAAGCTTATTAAAAACGCTATTTTAAAAATAAAAGCCGTTAAAGCTTTTAAAACTTTTAAAAAATGAAAAATAAAAGCTTTTAAAGTTCTTAAAGCTACTATAAATGCAAGTTTTAAGGCTTTTGAAAAAAATCTGCAAACCTTTTGGTAAAAAATGCTTTAAAGCTTCAGGCTTTTCGTAAATAAAAGCTTTGGACTAATAATAAATATTCCTTTTAACGCCTAGTACTAAGTTCACGTGAAATGGAATTTAAATGGGCTACTCAATGTAAAGTGCTAACTCAAAATGCCCAATTACATTATACGTGAACTTAGTACCAGGCTTTAGGTAGGGGTAACTGAACTACAAAAGATCCTGGCAGTTGGGCGTCCTTCCAAGACTGCCAAGGACATCTTATATGGGAAAGTAAATTTCTTAAAAAATTGTTTTAAATTTCCGAGGAACTAAGAAGGATTTGCATAAATGGATCTAACGAATGGTAACAAAATTGTGCCTTACTTCGAAGGGTTCCACGTTAGATAACTAAAGATATGTCACGCACCAAATTTCGATACGTTTTGATCTCTTTAAGAAAATTAAATAAAAACTTTAAAAAGGTATTTTTTTACAACTAATAAAATCGAAGTCCTTCGCTTACAAGGATCCGGAAATAAATTGAAGTCACCCAAACAGTATGTCAGTTACCTTCGTCAGTGGCGCTCTAACGTGAAATATAATTTACTGCCACCTCCATTCTGGTGTTCATTTCCTCTCCTTTCGCAATTTTTTCCAATTTACTAATAGTGTACCCTTTATTTTTTTAAGGTTTATTTATGTTTACCTGCAATTCTTGAAACACACTTCAATTACCAGACGAGGCAGCTCCATCTGTATCTACCAGTCTCCGGGAAGCACCGGGGCTAAGACAGAGAAGACAGTGACTAAAGTTCAAGTTGGCGTCAATAATTTTGAAAGGACTCCACCAGCTGCCTGTGGAGTGCAGCATAACTACTTGGAGCGATCAGCAGATGTCAAGTGGGGTTTAGTGTGAGCCCCCGAGTGTCCTTGTACGTAGTGCACAAGTGCAGCTCACAGGCGATATTACAGCTGCAGCCTCCACGACTTTGAATCCTTTGTCTGTAAGTATCTCCAGCTCATGGCTTATAAGCGACACACACGATGAAGACTGCCATTCACATTAAACTCCGGCAAGTTGATAATGTGGGCATTGCATTCTATACCTCGGCAAGTGCACTCGGGTATGCGCCCCTGCAGCAGCAGGGTGTTAGGTGGTGAATGGCTTACTGAAGGCTTTCATTCGCCACTGCATTCTCGCTCAATGGAACTCCATTAATAGGCAAAGTACATCAACTATTAGGGCTCTGGGAGCAGAGGCTTCACCGAGGCTAATTATTCCACATGTCTCTGCCACAATACGGATCTGTGTATTTGAGGGCGTACACCATCATCCGTGTGTGTCCTTTTGCCTTACTCTTAGCACCAAATCATAACGTATGCAATCTACTCCACTGCCAAAATTGGCGATGGTCCCGTGAACATTTCAACATTAGACGGCAATCAGGCCCGAAAGTGCTTCAGTTACACCAAAACACATTTCTGCCTGACATCAGAAATTATCCTATCACTTTGAGATGGCTGGTTGCTCGGCGGGAATCACGCGACGTCATAACGCTGGATTAGGGATGAAGCACCTTCTTGTCCCTGGCTGGTATCTGTTGAGGAGTTCGTGCCGAACTTTGCGGGCCCCATTTAATCATTCATTTGTATGTTGTCGTTCCTGATATCAAGCAGGGGGCATGCGACCGGGATAATGATTGGGCGTTTAGGCAGGCCCAAAAAGGAGAAAAATAATAATGAAAGAAAACGAAATAAATTGGAAGGAAATCATAAATCTTGTCTCTTGCTTTTGGCTATTTTTCACGCTAAAAAGTATTTTACTGTGTCGGGCTTCTGACGTTCATAATTCAGAAGTGACACTGTACATTGCCTAGTTTGGTCTGCTGTGGCAATACTTCATCTTGTGCTCGGCGGATGTGGGCGATAAATTTGTTTTTATATGATTTTCATACTCAACTAGTCGAAAAACAGTGGTCTTGATGGTTTCTAGCTGCGGAACTGCAGGAGCTATCAAAACATATTATACGGCCTTTCTTTTTATGATCAGGTTTTATTGACGTTCGACATATGAAAATAAAAAGTCCATGTCAATCTGAAATTAGTGTTTCTTGTCATATTGTGAAAAAGTTTTTGGGGTGGGTTTTGTCGAAGTTGAAATGTGTGTAAGGTGGATGTGCAAAATTAAAGATCGCAAACATACAACTGTCGAGACGTTTAGTACTCAAGTTAAAAGTTTAGAGGCGACATTGTATTTATATTTTACAATCTCGCCTCGCCTCATTTCATGTTGGAAAATTTGCTGCCTCAAAAAAAGTACCAGTAGGACATTATTTGTGAACCGGGGCATTTAAAAAAAATGAGGCCTCGGTACAATATCCAATGGTGTAAGGGACAAATGTACTGCCTCGTGTAAGACCAGCTCAACCTCTAATGAGAACACCTATTAAAATGAATTCTGAAAGCAGCTGCTGTATAGTTAGTAGGAGTAGTAACTGGAGCCGGGAGAAATGATTGATGTGACGCAATCTAGCCCTTTAAAAATTAAAACATAACCACTAAATACTCTCTGACGAAATAATATGTTTAATTTTGCATCAACTCATCGATCAGACCTCATTATTACATCTGGAATACCTTTAAGCCCCCAATACACAAAGAAGCACTTGAAGTACACACACACATACCTACACAATTTTCAATCAATTCCATTAACCTAATTAATTACCATAGAATTGATTTAAAGTATACGTACTTAAAAATGTTTAATGACCCCTCCGAAATATTCATTACCACCACCACATCAATATGTTTCCGGGGGGGCGGTCTTTCTTACAAATCCATTATGGCTAAAACCTGTTTACATACAAAGCACTTTGGATTTACGTGTATTTTGCATAAAATTTATGCCAATGTTACGCAGTTGCCGTAACCTACCAGGATATATATATATATACATATATAAAAAAGGAACGAGCATATCCCTCTTATTTGGCGGGGGGGGGTGTAGGAAGAGAAAAAGGACCTTTAATTAGCCAGCGTCAGGTCATTAGTGATTTATAGCAAGTTAATGAGGGCTCGGGGTTTATCGCCCAAAAACCCCCAGTTTAACGATAAAAAATTAATGGTAAAAAGTTTTTTTTATATTTAAGTGGCGGGGGGTGGGGGTTAGGATAAACGTTTTGGTCATGACGTTAATCGTTCCGCCAAAAACGGAACTTGTATACAGTTTGGCGGATAATTGATTATGCATAAGAGGATAAATGTGACATGAATATTGTTTTTGTTCTATTTCCGAGTGTTGGTAAGAGAGCGAAATTCGAGTTTTTCCCATTTTCCAATTTCATTTAAACCTCCTCCGCCATTGCCAGCAAACTGCCTGCCTTAGTGAAATGTATTAAAGCCCGAACACCCCCAAAGCAGCTTTAAAATAAGAGGCAATAACTTACACCCCTAAAAATTCCTCTAAATTCCTCGCTTCGACTTAATAAAAATCCTTATCCGAACACATTCGCCAACAATAAGTTAAAAATAAAAAGGAGTAAGGCGAAAAAACGAGTCCTTTTTATCAGACGTGATTCCGCTTATCTCCGACATATTTATTACTGTTTCAACGCACTCCTAGTCGCGGCGCAGTCACTCGCTCCGACGAGGGTCCTTTTATAATTCACTGGTGGCCTCCAGCCAGCCCCCGCCACGCCACGCCGCCCCTGCCTCGCTCCTTGTAGTAATTTTTCTGCATTACGTACGAAAGATAAAAACCGAAACAATCCAGGATAAAGCTTAAAGGTAAAGCACAACGAGCAGCAGAAGAAACGCTCTCCTTTTGTCTAAGGTGCCCTTCCTGCATTATTTCAAGGTAATTAGCTTTCACCTAAAGGAAAACGTCCTGTAGTGATGTGGAAGGAACATCATTTACCGAAACAGAAGGACGATTGTGCTCCACGATGGCTGCTGTGTGTGTGTGGACGACGGGCCCGGGGGGAGTAGTTTCGTCCTTTCGGTATCATGAAATGCAGTGCAGGAAAGAAATTGAAATGATTAACCGAAAGTGCCGCAGTCCTTTGTTTGTGGATTTAATTCAGTTCAGGAATTGTCGATAAAATACGACGAAACAATAAGGATAAAAGGTTTTCACGCAGAGCCGGGCTGGGGGAGGCGGCGGAGCTGTGTCTTGGCTCGACAATGATTGGAAATTTTATCTCATTAACTGTTAATGAAGGGATGGTGTTGTCATGAAGGATAATGGAAGGGTCGTCCCCTACGCACTCTGGTCTTGATAAATTTCGTTAGTTATTTGGTCTGTGCTTTGATAAATTTGGTGACGAAATTGATTGAAAGATAACAATTGACAGAAAGAATGCGGCATTTAATAGACAAAGACGTAGATGCCAAGTTTACAGGGCATGGCCTAAATAGATGGTTTATTTTGGAATGTGCGAATGACATTAACTTTAAAGTCTCATAACGACAGTTGCATCCCTGGCTCAGACAGCTGCTATTGACTATATCACAAAATTGAAGCCCCGTTACAAAAATTTCCTGTTTTGGTTTTTGTTATATCCGTGGGCTTTGCGCAAACTTCCTCTCTCTTGAGTGAACTCCCCTAACATCAAGGAAATTAAATGCAAGGTCCATCGCTTCCAACTTCAGCACTATTCAGACTCTTGTTAACCTGCCCTCTCCTCTACTCCTTCCTTCGAACCAAGCGTACCACTACATATTTCACATGACGAACTGGCAGTACAAAGGTTAACTCCTAAGCTTGAAATTTCATATAAAAGTGGCGAGGTTCTATTGGGCCTTTTTGGAACATAGTTTTGGACTTTTTGTTTAGGCGGTTACACTGTTAAGGAAATGGATTTGTACACTGTTGGTTGACCACTAACTAACAACTCGTAGAACAATGGCGTGCGGGACAAGACCTCACCACAAAAGTTAGCAAAACTAGTGTCTTCATTGATTTCCGGTTGCAATATTTATGATACGATTGAGATATACTGAACTGGGTAGGTACTGCGTCGGTTGAGCGTGGGAACCCAACTGTCATTGGGACAATTGAGGCAAAAGTCCTCAAGGTTGTTAAAAGGCGTGGTGCTTGCCTACTTAATGACTTTTTACTGCTGGAAACTCTGGAATATGACTTGGATAAACTTCTTCGCCACTTGGGAAGTGGGTTGTGGGTGTTACTTCATCAGAGGTTCAGGAAGCGTAGGGCCTTAGATCTATCTATTAGGTCTGCTGAACGACTTTGGTTCAGCGTTGTCCTTCTTAAACAGTTTCTAGAGAAAAATCTTAGTTTCTCTCCACACCGCAGAAATTCTCCCTGTTGTTAAAAAGTAACGCATACTCTCAAAGCCTAAGAGCAATGGCTTCTTTACAGCATACGAGCAAAGCGCGGCATATCTGGCGTTAAGAAGCCTTTTACCTCCATTCAAGGTTGCTTGCACGTTTACGCTCCAAGTCCCTATTTTTACTGCAGTACTGTCGTTACACAATTAAGTGGAGAGAAGTGACATTTGACGAGAATCAAACTCCAAGACTTGTTATTGAATTGTCAAAATCTACAGGCTAGGCTACAGAAAGTTTATCGCTTCTCTTCTTTCACCTTCGATCGTCATTCTTTCTCCCCTTTCTTTTACGATCTTTTTTCTTTCGCTTCTTTGGGTTCGCCCCCTTTCTTCCGCTCGCACAAATCCCATTCGAGAATTGTGTGGTATGTACATTTCGATGTTGATAATGCAGATCCGAAGACCATTTTGATGTCTATAATGCAGATCACCGATCTTCCCATTTGACTTAAGGGACATGTCCAGCGAAATTTTCATACATACAGACTTCATTAAAAAACTGATGGCTCCACTTTGAAAGCGATCCCCTCCCGCCTCCATTGAAAACGTCCTTTTGACATAATTTAAATATTTATAACTCCCTGGAATTCTCCTAATTCATTTCATTAAAACAAATTCATGTCATTCCGTAAAGAAAAACAATTTATCAACAAAATTCTAAGCAACTCGCTTCTCCGGCAGCCATAATGGTAATTAGTTATACTCCTAGAGTTTCATGCAAAAATTATGTTTTAACGTGGCATATGCAAATGAAAAGGAACAGCAGAAAGACAGTTCGGATCCTTTCCGGTATGGCGCACATGTGTGCGACAAAAACTGGCGAACGAAAAACACGCCCGGAGGCAAATCAACTTTGGAACAAAATTGAAGTTTCGCAACTGGATGAGAAGTTGCCAACTTTGCAGCAAGAATTCCGCTTAACGCCAGGCAAGACACACACGAGGACCTGCGAAAAGGATACAAAGCAAGGAAAAAAGGGTTTCGCATAATGCTAAAGAGATATTCTTTCCGAACTGTGGGTGTGTGCTGCATGTGATAAAAGAGTGGTGGGGATACTCTGTGCTTAAGGAATTAATGCTGGAAAGTTCCTCGGGGAGTACCCGTGACAAGACCTGCTTGTAGTTATGTGGGAGCGGTGTCGGGCGGAGGAGGAGGGGTGAACGTGTCGGCAGATGCCTGTGGAGAATAGAAACGGAGAAATGTGCTCGAAGACGAACCGAAACCACTTCTGCTCTCTAGTAGTTCCCTTAATTGAATATTTCTGCTTAATAACCGGCGGGGCTAAAAATCCATTTTACAGGCGAACTTCGCTAACAACAGAGATAAACTTGGGCAACTATTCCTGGGTTCCGAGGTGTTCAACGACGGCTCCGCAAGCAGCATACATCCTTGTTTGGCTTTTATTGTGAGTTGTGGAGCGAAAATTGAGCGTTGTAGTTGAACCTTTAACTGTCAGGTTATTAAGGTGACGTAATGCACTGCCAAGGATATGGTGGCGAGGTGCTAACAAGCAGCGATGTGTTTCTTGTGTGGTTAAGTCTAAGCTTGGAAATCACACTTTGTACGTCATGTGTTGTAGTAAAATAACAAGAAGATGAAAGAATCACAGGGAGTCTGGTGTGTTAAAAATGAGGGTAATGCATTTTGAGTTTGAACGAATGATGCACGAGCTCAGAATTGCAATACTGTGTAAGAGAGAAGCTGCAGGCTGCGATAGCGAGCAGTGTGCGTTGTTACGGCATTGGGTATCGGATGCTATCTAGGTGGAACATGAAGGAGTGTGCGGCGGAGTGGAATCGAACCACAGAATTCTGCGTCTCAACTATCGGCTATCGAGGACGGCCAAGCAGTAATAAGCAAGCAGCTTGGACAGTCTTGATATCTGCTTATCTATCCGGAACAACATTACATTGATTTCTAGCTTTGAGTTCGTCCGATTTCTAAGTAGGCTTTGAAGGTAGCTAGCAATTCCAAGATACTAAGAAAGCAGAATCCTGAGTATACCCTCGGCCCAGATTTGGGTTCACGTCTCATATATCCCAAAAAGGATTGCTGGCATAGAAAGCCAAGCTGGTCCTTCTTGACCCTTAAGTGCTTAGACATAGTTCTCGAGGCGCCGGGTCAGATAAATGTGTTGATTTTAAGGTGGGGGGAAATGTAAGACTTGTACCGAAGACGGCTGAAGAAAAACCTTGCTTATTCCAAGATATCCCAGACATTTTGATGCCGGTTGGGCCACGGTGAAAGAGGGATTTCAGCGATACTGAAGTGAAATATGACTTTTCAGTTTTTCATAAGGGTCCTATGAGGCAAACCTCATTACAAATGAAATAGGGCAATCCCAAAATCACCTTTACGTACTTGGAAAGCTTTAGTTTTTGCGCGTAGCTCAGTAGACCGGTTCTCATACAATTTCGGAGGTCAAGCAGCTTTGGACGTGATTAGTACTCAGTTGGGGGACCACATGGAAAAACAACATAAAAATAAAGCTGAGAAACACAAGCAACGATTGTGTGAGGCTTACAATCGACTACACCCAATACTACCTTCTTTGAGAGTCTTCTTTAGAACTAATTCAACTCCAATGGATTTGAGTTTAGTTGGAATAACAGGGTGTCGTACTTAACCCTGCCACGTAACCTTCCGTGGTCTGGGGCTAAAATATTATTGGGGCCATTTTAAGTTATACGTTGCCCGGGACGTTGCCCACCCCCCTGTGGAACGACTGGTCATGCTCTGTTAAGCGTCTTGGAAATATCTAGAGCAACCACAGTTTGGACATAAGTCTTGGGCACATTTGATAAGGATAATTCGGAAGTCCAATTGATATATTGGCGTCCAACTCTTTGAGACACACCGTGCATGTGTTAGTTCAACTTTTAGTATGGCCACCGCATACGCATCCGTTTCGTGTTTGACAAGATAACAGAAAGGCGTAAAAGAGGAACACCTAAGAATCCAGAATCATGAATTCTTCTATATTCCAAGATATGTATATTATAAATTTTCCACCGAATTGTTTTTTGTTGGCAACAATGAATTACAATCATCACATATGCCACAATAATGCTATGATGTCTTCTTCAGATGGCATATGTTCCCCCATGATGACAGAATCATTTGTGGCATTAACCATTCCATCTTCCATTAGTCGAACAGAAGCACTCGAAAGCCTCGAGGCAGCCACACAAAGGAGCTGAATCTAATCTTGAACTTTTGTAATAAACCTTAATCTATGCTTACCATTTGTTCCATAACATTTGTCCCGACAGGGATTCCGGGGAATTCATGTGATAACACCTAAAGTTATGATAAAATTCCGCATCATTAAGGACTTTATCAAGAGCATTGGAAACTTTAAATAATCCCCCTTAATATTTGGAACTTAGCAACAACATGCACAATTCCTGCTCAATATTAGCGAATTGTAAAACTCTTAAACTAATGAAACTCCGGAATCTCAGTGGAGGAGGAATTTAATCAAACATCTGGAAGCCGGAAGGCCGCAAAGGAATTCCGAAGGATTATTATGTCCCAAAGGGATTAATAAGATGAGACACTAACAGAGAAGATGCTACTGTACAAGCTCCAAATTTAATCCTTATTAATTTAAGGACGCAACGGCAATGCCATGGCTGCGAGACAGAACGCACACACCGTACACACGCACACATGGACACGCACACGCAGATGCCGGCTCCGTTTGGCTCGGAGCAATTCATTATCTTCATTATTAAGAGACCTTCGAAAGTGCTGCCTTCTAATTACTGTCATTTTGTAAGTAATCGTCTTTCGGGAGGCGGCGGAGCACACACCTACCTGTAACCTACGTAATGTTATCCTGTCAGCGCTAAACCAGTCTTAAGGAGCTCAAACTTCTGGAGTGCTACTTACAGCACTGATATGAGACTTAGACGGTCCCAAAGGAAATTCCCGGCTTCGTTCAGCCAAGCCGCAGCAGCAAGGACACACACACGCACACATGCCGGGATCCTGTGGATTGTCATCATTTTGGATTCTGGGGGCATTATGTCAACCAGCCGGCACTGCCTCCTGGGGGCGAATAATAAGCAGCAGCCAGAAGGCGTGTTGATATCGTCCGGAAGCACTATGGAAGAATATCCTTGCAGGAGTGCGATTCGCCATGTCGGGACTTGTGGCGAAGAAAGGCGAAACTATCTCTCAACTTTTTAAGAACAACTCCTGGAGTCGAAGTGATTGCGGAGCCCGAAGCCAAGTGTCAAAAGCCCGCTTAGACCCGCCGAGGCGGTACGGAAGCCGTTCCGTATCAACAAGCACAGAGCCTCGTCGCGCTGCATTATTGCACCGCCATCGGAATTAAGCGCCGGCACTGCTACAGCAACGCTCTCTGACGGCGCGCTTTACTGTTTCCTGTTTATCCTTTTGGAAGGATTCCGGCGTTTACTGTTGGTGGGAAACTTTTAATTTATATTTATGAAGTGTCAGGAGCTCATTGCGACAATTTGTTTTCATTTTATGAGTTTTGCTCAACTTCCGCACGGGAGCGAGGGAGAGGGCGGCCGACACAGACAAATCCTCACTCTGGATAATGTTGAGGATTCCCAGAAGCTAACTTGTGAATTATTGTGAGGGTTGATTACCTTCCCTCCTTCTCTGCTCGGTCGATGTAAAGTGGAACAGCAGCCGAGATGTTCGGGCATTGTTGGGCTGTCCTTTAAATGTCCTTTAATAAATTATGGATTTTGTCCATTAACAAAATTAAAGGGCTAGCAAAAAGTCGCCTCTCATGGCATAAATTCTCTTTAATCTAGAATTTTACTAATTAAACACTGAATTTACATTTCGCTTTTTGTTGGAGATATCGTGAATTGTGACAGAAGTGCGAGCGGTCCTGTACAGGTTTACAGTAATGGCAGTCCTTCTGGGTGAAATGTAAGGATGTTAAGTCCCCAGAAAGTGCTCTAGCGAAAGGTAGTAAATACACTGTGGGTGGGGTAGGTTATGTCAAAGAATTTACGGGGAGAGTAAAGTGAATCTATTTTTAACAGCCAACAGCGGCAGTCCCATTTTTTGTGGGTCATGGCTGTACTTAAACCGTTTCTTCTACTCATTTCCGTGTAAACTCATTACGGAAGCGGAAGGCGGAGTTTTAAGATCGGTTTCACCAGCAGCTCTTAATTCTATGTCCTTAGTGATTGTGAGTAATGATTTGGAAACATTCTTACGAGGATGAGTTGATTTTATCACCTAAATCTCCTGAATCACCTGAATGCTCAAGTTGATAGCTCAAAAGTAACGCACTATATAAAATGTGTAGTGCGAGTGTTCCACAATGATTTTAGCTATTTGAATGGCATGAAGCAGCTCAAACAATTGTAGCTTTTACTGCGCAGTACTTTATGGGTGCTTTTATGCTTCACTTGATCAAAGTCATCAAAGAAAACACTCTCGCAAATTTTAAGAAAGGCAAATGAAGTTTGCAATAATCTCCGTTTATTCTTAACACTCTTAAAGGTGAGCGATTTCAGCTAGGTGATCTCATCTTAATCGATTTTAGGGTTAAAATCGAAAGTCAGGCGTAAATATGCTTCTATTTCTTCCCTTGAACCTTGAACTCAATCGCCCCCACAATGAAGTTTAGTTCCCATGCTCAACCGGCGCAGTACCCACTCAAAGTTCAGTCTTCACAATAGCATGAATGTTGCAAGGGGAAATCATTAACAATAACTTTATTTATGAGAAAAATTATTTTTCTTTTCTTAAAAGCCACTTCCACACAAATGCATGCAACTTTCTGGCATGGCCAACTAAATTGTTCTAAGTTTATTGACTTCGAGTCCGTGTTAAAAAAAATTGGCCTCCGCTAACCCAGTTTAAAATTTGACTTGGATTAAGTACGCTAGATTTGAAATATGCTTCCCAGCGGAAATTAATGTCCGTATTATGCCCTTCTCAACCCCAAGCCTTTACATCATAAATTCGCCGAAAGGAAAATAAATGCAACTAAGTAAAAAGCAAGTCGACCCTATTTCATGTTTCGAAAATCCTTTTTTTGGTTTTGTTTTATTTTTTTTTAATTGCCAACTTCTTTCTGCATTTATGTAAGCCCCACAGACTTGCTTGCTTCTCCACGATTTCGAGAGCAGCCAACAACATCCTTGGATGTTGGCCAATTCGACTGGGCTATAAAATCCAGAGAGCGAAAGACGCACAACTACCATTAACTGAAACACCATACACGATTACATCACCGGCGCGGCCCGAAGGATATAATATTTTCTTTACCCCATAAAAATCCCTTAGCTCTGGCAAAAGTGGCGACGGGCCGACGATGTTTTAGGTCTCATTAGGACAAATCCATAAAAATTGGGCCAAGAAAATGTTTGTTAGGCCAACGAACTCCTCCCCGGTTCTGTGTGTCCTTTGGTTGATTCTGTGCTGGAATGCGGATCAAATCGATGCCTACACTCCTGCATATATCCTTAAGGCACTGCGTTACTAGGGTAGGCACCATCCTTGAGCTGGCTGAATCACGCTGCTCGCTCGTGGAAAATGTTTTGGGGGCATTTGATGTGAAATCATTCAGGAATTTTCCGGATATAAAATGAGGTCAGCTTTTTCCCTACCACAGACTTCTCCCTATCCCAGAAGTGCATACTGTTGCTATATTGGCAGCTTGTTAAAATGAAGTGTGTATAGCGTCACATTGTATACACAGAGATAACGAATTCAGCAGGAATAGTTGCTCTAATTGACACATTATGGAGGACGGAACAGGAGGTCAGCAAAAATATAAGGATGCAAAAGAAATGAAGGGCGATGGTGATGCTGCTACAGGGCTAACGTTAAGGGGAGTGTTTTTGGTAATGTTTTGCTGGTTAATGTTTGCTTTTTTGTAGGTTAAGTGTGATAGCTGTAGCAGTGGCAAGTGCTGGACGAAATGTGTTATTGTGTAGGTATTTAGGGAAAAAGTGGATCCCCCGCTAGCAGCCATTTAAAGCTCACAAAACTGCTCTTCAATTCACCAATTCTAGACATTCCATTTAATAGCCTGAAGTTCTCTACTCTTTTTAAATCTATTCAATATCCATGAGCCCTGGCACCAGTTACAGGACAGTGTCAATGCACGTGACCTTACCATTCTGCTATTGCCAAGAATGCCGTAGATCATTTTAGTTTGTGACATACGCAGGATCCACTGACTTGTAAATAACCGATAAGATGGCTTCGGTGCTAACGTTCTTAAAAACGCTTTCTATACCCAAGAAAGCGACCAAGATATACTGTTTGTATTCTAAGGCGTATTCTACGGTATTACTACTTCATGCAGTGTGATATGCATTGATTTCCTATTGCAATATTCATGTTATGATGAACACTGACTAGAACTGAACTCTGAGTGGGTATTGGGTCGGTTGAGCCTGGGAATCAAACTGTCATTGAGGTAAGTCCTATGTGAAATGGGTTTTGTGTAGGATGTCAATTTTTGACGTTTCTGCATTTAACATCTGATTGTATTTCATGATTTTCAAGGGCGATGAGAAATGGAAGATTGGTTCAGCAAAGTCTAAGTCTAGTCGAAAAATATTAGGAAAAAGATTTAACCCACGCAGAGTTTTTGTTTGTAAACTTTCTTCTTTAAAAAAAAAGTTAAAACGATTGGCCTAAAAAGTATGTAATACAAAAAATCTATATAAAAAACAAATTATAAAAAGGCAACACAAAATAAAGTTTCAATTCAAAATTTGAATATTTCATATAAAAAAAACTTCCTTGATTTTTCGGAGCATCCAACAACAACAAAATTAAGAACGAACAAATTTTCCTCCTTAGACTTCATCTAACAAGAAAAAAAGATTCCGCTCACGTGTAAGGATAAATCCAATATCCTTGTATCATATCTAAACTTTATAATTTTTATCACTACAAAGCAGGTCCAAGCAACAGCAGGAACAAAAGGAATACTGATGTCGATGATACAAGGACATGAAACACTGCTTCGTAGAAAAGATGGTGGCAGCGGTGGGGGAATCTGCCGTTTATCACATACCTTGACACCATCATGCCTTCCATCAAAATACACACACCCTCACCTCCATGGAAGTACTTCCATCAAGACAGGATAATTCCAGTGAAATAAGGAAAAGTTACGTCAAAATGGAAACTTTTGTGTCGTGAATTTAAATGTGGATCACGTCTAGTTGTTGAAGAAGTAGAGTAGAACCAGAAGAAGTAGAAGAAGTTGAAGGCGGTATCTTTCGATGTCCCCACTGATTACGGCTGAAGGGAATTTTGTGCCAGAGATGAAAAGAAGCGAGTGAATTGGGAGCCCCAGCCCCGGCATGGAATGAGAGACGACACGGGGGGGGACTGTGAAGCCACAATTACACTCCTTAGTCCTTAAGACTGTCGGGGGATAACAAGTATTCTGGTATGGAATCTATTCTATACAGTGTAGACTACTTGTCAAATTGAGAAAACAACTCAATTAAGTTCACCGCAATTTTCAGGATCTTGGACTTTTCCTTGTGTATTATGCCCGACCGGGTACGTTTCTCCATTCTCCTTTATGACATGGACGGTATGCCATGGCGATGATACTGATAAGACTTCACAAATTGAATTTAGAAAATGGTTACGGGCGGACAGTCACTGAAGCTCCGGAGAGATTGTTCGTTAAGGAAGATTATAATCAGGATTCACTAATTATGGAAAATACTTGCTTAAATCGTTATGAGTTCGTCTGTGACCGACCATTAAGTGCCTTAGAGTGGAATGAATTTTTATGAATTAATTGACGGAGAGGATTATTAATGATATGGAGTTCATTCTTTCCTTTTGGGGTCAATGGATTTTTTAGATAATTTCTTCCTTTTTATTTATTTTTAAATCGATAATGAGATGCTCGAAGGAGATGACGAAAAAATCTGTCTCAAGCATATACGATTGCGTTAATGAGGCAACTTCAATTTTAACATCACTTCAAGTAGTTGTGAGTATCGTGTGTGATAGGTGTTGATGCTTAGATGGAATGTAAGAGGTGTCTTTAAATACTTTGATCGGATGTGCACGTAGTTTTTAATTTGACATCAATTTAATCTATACTAGTTGGGATGCCCGTTACCGAAATTCGGTCACAAAAACAATCTTATATATTAATAGGCAAACAAAAAGTTTGTACACGCTAAGGCTTTTTTGTTCGTGGACCGATTTCGTTTAAATTTTCAGAAAATGTTCTTTTTATGGCATAGTTTTGTAATAAGGAATTTCAACGAAATCGATTCACGAATAAAAAAGTTATAGCGATTTTAATTTTTCGGATTTTAAAAAGCCGTTGGAAAATTTGAATTTTTTGTGAGCATCAATGTAGAGCTGAGTAGCCTACGATTGACACAAATGCCGTTTCAGTGAAGCGAATGAGAAACAGAGAAAAACAAGCGTTTGTGTGGATTTTTGGCGGCATAACTGACATAAAAAAACTCGTTCACTTTGTGCGTGCATTTTTTTATACTCTTTTGCGTATAGTATTTGAGTTGTATGGTGTAAGGGGCGGCCGTTCGTTTTTTGGCGAATGCCTTTAGAAATTTTAATTAATTCATTTAAGTGTGTTTTGAATGTTATTCTGCGTAATTTTTATTCGTTTTCGTATGGTTCTCGGAATCTGAGCTGTATTTTTGTCATTCCAAACAGTTAACTGCGAATTTTGAGTGCAATTTATCGGTGAGTACTTACGTTTTTTCCGCGTTTTCTTTTCAAAATGAAAAGACAACGACGGGGACACTCGAATGTCGATTTTAGATCGCTTCGCGAAAATACTAGAAGTCGCGTTAGAAATTTACGTAGTGTTAATGAAATGAATGTTGCAAATAATGAATTGAATAGTGGTGTGAATGAAATGAATGTTGATGCATTTCATAATGAAATGTTTGTTGATGGTGTTGCACCTTTAGAAATTTTGACTGATTCTTTTAAATGTGCTTTGAATGTTATTCCGGTTAATTTTGATTCGTTTTCGTGTGGTTCTTTTATTATGAGTTGTCATTTTTGTCGTGCCAAACATTTTCTGACTGAAGTAACTTTACGTAATACTGAGGCATTTTCTTTGTGTTGTCATAAAGGCAAAGTTAATCTACCTCCACTTTCTCAAAATTACTTTTTCAATAATTTTTTTGAAGGATTAACTTCGAATGAAAGTGGTATTAAAAATCGTTCGTACGAACCGTAAAGTTCGTTTAATGCTGCCTTTGATGATTAGCTCTGAGTGTAATTTGTCAATTGACACTGTAAATGTCATTTATCATTTTACCACATAGCCAAGCAAGACGTCATGGATGCTCTGGAGCGACAATGGAAATGTTGCGAATAATTTTTTTTTAAATAAAAATATTTAAATTGAATTTAAAATCGAACAAATCGTGAATTTTATATATTTATTGTTTTTGTGACCGAATTTCGGTAACGGGCATCCCAACTAGTAAATATATAAAATTCACGATTTGTTCGATTTTAAATTCAATTTAAATATTTTTATTTAAAAAAAAATTATTCGCAACATTTCCATTGTCGCTCCAGAGCATCCATGACGTCTTGCTTGGCTATGTGGTAAAATGATAAATGACATTTACAGTGTCAATTGACAAATTACACTCAGAGCTAATCATTGCAAAGGCAGCATTAAACGAACTTTACGGTTCGTACGAACGATTTTTAATACCACTTTCATTCGAAGTTAATCCTTCAAAAAAATTATTGAAAAAGTAATTTTGAGAAAGTGGAGGTAGATTAACTTTGCCTTTATGACAACACAAAGAAAATGCCTCAGTATTACGTAAAGTTACTTCAGTCAGAAAATGTTTGGCACGACAAAAATGACAACTCATAATAAAAGAACCACACGAAAACGAATCAAAATTAACCGGAATAACATTCAAAGCACATTTAAAAGAATCAGTCAAAATTTCTAAAGGTGCAACACCATCAACAAACATTTCATTATGAAATGCATCAACATTCATTTCATTCACACCACTATTCAATTCATTATTTGCAACATTCATTTCATTAACACTACGTAAATTTCTAACGCGACTTCTAGTATTTTCGCGAAGCGATCTAAAATCGACATTCGAGTGTCCCCGTCGTTGTCTTTTCATTTTGAAAAGAAAACGCGGAAAAAACGTAAGTACTCACCGATAAATTGCACTCAAAATTCGCAGTTAACTGTTTGGAATGACAAAAATACAGCTCAGATTCCGAGAACCATACGAAAACGAATAAAAATTACGCAGAATAACATTCAAAACACACTTAAATGAATTAATTAAAATTTCTAAAGGCATTCGCCAAAAAACGAACGGCCGCCCCTTACACCATACAACTCAAATACTATACGCAAAAGAGTATAAAAAAATGCACGCACAAAGTGAACGAGTTTTTTTATGTCAGTTATGCCGCCAAAAATCCACACAAACGCTTGTTTTTCTCTGTTTCTCATTCGCTTCACTGAAACGGCATTTGTGTCAATCGTAGGCTACTCAGCTCTACATTGATGCTCACAAAAAATTCAAATTTTCCAACGGCTTTTTAAAATCCGAAAAATTAAAATCGCTATAACTTTTTTATTCGTGAATCGATTTCGTTGAAATTCCTTATTACAAAACTATGCCATAAAAAGAACATTTTCTGAAAATTTAAACGAAATCGGTCCACGAACAAAAAAGCCTTAGCGTGTACAAACTTTTTGTTTGCCTATTAATATATAAGATTAAGGAAAAAAATACAAGGTCGTCTTTAGCACTACTCTAAAGCATTTCAACTACAAGATGATCTTGTCATTGGAGCAGCTCTACTCTTAATCTTGGAACCCGGGTCAGATTCCCCACAAGATGTACCAAAGATACAGCGAAGATCAACCCCCACAAGATCTCACCCAAGACACAGCGAAGTTCAACAAATATCATACAGGTGGCGCTCACTTTCAAGACAACATCCACACCCGAAGCCACAACCAATAACGTTAATGGCCCAGGAACCCCTTAGCTATACTTTTGAAGTCGTAAAGTGCTGATGAAATTTGCGTAGGCGATGAAATTTGCGTTTTGTGATGAACTTTGCGGATTCTGTACGAGTTCGGAAATACTGTCAGCGGCAACAGCGGAGTTGTGTTATTCTTTTGATGCAAGTTTGTCTTATTGCAAATATTGTTGCAGACCAAATTAAGAACTGCCTCGATTTACTTGTTGCTCCAACAGGGCATGGCTATATTATCAGAGTGGAAGATGTAGAAAGGCAACATACTATGCGGCTCCGTGTAATCGAACCACACTTCTTTGGTGGTAGTCGCAGTTCCCTTAACCCTAAGACTATCAAGTTCCTAAGGTAGTGGGTTGAAAGAGATTAAAAGCAGATCGTTTATGAAGATTAGGCAAACGTCGAGTGAACCAGCTGCGTCGACAGAAATTGCATGTGATTCAGATGCAACGCCATCCAATATTATCTTCAATGAATCGCCCTGATTACTGTTCATTCGATTGATATTGAACGCAATTTCCATCACTTTTTTGTGCTACATTTTCATTCACTGTTTAAATCCTTTTGTTTGCTTTAGACTAGAAATATTGGCAACAAATATAAAACACACAAAACACTCTCGAATGCTTAAACAAACACAATAAATAATATTTTTAATCATAAAATTCACAATAATAACCAATTATGGTAACTCTTTCACATATTTTACCCTGAACAAAAAAAACCATGGAAATTCCACGAGGAACAAAACAAACCAATTCATTTCCAGTGAAATGTGAAATAAAAAATGTGAAAAAAATATCGTTGGTCATTTTTCACGAATAATCGAAAATTCAGCGCAAAAAAAATGGAGAAAGCAGCCCCAGCACAAAACAGTTTATAAATTTTAAATTAATTTCCCGAATGAAAATTTAAGCATTATTTACGGTCGTGATTTTCCCTTTTTCGGGGACTTTAAAAAAATAAAAATTATTACGAAACTGGTTAAATTGTCGTTTTTGTCCCGGTATAAATGTTTCGGGATTAAGAGATAATTTCAATTAATCCCTTTTGCGACGAGACTGCATTTGCCCAATCGTTAAATCGTCGCGCTTTCATTCCACCACAGTTTTATTGCAAGGATACGACTTTTTTATATTTTTCTGTATCCATTCCAGTTAGGATAAAAATAATTCGAGACTGGGAAAGTGTTTTGCCTTTAAATTGTGATGATAGTAGTTTTAACTGGCGAGAAGCTAGTTGAAAACTAGTTGAAATCCAGTACATGCTAGTTAAAGAGTATTTCGTTTAAATTTCAATATTTACGGTAAATTTCGAAGTGTTTAATAACAATGTGTGGTCTGGTATTTGGTGGCAAAGTGAAACCTATTAATTTTGTTTGTTATTTTATGCGGTGGGTGGGAAAATGGTGGTTGTTATAATTTAAGTATTGTTTTGTGGGTAGAGTGGTGTTAATGGGAATAGAAGCAATTTTTAGCTATTAACAAAGCTATTGAAAATTGCTATTATATGTGGAATGTGAGATTTATAGAATACATTTTAGATAGAGCCGAAGCTTTCATAAAAGTAAAACAAAGTACTTGGTGGACCTGCCTGCGGGGCGATCAATTCGGCGTAAGGGAAAGTTTTATCGTTTTTGCCTGTTCTTAATAAAAAAATTTACCGCAAAAGCTTCAGCTCAAGGCACAAACCAAAATTTTATTGCACAATATTGCGAAATATGTGGCTTGGTAGTGGCCTAGATATACTATTCGATTTTTCATTGAGATTGAACCATCTTGCCTACACGGCTTTATTATTCCTCTCTTAATAGCCCGCTCGGCTCACCCGAACACCCTTCTTTTCGTGCATAATACGGTCTAGAGGCTCGAACTACTTGACTGTGGAGCAATCTTCCGCATTCAATATTTCCGAAGCGGTATAACATCGTCCAGGAAAGTTCATCGGACATCATGAAGGGCATAGCGGATTGAGAGTGCAAAGGGAGATTCCTTCATTCCAAAAAAGGAGATAGAGGAAAAAATTTCTGTAAAGAGGGTTATATGGGTGGGAGAACGAGAAGTACGCAGGAGCATTCAGCTTGTAACCCCCGGGAGTGGCGGGAACCGGACGGGTAAACTCTCCGTAGCAGGTTGGTTCTCGGTCTGTCGGATTACCAACGAGTCAACTCCCCTGGTGGTTTGTTCTTTTGGCGGTTTTCTTGTGTAACATTGGATCAACTCTTCTATGGTTCTGTCCAGTCATCAGGTAGAGGAATCAACGCTTCCACTGTCTGATTTCAATTGAGGGCAAGTAAACGGCGGACTTTTATAGCTGTGGTGCACTGCCTGCCTTGCTACCCGCGCGTATCCTGCTTAGAATCGTTGTTTTACAACGGTGGCGTACTAATTCGTTTTATGTTTGCAGCGGTCGAATACTGTTTCGTTACACGCTGGAATCGAACCATGGACCTCTGGAATGGTGGTTTAGAGGATTGGTCCATAGACTACTGAGATCGATTGAGGGCACCCGGCGATGGTGTTTGGTACTTTTCTATGATTGTTTCTACACGGTCCTGAATGGCCTTGATGTCCAAAGTTAAAATTCTACCGGTATAAAGAAGGTCTGAGTTTGAGATGTAGGCTTTATACAAAAAAAACAAGTGCATGTTTATTTTACCCTTTTAAATAATTTGAAAGCTTAAAGCTAAAAATTTGAGTTTATTATGAAAACCAGCTTTAGGTCCTCCCAAATCCTTGAAATCACTTGTATAAATTGCTGCACTCAACAACCCGTAGGTCCTTCCGTTTTGGCTGCACACTTACTGCTCTGTCTACTCCAATAATTCATATTGAGTCTGGTAATGGTCGCTTTACAAGGAAGGACCGCTTTGGGAGGATTCATTTTAATTTAAATCCCAAACGCTCATAAATATTGAAAACATCCGTTCTTTTCGCTCTTCGAATTATTTAAGCACAATCTTTGAATGTACATAATCCGATCTTCTTTTTTCGCTGTAATCCGATGTTGAATAATTGCACGAGACTCTTGCAAAATAAAAGCAGATAGAATCTCTCGGTTCTAGGGGCTCCAGGGGGTGCTGGGAGGGGTTAAACTGCAATATTTTCAGAGCTTTGGTAGTTGTGCAGTTTTGTCCACAGTTTGCTTTTAGCTAATGAGAACTGAATCGTTTCTGCTCCTGGGGTGGACTCAGGCACGAATGAATGGAAGTCATTTAAAGCTGGGATTTGTTGTTTTTTATTCCCGCTCGATTCCAGGACGGCGATGTTTTTAAATAGATGCAATTTGCAGGAGAAAGAAATCAAGTATCTAGATAGTATTGATTTTCTAGAGGAGATAAACAACCTCGTTTAAGAGCGTATAAAACAACAATGAGGGGCAACAGATGTACCCTTATTAATTCGAGTTCCTTGAATTTGAAAATCGCTGTCGTCAGGTCGAGAATGCCAGCCATAACGTTCCTCAGAATCACAACAATGATTGATGCTATTAGGCTGAATAAAAGTCATTCTTACCGAACAACACCGCCCCTGGCAACCTAGCTGCCAGCCCTTGTTAGACAGTGATCGTTGGCTCGTTATATATCACCATGACAAATAATGCCCTGGGTCAGGAGGTGAGTAGTCCGGGGCAATTAGAAGACAAGCAGGACAAGCTTCGGTGGAAATTAACACTCTGTCACTGTTCGGTGGGCGCTTGAATGGTTAGTTCAAAATCCCGATTTATTTCTCCCCCAACCCTCGGGGAATCTCGCCACTAAATTAAAATTTATCAGATAACACCCCCTCCCCCGCCAGAGAAACTAAAATAAATTAAGCGGAACTTCTCGCAAGAATATGAAATTTTCCTAACAAGCTCATAATCTTCAATTAGGGCCAATGTGAACCCTGCGAGCAAAAAAAATATATGTGTACAAAAAAACACTCCAGCCTCTCCAGCCCCAAGTACATCGAGGGTGAATTACTTTCTTTCTGCCGCACCTCAAGGATCATAATTTTCCCTCTTCGTCCTCGGAGGAAAATCCACAAGAAAAGCTCGAACCTGCTGCCATTTTTTTTGTATGGCTTTCAGGCCTATTAATGCGTAACGATTATCCATTAAGTCGATAAAAGCTTTTTACTGTTACGCCCACCCACCCCCGCCGCCGCAACAACAACAGGCGCAAAATTATCCTTGCTGGGCGCGCTTCTGTATAAATCGTGTGTCCTTGTGTCTGGTGTGTGTTTTTCCGCCGAAAAGGATATTTTTCTTTTTCAAATATTTTATCACTTCGAAACCGGAACTTCCGGGAAATTTTTATCGCCGCTTTAAGCAAAAATCATTAAATTATTAAAGAGGGCGCGACAAGGGCGGAATTTTCGGTTTTAAGTTATTTGCTTTTTTGCGGTCAGGAAAACAGGGCTTTGGCGGTAAAAATGCGGAGTCCTTCCCCTGCCCTCCGTGGTTAAAATATTTTTTTATTACTTCGCTGCTTTGTACCGGGACAGCGGGAAGTTCCTGGTACTCGTGTTTGACATTGTTTTTTTGCGGGGATTTATTTTTTTGCTTGGAAGCCAAAAGTGGATTAACGTGTTTCTGGAGAAGAAAAAAATTATTTTGGGAAGTTTGTAGCTACCACCGAGACCTTTGGTTGATTCTGAGAACACAATTTTTTTAGAGAGGTTAAAAAATTTCATTAAAATCGGTACAGGTGTGATTTAATTGGATTTCGATCATATATGTGTAGGTGTATAAATAGTTGAGAGATGCCGAATCGAATCACTTCTTTCGGATGGTTTTTGCCGCAATAATAAAGAGGTTGGGGGTCACCAGGCTATGCATGTGAAGTGCATGTCATTAGTGTTTGTCCGTTTATAGTAGGGGAGCTGCAGCTTAAAAAAATGATGCCCTACTTTTCTGTCACCTGGTTTATGTAGTAAATATCGACAATTTTTTGTCATATAAAATCATATGTGAAGTGAACCCAACTCGAGATGTGGAGGGTGGGTGGGAAAAACGAAAAAAAATTGTCCGACCAAAATTTCTGCCACTAATTTTCCATCGGCGCTTTATGCCGGGTTTTCATTAGTAGAATTAGTGGTAGAGTATACTGGGCGAGTACTAACTATCTTGAGAACTCGCTTAATGAAAACGAAAGTGGTAGAGTAGAGTACTTGATTACAGTAGAGTAGAGTGGGATAGCACCGTGGTAAAGTTACTCTACTAGTTCTGTCCCCCACCACTGCTTTTCACTCTACTCTACCGGCCACTATGCTAATGAAAACAGTGTTGAGATAGTCGAGCATACATGAAATTCGTGGCATTTAAGTATGGCCAGGCTTCATTTTCGATATTTCAAGTTTTTTTTTTTTTTTTTATGTGGCAGACTAGAGGCTTAGGGAAAGTCCCTTTGTACTGTCGACAATCTATTTTTTCCATATACACCGTCGAACAGCAGCTCTAGCCGGAAGATAGAGAGAAGAGAGAGAGAAAGAAGAGAGGAAGGAACTGTCACAACCTGACTGTGATATTTTTATTCCACCAACTCTCAACCATTTCGCGACTCTGACATCGGGGCATCGAGAACAACTCGCTGGAGTGTTATGCCTCCTGAAACGAGTTGGATCTCTTCAACCAACCGATGGCATGCGCTTGGTGGAGCGTGGAAGAGAACTAGTGAAGGCTATGACAGGAGGAATCAGGAATGTAAAGAGGGAAGAAGAAAGAAGGAAAGTTATGTAGGCGGGAAATTGGGAAAGGCTAGGACCGTGGCACCACCGGGATTCGAACCCGGGACCTCTTGGGATAGTAGTCAGGCGCCTTACCCCTAGACTACCGAGGCCCCAGTACTATTTTCAATTTAAGTGAAAACGGGTACTCTACCAAAATAAGTAGAGTAGAGTTAGCTCGGCTTAAAAGTACGCCAGTTACTCTACCACTAATTCTACTAATGAAAACCCGGCATTATGGTGCTGAAACCCCCAATTATCCCGAGACTTGACCATGGAAGCACCTATTTACAGTGCAATGGAGCCTCCTGAAGACAATAGCCCGAACAGCCCAGGCTCTATCAGCTAGCCGCACGTCCGGGTAGCGGGCCTTTAGGTTTTCTACCTAAAACACGATACAAACGTTTAGTAGTGAAGTATTTTCTAGCATCAAACGCCACTAACTGCAAAGTTAACCCCACCAAAACTTGTCCCCACACCTTGCAAGCGATCGCAATAAACTCCGTTCCGGTCAACACGAAAGCAGAAACACTCCAAGGGTGCCAACTGAAGCCTCATATGAATCTACTGCGGGAAGGAAAGAGATAAACACTATATCCTCTGCGCTGAAAGGGGGGTGAGCCTCCTCTAACAAGGAGATGATTGCCTTCACCACCTGAACATCATAGGTGGAGTGGGGTACCAGCATTAGCCACAAACGACCACATAGCCTTCAGAGAAGCTGATACTGGGGAAAACAGCGCGAAAGAGGCTTTGAAAGGCAATGCAGGTCAGTAAGTGGATGTAAAGCAATGTAAAATTACCGCGTACCGCATGATAAATTTGTTGGCGCAACCTTTAGGTTTCCATACCTCATCGAAAAAGAAATACGAAAAGAAATTACCTCAAGATTTCAGCCAAGGCACAAACCAAAAGCTTTTGTTTTCTCATTGAAAGCTTTTTCTTTACTTTGATGTGAAAGCTCATATTTTTCAATGACGTCACAAAAGCTCAAATTAGTGGAAACTCATTTTTTGCTAGTTTCTGTTAAGATTTAATACTTTACAAATAAAACAGTTTGCCGCCTTGGCGTACAAAGAAGAAGAATACACCTTTTCCGCACATTCTAAAGACTATGGAACAATCTAACGCAGTCAGTACTTGCGAACTCCGTACAGCATACAAAAATTTCAAGCGCAAAGCTCATTACCATGCTCCCTACTCTCCATAACACCAAACCCTGTTTTCCCCCTCCCCTAAACCAAGCTTACTACTCCAAATTGCTCAAAAAAAACTTTTCCTCCACACAAATAAAAAAAATCCTTCCAAAGACGACCACAAACCTTTAATTTCCAATTTTCCTTTTAATAAAAAATTCCCAATTATTTAATATTCTCCCTCAAAAAGGAAACTTCGAACAGAAAAAATAAATATATATCACTTTATAAGGATAATTTTTTCTCCATTGAGCATCCCTTCAATAATGGACCCATCGTGGCACTCTCCATATTATCCCAGAAACAGCCACTAAAGAAAACTTCTGTTCAACTTTTTTACACAAAATGCAAATTCCCGAGGAACTTTTTTTGCTGTTTGGTGTATTAGAAGGATCTCCTTTTCTCTAAGGACTCGATGTACAATACATAAAGAATATAATTTACTGGTACTTCAGCTAAGGCGTTCAAAGGATCTGTGGTGTATAGAGATGCGTGTATATTGTGCCAGTGTCTAATGTAGGCTTTAAGTTGCTCCAAGTCAGGAAATAAGGAAGAGAATTTCAAATTCAAATTACGCGCCGCAAGACCCACTCTCGAGACTAATTTCAAATCTAGCTCTAAATGCCATTTTCCTAAACTCACTAAAAGTTTTCCAATATTTGCCGGGGAGACTCTTTATTGAAATTCTATTTGATTTCGATTGGGAGCTTTTCAATAAAATGCTAAGAAAATACAGACAGAGACAGAGGATAGAGGAGTCCTTTTTGAGAGCCGAGTACTAGCGCAAAACTCGCCCCCGCCCCCTCCATTACGATACAACTTTTTTATTATTATTCCATACTTAAATCCCTGTATATATTGGAGGCGAATCTGCGTATGGCATGAATGCAAATAAGTTGTGGGTCCGCTTTGGGGGATGAGGGCGTCCCCGTCTCCAGCCAGCCAGCACCTCGTGGCCACCCCTGACCAGCACCCACTAATTTGTTGCATGAGGGATTTTCGGAATTTATTGAAGCAACAAAGTTTCTACGGACCGCATCCAGGACCTACACCGCTGCAAACTGGGATTAGACCCTTCTACAGGAAGCTGCTCTGTCATCGTCAGGACGAGTATCATTGCTGCAAAGCTGCCGGGGCTGAAGGTGCCACACTAAGGTGGGCGGCAGCTATGGATTTTGTCAACAACGGTGTGGGGCGGGATCCTGCGAGGCTCCGTATCAGGTACAAAGCGCCCGAATCCAATCTGACTCGAATTTTGAGGTTAATAAATATTACAGCAAGGTCCACACACGCAGGATAAGGAAATTGTTGGTATCGGAGCAAAGTGGTCGGGGTAGATGAATTATTTACCGATAACCAGGCCTCTGGGTGATATACACAGAATGGGCCCGCAATCCGGGAGGGGGTGTGGGTTGTTTGCGTTTCAGGTCTGAATACACTTCTGAGAAATTGAATAAAAATCGGGCTGACAGCTCGATGAAGCATCCGCACAGCATCCGTGTTATGTGGCTGAGGCCGTTGAGACTGATCAATGGAGGGAATCTGAATGAGGTGAGGTTTTTTTTTGATAATCGGATAAGGCGGTTGTGATATATGACGGTGGCGTTGAGAAGGTCTGAGATGTTATCGTCAGCTTCAATCGCCACCTTAATTCTATTCAAGCAGCCCATAACGAGTGTATCTGACTGCTTTCAGGATTAATGCAAATTCTATCCGCAAGCTTCCTCCCAAGTAACGGGATTTTGTGAACGCTAAATTTAGCGCACAGCACTCTCTACTGCTCTCTGGCTCTGCTCGGGAATTTGACGAAGATATATTCAGGCTCTAGATGCTTGTCCTGGCGCTTCATAATTCATTATCACTTGTTTCATGGGGACTTCTATCCACTCCCGAAATCTCTAGACGATTTCCATGAAAAATTGAAGCAAAGAGATTTATTTGCTCAAAGTCAGCTGCTGCTGCTCCACCACCATTGGGAGGCAATGTCTGACTAAAGTCTTTGCCAGATTCTATTTAAATGGATTTAGACGCTGGAGAATTTGTATTCGATAGACTTTTGAGCGACTTTTACATGTTTCTGTTCCTTCGTCCTTCGTTTTTTTCCTTGCTTGGGTTGTATGTACATGGTTTACAGCACGTACTTGTGTAAAGACGCCTAGTCCTTTGGGGAAGTCTCTTGTGGTGGGAAGTTATGCCTTTTGATGTAACTTTTACTGAAGTTGTTATAATCAAAAGCTATGCTAACATTTGTTAGTCGGCAAATTTGAAATGGGAATTTGGTCTTAAATAGGCATAAACTTTTCCCCCCTTCATTCTATTTATACATATATATTTTTGTGTGCTCTAATCTAAATATCCTGTCTAGAAAATTCTTAAAGAAATTAGTCCTTTTTGGAGAATTAACAAGAACTTAAATAAATACTTCGTGTAACAATGGCTTAAAGAAAGAGTAAAACAGATAGCTCAAACGGTCTCTACCAAGCTTACTAATATGTTAAGATATGAAATGGAACTAAAGCAACATGAACAACCGCAAGAACAATTTTTTGGTGCAACCTCTGAATTCGCACATCTTATTAAAAAAAAAGAAAGGGAGAAAAAATTGAGATTTTACCCAAGACACAAACCAAAAGCTTTTATTTGTCTCCATAGAAAGCTTTTTCTTGTGCTTTAAATGTGAAAGCTCATTTTTCACTGACGTCACAAAAGCTAAAATGCTAAAAAAATTCATTTTTTCGATTTTCTGCTTTTAGGTGTTCCTATATAGGTACTATATGATTTTTTTTTAAATACCTGATTAAAGCTTTAATTTTCTGGAAATAGGTAGAATCACAATCTTTTAAATATAAAACTAAAATTACAGTTAAAACCTATCGAATTAATCAAACAAATAAAATATGCCTTAAACATTTTTAGTAGCTCATCACACCTGCTGAGGTCATGCAAAACAATTATTTATAGTCGGATACCACGAATAGCGCGGCAATAGGTTGTTTACCCAAACAGCAGTCAGATTTTATAAAATGTAAATGCATTCGCTATTACCCCTGCACTCAGTCACAATCACAATCAATATCCATCAAACCAAACTTTCGCATCCCCCCGGGAATTGAAATGAGATTCGCATTGATTGCAAACTAACAATTTAATATCCAAAAAGTTAATGTATTATTTAAAAAACAAACGCGTACAAACATATTCACAACCGCTACTCCCGAAATATTGAATTCGTTTTAAAATGTCAGGTTTACTCTCTCTCTCTCACTCACTCATACATCCCCTCCAATTGACCCCCACACTCCAGCAACAATATTTGACAGTCTGCTAACATGGAATGATTTCACTTTGGGACATTTTAATCCAATTAACAGGATAATTGCGATGCAAACCCCACAATTTGTGTTCGAATTAGGGCAGCCCATTCGGAGTAGAGAGGCCACCACACACAGCCAGGTATGCTAGTTTAATTAGTGGTGACAACCCTCCTACTGTTTATCATGTCATTAACCGGTCATATTAACCGTCAAATAAAGGTTTGCTTCAGTCATTTGCTAGCTAATATTTGCCGGTCCATTTGCATTTTGAAATAATTATCCCAGATACCACCTTGATTTCGATCTGGTAATGGGGTTATCACCTTTATTTATTTCCCTCGTCTTTTTTTTGCAGGGACGGGTTGGTTATCATTTCCGGTTAAGTGATGTTTGTAACGAGTTGGTCTAGAGGTAATGAATACCTGGGTAAATATTGTCGTATGGTTATTGTGTGGTTGTTTTTCATTCATTCAAAATGACTGATTAACTCCGATGGAATATGCACAAAACTAAGTGGGGTGGTTCAGCGTTGTTATACGGAATATAAAACTGAAATAAAATAGGAATAAAGGCACTGTTTCATTTTTTATAAGTTCTTCTTAAATGGCGCTGTATCCTGTGAAGGACTCAAGCCCTATAAAGTCTCTTCTTAGGCTAGGTTAGGTTAGATATGGCTGAGCTGTTGGTTTGAGCTCATACACTTAGGCCAAAAGGATAGGCCCATTGTGATGCCATAGTGATCCCACTTTAAACCTGATGTTCAAGTGTCGTTTCTTCGCTAAACTATCTCGAGGAAGTAATTAATCTTCTAAGTTTCGGGATCCCAATCTTCGAGATTTCCGCGGGCGTGCTTAGAAATGTGGTTAGGCTCCTTAGGGCTGGGTAGTGATAGAGGAGATGTAGTACACTTTCCTCCTCGTCCGGATTCTTACAGCTTCTGCAAAAATCGTACGTCTCAAGACCTAAGCGGGTCGCATGCGTCCCTATCAGAGAGTGTCCGGTCAGCACTCCCACTATAACTGAGAGGTCTGTCCCCGACGCTCAGTAGTGAGGTGGTCCGGCTGAGATCATAAGAGGGCCAGGTTAATTTGGCCGCGATGCATTTATTAAGATCCTTCGAATACTTCTTCGCTTGTTGCATTGTATGCTGTTTGCATCGGAGTTTGAAAGTGGCCAACCCCATACATACCAACCCTCTCTTTTCCTGGAAGGAGAGCGGAGGTAGCACCTCTCCTAGCCAGTTCGTCAGCTATACAATTTCCTTCTAAGTTTCGGTGAGCTGCTGCTTTTCCATAGTTTACAAACAAACACACTGGCGAATCGAAGAGTTTTTCCCTCCTAATTGCTTATTATTGCTATTAGTATACCATACAATAGACCGACAGCTTTACGATTTTCAATTCTCCCCCATACAAAAAATTAAAAGTTTTGGGGCTTGTCGAAAATAAATTCCTTAGAGCTTTTCAAAATAAAAGCTTTAGAGCTTTTCAAAATAAAAGCTTTAGAGCTTTTCAAAGTAAAAGCTTTAGAGCTATTCAAAGTAAAAGCTTTAGAGCTTTTCAAAGTAAAAGCTTTAGAGCTTTTCAAAGTAAAAGCTTTAGAGCCTTTGACAAATAAAAGCTTTAGAACTTTTCAAAAATTAAAGCTTCAAAGCTTTTGAAAAATAAAAGCTTTAAAGAGGTTCAAAAATAATTCAAAGCTTTTCGGAATTAAAGCTTTAAACCTTTCTCGGAACAAATAAATATTCCAATTATCGCTGAAACCTGGGATCGGACTGGGTAGCCAATTGGAACATCAGTCTAGCACTCTGCCGCTCTTCTATAGGTTGTGCGATGCGATAAAATGCTTTTTGCTGACTGCAGCTGACAATTTGATATAAAAGCTCACAAGCATTTATAGCTTGTCCATTTAGTGAATCAAACCTTTCCCATTATTTCTTTGGAATGTATTATGCATGCATCGCTTATGCCTTCATATAACATGTCTTCGCAATTTTTCAATTCTGTTCCTACGGCATTTTCTGATTCTAGTTTTTAGATTCTAGTTTTTGCATTTTCTGATTCTGAGTGCAGCATATTTAGTTATCGTTGGTTGTCTATTTCATCGATTGTTGGAATAAAAATTTCCAAGTTAACCCACAAACAGTCTACGCCTAAGTTATCCACTCTTATCATCTGCAATCTTTAATAACCAAAAAACCCATCCCGTCCCTTATATCATATTCAAATTCGAGTGGCTTCAAGGACAGTTGTGATTTATGGCATTCATAATTCAGTGTTCCTATTTGTCACAAATTTCAGCAAAAGGTTTTTTGGTGCTGCTCTAAGATAAAAAGGCGGACTCCGAACTCGGCACGTTACGTTAAAATGGTATCATCGCCAAACTTGGCTCCGATGTCGGATGGATACTGCCATAGGAGGATGCCCATATTCTCTTGTGGGGAAGAAGCATAAAACGTTTTAGTAATAGGACCCGGACCAACGATATGGGAGTTATGCGATTGGATTTCCATTGTAGCGACCAAATAACACATGCTCCTAATACCGAATTTATGACCCGGTGATATATCACCGAACGGCCTTAAGCTTCGCAGTAAGTACCCAAGTTATATGCCACCATCGCTAATATTACCCGGGATATATATGTTTGTTGATAGAGCGAGGGATGGCACAGGGTGGTTTGATAACAGGGGCGGGACGGGATGAAATTTTGTTGACTAAAACTGTGAAATTGCTCTCTGGCTCTGGGGTCCATTTGATTACCGGAAAACCGGAAAGAAACTGGCGAAAGCTCTCTGCTTTTAGGAAGAGATGGAGAAGCACTTCCGGATGTGAGAAACGGCGTTGGGGGAGGACGGGCGCTGCCGAAATCTGTCATGATACAATAAATTTGATTAAAGGGGATTACTTGATTGAAACACTTAATCAGCCTAAAAGCACTGAGGCGTCGAAATCGTTTGATTAATGCATTACGCTCGAATGGCTCCAAGTTATCACACAAATCCCGGATTTAGGACCGGAATGCATAAATATTTGGTAATCGCCGATTTATTGGGCCGATTTCCGGGGGAACGCATTAAGCATTTATACACGGGAATTTATTCCATATTGATTGACTCGGAGAGTTTATGACGTCACTCAATTGCCAAATATTATTATGGCAGTAATCTGAATATCACATTGACCTACATCTAGTGGGTTACGATCTGTAAACTCAGTTGGCAACTCAGCAGCAGCATTTCTGCTCGTTGGGAATATGCACAACTACAGCACAATAGAGCCCTGATCCCTGGGATAATACAAAAGAGATTTTCAACAACAGCACTGGAGAAAAAAACAACATTCTCTTTCTATTTTTTGTCTTGTATAAAATAAAAGGGGACGAAAACCATAAAAGAAGGGTTCCTGTCCGGCAAAAGAAATTCATCTTCCATATGTTTACCAAGAAGTCTTCTTAGTATCAACAAAGATTACCCACAAAGATACGACACTCTCAAAATTTCCCATAAGCTCCCTTGCGAGTGAATATATCAATCGACAAGGTGCAATCGAGACAAAATTCAATTTAAAAACAAAAAAAAAATCGAAGAAAGAAAGGGTAAATAAAGAAATGTTATTTCACGAAGTGCGAAAGAGACGCACTGATTTCTCTTCTCCGCAATTTTTTGTGCCGTCTGGACTTTTATTTTGCTTGTGTGAATTCATGTACCATCTTCGTGTACTTCCTGCTCTGCATGTGTTTGTGTAGTTTGCCGTTGCTCCGCCCTCTCGCCATTCCGGAGCGTGTATATGAATAGACAGAAGATCATAGATTTTTACTTTCCTTTTTCTTCGCACAGAAAGGATTACAGTGTCGTATCTTTCTGAGTTATCTTTGGTATCAAGTTACACAAAAAGGGTTTAATATCAAGTACGTGTTTGGCAAGAGCAAGCAGAATCACGTTTTTAGCTTCTTACTACAGAAATATCCTTGGAGAGGCTGGGCAGGTACAGTGGATGGTATCTGATTGGCAGGTTCATGAAGTATAACATGAAACGAAGTGAATTAAATTGCTGAAAGACATGGCAGAGACTTAAGTCTAGGGAGATTATATTTTTGGATATATTCTTAGATATATTCTAGATGAGTTTTTAAGTAGACAGCTTGTAGATGTGGTGTATAATATGACGAGGGGTGATCCCTGTAGCTAAATGTAAGGAGATAGGTTATTTTGCAAGGGTGAAATGAATACTCGCCTGGAAAGGTGCATGATATCCAATACTGTTCTATTATAGAGAGACGAAATCTGAAACCTACTAATAGATGGTTTGTGTGATTTAACATTTTTCTTTAGCGTAGAGTGAAACATGACCAATCGAGCTTTCCTAGAGTTGTCAGAACATAAATTCAAAAAATTACTCCATATACATAAGTCGACTTTTAAATATACGAGGATCGCAAACACAGCAGACAATTTTTTAGTTGAATGTCAAGCCCATAGTGCCTGATGAAATTTGTTTAATAATTTAAGGTATTTTTATTTCTAATTCTCGGACACACACATATTGTTATTACCATAGGTAATAAAGGGGTAATAAAAGGGTAATAAAAGAGTAATAAAGGGGTAATAAAATAGAAAGTGTTGGAATTGTGATTGATAATGGGTAGAATAGGCTTTTGTATAAGCATTTTTGTCAGTGCAAAAGAGGTCGATAATATTGTGTAAGGTGCTTGAACTTCGAACTCGATAAATTGTGTGCCATATTAGTACTCTTGAGTAAAACAGCAATATTTTTTCCAGATTGTCGTTTGTTTTTTGTTTTACTAGTACGGTTATGTCAATACAGCTTTTATCAGACATATTAAACTTTTTTGGCTGACCAATCAGAAGTAGGCAATCTATCATAAAAGAAAACGCGGTATATGAGTGTCCAGAATCTTGGATACAGGATGCATCTTAACTGTATTCAGATACCACCATTCAATTTAAGTAAGCCCATCACATCCCCACCACCGATTAAACTTTACAAAGGAGTGAACTGTTCCATAATCTCTTGGCTACATCAATCCAGCCCTAAACACCCTGTTTACTTAGTATATCAACGCCATAAATTTCAATGAGCAGCAGCAGATTTCCTCACCACTTAAAGCAAATTTACAGCACCACCACCAACAGCAAAATAATTTAAAAATTCACTTTATTACCCTCAAAAGAAGTTCTTTCGAAAATAATTTTGTTATGCATCACAAACTGAAAAAGAATTTGATTACTCAAAGTTCCTCTTTCTGCGATGTTAAATGCATTAAGCCGAACCATAAAGCCAAACTTGTGCACTTACAAAGTCACTCTATTAAAGAACAGCTGTTTGGGTGTGTTTGTGTGCGGCCAGTGTGTTTGTGTGCCGGTGTATGTATATACTACCCGCTCAAAACGCCATAATGAGAGCACTTCAGTTAGGTGAAAGCTGCAATTTAAAGTTCTTCCAGCCCTAAGAAATCCCCCGTATATTTTTTCCCCTACAAAGACCGGCGAGAATTGTAAAGGGTGCTCTCAAGGGTGGTCCGGGAGGGAGGCACGGTTTTTTTTAAAAGCCATTTAGTATGCAGCTCGTAGAAGTTTCCATCTACTACCATCAGAAGCTGAGGAAAAATTGTACCAAAAAAGTTCGCCCCTTTTTAGAGGTAGAGGTCTTCCGAACTTCATCGACTTCTTTCCGGTTCATTATTCACGAGCGAGTTTTCGGTTGGTTTTCTGTGCCGAGATTGGATTTCTTCAATTTTAATGGCGTTTCTTTAATTAATTTTGTAGGCAACCGTCATTGGAGCTGAGCTGGCGGCGGCGTGGCACTGCAATCAAGTGCAGAATGCATCTGGGGGATTAGTTTTGATAAATGAGCGAAAATGAATTAAATTGCGCGAGGAAAATATATTTATGGGGCGCTTGAGTCCATCCGTCACTGGATGGAGTGAGTGAGCATGAAATCGTGGCTCATTAATTAAATGGGGATTTATTTGAATAATTTTATAACAGTTTCGAGTTTGTGTGTGTGTTTTTTGGAATACTGGGCCTTTCCGTGTTTTGATAACGCCAAACTCACAACGCGTCCTTGCTAACAAATAGACAAGGCATTTGAACATCTGGCTGAGCGCGATGCCTTAAGGGAGCCTTAGAGCAAATCTACCCAATTTCACGCAGCCTCCCAAAAAAATGAAAGAGTTTAGGAAAATCTGAAATTATAGAATTCCAAGAAATTCCTGGAATTTTATTAAAAGCGTTGATATTTACGCCACTAATATATTTCCTAACTCCGTCGTCGCCTGGTCCCTAGTAAAGGGTGTGAAGGAGGGGGCTGGTCGACCTGCCGAATTGACCAGAATCGGAAAACCGAAGAGACTAGGCAAGAAACCGCATTTTTTAAAGCGGCACCGACAGCAGCGTATCCGTTGCGGGGACGTCCCGCCCGGACCGCCAGCTAACGGATCAAAGAAGAAGAAGAAGTGTATATTTCCTGCCTCTGATTATCATTCTCAGTTGTACTAAAATTATTATAGTAATTCTTATCAGCATAGAACGCCATCTATTAAGTTTGCTGTGAACTAATTTACGCACGCGTACACCAAATTTGGACTGCGATGTTAGACGGGTTTGATGTGCTTGCGCGGTGATCGAGAGTGCAAGCAGAGTACAGGAGGTCGAGGTGGAGTATTTGGTCGGCAATCAGTTGGTCGAGACAAGTGCGTTCAGGGATTTTAGCGCAAGTTTTGTGGGACTTCGAAGTTAAGTTACGCACGACCACGACCGTCGGGCTTAAAAGTGTTTTTGAAAGGCCAGAAATAAATGTAAGAAATGGATATGTATGTCAGCCCATCCTTATTACATCCTTTTTCCCTATAAAATTTTCACATTTCCCGGTTAAACCACTTATTACAAAGCGCCCCAAACAATTCCACAATTCTCACTTTAATCAGCTTAATCCAATTGAAATTTCTCTCATGAAAGTCATTAACTCAATTAAACTCACTAAAAGGAGGGGCACCCGGCACAAAAAATCGAAAAGCTCCTCCATCAGCATTAAAAATGTGGATCAAGGACTCTCAATACATAAACACAAGCGTATCCCCAGAGCGGCAAAGAGTTGATTACTTATGAACCTCAGAATGATCCCAGAAACATCCCGAGCATTCCATGAAAACGGAAAATTAACACCTTGACAAGAATGGCTTAAGGGCTCCCGATGGATCAATTCAGGAGGCGAAAGACAACGGTCGGAGGCGCCATTAAATTTTATTAATTCCCTTTGTCACTCAGAATATCCAAATCCAGTCGGAGCATCCTCAAGGCCCGGAGATCTTGTACGTCTTAAGAAGGGATATTAAGGATTCGAAATTTCATCACCTGGGCGGGTGGGAGGGCGCACGGGCGGGGTGTGGGTGGAAGCACAGGCACTGGTATCACACCTGTGAGCTTCCTACATAAGTAAATATGGCTCCCGGTAGACCCACTGATATTAATTATCGTCGGGGTTTGTTTGAATACAGCCACTTTGGCTTCGCTTTTCGTGAAGATATTGACTCAGTTCATATTGGGGCCATACAGAGCCGCCGCCCCCCACCCGACTGCCCTGAGAGGTACTCGTAGTTGGAGGTCGATATGCAAAACCCAGAAAGGCTATAAATAATAATTTCTGGCTTCAGAATTCACCAAGTAACCATAGGGATCCGATAGCATCCGGCAGGTACACAATCCCGCCATACCTACATATACAATATGGCTCCCACGGCGGTTCAATGCCTCGCCCGCAAAAGGTGATTTCTGGGAAATTTTCTGTGTCAAACCTTGGGTGGAAAATTAGCTTCAAAATGATGGATTAAATGGGAATTTCTGGGTCTTCGATCTTAATAAGATTCGCCGGGGCCGCGCACCCTCACTATGCACGGACTGGCATATCCTGAATTAAAACAACGTGGAATATCGCCGAGGAATCGCTGAATTGTGCGTGGTGGAGTGGGCTGGGTGGCCAGGTGGCTGGGGCGAGCCATGTGGAAGACGGAGCGCATACATAGCGCCATGTATTATAGATGAAAGTGCTTAAGGGCCATTGTGTGTCTTAAACGTGAAAGGATGCACAGCGAGAAGAAATTGTCTCGTGGAACATGAATTTTTACTCTGTCAAGGGAGGGCCGGGATGAGCTGCAAAACTTAAAACGAAAATTTCATCCCTTTTTTTCTTACTTTATAAATAATGTTATAAACTTTAATGCCTGAAGGGGTTTGCAGCGGAGCGGAGTTTCTTAGAACCGAGGGCTTTCACCTAAACTGTTTTATTATTTTTTTTTTTTGTGTTTAAACGAAAGTTAGACGTTCTCTGGTTAAACCCCTTTCATGGTCGTGGACTCGGCGCAAAGCGGAGGCGATGAGAAGCTTGTATTCTTAGTATATTACTCATGTAGACTTAATTTGTTTTATCCTTGGAAAATATTAATACCGTAATCATGATCAGCCTTCAGCTTGTGATGGTTCTGTTGTGTGATATAGTGCAGCAAACTTGTAGCAACTTTGGCAGGATTAACTTCGTGTAAATTTGGCAGCGCAATGGTGTATCTTTGCTGGTAGTTTTTTTGAAAGCACACAATCTCTCTTGATTTTGTTACAGTTTCGAGTATGTAAACTGTTGTTAGGAAGGGTGACGTTCTGTATTTTGTTTGCTGGTAAAAGTGCGTTTTTATACTCTTTTGGTACTTTATACCACGGGAATGATTAATTGCCGGCTAGACACCTCCAGCCAATCTATTATTAACGAGATAGCATCTATGTGGGCTGATTATCTTCTTCTTCATATCGTGTTACTTCTTTGTAAGCCGGTTATTTTTTGCATACTTTCAGGATATTTTTTCGGTTTATGATTAATATTTAAGTTTGCATACTTTCAGGCTCATTTTTTAATTTATGATTTCTGGAGCTTTGGATATTCCAATAACCATAATAATACTATCCTCAATTTCTTTTAACAAATATTTGTGATCAAAAAGCTTATGTCAGTATAATTTTACTATGTATACCTGTTAAAGAACAACAAAAATGCGTGGAGTTTAATTTCAGTATAGTTCCTGAATTATTGATCGTTATATGTTTTACGGTGCTCAAATGACCAAAACAAAGCTATTACATCCACATTGTCCACCTCACCTCTCATAAAAGCGGAACTTGGAGATTGTCCTTCCCTTGTATCTTTATCCACTTAAATAGCATTACAATCAACTTTGACGTTATTTTTTGTCTCCGGAACTAACCAATGACAAAATATCTATTTTTAGAACTTGCCTCTAGTCAGGTTTTATGCTCTCCCAGGGCACGTAAGATGAGTACATCCTCATAATAATTACTAGTAAAAATCCCTCTTAATTTCGTCGTAAAAGCGTATCCATAACAAAGGACAAAAGAAGACGGAAAAACATCTCCTACACTTAATCCGAACGCATAGAGATAAACACCGGCTTTTTTACGACACTCTGCTGCTATATTTAACAACTTACTTAGCATCGACTCCTCACAGTATCGGCCAGCACGCACTCAAAGCGAAATTTGCCAACATATCAGAAATCCCTTTTTTGGTTATGACATAATCCGTAAACGTCATTTCCACTTATTTACATTTTACAACCTTTCCATTCTTCGCCGCCATCATTTTCCGGACTTTTGCCAGAGGACCACTCGCATAATACATCAGGCGACGGTGTGCTGTCTCGTTTTAATATTTTTATCACGATATGTCACGTCATTGCTATTCTGTCCGTCAAGCAGTGACATATGCCTTTAAAATAATAACCGTATCACAGCCCATTCGGCGCACAACAGGACAGTCTCAGGCCAGAGCAGCAGGACCAGCAGCAGCAGCCGTGGCAGTAGTGGCAGCATATCAAAAGGATTATGACAGGAAGCTCCATAAAAACGAGCCCCCCGAGACCGGGGGTCGATCCCTTACGAAATTCTCGAGAAACACTCTGATCTGGAAGGACCTGCCGCCCCCTCCGGGGAACAATGGTCCACCGTCCGTTTAATCGAAGCGCAAGTTTTACAGTCGGCAGGTTCATAAAACATGTTGTACACACAAGCATTATCCTTTTGGCAGGACGACAACTACACGAAATATGGCATACATTGGCTGAGCGCTGGAGAGCACGACAACTTGTTGACCAGGTTGTTGACATCGGGCCAACCTCTTCCTTGAAGGCTGTACATAAGTCACGTCCTCGAAACGGAGAAGCCCACTTGGGGGTCTTCGGAGTGCCGCTGTAAGAGTCATAATTCAGTCCTTGCAATAGTCCTGATTCCTGGGGTCCTATACCTAGCAAATGCTGCTCCGCCGCCATAAATTCGTTGCGGTGCTCCTTGAAGCTCGAGCTGGGCGACGGGTGTATGAATAGTGCACAGGATTATCCCGGTAACGAAGTTATTAATGTAAGAGTCCTCGAGCGCAACCTAAAGGGGATTACGTGTAATAACTGAAGATCAAAGTGGGTTCGATTCGAGTCCTCGAGGGCCCTCCTTGCACTGATCCTGCGGTGTAAATATGGTCTGCCGGTCATTCCGTGGGCATCTGGGCCCCAGTGGAGCGACTGCCATAATACACCCGAGTACTTCGGGGCTTCTCTTCTGGGAAATCTTAAATTATTTTCGTTAATTTTTATCTCCTTCCTGACTTGCGGCCGAAGGCTTCAAGTGTAGCTTCATTTCGGTGCTGTCCTGTTTTTTTTATTTCGTGCTGTATGTGGTGTGGGGTGGTGCTGGGGCATGAAATAAAATAAAGAATGTCGACCTGGGATTCAAGGGGCAAAAATCAATTTATCCCTGAAAACCGTCCCCTCGAGGAGTGTTTAGGTTTGCTGTTTTGGGATTCTGGGGATTTGTATGAAAGGATGTCTTTCCAGCTAAGAGTCTTATGATGAGCTTTAGCTTGTCACATTTTTGACTTGAAATTGATTATTTTTTTGTGGGAAGAGAGGGTGTGAATGTTCATTTTTTGTTCTTGGGTAAAGTGGGTGTGCTTGTGTATGTGTGTGTGTGTGTTTTAAATTCAATTTCATTTTCTTGTTTATATTTTTCGTTTTAATGTTGTTTTGTAGTTTAATTTCGTTACAGAATTAATTTTCTCTTTAGGGAACGGTTAAAATGTATCAGAAATCTCAAAACTCGCCTATCTACAAGATGGCAGTAGGTAATGGGGCACTTGGGCCTGGGAACAAGGCGATGGCAGAACTTCTCAGAGCCACTTTAATGCTAAAAATGGATTTACGTTCGGAGGTAAGCAATAGGGTTTATGTGGTGGGTTGAACTTTTGGGGGCTGCAGGTATGCACTGGGGTTTATGTCCGGGGTGTGGTGAGCTTTTGGTGCCTGAGTTGTGTATGTGTTTCGTTTGTGAAATTATTATAAGCAATTACATTGGTTAGTTTCAAAATCCAACTTGTATGCGAACCATTGTAAGCATGCGAACCATTATAAGCTAAGCTAAGACTCTCAGTTGGACAGCTATACAGAGAGGCAGCTGCATAGCTAGACAGGGAGATTGGTCTGCCTATTCTGTCTGTCTGATCTGGTAATGGATGTAAAACTGTTGCAGGATATAATAAAAGGTCACCAAAAGCTCATACCACGGATACAACCCCCATTGCTCGTAAATCTCAACTCTCCACGCTCAAAAAGCTCACCGCACCACGGACATAAACCCCCCAGCTTAAAGGCAAGGGGGCGGAGTGGAAGAGAGGATGGTGCAGGAACCTCATAGCCTTAATGTAAAGCTCACGTTCAAGTTCCAATATTTTTCAGACTTCACATTCAAAATATCTCGGATTTCGATATTTAAGACAAGGCAAACGGGGTGTAAAGCCACTATACTACCTTCAATCTTAGATTTTATGGGAGATAATCTAGGTTGATGTTTACGATAGAATCACAAAAAAAGGGTGAAAATGTTTCAGCGAGTGAGATTCGGAATGGAAAGAACACATTTTGTTGGAAGATTGAGTATTTTTTTCCCATCTTCCATGTCCAAGTAAATTGTTAAAATCAATTTTTTTTTATTAGAAGACAAAATGACACTTCCAAGAAAATCCCAAACCTTCGATACGAAATGCAATTACATAAAAAAAATCTCATACATCCGACTTCAACCTAATATCCAAATTGGTATCATTCCTCAAGAAACATATTGCATGTACTTTTGTGTTAAATCTTCCATAACGAGGTTTTCGGGGGTGTTCGAGGGGTGCGATTGGGAGTTCGGATAAATAAAACACATACACCCGCACCTAGTATTAGAGAAAAAAATGGGACAACGCCAAGGATATCACACAGAATGTATTTCATGTACTGAGAGTCCATTCAAATATACAAAAGGGTACCAATTTCATAACTTCCAAAAGGACAATAGCAGGCGAAGGATATGAAAGAATATCGATAAAAGTGCTCTGTTCTTGCTCGAGATGGAGAGAGAAAGGAGTTCATATCGCCTCGATTCAATATTTCTGTACAAAATCAAGGCGCAATGTACATACTGTATTCCCTTATCCACCTTCGGAGACATTGAGCAGAAAAAAATTGCGGAGGAAAACGCTGACTGGAAGTCCTGGCAAATAGTTCACACCTGTGCAAGGATTGATTAAATTTACAAAATTGAAAGATGCCAAACCAACTATTGTGCGGTTACAATTGGATCCAAGGCGGGGCGGGCGGTGTTACGTAAGGCATAAGACGGATGGGAGCACTGGAAGACGTTTTGGCAGAGATTGCACTGAATTGAGTTTGATAAACCGGTAAGAATCGAGCATAAACTCAAATAACTGTCTTTGGCGGAGCACCGGAGGAGCTGCTGCATGCATAAAGGCGCAAGTTTCTGACTAGAACCTCAGCTCATTGTATGCAAATTGTTTGGTATCTATCTCCGAGTCTGATGAAATTACAAAAGAGCTGGAGGCGAATAATACATAGTGCTCCTAAAATTGCTATGCACTTTGTGCAGGGCCCTGTTCGCGTCTCTCGGTGTTGTGACTTGTGGATAGGGTCCTTTGTATTTCGTCGACAGTGGAACAGGAATCGAGCATCGTCGAATAAACAACACGAGGGAAGGCTTGGAGTTCGGGGAAAATCCTCGGGATTTCTTTTACTCGCTCCAGATCCCCGCTAGACTCGAGGCACAGATTCGTACTTTTCGGGTAGTGAGTTGCATGAATCACAATACAGCAGCAGTCTTCCCTTTTTCCTTCTTATACTTTCAAACAAAGGGCAAAAGCCGGAGAAGAATTAAGGAGTTGACCCAGCCGGCACTAGGGGAGTCCCCTGGCCCGTGCAATTAGCCTATTAAAATTAATTAGGTCTTGAGTAGAGTTAATTAGACCAGCCCCAGGTTCGAGTGGGCCGCCTTCCTGCTCGCAGGGCCGCAGTGTCATTATTATGTTAATTTCTTTCCTCTCCATTCTGTTTTTCGGGGCAAGAAACTTTCGGCGGTTTGATCCTCCACTAAGTTAAAGTTTTCCCCCGTGGACTGGGGGCCCCCAGTCTGCACAGCTCCGCAGCTCCAGATTGCAACTTTTCCACACAGTTTCTCCAGCTCGGTGCTCCCGCTCGCCCCCGGCGGCCACCCATGGGGGGAATTTAAATTTAAGTGGCTCCAGGCCAATCCGAGTACATGGGCATAATTATATTTGCTCGGTACATCATTAAGTAACGCCCCATGTTACACAGCAATTCTGGCCAGAAATTTGCGCACTGGATTCGTGCATCGGGGGCATGCTGTGGTCTGCAGAATGTGCATGGCTTGTGCCTCGGTGGCTGAATCCTTAATGGAACGCAAACAGCGCTCAACTCCTGGCAAGTCCTGAATGAGTCCTTCTTGTTTGTTACTGAAGGAATTTGTGTGGGCAAAAAACAGAAACTTTTTTATTTGTAAGCAAGTTTGTCTACAAATTTCATTGCAAATTGGGACTTGTTGCTGCCTCATGAGGAGTTATGTTGGGCTGGCGCTCTCCTGGCGGCTCCGTTCGAGGCAATAATTTCATTTTTGAAGGGGAATGCTTATGGCAAATGGTGGAGCAAATGAACAGCGGAAGTTTTCAATTGTGTTTAAATGTTTCTGGATTGATTTAAATACGTTTGCGAGGAAATGTAAGCAACTTTGTGGTAATGGCACTTCTTTGTTTGTACAAAAGTATCCTTATTGAACTGCAACTGAACAAGTGAAGGGATAGTTTTTTCATTGAAGTAAACAGTAGTACTTGAATTTCCAAATTGGAAAGTTTTGGAAGAGATTTATGTATTTGAAATAAACAATAGTGAAGATGCAGCATTATGCTCAATACAAATAAAAACAGAAGAAGTTCGCCGTCAATTGTACGAACTTCACATCAACTGATTAAAAAATGGTCTATCTTCATTAAAGGCCTCATAAGCTCACTCTATCTAGACTGATGATCCGATTTCTTCTTCTTCTTCTTTCTTCTTTGATTCGTTAGCTGGCGGACCGGACGGGACGTCCTCCCAACGGATACGATCCTGTCGGTGCCACTGGGTCTCGAACTCTAATCATGGTTCGTTTCGATCTGGCCAGTTTTTGGTGACGTCTCGATCCTCGGTAACCAATAATCTTTGATTCTTTAGGTCGCCCTCGACATTCTTTAGCCAGGTTTTCTTCGGTGCCGACCACTGAATTCTCCAGTCTGCGGGACGGCCTCGCCAAAAAACTTTACTTGGCTATAATCCATTCGGCAAACATGTCCAAACCACCATAGTCGATGTTTTTGCATTTCTTCATCGATCAGCTGATCGAATCTTTGTCGAACTGTCTCGTTTCGAATGCGATCGCGGAGTGAAACACCGAGAATCTGCCTTAAGTATCGCATTTGAAAGACCTCGAGCTTCTTGACGTCCAGTTTGAGCAGTCTCCACGTTTCTGATCCATAAAGCAGATTCGAAAGGATCAACGTTCGGTAAAGGCGTACTTTCGTTTTGATGGCAGTATTTGTTCGTTTCCATATGCACCACTTGAGCTAGGTGAGCGATCACCTAGCCCTTCTGTAACCAAATTTCTTGTCCGACGAGCCTCTTTCTCTCGCGCTGCTAAGGAGTAATCTGTCGTAGATGAAAGATGAGTTTTATCCATGGCACTTAGAAAACACGCCAGGTCCCAAAGGACAAAACCCCTTTAAAGTGACCAAATTTTTCAAACAAATTAACCCAATGTCAATGGAGCAAAATCAATCAAACTCCGGATTTCTCGCTACTGGTGATTTATCATTGATAGCGTTCCATCTGCAATTCATCATCAACAACCCGTTTTCAGTGTTCAGCTTGTCCTCCTTAATCTCATTATATTGCAGTTCAGTGCACTCCCCAAGCAACACAAGCACACACGACTGGAGCAGATGAATTCTCGTGCTTGATAAATAAACATTTCGATGCTATCCGAACCGGCACCGAAAATCCTTTAAATGGAACCGATTCGAGATAAAAGTCCCCCTGCCGAATGCCGAAATCCAGTTCAACTGCACGTTCAGCTCATTCATCGAAACTTCACAACATATAAATTCTAATATAAATTTATGAAGTTTCTTCGGAGGAGGCCCGCCCCTCGTCCCGAGCAGCCAACTTCAAAACTTGTCTGCATCCTTTTTTCTGCACATCCTTTTTCCTGCTTACCAGCCCCGGAATGCACATCCCGTCCGCCCTCGCTGTGCATTATCTTCACCCCCACCCCGTGGGAGGGGGAGCTGAAGGATCCAGTCCAGTATTTGCCTTCCTAGGCACGTCACATGTTGACATATGGTTGAATAAAATGAGGACTTGCAAGGATGAAAGGCGCTGCTTGAAGTACGGGAGCAACATGATGAATGCTGGCGAAGCGACGCCAAGACGAATTGTAATTTGCATTCAATATTTGCATATGAAAATTTCCGGAAACGTTTCCTTGTGTATCCTTGTGTACTCTACCTTAAAGGTCTGATCACCAGCTCCACCCCGCCTTGAAGGAGGTCGCAGCAGCAGCATTTTTTGCGGTGCGATGTGCGGGATTACGAGATCATTTTGTAATGCATTTACGGCGTGTTATGGCCGGGCTGGGGGCGTGGGAGTCTCTGGTGGAAATTTCATGATTTTCTTTTTTCGGTTTAAAAAATTCTCCCCGGAAAAGTTCTTCCAGTCACTTTCGGTCGACGAATCGAGATTCCACGGAGCGGCGTTTTTGCAAAAACCGGGACAAAACTTTCGGCGGCGTGATCTTATCAGGATTCGTCAATTCATTTTTCGGTTTCGCTTGGGGAACCGAGGGACGAGCCGACGACGACGACAGGAAATTTGCTGATTTCGGTAAATTTACAATCTGATTAACTTGTAAAGGAGATTAATGGCCAGAAATTTGGTTGTAGAGTCAACAAGTTGTTTTACGAACGTCGATTTTCTTTTTCCCCGCGCTAAGGAGTTGCTCGCCTCGTCTTGAGGAGAGGAACCCGGGATGAAGTTGTTTTTATCACAAACAAACGGTTGCAGGTTGTTATGCTACAGCAAATTTTAATTAAGACATGAAAAGAGGAAATTGTTCGCCATTGTTTGCAATGTAAACTCAGTGCTAAGGAATATTGTTCCAGTGTAAAATCTGAAGACTGCTCTGTAAGACACTCGTCGGGGGTGGGGGCGGTAATTGACTTTGAAAATTTAGTATGTGTATAGGAGATAATCGCTGTGACTTTCAACAGCATACATCTCGTATCTAAAAATAAATCATAGAGAGTTTGGCTGTTGCGTCTAGGAAGCGACATAACTATGTTCAAATGACGAAGACTAGATCAACTTGAGTGCAGTACTAGGAGCATCAGTGAAAAATAGTTCCAAGCAAACAAATTGAGAAAGGCGTGGCATGTTCCCAGACATCCGATACAGTAGGGCACCGACGATCTCAGTACCCTTCAGGCGTCCGTGAAAAATACAAAAAATACGTTGCCACCGATATTTTTTATTTTATCCAGGACGTGAAAAAAATTTTCTTTAAATTCAACAGAAACTTAGATAATGTTTATTTGAAATACACTCAAACTTGTTTCTGTGCGACCACTTCCAAAAGAGTCCCCCTGGGTTGAACCCACTCTTTCTACGCTAAATTCCACGATGTACTTGAGATCACTGTCCAAATTTCAGAACAAAAATGTACTGAAAAGCAGAGCAGTAAGAATTCAGAGAGTAGACTCACTCGTTTAAGGATATACTAGCAAAGGGTGTCCGTAAGGCGGTGGTGTATCATCTCTTATGGTGAACTTGACATGCTCTTATCATCCTACATACATACAGTGACCTAACGGACTAAACCCATAACGAATTTTCATATAGTATGGCAGCGCCATCCAACAGCAGCATAAAAGAGCGATCGTCATGTGCTAGATCAGATCCAAATCAAATTCAAAATCTGGCTGAGATCCGGAACTATAATCCGTCATTTAAAGATGGGTAGTAAGGAAATAGATCGTTGATTAATACCAAAAACGTTGAGATTAACACCAAAAACGTTGATGGCTGTGTAGGCAGACTAAGGCAATATTAGAACCGTTAATAGTACAATAGCTCCAAGTGAAGAAGAAAGACCTCGTATGCTTTAAAACTCTGTCGAGTTGACATTAAGATGTCTCACCAGTTACACTTCTATTCATAGCAGCAAATATTTACATTCGAACAAACTCATCTTTGCAGTTTCGGTTATTTATGAAAAATGACGGTTTTTGCGATATATTTTGTTTAAAGCAGTGACGACGGTTGCCGACTTCGCCAGTGCACCAAAAATGCTCTTGTAAAGTTTCTGTTTATACCTGTCTCTCGAACCTGAAACTAACTCAAAACTTTTGTCTTTACCTCTCTCACTCTAACCCACATGACAGGAGGACTCTGGAATTTCTTTGGAAGATCGTGTGGCTCCGAAGGGCTGCCGTTGCCAACCACTGGTTTGCACCCGCATTTCAAGACGACTATTTCACCGAAATCAAAATAATCCGTCGTCTACCCCTTTGGTAACACAAACTTAGTCGGGTCGGCTTCCTTTTCGCGCACTCAAAAGTCAACGAATTCGTTTATGAACAGAACAACTCAACAATGATGCAACCTTCCACAATCTTAATTTTCGAAATTGTACAAACTCGCAGCTTCTATCTTTCGAATCAAACTTAGCAGCTGAATATTGCCTTATAGTTTGTACGATATGACGAACTTATAGAATATACAGAATGACTTCTAAGCTTAGCTAAGCTGTTACGTAGGAGTTGTTAAATGGCGACATCTAGGTGTCAATATCCTTTATTAATTAGTATTGTTTTGAAACTTAATATTTTCAATTTCCGTTTTAATACGTTTCTATTGTCTCTAAAGGAAGTGGTAAAATACCTAAGCTGTACCATTTTTGATGATGCGTAGGCGTCGCAAGTCTCTAAATATCTATTCAGTGTCGTCCTTGTCTCCTTTTTCCTTTTCATTTCGCACTTCTAATTAAACTTTCAATTTATCCCATCTCACCTAGGGAGACCTGCTCAAGGGCACAGACTTGGCACAATATAGCATTACACAAAAGGATTCAAAAAAAGGATATTCTTGTACAGCCCAATATCAAGTTTCTCCTTGTGCCAAACAAACACTTCTGGCTTTTTTCCGTTGTTATTATTAAACACTTTTCCCATCTCGACAAAAACAAAGGCACAGACTCAAAATCCGCCCGTCCGGCCCGTCTCTGTGTATCCTTGTGCATGTTTCATTAATTTCAATTATTTAAAGTGTAACAACAATAAATGTTGAAAAAAAACAGCGCAAATTTTTTTATTCGTCCTTCCAAGAAAAACATAATATCGGCACCACCTAGAGAGCAAGGATTTCTTCAGTCTTTATGTACTTTGTTAAATCACAAAAGAGAGATCCTGAAAGCTTTCCTTGCCATCCCTGGGATAACATTACCACCACTACCAGCCAAGCAGCCAGCACCACGAGCACCAACACCACGACCCGTTCGGTTAAAAATATCGTAGATATTGCCTCAGACTCAGACGTGGCTTGTGTGGATTGCAGCTTTAGTTGAATTTGGATTGTTTTCAGAGCAGCTTCCACAATTTGGAATTCGTGACTTGAAGAAAGGATTCTCGAGTTCAGAAATTGTTTGGAGAGTTTGCCGAGTCTCCTAAGTGCGGAGCGATGTCGAACTGGAGTATATCAGGTGGATAGAATGTTGCAAATGTCCTGATTGGATTATTTCCAGCAGAAGACACTTCACTCCCGGCTTCCGAAGGACTCACACTGTCACACACACACTCACAGGAAATGAACTACTCGTATTTAAAAAATAAATGCGTTTTTTATTTATAATGAAAACAGAGCACAAGAGTTTAAGTTTTTTGAGTAAATTTGTTTAATAAAATAAAAAAATGTGAATCCAGAGTCGTCAACGCTTTTGCGCTAGTTAAATCCAAAGTGGTTTCAGTGCGGTGCACTTCATCCGTAGTAAGCGTAAGGAGAAGCACCATAGCCGCCGAGATACCCTGCATAGCCGGGATATGATCTCACATAAGATCCGTAGCCGTATCCGGGATAGTAGACTTGCGGTGCAGCCATTGCTGCTGCGATGAGAGCCAAAACCATAACAAGAATCTGTGGAGGATGTGGAGGATATTTTTTAAGTATTAATATTTTTTACGATTCGATAAAATACACTTACAGCCTTGAACATTTTGATGAGATTTTGCTTGTTGTTTGCTGCTTGTAGAAACGTTCACTAGAAGACAGTGGGAGCTGTTCTGTACTGCCGACTACTACCCCGAAGCTCGCTTTTATACCGGATTAAAGCCCACCCCCACCCGAATGTGATCATTCCAAACATCCAAAACCGATTTTAGTTATTCCAAAAGCATAATTTTCGCTAGTTTTTAATAATGCCCCGCCATTAGGAGAGAACGACCCACCGACTAATGTCAATTTAAAACCCGTCATTGGAAAGAGGCCCCCAGCCCCAGAACGCACGCCGAACTCGAGAGGAGCCTCCACCAACACAACTTACCTCGGGGCTTCTTTAGTATTCCGCGGCTGTATCAAGTGCAAGGCCACAATGACAATGTTTGTATTATCATCCGGGACGTGAGCGGTTTTTCGGCTCTGCTTAATTTTCGATTCTTATATGAAAATCGAAAGTGAAGCAAATTTTACATTTTCTAAACAAAGTAAAAATGCGGTCAGGTAAAGGTTTATTGCCAATCGACATTTTGGCTGATGGCGGCCAGAGTGTGGATTATGTAAAGTGGACCACATTCGACCACAGAACAAGTGTGGTTCTTCATTGCTCCGCCGGCCGCGACCGGTACCGGAATTGAAATTCTTAGGGGAAAACCGGGGTGTTTTGGGATCGTGATTTGGGTTTAATATGTGGGAGAGAACTTTAGTGCCGGGTCGCGGTTTAGAAGTAATTCATCAATGCTAAATCCTGCAGCAACTCGTGATAATAAAAAGTGTTTAGTAATTTATAGTAGAAATTAGTGAGTAATGAGTCTGCAGTGGCTCTAAACAGAGCTTGAAAAGTAGTTGAAAGATTTAGAAGACCTGGACAAAATATGGATCCATAAAGGCATCACTCAACATCTTAAGTAGGTGTGTTCCAAATTCGTCGGAGGCAGAGCAAGCAAAAACTTTCTTCTTCTAAAAAAAAATCTTATCTAACCTCTAAAAACGGAGGTCGGAATGATCTTGAAGACTAACAAGGAGGCACCATTTTTGTTATGTGAAAGAAAGTCCAAGCTTAGGAATCATCGTTTGTACCAGCAGTTCGTCATATAGTACTCGTTATTATGCAAGGTCTAGTACCAACCTTGATTCGAAGGAAGGAATCGAGGACGGGATAACACTGAGCTATTAGTTGTCACCAGATAGTCCCCAGTCGCGACACCCTCGATGTTTTTGCGCCGTCCGTGAATATACGTAGACCTAGCTTCTTCAGGATGTCTCCATTTCTCCACTCTCTTCTTGGTGGTGTTTCGACAGCGAAGTCCCTCCTGAAGGTCAATCTAAGCGGAAAGGCAGTCTGTGGTTGTGGAAACCACGATCTCGAATGCAAATACAAACTAGTTCGCAGAGTTCGCATAAGTCCAGGGCTCGGATTCTCTTAGTCTAAGGAGTTTGATGTATAAGAGTAAGTGCAAGACCACATCGACGTCGCAACTGCGAGGCTCAATGAAGCAGAGAAAGACAAAGAAATACCAAAAGAGTAGCTGCTAGAGGGTGTAACCAGATCACGAGGGGAAAATGTAACATGAAGTTGGTAGGTGGTTTTTGTAGGCCGAGTTAGAGACTCACGGAATCGATAAGCAGGAGCTTCTGGGTAGAATGCAGCCAAAGCTTCCGAACTTTTGTAGCCAGTCAATTGATTGGCGAGCTTCGGCACCTTGCTCACAAAAAAAGTAGAGACGGATGGGCGCTGATTCTTATGTCCCACTGCTCCGGCTGCTGGTGTCTCCTGTTTTAGGGGTGGGCCGTGCAGGCGGTCGAGTAGGTACACATCCCTTGCATATATACGCCTGTAACTAGCACTCAATAGGTATGAAAATCCAAAAATTCGCCTGCATCGTGATAGACCCTTCAAAGCGCGAGTCTAGTTTTCCCAAGCGGTCCTCAAACTAAGTACTAACCACGTTCAATGCTGCTTGACCTACGCAATCGAACGAAAACCGGTTTACAGAGTAGGGTAGTGGCATTACTTTTTGTTCCCAAGATAATTGCCCGTTTTCTTCGTCCTTCACAATTTTTTACAGCTCCAATTTTGCTCCCTTTACTCGAGAAAAAGTGTTAGCGCAACTTGCTTCGTTTGGGCTATTCCGTGCGTCTTTTTATTGATATGTGGCTGCAGCGGGATGCATTTTCAACAGTAGAATTTTTAGTCAAGCGTACCATGGTTGTTTCATGCTAAGTGCGAGAGACTCTCGTTTTAACTCAGGCGTACCGTGCCCTATGCTAGAGAGCCTGGAGCTGCAACCTGAAAATGATATATTTTTACTCCATATTGAGGTTCTCCGACAAATCTCACTGTAATCTCTCTGTGAGCCGCATGGAGGCATTGAGTCCAGTATCATCGGCATCGCCTTGCTGATTTTTTCTCCTACAGATTGGGCTGGAGCAGTCGCCGAACAGTCCTATAGATTCTATTTTCGTTCAACCTCGCAAACTACACCCTGTAGCTCGTTTCTGTAACTTCAGTGGAGAAAAATCTCTATCCGAAGAATGATGCGGTGAAATGTGGGCAAAATTACGTCAAATAGAGAATTTTTGGTAAAGAACTTCTCCATTGCGAGTTACAGAAGCGAGCTACTGATATCCCTTTGAATACTTAAAAGCTAGTTCAAGTAGGGTTCAAGCAAGCATGTAAACGGGCTAAAAGATCGAAATTCGAAACTCACGCTACGCTCGCATTGAAAATAAGTTGCCAATCTGAACTGAAGAGCGAAAGCTCACCCCATCATTGGAAACGTACCCTAACGTTGAACTGGAGGTGGGAGTAGGAGAGTTATATGCGGCGAAGATGGCGAAAGTCGCGATACAAAATCTCGCTGTGGAGTTTGTTACTCCAAGCTGACATTGTAAAAGGACCGTTTCCGCACAAAATGAGTTCCTTGAAAAGTCTAGAGCAACAAAATCAGTGAAGCTTTTTAGGAACTTAAGCACAACCCCCAAAAACAAATTTAAGACAAAATTGCAACAATTTCTACACAATTAATCACAAGTAATGAAAAAGCACCGCACATTAATAATCTTTCTAAATAGACTAAAAAACTAAACAAGAAAGAAATGCCCAACACCCTAAAAAGTAAGGGTCCACAAATTGGTCATTCACCGACATTAACTGGCCATAAAACGGTAGAAATGCGTAACAGTTTATTACGTTTACGATATTTAAAGATTTCACTAATATTTTTCGATTTCGCCCGGCTAATGACCTTCAAAACTGATTTATGCCTAGATAAGTTCGATTTATGACCCATTAAAGTTGGCCGTATATGGCGTATCGGGAAAAGGACTTCTATGCTTACATATACTTTGCGAAATTTATTGCCCAGAACGGAGTTTATACGGCGCAGTCATGTGTTGTGCGACGACTGGCCGGAAATTCCATATAATAATAGACGGGATAAATAATCTTACATCATAAAAGTTGAATAATATGTATGTATATTCGTCCACACGCCCACGATTACTGTCCTTTTTCGTATTTATTATCCTTATTTGGGGGTCACATTGAAAAAAGGGTTTTTTACTGCTTCCATGCAGCTTGAAGGTGACATAAAGGCCGGATATCGTCATTACAGGTATCTAGTTAACGGTGAGCAACAATAATATGATATCACTACAACTCAATCGCACTGGTGTGTGCCTCCGGATGGCTGATCCTGAATTTCACGGAATCGCTTCAACAACGGAAACACTTCCATCGGAAAATCCCCCTTTAATCGTTTATCCTGAAAGAAAACAGGGCAAAGTGATTGGCCTCTTACTGAGACGAGCATACATGGAGAGAAAGAGAATAGAGAGCGCCAGAATCGGTGTATGCTCACTCTGTAGTGTAACAGTACAAGATCAGGATGTTAAGGATAAAAAGGGAATCCCCGGAGGTGTTTTGTTATCAGTCATCAGGAAACAGGCTTGAGTACGTGATGTTTCGCAACATTCCGTGTCTTTCCTGTAATTCTTTACTTATGTTCCATTTTACACGCTTGTACCGTGGCGGGTAGTGTGGATGGTGTTACTCCATTGTGCAGCCCCGTATGCGGCTAAATACTCGTTTATACTCCTTCACCTGCCCTAAGTAGGGGGGACTGACACAATATTACACCTTGAAAAATTTGGGGGAAAAACCGTGCAAGGGAAATTCACCGTCAAGTTAAAAACCGAGTTTCCTCTGATTTCATACAAAATGCATGAAGTTAACATCCTGAAAATTCTGTCAGAGTAAGCAAAAACAAAGGAGGATATTTCAGGATGTTCACGAAGACAGGCGACGACGAAAAAACGGATCAAAGCGAGCAATTTGCATAGTGGAAACTCTTTAAAAAGGAGACTTTTCGCTCGCCTACGTAACACATCCCTACCCCTCCGCCACTAGCGCAGTCCCCACCGTTTTCGGGGGGTTTCTGTTAAATTTGATGAGCAGAAGAAAAACTCCTTCCCTCCGCCGATGAATCTGAAAATATCCTCGTTAGAATCTGTTGTTTTATCTCGAAAAAGTGGGGGTAAAAAGCAGAAGAAATTCGAGAAGCAGAGAAAATCAACAGCGGTAAATATCGGAGGTTCCTGTGTCCCCGTCTCCCGTTACGCCCCACTCCCTCGGTTATCTACACTTCTATGCCGTGGTGTCGGGTTGGGGCAGGCAACTGACGTGGAAAAACGGATCACCCCGAGGCGTATTCCACTGTCAAAACAACATTTTCCACCTTATTTGACATTCAGCCGAGATTTGTTGTGTAATCCAGCCTTCATAAAGTCATCATATCTTAGCCCGGCGTGTCTGGCGTGTGAAGGCACGTCTCGGGCTGCTCGCATGTGTATTTTGACAATGACACCCCGGCCATTACCCCTGCGGCGGCGACAGCAACGAAAAAACGAATTAGGAATTTCCTTCAGGAATATGCGAAAGTCCTTCACGCACAGAACACATTAACGGCCAGGGAAATTCGTGCGTGTGTGTTGTTTTTTCACAGCTTAGCAAGAAATTAGTCTTATTTCCTGAACACGACCTAAGCACACCACAAAAACCAAAAAAGAAGGAGAAAAATAGAGATTATGACATAATAAACCAAGTGCGGGGATGGGGGATGTTCCTGCTGCCACTTCCTGCTCAAGGAAGAACGTTCCGCTCTAGTTTCCACCCACACAGGGGGGAGGGGGGAAATTTAATGAAGGACTCTATCACCAGAAGCAGAATGTACCTTCAATTAAAAATTGATTAATTACTTCCCTTTGTGCCTGGCACGCGTGTGTGTATGTGTCCGTTAAAGCCCAAAGCTGCAATCGACAGAAAAAGCTCATTCCGTCAATTGCCCTAATTAAGAGTCAAAATTTAAAGTTGATTTTTGATTCAAGACCATCTGCCGATGAGATGCCGGGGTGGGGGTGCCAAGGGTGGCGGCGGAAGGGTGCGATTGGGAAATTTTTCAGGATAAACTTTTGCCTCATTATTTAAAAACAGGTTCGCCCCGAATCGCGCGTTGTTGTTGCTGGGGAAGCCATTAATTTGGCCGCGCGCTTGTTTATATTCATTGTGGTTATTGGCTGTTTCGAGGGATTTTTATTTAATGAACGATAATGAATAAATTTATATTAAAAATAGTAAATTTAAGCGCCATTGGCTTTAACGATTACAATTGAAGCAATTGAGTGGGTTGTGTATTGGCATCACCCCTAAGTGGGTCTGGGTGCTGCTGCAGTCGACACAATCGATATAATATAACACTAGTTTGCATTTCACAAGCAATTTTTAGTGTTCGCTTATTTCTGGTGGCAGCGGGAAAATCTGGAGTCGATCCCACCGCTGCCCCCAGCAGCTACTCTAATGGCATTACCTATGTATCTCCGCGCGGGGTGGATTTTCTGCTTAATTTTTGTGCTCTGGTCCTCTGTGAGCTATTTCTATGGAAACTCATTCTTTTAAGTTGTGACTACTGCAGAACCGCCGTGTGCACTGCACGCATGTATCTATCTCCAGCTTGAGGATCGGGATTTGGAGTGAGAGCCTCTGGGCAATTATAGGACGGTCTTTCAAGCAGAAGGGTACCCTATATAGACCTATTAAAACTTAAGAAGAAGCTTATCTTTATCCTATCCGACAGAGCAATCAGAGCGATAAAGTCCCGTTTAACCAAGTCTAAGTTAGTTCTAGACCGCCAAGGTTAGGCACTCTCAATCGAATCAACGTTATATGGCCATCAGGGCTTTATAATCAATGCTAGACCAAACGACACTTCGACCTTGTTTTCATCGGTCCGAAATCGGATATTGAGACACCCTCCATTTTAGTGAAAAATCAAGCCCTAGACGATCGGACTCTGATGATACCAAACCAAACACTGCAAGTCTACAGCTGTTTGGTGAACTGCAAGCGATTTCTTCTTAAGCTGTTTCGTAATGCGGCTAGAAAATAATTGGAGCACAGCAGAGAGTATGTCAGAATACAAGTTGCTTGTGGTTAACAACATCTTCCTACATTACCTACCAATGAAGGATCGGAAGTGCAGAGGATCCTGCCGCCGGCTCTGCCTATTCTCGTTCTCTATCACTGTCCTACGTTAAGGAGAAGCAAAGGCGCAGCCCCGACACCTAACTAATACAAAAAAAGACAGAAAGAAACAGTCTTGTTTGGTTTGCTGATCAGCCATCAGCAGAATAATGGAAGAGGATATAGAATATGACAATATGCATTTGAAGTAACTATTCCAGACTTATGAAAGTGCGATCATAACCTAAAACCGAAGGCAAGATTTAGAGTGCAAGATCGAACAGGATGCTCTAGTCGGCAAGATACAAGAGCGAAAAGTGAATAGGTTGTTAACGTTAACATTCGGCTTTACTTCGCCGTCTCCCATCTAATGTTATCGTTAACTTCGGCTATCGAACAGTTAATGAAAATAGTGCAAGGGTTTCCTGAACGTACCGAGGTACTATCTTTGGCTCATAGCATATTGATACGGTATGATATGCTAGGACACACTCTAAATCTTTGTGCCTGCGCATCAGACTCGAATTAGCCCAACACAAAGGAATGGCCAATGTTCCTACTTTAACTAGCCCTCAATGAGAGAAAACTAAGATCTAGATACGAGATGGTGTGAGTGGATGAGGACTGGTACGCCTTAAACATACTACCGCACGAACTCAATGGCGAACTCACTGACGAACCTCTACCAGTATTTGGTGATGATGAACTGAACTTGAATTTGCATATTCACCCGAATAGCTTAGCTTGCAACCACTAATCCATACCGTTCATCATGAATGAAATCGAATCGCTCATAGATGACTTCGATAACCCTGGCCTTAGCTGACATACAATAAATCTACCATTACCAAGCTTCCAAAAACTCTCAAACTCAAATTTCACAAAAACTAGTTCTTCACATCTAAAAATATTGCCTAACCTCCCGCCATCGTTAAATTTAGATCTACTCCCCTTTAACTTCAATACGATTCTCCCAACTAAAAAAGTCCTATTTCGACAAAACTAATCCTTTACAATTCTCGATTTCGTGTTGTAGAAAGCGCTTTCAGCTGTTGAGAAATTCATTAATAACTAAAATATTCTCTTAACAATCCCGAATAATCACTTCCTTCATTCAGAAGTGCTCTGGTGGTGCCTTTGAAATTGCCGAAAAACACTTGAGAACACTTCATACTTTAATCCGCCCGCCATTGAAATAAACGGAAACGAGTCTTCCTAATCGCAGCGGAATAGAAATCGATTCAATTACCGCCACCTTGTTTCCAGAATAGCGCGAGCGGCGAGGCCTTAAATGCATGAAAATAAAATAAAATTCAACGACGACGCAAAATTTTCAACAGTCTTCAAGTCGCCACGTGATAGAGTAATTCAAAAATTCGCGAAAAGAGCTTTTTTGGTGGAGGGGTAATTTCCCTTGTTGTTGTTTGAGGCAAAATTCGGAATTTCCCCTATTTGCATTGCGTGAGTAAAAAAAGGGGAAGCGGACTGGAAAGTGAAAAGCTTTTATGGGGTTTGGGTCTTAGATAAAGTTTTTGCGCTTTTTACAGGAACAAATCTTGTTTAAAGGAATTTTTTGATTTTATCTTACTGAGGGAGGCTTCCGTAGATGCCGATGAACATTACTTGAAGCTGGCTTTGGCTAGAGCCCGGCATTTACATAGGAAGTAAGCGAGTGTTTCTCTCTCGTTCGTATCCGGATGATTACGGTAACAGACGTTGTGCGTGATACCCAGTAGGACAGATTAAACTCCAGGAAGTCTCGGTTTCTCCACTCTGTGCTTGAGGAAGTCCTTTGGTAGCCTGTGGCTGTGGTGACCATAGTTTTTATGAAGATTGCTGGTGCCCGCAACAACACGGCAGCGCTGGGCAATAGAAGTTCTTGGGAACAACGCGAGGGAGAGAAGTATAGGAGCAATATTTGAGTTCAAAGTTACCAAAGGTATAAGCAAAAGTCAAATATAGCCGGTCTCTGGTATACAGAAACCTCTCAAATTCACAGACAAAAAAAATTAATAAACTTAATATTTCGAATCGCACATTGTGGCGTTCCGTACTGAAAAATAACATAAAAGCACACAAGCCGCATAGTGCACGCTTCGCCTACAAAAACTTCCCTGATATTCACTGCCGGCTTTTAGCGTCTCCTGATTTAATTAAAAAAGTCCCGCACAAACAAAACCAATTTGTTATCGCAGCAACTGTATGCATGTACATCGGGCGAGCAACAAAAGTAATTTCCGCTTAAAATTCCCTTTGTTAGCAAATATCACGGATATCCATTACCTCGTTGGATAAACAAAATGGCAAAAAGTAACCACGAAACGGCCTCCGGTCGGACCTTTGTTCAGTTTCCAATACAGAACAGGAGTCCCATAACTCCGCAACAGTTACAAATTGCCGCTCCGTTCATGCTGTCATTGTTGTTGAGCGCTCTTAATGATTGAAAAAAAAACGCCGTAAAATAAATGTCGTTTCATATTTTAAAAATACCGCATAACGTTGTAAATCCAGCCTCATCCTGGCGAGAGGAAAAAGGCGGAAAATATGAATTTCCACGGTCCCAGGAAAGGAAGTGCACCCCACGGAAGAAGCCCCGAAAATTCATAAATAAAGAACGGAACGGCGGCAGGCATTATTGACCCAAATCCCTACTCTGCTGCTTTGGATGCATTCAGCCGCATTCACAGGAGCGCCTACGTGTTCTCTTCAGCAAGCAGCAGCAGCATTGGTGGGAATACACCAACGTCAGAATGGTGTCCGTGGACATAAATCGGTCTCGGTGTGAATTATGTTTCATTCTGGAATTTCATCACGGATTTAGGCAGCAGCGAGTTCAAAGGCGAGAGTGTAGCATTCAAAAGAGCTTGGGGGCGGCTGTTTGCTGCCCGATTTACTGCCGCCTACTGAATTTGGTCTCCCACCTTCCGGTTTCTGGTGATTCATTCGCAAAACTTTATCGTTCGTTCGACGGTAGTGCATTGTACGCGGGTGCTAATGATGCGGTTGCAGCAGCCGTTGGATTATTGCAATTTACTACTTGTGAATGGATGGCGTTATTTGGAATCTATTAGAATCGTGTGTTAGCAGAGTTCATCCTAGTTTTATTAACTTAATTAGCTAATTCTATCGTGGCGACAATTGTTATGTTGGTTTTGTGATATTCGTGCTAATGAAAGTCCCGCAATCATGACTGAACTCAAAGTACGTAACATAGCACTTCATAGAATTGCGAAATTCTTTGTTTCAGAAACGAGAATCGGATGTAATTAAACGGGTGGAATCTTAGGTCGAGGGACTTTCCATTATTTCATCTTTTTAAGGGCACACTTTCAGTTCGATGAAACAAATTCGGACTAATTGGATTAAGTGTGACATTTCATACAAAACATGATAAGGTAATAACAGAGGTAATAAAACAAGAGAAAAGGGTAATAAAACAAAGACGATAAAAAACCACTTGAAGGCTTAAACACTATAATCCTATAAGATTCACTCAAAATCAAGTTTTCTATGTGCCTGGAAATGTACTAACTATGAAAATGACCAAAGCGGTCCCCCAAATAAGTAATAACCACATCCAATGCTGCTTGACCTGCGAATCAAACTAGAATCGGTCTATTGCGTATGCCAATGCCACCCTTTATGGCCACCAAGATTATCCGCGTTTTCTTATTCCTATAAAGCTACTGGAAGGTCGAGTAAAGCTCGCTTGAGAGCATATTTAGAGCGCTCAAAATTAGCTTCTCTGAGCAGCGCTGATTATAGTTAATACAACAAAGCAGATGGACGGAGCAGCGTTTCGCTCAGTTATATACTCATTCAGTGTACTCTTGTCGTGGTTAGATGCTGGGGAAATGTAGCTGCGCCACAACAGGTTTCAAAGGAGACATATCAATGCGCATAATCGATCCGCCTTGTATGCTTCGCCGCACCGCGAAATAGAAGAAAAACTTTTACAGTTGACTAACAACACTCCATTACAAATAGGCTTGACAACAATAAATATAATCAAGAAGCAATTAGTTTAAGAATGCATAAAATGTAAGCAATTCACTTTTAGTCCACATTTTGAAATTGAAATCAAACGATCAAATTGAAAACGAACTATTCAAGAAAAATTAACAGTGAGCAATGGCGTCCTCATTACGTGCTGGGAATTTGTACTACCGTTATAGTAATCCAAGCAAACTTATTATAGTATTCAGCGGTGATTTACATATTTATCAATGTAAATATGTAATATATGTGTTTAGGAAGTGTTTTAATTAGCACATTTACCTGAAGAAGCATTTTCCTGGCGGAAATTTCGTATTTTTGCTACATTCACGAACTGCACACTTCATTGCTCTTTTTCAACACAAAACTCACTTGTAACGATTTAAATTACACTAAAAACAATTCTTTAAACTTTCTTTCTTAATTTAAATTAGCTTTGAGAAATACTGTTTGAGTAAACGTTTAAAAAACTCGTTTTAAAGAAAGAATTCCACGGAACGCAGGAAAACAAGCGGTTTTCCCAATTTGACAGTTGGTTGATTTCACTACGCACACACGTACACATCCACCGATTTTATACACGACGACCTTTCCTGTAGTTCAAATCTAAGGCTCTTCTCTTCTTTATGTTTTCTATAATAATCTTGGACCACAACCACTTATTCCGTTTACAAAAACCTCCCTCTCCAATTTGGATAAATTTACCCAAAATCCAAACCACAATAAATTCCAAAATGTCTTCCCACCGAAATTCTCCATGTAAAAGTGTCAAATAAAATTTCGCTGCACAAACAATTCGCAAAATGTCAGTGAAATTTCCAAATTAGTTAATTAAAACCATTCAAAAACAGTGCGGAAGATCGGCAGTTCGCGGGCGGATTGAAATTATGTTCTTGCGCTGCTTCAAAATCCTGGTCGCGCTTATTTTAAGTTTAATGTTTACAATTTCCTTGGCGAAACTTGTTTTGTGTCTTTGGGAGGACTTCTCGGCCTTTGACTACTCCGACCGCTCGAGGTTCGACGTCAATTTGTGGCTGCACGAGAACAACTTAACAGAATATCAGGAATTGTTCAAGGAGAAAGGTGAGTTGCACAATTTCGCGGCCTTTGTTTACCTTGATTGTTTAAAAAAATTAATTCGCCTCTCTGGCATTGGAGAGAATTCTCAAGTGTCAAAAGTTTGATGAATGCTCGAAGAGTCCCACGGGAGGTTAATGCGCCTTGAATTGGCGGCTCCAAAACGGCCAAATATAAATCGTGCTGTTAATAATTAATATGCGCCTTGTGTGTGCGGTTAAAACGGGACGTAAGTGCAAAAATTGGGATATTATATAAGAAAAAAAAAATAGGGCGTCAGGTCCCACCGAGACTTGAACTCGGATCGCAGGATTCAGAGTCCTGAGTGCTAACCATTACACCATGGGACCGATGTCGAGCTGAGTGGCAAAGTGCCTTGATAACTCTTCTCTCGTTCAGTCTTTTTGTTCAGGAAATTACAAAAATTAAATAAATAATAAATTACGATGTCTGATAACGAAAACACTACAAAACCGCAGGCATGCACACTAAATGATAACGTCATCGTAAAAGTTTACTTCAGCCCAAGGACATTTCATCCTCGGAGAGTCGAATTCGGGCAATAAAACTGGGGAAGCGGTACTAAGCACGCAACGCACTTGAGGACAGACTGATGTTTTTATGAATCCAAAAGAAACCCCGGTAATCTCAAATGCTGACAAGGTTATCAAGAAATTTCATAAAAATATTTGCATGGAGCTCTACTCAAGATGAAATTCTGCGATGTTGTAGATTTATAAATGAGCACAACCTTGTCTTCATAATCGTGAACTGATGTCCAATTGAATCAACAGGGATGCTTGACTACCTACTCCTTGATGCTACGTCCAAAACGAAGAACTTACCAAACAACCGTCCTAAGGTCTGGGATTCCTTAAGACGTGCAAGTTACTCCTCAGTCAACAACACGGGCTTCAATGCACGAGTCCTTCATCCGGCCCCTCCTCAGTTATCTGGGCTGCTGCTTCCAAAACCAACTTAGGGTGGCTTTACTAATGTAAAACCAGGCCATAACACTTTCGGTGCTTTTGCTCCCCCATTGACTCATCGAGCCACCGAAAGAAGTAGCCTTAAAGGCGCCTCCTTGGCTTAACCGGTTAATAATAAAGTTCAAACGCAAGCTCCATCACCTCCTTTTTAAACACCTTCCAGACCAGTGATGGATTTATAATAAGGCACCGGCCTAGAGCATCACCACAGAGAGGCACCACAAAAACAGATTAACTTTTTTCCTAGTTAGAGCTATGTGTCAATGGTGTAATATCATACGATAAAAATAGTCCTATTTAACGTTTCTTAACTTTATTTTTAGAGACGAATCCCCTTATTGGAGAAGATATAGCCAATTAAGCACTACCGTATCTGATTGAAAATAGCAACCCAATTTAAAAACCTAGAGGGCACACTTACAACAATGCTCCAAATATGTCTGGACAGTAAAATTCTGCATCTACTAGTGATGGAATACTTTTCAATCAGTTTTCCAAAATGATAATGTTTTAAAATCGCTCGTAGATACACGTTCGGAAACTCATGCTGCAGCTGCTTCAATAATCATGAGAACAATTAAAGAAATCTACTCCATACACTTCGATACTTGTCGAAGGCGTATCAACTTATTTCCTCAAAGGACCGCCAACACAAGCTGTAGCCAACTTATTCGTGGCCGATTTTTCTATCGAATTCCTAAATTTGGGCGAGCTCAAAAACAGATGACGAATAAACTTAAAGAGTTTCAAATTGCTCATACCCAATATACATATATAAGACGGATGCCGAAGCAACGAATATCTTATACATTTCCTGCATCGCCCAAAGATACGGGTTAAAAATCAATGCGAAGAAGACCAAAGTGCCCAGAACATACGGATCGAGGGCCAGTGTTCACCTCGGTTTCGATGTTAAATATTTGGGATCATTGGTTCAGGAAACGAAAGTGGCATCACAGCCGCATCGGCCAGGCAACCGCAACATTCGCCTCGCTCAAATGGTGCATATGGAAACGAACCATTACTATCAGCAAAACGAAAGCATGCCTTTACCGAACGTTGATCCTTCCGATTCTTCTCTATAGATCGGAAACGTGGAGACTGCTCAAAACGGACGTCAACAAGCTCCAAATGCGATGCTTCAGGCAGATTCTCGATGTCTCATTCCGCGACCGCCTTCGAAACAAGGCAGTTAGACAAAGATGCGATCAGCAGACACCAATCGAAGAAAAAATACAAAAACGTCGACTATGGTGGTTTGGAGATGCTTGCCTAGTGAATGATAACCGCTTGCCACATAAACTTCTCTGGTGAGACCGTCCCGCAGATTGGAGAATTCAGCGATCGGCACCGAAGAAAACCTGGATAAAGAATGTCGAGGCCTAAAGGATCAACGATTATCAGTTATCAGATGTTTTCAGGTGGAAAAATCTCGCACTTTGCCGTTGGATTGATAGGTTCCACGATAAGATCGAAGTGCCTTCCAGTGTTCCGCACGGTAGTCATCGAGGCCCGCTTTTATTCAATATATTCATCTCCGATCTGCCTGTTGAACTACAGAATATCCCACATGTATTTTACGCAGATGACCTCAAAATGTATAATGTCATAATGTGCCAAGTTGACGTAGCCTTCTTTTAGTGGAAACTGAATGCATTACAAGAGTGGTGTACTTTACAAGTTGGTTAAAAGCAGAATCGTTTTTCACTCGTAGGAATCAATAGTAAAGAAACTCCCTTCCAACTAAAAGCGTTTTAATTTCCCCAGCAAACCACGGTTTGGATTTTGCTAATACAGTTTTGCGTCTCAGAGGTACACACTCCTCATATAGATCAAGGAATATTATAGATCAAGCAAATTTTGTTCTCACATTCTCTTAGTTAAAGTAAACATAATGTTTACATGGATATGTTTACAAAATTTGAAATGGGTGTGTTAAAAAAACACGACTTTAATCATCTCCAGCAACATTTACTGCTCAATTAGAACACCACTAAAATTGCCTCATATTACGAATATCCCCAGTGAGTTTCAAGTAAGCTTTTCCCCAAAAACAGCCGAGCCCACATGTGTGTTTTCACTTTTATGTTCGGCCACCTGCCAATTTCTTCGCAAGCACTCCCCATATGGGCATTAAAAAGCCACTATCAGTCACCTGATGCCGCATAACTTACTAAAAAACATTTGCCCTTTCGCACAAGAATAACAAAAACATGATTAACAAAATGTTGTTATTCCACCTTTAGGCCAAAGGTGAAAAAAGAGAAGAAGCAAAGTGAGGAGAATCCGCTTTAAATTAGCGAGTGAAAAATTAACTAAAGAGAATCCTTGGGAATCAATTATTAAAGCTTTAATCAAGCTAATTATCTGGCAATCACCCAATTTCCAGAATTAATTAGGAAAATTACACACTGACTAAATGTGAAACGGCCCACCTATACTACCATACCCGTTCGCTGGCTGCCGCGAGGAGGATACCGTAGCCGGAGAGTTGGGCTATGTGAAAGGATAACAAACAAAAGAACTGGCCAAATAAAACCCCAACCGTATGTCATGATGACTGTCGAGATTACTGGGCTATCTCGTCCTGCTCCTGCAATTTCAGTAGGGGTATTTTTTTATCCTTGAAAGCAGGATGCTGCTCCGTTATCAATTTTGATTAGTCCTTTTTGATAGTTCCGAGTCGAATTTATGCTTTATTTTAGTTCCTTCAATGTGGGTCTTATGGCCGAAAGGCAACGTAATAATAGAAACGTTGTGTACAGAACGACGAGGAGCATTTCCTCTTACATCACCCAGGGAAGTGCGATTGAATTTGAAAGGAGCTTTTGCGAGTAAGCTTCTGTGGTATTTTCGTGCTGGCAATGCTGTTCGTAAGGATAACACCAAAATTCATTTGATCCTGATGAATTTTTCGGCATGAACTCGTGCAGTTGTGCACCACCATATACATGGAAGTCCTTTTCGGTTCGGCCGTCAGTCGTTTACCATCGTTCGGACCAATTAGACGGATTTCGAGACGTATTTTTTGGTGTTCCGTTCTTAACCCATATTTTTGCCACCAGACCATCACCTCCTAACCCCATTCTTTTCATTCCACAAAAACAATATATACATACATGAATAACCTTCTATGTTGACATTGTCACTCTCAAGTACTCCTTCGGTAATTTATCCTTTTCCTAACGCTCGTTATCGTGTTAACCCGTAATCAAAACATTTTATACGTGGCCAGTTTTAGTCCTTCCGCTCGCGTTGCTTATCATCGAAGAAAAAATCAAGATTGACGGGAAATATTTGAGTGTGTTTGTTTGCGTGTATTTCTATTTTTTTTATATATGGATTTCATAGTGTGATATCAGTGACAGGATTTTTCCTTCATACGAACAGAAAAAAGCTCTACAGTCCTCGTCTGAAAGGAGAAAGAGTTTATTTCTTGTTGCTGTTATTTAACTACCAGTTTGTTGTTGGTGTCGTTGTTGCTGTTGTTGTTGGTGTTGCTGCTGTTGTTGTTGTTGTTAGTGTTATGGCTGACGTGCTGGTTTCTTTTGTACACCACAGACCACAACAGGCGAACGAAACTAGCATTCAGCTTTTCAGAGGAATTCACAGGATTCTTTGGCTTCATTTACACTGTCTTGTAAGCAGTTCATTCATTCATGTCCTTTCTTGCATACATACGATCGCATCCGTATAGGACGTATACAGCAACCCTATGCCTTTGCTCTACAGTCAATTGCATAATTCCCTGAGTGGCTTTTCTGAAGTGAGTTCAAAATATAAATAAATTAGCTTTATGGAATCCTTTCTATCGTGGATCGTTGTATTATCCCACCCCTAAACAAATTGTACACTTCAGTAAATGCTGCCTTTTCGTCTCGAACGCTTATTATAAATGGAAACAAGTTGAAATCCTTTAAAACAATAAACCCAGCAATGGTATCTCGTTTGTATGGTTACGCTTAATAATGATCCTATAGGGCACTGCTGCAGCACTAATAAAAGTTGTTAGATATTCATGAAATGAGCCTCTCAAGGCGTGATTTATTAACAGCCACTTGAGTCCTGTCGATCCTGAAGTTTTAGTTCATTTATTAATGAGTAATGAAGACGTAACGATGTGATTAGAGCCTCTCTCACTCTGCTACTACCCAGCATTCAGGTTTTCTTTTCTCTCCCTACAGCCCCCCCCCCCACCAACCACCCAACATTTACCCACTGAAAAGTTTTAAGAAGTTTTTACAGCTTTAGTTTTAGCTCTAAAGACATCCTGTTTTTTGAAAATATATTATAGAAGAGTCCTTGCTGAACGAAATGTAAAATTCATGAGAGAAAAGACGCTTGGAAAATGTTAATTTGTATTTTCTTTTTTCATTCTCTCTGCAGTAAAAGAGTGCTGTTTTGAGTGTAATGGTTCGGTAAAGTTTTTTTGAGTAGTTCTTACTTTCTTAAGTTTTACCCTTGTAACCCCCACCATAATCACTGGAAAATAAACTGTATACTATGTTCAAGCTCTTCTCCATGGAACAATCTTATTCTTGCCTTGCTAGGCTTGATAAATAAACAAAAAAAAAAGAATCTCAGAACAAAAATCAATTTCAAATCACATCAGGCTACAAAGCTGCCCAATCAAGCACTAACGAAGAAGATTAACACCGAAAAACAAAAACAAAATCCCTTCAAAGTAAAAACCACTTCGCATTATAAAATGTCGCCAGTCATTCCGTCTCTAGGTCAGAATAAGATTTTTTTATTTCAAAAGCATCTGTTAGGAGCTTTTAAGGTCCTTGAAAATGAATGGTGGTAATCAGGATACTCCTTTTCGAATGCTTGCTTGACTGTAAGTATATTTCGAAGTTTTAAATTTCCCTCGTTTTGTTTGTTCTGCTGGGTTTTGGCTAATGCTGCACATCGTAAAATATGCGATATGTGGTGGAATAGATGCCGGATAGTCTTGTAAGGACAGTATAAAGTATAAAGTCACTTAGTGAAGAATATAGTAGTTTATAACTTCTTAGCAAATGCGGATGCCCTAACAAATTTATTGTTCGAGTAATTCACTAAAATGAGTATTAAGTCTTCAAGAATATTGCTTACATTGTCCCTGTAAAGTGCGCGTTGTGTTCTCCAAGTTTTGCGCCGGTGGCGATCTTCCTTCTTGTATTGTGGGTAGGTCTGGTTGGTCTAAGTCCAAAGCTGCCGGAGGTTTTAAATTAAACATTGTTCAAATCCATGCTACTTCAAAGGTCTTGGTACATAAAGATCAACTTCGTGTCAAGTCATAAATGATTGCAGAACTCTGTGCTGGATCGACTATTCCATGTACGCTGGTGTCGTTTGTCGATCCACTTCAAATGTTAATGTTGCGGGACAACGAGTCCTCTTTCACGTTAAGTTATGTTTTTCTTGTTTATCAACTTTGGTCGCACATCTACATACTACTTTCGATAGTTCAAATCTCGAGTTGCTTGTGTTCTTTTGCTCATCATGATCAATTCAAAAAAACTTAACGCAATGAGGTACGTTCGTCTTCTTAAGTAACGCTACAGTTCTTGTAGGACATGGGCGTCTTGAAGTCTCTTCTTCTAGTCATCTCTAGCACTGGCTAGTTGTCTCCATTTTGTTATCAGAAGTTGTCTTATACCTTCTAGTACGTCCCCTATCACCCTAAATCTTGATCGATCTACGCTTATTTTTCCCGGTAATTTGCGTTTTTGAACAAACATCGACGCTTCTCACTCGTGGAGACTTGAAACTCTCACTGCGCCTTAAGCAGCGACTTTGAGATTTCCTTCATTTACGATGCCGGCCGCTGGATTATCCTATACCTGCCTTAGCGTATGAATTACGTGATTTCTCACTTGACAGATTAAAAATACCTATTTAGCTAGACATTGGACCATGACGTGACAAATGACATGACGGACTAGTAGTACAAAGGGTGACTCCTAAGCTTAGCACTGCCACATAAAAAAAAAAAAAAAGGATTATAAATTCAATTCTATAAAGGCTCGTTTACATCCAAAACACAAAGTGCAAATCGAAATTTTAGCTCTTTTATCGCACAGAAATGTGGTGTATGCTTTTCTCTGTGTTACACGAACGTGGATTTCAAGGTGGTAAATAGAAAGGAAAGATTCAAACTTCTATGCGATAACAAAGTTCCAATTTGAGTTTCCAATTTGCGTTTGGGATGTAAACGGCATTAAATTCTCCTTAATTGAGGCAGGAAAGTACCTTGTATATGTAAAGCGTTCACATTGAAAATATTCACGACTGAGATAAACTTGCAGTTAGCTTGAATTCTGTACTCGGTACTTGGTACTCAATTCTACCCAATAATTAAGCATATGAGTAAAAGTACGCGATCAAAAGTATCGAATACTGATATGAGTAGAATCCCAAGCCAAATACTCATATGCGTAAAGAGTCAAGTGCCGTATCCCTAGTCATGGTGCAATGTCTAGTAGTAAGCTTAGTTTGAAGGATAAGAAGTGAATAAGGACAGGTTAGAGTGGGTCTGGATGGTACATGAGCAAATAATTAGTCCAAATGGCCCTGAAACACCAAAACTTCACTGTGTGCGGGTGGAGTCATGATCTAGAGCTACCGAGTTAGATTTTCAGTCACTTAAAAATTCATGAAGGAACTTCTGACCGTTGGGTGCTCCCTATGATACTAAGCATATTGAAAACAGTATCTAATCAATAATTCCTTTCGACACTAACTTATAAGTCCTTGAATAGAAAACAGAACGGCTGGATATTGCCTTTAACATTTTCGACTCAAGCGGAAAAAATACTCTTTAAAAGAAAAGCCAAAATGAAAAGAAAAATCGAATTGTTTAATCTTCCCTTGAATATCTACCGAATTTCTCTCAATTTGGTAATTTGAAGCAACGCTGCTGCCTAAAACGATAAAACGAACATCGCCCACGTGGAATAAAATTATCCTCGAGAATAAAGATAGACTTAACACCGTTCCCACCAACCCCCGTACCCCGGCCGTGCTACCACCCTGTTATTCGACATGCCTGGGCAGAATGTTGTTACAAACTGCGTATTAAAAGCTTTTATTAAGATAATGACGTGTTTTATAGATAATCCCGCCACCACTATAATCAAGTAATTCTTGTCAGTTCTTGTAATTTCCTAAAAATCAGGACACAATCCTCAAAGTCTCAAATCACAATTTAGCGAAAGTCCATTCATAATATTCCTTGGCATGCATAGACACACGCTTGCCACGTTCATGGCCATAAACAAGGACGAAACAAGGCAGGATTTAATTCTATTAAGTAAACAGGACAACAGCAGCAACAAAAACATAGAGACAGTATATTCCTGATAATAAAAACAAAGTTATTCAATTTCTCCACTGCTCGTTTTTGGTAAATGCTTCCAAATCTAATCTTGTCTCTTTATCTTAGTCGTAAAATTACAACGGGCGCCATGGGACTGGCCCGAAGGCCAGAATCGTAGTTAGTGCGAAGTTGTATCATTTTTAGTACAAGGCTTGATTTATTCCCACTAACTCGCTCCATGTCCGATGTGGATTCTTTTGAATAATAAAGAAAGGACGAAGCAGGACGAAAAAAATCGAAATTAAATTCAGCTATTTTCACTAGGAGAGAGAATAAGGTTTGTCCGTCGGTCTGTATGTTTGCCGGTGTGCGCACCGTGGCTTGTTATCCGTACTAAGTCAATACTGTGAAATTTTAATCAACCTGGCAAAGGAGGCCCCAACAGCAAGAACAACTAGCGCGCCAGCAACAAACCACACCAACTGAGATAAATGCGGAAAATCGATTTTTACTGAAAAAAAACGACGAAAAAAGCATTGAAATAAAAAAGAGCTCCTTCCACCTTTGCCAGGCTCTCTGTCACATCGAGAGCCCGGCTAGAGGGGAATCCCCGCGACTCGCAGCTTGCATATTGGATGCCGAGAAAAAATCTACATATCCTGACATTTGATGGATGTTATATTTAAGCTTTACGTGTTTGTATGAATCCTCTAGGAAAACATCATGATTAATATCGCGCAACCCAAAAGGAATAATTTAGAACTGAGCAATTTTTTCCGTTGAACCAAGCACCCCTGGACTGCAAACGTGTGCTTAACCCGATAAGATGATACATTATCAGCGCAAAACACATACAACAACAAAATGATACTTAACTGTTACCATCAAAACACTGGTGGTAATCGTTGAAATAACGAATTTTGGATTCCTTATCTAGCAGTAGCTGTTTTTGTTTCGGTAGCATCAATCCGAGCCTTGAAAGGGCTTGAAGTAGTTGTTAAGGTTACAAGTGAAATAAAACACTCGAGAAAAACAATAACCAAAATGTGCACGCTTCTATATGGATAGGACTTGATTCTATAATATATGTAGTATCTACTTTTACTTATACTCCAACGAAATCTACATAAAGCTACAACTGTGATCACTTCATATCAGGAAACATGTGGTCCCCGGAGTCGGAAATCAGCTCCATAGCCATGACCACAATGCGCCATTCAACATCAGCATCTTCGGGTTTGTATTCAATTCCTTCTTTTTTCCATATTACTACATACATAAAAGTGTTTTCTTCTTTTTTTTAATATAATGTCGACGTTGTTTCAGAATCTCATTTTTCATAAGGAGAAAATGCTAATGTGGAAAAATTTTAATAAAATTTGTTTGTTTGGGAATGCGAATCTTTTGCAGAATAAAAATCGATGCTTCCACATATTTTTGGTAGAGCGATGCTCAGTGCGTTGTAAACGTTTTTGGTCGTTTGAATATTTTTTTTGTTACTACGTCAAAACTAGTAAATATTGTAATGTAGTCCTTGAAAAATTCAATTTAAAGATTCGTCATTTTAGATTCTCACCAATAAATATCATTCAGACCAAGGTTATGGGTTCAACTCCCATCGAGAGACAATCTAACGACTGACGCCTGTGATTATGCAATCGGAGACGTATTGGAACAATTCATTCGTTACCAACCTCTAGCTTTTTATTCCAAAAACCTGTCACAAACAGAATAGAAGTACTCTGCATTTGATCCCGAGCTCCTAATCATCTATACAACGGTTAAACACTTCAGATATGTCGCTGAAGAGCGCAATTTCGTGGTCCTGTATACTGATTACAGACAACTGTTTCGTACCTTTCACACAACGACTGAACGGATTCCCAGACATATGGGTCTAATTGCACAGTTTACCACGGATTTGTCTGATATGCCTGATATAGTGACATGTGGGTCTAATGTATCGGGTAAACAAAACGTTGTCGCTGACTACTTCTCGCGTTCACTGGAAACCCACAACGTGATCTGCCTACACTAGCACAAGATCGAGTTAAAATCGCTCAAAGACCACCGCAGCAACGGCTCATAGACAAAACTAGTACTCACTTCAATACAATTTACCACCCATCAGGACTGTGGTGAAATTAGCGCAGACATTCCTAGGCCTGCCTTATTTACGCATATCCTAACGGATATTTGCGCTCAACTCCGAAACCAGCCTTTCTCACCATGGTATTCAGGGTACAAAACAAGCCGTTACGACCTCAATCGTACCGTAGTTGCCAGACGTCCAAAGTTTCGAGACATATCAAATCTCCATTTGAAGCCCTAAAGCTTCTAGATCATAGGTTTTACCATAGGACATAATGGGACCTATACCGCAATCTCATGAATTCTCTTACACCTTAACGATAGTAGACAAGACGACTTGAGGACGACAATTCGGGACATCTCAGCTTCATCAGTGGCCCAAAGATTCGTCACTGAATTCGTTCCACGTTTCAGCATACCACTTGAAATCACAGCGGATCAAGGTACGAAAATCAAGTGAAACTTTTCAATTATGTTTTGATCACCCGGTGAGCTGTCTACGATCAGAACCTCTCCAATTCGATTTTCATCCCACATGATGAAGAAGAAGACTCAGAATTTCTTACTCGCCTTTGTTCTTATATGCAGAACCTAAAGGCAACACATTCACGACTCTAAAGGACAGACTTGGAGGAAGCAAACTACATTTTCATACGGGTCGATCGTGCATCTGCTCATTTCCTTCTTTCATCCCCTGGTATCCATTTCAGGACCACTCTTGTAGTGAAGTGTTTAAGTAATCGATACATTTCTTCATAACAGGAATTTTCCAAGACCTACTGTCAATCTGCATTTAAGTCTAAGAACACCGGAGTAGCCTCTGAGACATCTCCTTCGGTTTTGAATCCATCCATCAGTAGGTACCACTTTTGGCGCATCTCGATCGAGACCTTGAATTGACAATCGAAGTTGAATAAAACCGACAAGGAGTATCTTGAATCTCTTCTAGTATGCTAAGGTGTCTTATTTCAATCTTATTTGCCGATACTAGTCGCGCATGCTGCACTCTGCTCCTTTCTTTGCCTTCACATGATTTGGATTTAACATTGCTTCAAAGCTACGGTTGGTTCATATTCATCGATCCTTGTAAGCCTATTCGAGTTAACTTTCGAGTGGCCTCTGGGTATTCTTTTCTTGGATCCTTGGCAACCAATCTGCTGCTGTAATAGGTTATAGGGTTGATGATTGCAGCAGGTCATTTTGGGGTTTTAATGTGAACGTTTTCTAATAAGGCTGTTACAACTGTGAGAAAGTTTAGCTATTAAAAGTGAATTTCTCGCAATGAATCCCACTCATTTCTCCTCCTAGTTACAATTTCGGAAAGTGACAGGGTAATTTCTGCAAATAGGTAAGACTTGTATCTATTTGCAGAAAGTACCCTGTCACTTTCATTGCATGTAGAATATCTTAGACATGAGCTCATGTTCGATTATCAAGGTCAATACTAGTATATTTGCTAGACAAACATTATTTGTTTACTAAGCCATTAAATATAGAAAGCAATTCATTTAACCTGTCTATCAAATTTGACAGTTGCCTAATGTGGCCTTACCTACACTACAAAGAATAATCGCGCAGCGACACTCACTCAAATTAACTATTAACAACACAAAAAATTTGCAGAATCATCACTGCCTAAAAATAGCCAACAACACCACACCAATTAGAATCGATAGTCTTTAACAAAGGAGCAAATTAAAAATAACACAAAATTCTTCACACCAGCATTAGGCCAAACGAAAAAGGACATTGCAAACTTTCAGTCCTTTTGCAGCCCGGGATCGATTTAATAAGAGCCCCCGGCCCACCCCCGAAGCGTTATATTATACTGAAACAACAATTGCTCGGTGCTTAATTTGGTCATTCGCTCCTGTTTGCTCATGAAATGGCATTCATAACGACCGCAAAATGCGGTTTGGTCAACCCCCGCCCGGATGAAAGGCCACCACTAGGTCGGGCTTAATGCAGGAATAAAGAACTCCGAAGTAAAAAAGTTTATATACATACACATATAAAATAATATTCTCCGTTTGTGCTGGGGATGCCTTCACTTCTCTAATCCGAGCTTAACCTGGCAGGAATTTTCGTCCTCTGCAAAATGGCACGTCAACTATGCAATGAATTGTACAAGGGTGTAGGCTCCTGTGGCCATAGATAAAATCTCGACCCACCTTCAAGGTTTAATTGGGAAGTTAGGTTGCGGGTTACGTTGGGAGCGTCGTCGTCGTCGTCAACCCTGTTCCTGGGCAAGCTGGTTGTGATACTATGCTAGTGAAGGATATATGCTCTGGGACAGGTTGGGCTTAACTCATTAAAAACAGTGTGGGGTGATAGTAGAGAGTACAGTCAGCGAAATGCGCGCCAGCACAATGTCGTTATGAATTTTGCATAACCAGGATGTGGCGTTAACATAAATTTAACAGTGTAATTTACATAAAATGTGACCGTCTTTAGATATGTTTGTTCTGTCCCGGCGTACACCGATCCGCCACCCCGTGCAATAAACCATAGAAGGTTCCGCTTTTATAGCAGCTCTCGCACTTTCGGCCACCGATTCATGCCTATGTCCACTTATGACCTAATAGAGTGCGAGCACAGAACGAAAGAGCGAGAGAGCAGGAGTATTTTAAAGCGGAATAGAGGAAAGGGCATTCCGATACATATCTCGGATTGCTGTGAGTCATGCATGAGCAATTTTTATTCATTTCCTGAAAAAGCGAAGGTCTAGGTGAAAAGCCGCACGAACGCGGCTCTCCAAATTACAGCATATCACGAAAATGTAAAAAATTTGTAAATCCCACGCCTCGTATTACACGATTTCATTCAAAACGTTCAAAAAGGAGAACCGCGAATAAAAATGCTTTTCGCGCACAACGAAAATGGGAAATTTCACCCTTTAATAATAATCGGGCTTGAATACAGCGAAAATTTATCAACGAAACTAGCGAAATGCCTGCGATAAAAGCGCACCGATATTTCACTATCGCTGAGAAATATTGCCATGAATGAGGGCTGGCAAGAGTTTATAGATCATAAAATTGCGGTTCCATGAGGCTCTCACGAGTCCCTTTTTGTTTTCACGGTGTTTAGGATACAATTATTATTTTGCCCTTTTCTGAACAGGCAGTTGTTAATTTTTACACCGAAAATGGCAGAAGTTTGGGAATCGACTCTTGGCACGATATCAATTATGAAATATGAAGTACTATTGGGATTAGTTTGTGCCAGTTTTTCTTGGGAGGAGAAGGAAACATTTCATTCTTAGGTATTGAGAAACAAGTACGATCAAAATTTAGCGATGTGGGGCTGAAATTGTCACAGAAATGCAAAAGAATTCGGCTGATTTTTAAGATATCTTCTGAGCTAGAATGCCATTCATTCATTCTCCACCCTAAATTGGATCAGATTGTAACCAATCGTTAGTTATTGACTCGATATTCACGTAGGTATCCTGCAAGCAGAGAGCTGCATACATCTAGAGTTTTATTAGTAACTAACTCCGTCTTCTTTCTTTCAGTGTTGTTCAGTATTGGGTACAAGGATAGTGACTTGGTCCTCTTGCACCATAAGCAGACCCACTAACTTAGACATGTAAACCAAACCACGTATAAATCTATGAACAGAGTCGTAGCATCAGTCTCATAACAGATGGACATATGAAAAATAATACACAATAATACACAATAGCTCATAAATGAAAACTAAGTGTTGACGTGCGAAAATAAGAAACCTCGTATGAGAATTTGAGCAGTATTAGTACCAGACCGCACCAAATAGGAAGAACTGATATCAATGAATTCCAGAAGACTGCAAAAAGAATATATCAGAGCAAGCAGCATTTTCTTGGAACAATGTCACTGTAAATAGGTTCATCCCAGAAAACTGATCATTTTTTTTCTCAACTCAACTCAATCTAACATCTCTTTATAGGTTTTAAGGCCGTCTATAACGACGTCGACGAAGCGCTGTGAAAAATTTCATCATCCCAAACATGTGAACTGATACAAATCGTACGGACGACGAGATACGAAAGAAAATCAAAATACATGAAATCTGCGATTGCAAAACGATCTAATTTGGGATCACCCAGGTAGATGGATATAAATTTAAAGGAATACCGTCCTAGATCAATAAGAGGGAAAGATAACTACATATATAGAATCAGAAACACATTACAGTTGGTAAAAGGCAACAAAGGTTCTTTTTTATGCTTCCTTTGCCACGACTCTGAAAACCCTATCATACCAACCAAATTGTTGCTGTACAACATGATGGTCTTTTCAGTACTCATATAAATCTGTAACTTGGATGCTCAGCCGTATTCAAAAGAAAAATTCTTTACAGATTGGTTCTACACTTATGTAAGGAAGAAAGAATCAAGCTCGATAGACTTCAATGGGCAGGATACGTATTTCGTATGTACAAGCAAAAACTATCTCGGAAATTGTTTTGTGCAATGCGTTAGATAGAAAGACCAAACTTTTGCTGGGAAGATGACATAATAGACGCTCTGGGCTTTTCACGAGAAAGACCATGTTGTACTGCCAACTATTCCATCATAGAATGTAATGTCGAAAAAGCAATAAAGTCAGTCAGTCAGAAAGCAATAAAGACAATCCTACACCAACACGCAGTTTTACCTGACTGGCTCCATTCCAATACTACCACAAAACTACTATAAAGCTGACTTTGCCGATCGTACCGGAAGCGGATTCCTTAAAGCCTTTGGGGATTAGTATCAATGATTTCTACTCCAATCTTTTAACTAGGTTTTCCAATTCTAAGAGGTATTGTAATGTTGTATCATGTAATGCCTTCGAAGACGAGGTCGAAGTTTGGATGGTTGATTTAAGTGCCTTTAGGGTATCGCCGAGAACATCTACCAAGTTGGTAAATTATTGTCATCTGGTCGTATGAAATGCCTTATTAACCTTGCGGTTTCCCTATGAGAAAAGGGCTTGGGCTTCTTGCAGGTAATCCGCAAGGACGAAGTGGTGGGATCATCGTAACTCTCATACGTTGCTGAGGTATTCTTCAATTTGGATCCAATATTGATCAATGTTTTTTGATTTTTAACTCGCCAACATACCGAAGAACGTACGTACGTTGGTTAGGAGACGGATTAATTTTAGAATATCTGAGCGTACCTTTCGGCTTTGATTAAGATGATTTTAGACGCATTTAGAGATTTGGCTGGTAGGATACTTCGTTTTGCCTGGTCCTGGAGGTTTTATGGAAATTTTCCTTTCATAGTACTAAGGGTATTGGTTAAGACTTCACTCACTTTGAATTGAAAGAGTTTTTTTGCTTGACATTATTACTGAAGCAAAGTTGATCACGTAGTGGAGGCTTCAATGATCGGCATGCTGCTGTTCTTGTGGTTGCCCTTCTTAAACACACATCTGAGAGTGGAATATGTTGTGCCTAGAACTTTAGAAAGTTGTCATTGGCTTTCTTAAACTCGCCTGTACTATATGATATTGAATAGCAAATCTAGGTTAAATTAGAAGTCCTTTCGTGCAAGTGTAGTACTCGTAGGGGCTAGACCTTTTCTCCAGGACATAAAAACATTTTCAGCTGATGGAACTTGATCGACCAAACAAATTCCAGCTTAGACAATACCTTCACCCATACTGCATCAAACTGGGAACTGGTGTAGCCTTTTGACAAGGAAAAACTCTTACGTAAGAAAAGTGAAATTAGAAAAGTTGTTTCATAAAAATTTCAGAGTCTAATTACTTCCATTTTAATTCCACTCATATAAATAAATAAAAAAACTTTCCTTTCATAAAGCCACAAGACCCATAACTTTAACAGGATTAAAATTTCCTTGTAACTTCCATGGTATTTTCAATTTAGTACGTGCCTTCCATAGTGGAGCGGATGCCTGTTCGAAGCTCTTTTTATGCCTTTTTATGCTAATGTAATTAAATTTTTTTTTTTGTTTTCGTTTTGCTAACTTTAATTTAAAAGGAGCTTAACTTAACATTTTCCCCTGCCCCTGCCCTGTCTATCTGTGTCTATTCCCTTGCTCCTGTGCACATCGAATGTATTTTCCTAGTAAGTGCCCATAGATTATTATTGCAGAAGAAATGTAATTAATTTATCACCCAGCAGGTGAGATTGTGCTGTATTATAGGTAAAAAGCGTCTAACCTGTAAGAATTCGGTTGACAACTTAATGAATGATTATTAATGAAGTTGGGCGCGCGAAGGTTTCTTTGTGCTAATAACTATGAAACTAAGGAAGCCGCCCGTTGATAGGAAGACGGCATGCGACACGCAACATTCAAGGTATTTTCCGGCGTTTTGCGAGCAATGATTATATGTAATTTTGGGATATTTTTTTGTTCTGCTTTTGCCACCATTTCTTTTCTGTTCTTGTGTTTTTTGTTCATTTCTTATATTTTGTTGGTCAGCCGTGGCGTAATGTAGTTAAGGGCATTCGCTAACGATCTGTATGCCTCGATTTAGAGATTTCGACGGTGTTGTTGAAAGGTGAAGCTTTGTTATGATTGATTGCCCGATGGATAAGGATGACTAGTTACTTAAGTGGTGTTAAGTGAACTTTTGTGTTGTTTAGGGTGGTTAACATTTGGGGGTAGGCTTCAGTAATGAAAAAACAACCATTAGTGTTTAGTAATCATTGTAGCTGGGAACAGAAGATGAGAGAATCTGCTAAACATCGATTAACGGCGATAAGCCTCGGTAATTTTTGTTTTGAACAATGAAGATGATTCTCGACAAGAAGATAAGGGACACATATTTGCTACCCCAACCCTCAACTCATGTCTACACGCGTACTAGAAAAGGGGTACGATGAGATGGCTCTTCACAGTTCGGCTCTTATGCTGGAAACTGCATGTTAAAAAGGGAATTGCGCTGGCGATTTTTCTTGATGTTGAGGGAGTCTTCGATAATGGATATATATTTACATTGCCGGGATTAGTTCAACTGATCTTCGCAGCTTTGAGGATGCCAACCTATGTACATTGGAACATGGACAATCTGACGAACAGGACATTGATCTTTGTAGACGTGTGAATCCATATTGAGAATACCGCCCAAAAATCGTGCATAGGATATATCCACCATTATAACGCTACGATAAGATACTCGGTCTAAGGGTGGTGTCAGTGAACCAGACTTAATAGCTTTGCTATCAAATTAAACAAGATACAAAGAATGCTCTGTCTTTTCTTAACGGAGGCTATTTGAATCTCGTCGACTGCAGTGCTGAAGATCCTATTCAACTTGGCGATCATTCATATTGGAATAAATTGAATTCCTCTTTCACATAAATATGGTTCCAATTATGGTTCAAAGCAGAGGTATGTGTGGATGTCGTAATTGGACGCGAAAATACCAGGTTTAGCAAGCGTTCAATTTGGGTTTCTGGCTAATGTTAATATTTTCCTCCTCTATGCTAACTAGGTAACTATCAAAGCGATAAAGTTCGTTATGATCAAATAAAACCTGAACAGAGAACTGTCAATGCGACCACGTGTCTGTTTGGTATTCTCAATCGGGCTGCCATACCAAAAGATGATCTTGTCAGGATTCTCATATACGAACGAAACTTTCGTACCAATAAGCCGTGTTTGAGAGGCTACTCATGTGGGAGATGTCGGCGTAGTTGTCGTGAAAAAATAAAGCTGGTAGATTCCGGTGGCTCGTTGAGTAAACAAGAACCCCCTCGAAAGGTATTCTGTGATAGGTTATATGGGATTCGACATTAGGGTAGACCAAGCTGGAAGAATGGCGCAGACCAAGACGACCAAAGCTAGATGAAAAACTGGGTGACATCGGTACGGAAAAGCGAGAAGCTCCGAGAGTAGTTATCTACATTCGAGTGGGCATCCTTGATAGGTCAAACACTTAAACGAGCCTAGGTACATTTTTTAATAGATAATGACGATATCTTTTGACTTTTGCTTGGACATATTTTTCCGATTATTAGCAATCCAAAGTTTTTTAGGTCCGAGGTGTTCAGAGCTTCGAAGGCATTGCAAAACTAGACACCCTGGTCAGACAAAGCTGTGTCATTGCGGTCTGAAACCAGCAATTGAGGCCAGTTTGGTAAAGAAGACCCTAAACAATGCTGGGACTTCATACTTGATTTAATATAAACAGTTTTTTACTATGCCGTCACTAAACGCGGCCAGAAAATTGTTAGGACGCATTAGGAAGGATGTCATGACATTGGTTGGCTTGATTACTGGACTTCCGCCGAACGTAGGCTTCACAGCTTGAATTAATGTTCGACTACGTTTGAATTCATGACTCCGAAGTACACACTGTTGCCAAGTCCCTGGGGTCCTTGTCCAATACCACGTTGATCTGCATAGGTGTCCGCTTCTTGTGAAATTGCTGTATGAAATCGTCATCTTTTTAATTTCCCGGTAAATGGCTCAAACTTGCCATACGTAGCCTGGAGGGGTTGCAAGCTCACCTTCGCCTTCTCGCAGAAATTTACCTTGTACATATTTTATTTGTGCTGTTTGTTAAAGTGCTAAATAGAATAAATATTCGCTCGGAATTGGGGGAAACTCTGCAAAAGAAAGATTTATTGTTCAGCAGGCAAAATTGCGCTGTGGAACCTAAATATTGTTTTAACGTTGCAAAAACAAAATTCTCGTTACTGTGAAAACACCCACACTACCATCACAGAAAGAGTACAAACAATTTAATTACACGGAAGTTAATGTATAATTTAGGCTGTTGTAGGGCAAAAAGAATACATACATACATACATATATCAAAGGAAAACTTGAAAAGGGGATTATAATTACATAATGCCTTACAAAACAGGATTAAAAAATTACGCGCTTCATTTCGTCCTTCTTGTTCATTGGAAAAATAAAATTGTATTTGGACAAAGTATATATGTATAAGTAAATATATAATATGAAGAGATTCTGTAAAATATGCCCATGGCAACGTAATTTATTTCGCATTTACTGCAGGACCCCCCCCCCCCACCCTCCTGTTCAAAAGGGAAAGTATATATCAAACACATTCTTCTACACCATCATTTTTTACGGAGGACGAAGGATAATCATTAATTCAAAATAAAAAGAAAAACGAACAAAAAGAACGGCAACGCAAAAAAGGCTTTTTATCAAAAGAAAACTGTTGAGTAAATTTTAAATGGTTTTTATATATCGCCATTGCAGGAATTTGGCAATCGTCCAAACGCTTTTGAATTATTGCAAGAAAAAGAAAAGTGAAAACAGGACAAAAAATAAAAAAAGGAGAAAAATACAAAATAAAAACAAATTCAGGATTTTCATTGTTTTAATGCCAAATAACTTTTGTAGCAAAAATTTTATATATATACATACATACATAATGTATGTTTATGTGATATAGTTCGAAATTTAAAAAAAACAGAAGATTTAAAACCAGCATTAATGTGTGAGAGAATTGTTTCAGAACATCCTTGCTCCCCTTAGGCTTGCCAAGAATATATTATTTAGTATCTAGTTTGTTGAGAGAAGGGATGAAGAATTTTATTAATATTTTTTTAGAGGATGGAAACGTTAAAATATTGATGGATGTTACGAGATTTATGAACCTTTAAATAGTGTACAAGGACGAATCCTTGACCTTAAATATCGATAAAAGAGGACAATGGGGCACAGTAACAACTATGCAGCAACTGAAAACTAAAAATAGAATGACGTTTATTAATTTTTAATAACATTTTCTAAAAATCAGCATTGATTACATCACTCATGCTATTGACGTATCAAGTGTGCCACAAAATCGCAGCGAAATTGAGAACCAAGGATAAAAATCTACTCGGCCCGTAAACATCAACACGGATAATCCTGATTAGTGATTTTATCATAAACATCAATTCTTTTGAATAAATTCTAAGATTTAGGATAAGATAATGATTTCCCGCCGTATTAACCATGTGCAAAATTTTGAAATCCGAGGCACTTCGAATGACACATACATCCATATACTCTAGATCGACAATGTCCTTTAGTGTTGTCCCTATAAGGTGTTTCTATACGAGTGAGATAAGTATCAAAATCCTGAAAAGTTTTTTTTAACTACATGATAGGAAAACCAGATTAGAATTTCAAATAAAAAACACGACACACGACTAGGAAAACCCATTAAAAAAATGTTTCTTTCTAGAATCGTCAAAATTTTTTTATCCTCAAATCGACCTTGAGCCACGAATCGATACTTTTACGACAATAAAACGATTCCTCCTGTGTTATGTATATCCCCCCTCCAAAACTTTCCTACAAAAATCTTCTCAACTGGAAAGATAAAATTTGTTTCAATGCAATTCCCCCCTCCCCCCATCCTGAACTAGAGAGATATAAACCGACAGGATGTCATAAAAAAGAAGGCATCAGTCATCATAGCCTGGATGTTAGAATAAATATGAGCCGCTATGCTCCTAGACTAATGTTATATATTACGATGGATTGCACGAAGGAATGGAATAAGGGTTTCTTTGCTCTCAAGTAAAAAAAAATTGCTCCTTCACAGTTAAGAACACATCAAAATTCATTTATTCAGGACAATTTGCCACACAAAAACCTCGAATCCGTTTTTCAAGTAAATGGTCCGAACTGTTCAGGACATATAACCGATATAAGGACTCTCCATCCGGTCTTTTGCAGCACTAATTATGCGGTTAGAGCCGTGCCCCTTGTATATAGTCTAGTATACATATATGTGCATATAACACTCTTATGTAGTGCAGTTCTCGACCCGATTTGGCACCTGCCCCATTTGAACATTCCAATTAATACCACCTCCCTCTTCTTACACACAGCTCAATTGCCATAATGGATCGATATTTTACTTTTATTGGAGTGAGAACAACGTTTATAAGTGGAACAACAAGGGCTTGTAGAAAGCAATATAAACGTTTCCAATATAAACTTCGAGAATTCATTATTAAAGTGTGAGAAAAATGTGCAGAGAAACCATGTGGAAGGATATGTATGTATAAAAAAAACAGGATCGATAAATCGAATGCAATTTGTGAACTCCGTAGAGATTACAATACCAACAACACCAAAACAAAATAGAAGAAATTTTCATGGCAGTTACACTTGAGGATGATGGGGATTTTCGTTATAGGTGTATAAATCGTATGAAAATTTTATTAAGGGGCTGGGATTCAATTCGTTCGTCATTGATCACACATCAAGGACTTTGATTACTGGATGCAGCATCTGTCGTTTCTCTGAACTATTTAATAGTGATGACAGGAGGCATTTTGTTACAAACTAGGGGAGCTAGGGGATTGGAACGTTCAATTAAAAGCATATAAATAATAACGATAATCCATCATTCAATAGAAAATCCTTTTATATTTTTTTACTTTGACATATCAATCTATAGTATACCTGGGATTTTTGATAACTCCATGACTTTGATAGGACAGTATTCAGATGGTTCAGATGGATCCTTTTAAAATAAAAAAGTTTTTCTACCACCTTAAAATACTCTAGACTCTCCTCGTCCGCGATGAAAAATACTTCGTCAATTGGAACTGTTCTGACCTCATCTTCAGATCCATTCAAACTGGTCCAACCTTTGAAATGCTATCTTTGTTGTAAGTGACCGAGCTATTCTGGTGGAAGAATACTTATCGACTCGAAACCAATTACAGGTTCAAAGTAATCTAAGTTTCATATCCCACAAGTAAGATCTTTTACGTCTAGGTTATAGCGAACCCAATTTCGGTCCAAACAGGAATCACTCGACATAAAAGCAAAGAAGAGCACGCTTGTACTCTATCTGCGCCATTTTATGAGGAATCCATTGACCAATTTAAACACTTTACCGATGACAGGAAAGAGTCGATGAATGAATAAATGACCAAATCCATGCTACACTGTTAGGTACTGAACAGTTAGGATGCGATTTTGTTCTACTCGAGATTACGGAACACGCCTATTCGTTATTTATGACAATCTACCAAAAAAGCCCTGTATTTCCTATCAGATGGCAAAAGACTGTGTCATATATTTCGAGTTTCTACAGCGAACAAGTACCAATGTTTTTGCTTCTTTTTTTAAAGCGTATCCTTTTGCCTTTTCATTTGAAACACAAGTTTATTTACCTCCTTCGGAAACTACAAAGTTATTGCCAATTTTAGGATAACGAATCTCAATCTCAGGATATTTCCGATCTTTTTGCTTTTCTTCGATCGAACCTTACATAAAAACCCAAATTCCCAGCAATTTAAATCGATATTTTAAAGGATAACGACTCCTCCTGTTCTCTTCTTAATTTCATCCTTTCAACGATTTTCATTAATTATTGAAAAAAAAAACATCTTATTGCAGAGAAAATGTAAGAACCGAGTGTGACCAGAAAACTTATTCAGTATCAAGACATTATCGAAGAATCAATCTCTCATCCCGAAGGTCCTTTCAAATAAAGGTGCTCCTTAGAGATAGCACACATAATCCCAAGCTTTTCAATGAAATACCATTTCTGTAACGGGGAAAGACTAGTAATTCTCTTAAGCCTGAACCTTTTTCCTTCAATAAGGAAACAAAAATCCTTCTTGAATCTGCAAGAAATATTAAAAAAAAAACCATCCAACATGATGAATACCAATAAAAATGTTTTTAATGCAATCCAATTACTAAAAACCCTCGACTTTGTTGTTGTTTATTAATTTCCATACTTCATTGCATAATGCTCTTCCCTGGAAAATTATGTTACACAACAAGCGCGGCGTTTGTTTGTTGTTTATTCTTTCTTATTTACTTTTTTTCCGTTCCACACCACACCTTCTAAACCGTCCAAAGATATATCGCGATGATGACTTTCCTCCCACATGTACAATGGTTGATGTTTTTGTTGTTGGTTCTGCTGTGTAGTGACGTCAACAAATTGTCTAAATATTGATTTTATGTTACGAGGACGTGTATATGATTGTGATACCGCCGACTTCCTGACTAATGAAAATGAATTTGATATTGGAAACGCATTCGAAACACATTACCCAAAAGCCTAGATTATTAGACATCAAGTTTTTTTTGTCGGTGATAAATAAGATGTAAGTCCTCAAAGGAAAGAGTTGGGGAAAATTCTATGTAGGCTTTTACTCTATGTGTTTAATTTCTTTAAGGGAATTGTGGAAGTGAAAGTTTGAAAGTGAAACCTAATACCTATAACTTTGCAGCACCCACAATACATCTGCATTTTTTATACACACACTCACCACTTCCAAATTTATAAATCATATCGCATTCATTATAATAAACAAAGTTTCCTTTTTCTTTCTTCTCTAAAAAGAAGCAAAAATACGTTTTACCTTATTCCACTTAGATACTAAAAACAGCCCCACCTTGATTACAAATTCTGGCAACTTCTGGCACACCTTAAACATTTTCTATAAGCAAACGTGTAACATAATCTCCAGTGATAAAATATCACCACCCAAAAAACTCTTAGTCATAACCATAACATTGATCCAGCATAAAAATCTGTTTTGCCTAGTCGGAATGCTTTTTCATCATCACAACCAACCAAAAAAAATGCACACCAATTATACCACGATTTATGTTTCAAACCGTTTTTGTGAGTCAACATTTTGCGTATCAAATAACTTTATCAAAAAAACAGAGAAAAATAAACCCTTAACAACCACAGATGCTATTATTAGCACTCATGCTACACAGAAACTCTTCAGAATGCTCAAAAAATTCTCATATTTATTTTTGTACATATTTTTTCAGGATCCTTATCAGATAGAGCAAGCCCCCAACTTTGTACGAACTAACTATGTTAAACTTTTCAAAAATGTTTCCTAAGTGGCATGCCTCTTTGCTCCACTTAATTTCTATATAATATTAAGCCAAGTGTAAGAAAATTCTTCCACCATCCCCGAATCTTAGTGTGGCTGCACAACAAGGATAGTATCCTTTTCCAAAACATCCTCCAACTAGCCAGAGCCTTCATGTGGGATATATACCCTTGCACTGTCATCATTTAAATATAGAGCCACGATTGCGTGTCTCCACTTCTCTGGCAAGGCTCTGGGTAGTGGTTTTTATTATTTTTAATTACATTGTGTCTGCCACGTCTGTTCTCTTTATTTGCATTAGCTCATCCGTGAATTATGTTATTTGTTTTACAGGAATTTCATCGCTATCGAGCTGCGGTGACCCAGAACGACTACCAGAACTTCCTCCAGGCGATGAGCAACGCCTGCAAAGAGCCGCTCTACATCTACAGCAGAAGCTAATACTTCGCGAGTGGCTGAAGGAGCATCGTCTTCAACATCATTATTCACGATTAATAGCAATCGAAGTTGCGTCACTTGAAGACGTCTACTGGCTAGAAGATTCCCGAGCAAGCAAGCTGCTGGGAAAAGATTGGCAGGTTTGGTCGCAGGCTCGTCAAAAGTTGCCTACTTCGAAATCACAATTAGATTCCCTGAAAGCGCAACTGTGGTCAACTGTAGTTAAATCTAGTCAACACCAGGACGCTTGGACATGGGGTGGCATGCTGGTGGTGTCTGTATCAGTGGCTGGTCTTGTCACATTGGCTGCCATGACTCAACCATCTTTAGCACCAGAAGCTCGCCATTCCTTGCTGCAGTATGTTACTGGGAAATACCTATTACCAGCTAATTGTAAAGTACATTGGGATTGGACGGACTCGCATGTTGTTGGCGGTACCATGTGCTTTATTGTTCGGTTTTTTCAACGAAATGGACAGCCTTACCCCATCTGTGATACCGATCAATTTTTTGTTGAAGTCACTGAAGGCACCCGAAAGGTAAACTATACACGAAACTCCTAAACTAACCTCTTTGTACACAATTACAATTTTACTTGCAGGTAGTCACTATCAGTGAACTTGGATCCTCAACAGATCCAAATAATGCAAATATAGCCAAAGTTAAATTTACTGTGAGAACTGCTGGACAGTATAAAATCTCAGTGCTAATTGGATCTAGTCATATTGCCGGAAGTCCGTTTACGAAAACCTTTATCCCAGGTCCTATGGATGCCAGGCGATCACGTTTTATAAGGCCTGCCAGTACTGTTGTTTGTTGCGCTGGTGCACCAACACTATTGCATATTGAGCCAAGAGATGAATTTGGCAATGCTTGTGTTTTTAGTGTTGATGATGATCCTGTTAAGGTAATTAACTAATTGTTTTAAGCATTGTTTACCGAGTTAGACGAAAGAGCACGTTGCAATTGATTTTTCTTTTGTTTTAAATACAATTCTATCAGAAGCGGAACTGTACTGTACTTAACAAAATACCTCAACTAAAGTATTCGCCGCTTTGGTTACTATAGACTTGTTGCTCTAGATATCTCCAAAATTCGTTTCTAAAGAACTATATAATAATAATGGATGGCGTCGAATCTAAATCTCAAGGCATCTCTGTGGACATCAGCAAAGGATTCCATTCTACCACCCGCCCTACTTCGAATCTATATAAACGACTTTTCTCAGTCCCCTCAAACTCACTCCATACCTTCGCTGATAATGTAGTCTACCTTACTTTTATGCCATCGACAATATAAGACAAGTACGTGCTAGATCTTGTCCTTTTGATCGTAAGCTCAAGTCCAACTCTATTAATAACGACATCGAATCTATTCTTGATTGGGCCGCAAGAACAGGGTCGAACACTGACTTTCCTTCTGCGTTGTGTCGGCTGATTCACCACATAACATTAACTGATAATCTGTGATGTGAGGATCCCAATTTTCAAATCGCCAAATAAGTATCACAATGCCAGTCTTAAGTTCCTCCTTCAGCAAGTCGCCCAAGTTCTAAATTCAACTCCCTCTCGAATACAACTCGTTAATCTGGGCTGGCACTTTGAAAACGACCGTAGCGTGGCTTGACAAATTGCAAAACCGCACTATAGAATTTATCGATGACGGCACCTTTTACGCCTCCATATGCTCACGTCATTGGTATGCACTCCCTTGTTGATGTTTGTATTTATACGGGCGGAAGGTTTTACCCACCACAAAAGTTACGAACGTAACAGCATTTTCTCCTAAGCAAACTTGGATGCAGCATATTGTTTTTAGCGCCATAAATTGTCCATAGTGTTTTTCTGCCAGAGCCTACCAGGCGTTTTTGACAATGTACATAGTAACTCTTCTTTATCGCTGTACGACACGCTCTTGAAAACTGTCATGCATTATGTCGTTGTTTGCCTGAAGAAACCTCAGGTATTTTAGCCCGCCCTGAAATATATATGGATCGATCGAGTTGTTGAGTTGAGATTGGGTATGCTTTTATTTCTCAATAGCTTTTACCTCGTTTTATAGATGTGATAAGGTGTTTCCTTTTTCGTCCTCGGCACTTTTGCTAATTATTAGTTGAAACACTCTTGTGTGTTCTTTAAGCCTTTTATATAAATTTCATCGTTCCATACCTATTACTGTACCCACCATTTTTCACTGAGCGTATTTCTATTTGACTGCCCAGGAGGTAAACAGTCTTGTCGTAATTAGAACTATTGAAACAACAAGCTATAAACCTTAATTATCATCGCTGCTGGCAATTGAATATCAAATGTTGTAGAGCTCATATCACATTAAAGAAGTGATTAAAGAACAACGTAACAATCAGCCCCCACCATTGGTAATCATCTATTCAAAAAGTTCTTTTCATTTTTTGGTTTTCTTAACCACCCCAAAATAATTACCATTATTCATTTAAAAACTTCCTCCCCTTAAAGGAAAACTCTCCGTAAGCAACATTTACGTAAACAAAGATATCAAATCACTCACAAATCAACAAAAGGTCTAAGAATATTCTTTGCCAACCTTAAATAATTCATCCTTCTCGTTTAGCCTGCAGACTGTTTACAATGTTTCCACCCGAACAAATTCATTTTTGAAAATAAGCAAACACAATTCAGAAATCCTTTCCTTTCCTTCCAAACACAATGGATTCCTCAATTATCTTAAGATATTTATCCCAAGAACTTGTGAATCCTGCTGACGATGTAAAAAATAAGAAGATTTATCTTTCTGTTTATGTGTGTGTGTTTTCGCTCTCGTTCCAGGGTTACAAAGTAGAAATATTTGACTTACATGGAAGTCCTGTAGATAAGCTATCTCGTGCCATATCATTTTCCTATGACAAAGTTAATTCCCGTGTTGCAGTCACAGCATTATTCCCGGAGCCAATCTGCCTACGAGCTGTTATTAGTTATCAAACACAGAAGCTACCCAACGGTGATTTTGATATAATTGTTCTAAGCAGTAAGTACTACTAAACAATCATCGCCATTGTCCCTGGTTTTCTAATTAAAATTCTTTACAGGCAGCGATACAACTCTAGTACACAAGAACATTGCCTCAAGAAAGCACAATATCTGCTATGAGGCCAAACTCTTGAGTATATTCGGTCAACCGAAAAGCAAGCCAAGAAAGGTCCTTTGTTACGTCGGTCCTAAGCAAGTGAGTATACTTAATTAATTCGAAAAAATGCTTCCCGAAAAAATAACTCAAGAAATCTCTCTTATTCCAGGTAACAATAAAAGAAATGATATTAAAGTTTATACCAAAACGAATCGCAACATTCCGTCTCTGTCCATCTACAAAATTTCACTTCTTGCCACATTCAACACTACAAACTCATGGACCAGTCTTCATAATCGATGACGGATCGCAACCGAAAATAGAGCTGGCCTCGAAGGATCGCAATATAATAGCGGCTACCTTTACTCATTTCCTATTAAAAAATATCGGCGGGTCCGAAACGTTCAAGGACAAACAAGATTTTTTTTACCATGAAGTACGAAAATTCCATTCAAACTATTACCACGAAAAATTGGCACTCAAGGTTCAAAGGGAGAAAATATTAGAAAGCAGCATGAAGGCAACTAAGGGCTTTTCCGTTTCGGATTGGTGTGGAAATTTTGAAGTAACATTCCAGGGAGAACAAGGTATTCATCATCACCCACTGAACTCCTTTTCGGTAGATGCTAATTCTTAAAACTAATTTCAGGCATAGATTGGGGTGGACTACGAAGAGAATGGTTCGAGCTGATTTGCAGTGCGTTGTTCGATCCGCGAGGTGGTCTCTTTTGCACTTTTCATGATAAGCGTCAGGCGCTTGTGCATCCTAATCCTCATCGACCAGCACATTTAAAGCTGAAGCATTTTGAGTTTGCTGGGAAGATTGTTGGGAAATGTCTGTACGAAAGCGCACTAGGCGGATCTTATCGGCAGCTGGTTAGAGCTAGATTTACTCGCTCATTTTTAGCACAATTGATTGGATTGAGAGTACATTATAAGGTGAGTCTCTCAGTTACTGGGGTATCTAAGATCTTGTACGAGTTCGGAAACCGAAAGATTGAATAAGTTCGAGTTGTTCTACTTTTAAACGATAAATCAGTTGTACTCGAGACGGGTCGAACTTGTAAATTGTAACCCACGTTGCTGACTGACGGAGGAGTTTGCATCCCTTAAGGTATTCCAGACATTGGGATTGCTTGTTTTGTCATTTGGAATATGTGATTATTCCATCGCAAATCCTCAGTTGAAGTTACGCCTAGGTTGTAAAGAGATAGGCCAGCCGTTAGCCTCACACCGTGCACTGAGACAAAAGGAAGTCTATATTGTCGAAAGCAAAAGAGTAACGCACTTTAGCTTAGTATCTTCAGCTTTAATTGCGTTTATGAACTCCCTATTAAACCAACTATTCCGCATTGGCACTACGGAAACGTCCCAGCCTGCGACTTTAAAAAGCGAATAAGTTGGCATGAGTTGGTTTTCTAGTAGTGCCAGATAATTTCTTCTGAGAACCGTGCTGTTCCTGCAGAAGATGGATTAGGGAAATAGCTCTGACCATTGGCATTTGGGTAATTTAGCCAATTTACATTGTGAACGTTGAAATAACCCGATCCCTGTTAAATTTTATTTATTTCTTTTGATTTTCAGAAAGTGTAATCCATCTAATTTTACAAATATTATATTTCAGTACTTCGAGCAAGACGATCCCGATTTATATCTATCGAAAATAAAATATATACTCGATACTGATCTAGATACAAGTGAATCACTAGAGCTATATTTTGTCGAGGAGGTCTACGATGTTAGTGGACAACTATCAAAGACTGTTGAACTAATTCCGAATGGCTCCAAAGTTCGCGTTACAAATTCAACTAAAAATCAATACCTAGATGCATTGGCTCAACAGAGGCTCTGCAATAGCGTTCGAGATGAAGTAGAAAGTTTCTTAAAAGGTTTAAATGGTATCATTCCAGATAATTTATTAAGTATATTTGATGAGAATGAATTAGAGGTAATACTACATTAATTGAAGACTTTTATGCAAATGCTATAATTATCTTTCTTGCAGTTACTTATGTGTGGTACTGGTGAATATTCTATAGCCGATTTTAAGGCTCATCATATTGTTAATGGGAATTCAGCTGAGTTCCGACGAGTTTTAGGATGGTTTTGGGCAGCGGTCAGTAATTTTAGTCAAACGGAAATGGCTCGATTATTGCAATTCACAACAGGCTGCTCACAATTACCTCCGGGCGGTTTTCAAGAATTAAATCCTAGATTTCAAATAACTGCAGCCCCCACTTTCGGCAATCTACCCACGGCACATACTTGGTAATTTAACACGCACACACACTTTTTTTTATAGGAAATATCCTTACCACAGCTTTTTGTTGCAGCTTCAACCAACTTTGCCTTCCTGACTACGAAAGCTATGAACATTTCGAAAAAGCTCTACTTTTAGCAATAAGCGAAGGCAGCGAAGGCTTTGGAATGGTTTGAAACTTGGATACAAATAGAAAATGTGTCATAAAAAACGAGAGCTTTATAGTAGCGCGTTTCATTTACTAGAAGAAAAATGTTAAATTAATTTTTTTTGTGTTATTGTTTTCTGTTCTCTGTTTTTTTTTTGTTGTTCGTTAAACAATTATTATTATTATTATTTTTTTCTTCAATTTATATGTAGAGAAAAATTTACATTTTTTATTACTAAAGTTTAGGTGTACGTACGGTATTCTCGAGAGTTCAATTGATATTAATGTAATTAAAACTTCTGTGTTTTTAATTTAATGGTATTACGTTTTTAAGAACGATTAATGATAGCACCACAGTATTGAAGAATTAGCAAAAACGAATTTTGTTTTGTTGAAGTTAAAATTGAATTTAATTAAATAAATTAAATTGTTTTAAAGTTATATTTATTTTGTTGTGCGTATTTAAATTATTTCTAAACAAAAAAACATTTCCAAACATTCTTCTCCCCTTCGATTTTATTTTAAACGAAATATAATTAAAATCTTTAGTTACTTATGAAATAGCGTCATAGATTTCGTTTAAGACACAAATGTGAAGTTGCAAAATGTTGTTTTAACACGTTTTTATTCCTTTGTTTCTTTTGTAAATATTGCTTTAATTGTGGTATGATTAATTCAGTTTTTAGTTTCATTATAACAACGGGTCTTTCAACAAGAGGTGTTATTTTAAAACAACAGAAAAGCGCAGTATTTTCGTAAAAGGTAATGATATTTTTATTTTAATCTATGGTACAAACTCTGAGGTTAGTAATGGAACACAATATCTGCCCGATGTCCGCCCCTGCTCGTCTTTGACTGCTTGAACCTTTACTTTACGAACTAGCGTCGATTTTGAACATAATATAACCCCAAAGGAAATAGCCTAATGGTGTTAGATCTTACCATCTCGGCGGCTTATTGAAGTCTCCATTTTGAAAAAGTACACGATTCGATTTTTTTGCGTAATAGTGGCATTGTTTTACAAGATCTGTGGCAGATGTCGTCGTCCTGTCGAAAATAAATGTCGTACATCATCTCAATTTCAGCCCGAAAAATGCCACTCAAGATCGTCCGGTAACGGAATCTATCCATATCTGGAAATCTCCTAGTTTTACTTGTCAAATGTCATCGTAATGAAAGTTGCGTGCTCACAGTTTAAAAAATACCGCGAAATTTAAAATTACAACTCTTGATGAAAGACCACTTACTAGTAAAGGTAAAAATTAAAAACAACTTAACCAAATATAATGCTGTAAAACTTATCATTTCTTTTTTGAGGAATTCTTTGTAATTTTTTGCATATATGTATGTGGCCTGAAATGAAAAAAAAAAAACAAACGAATAATCTAAGAATATTTTATGTGTCGGTTTTAATATTACTTATAAAAAAAGATTCCGTCTCGCTATATACTGAACTCTTTGTTCCATAGTACTATAGATAACATTATCTATACCTTTAAGATGACAAAAGTCTGCTTTAAACTTATTTATTTCATTTAACTGACTTAATATTAAGTTCTCTGATATATTTAATTAAAGATAACTATTTCTGCAATTTGCAGAACAAACGGCGTCTTTTAAAGTTGTTTTGCTTGTATACTCCATGAATATTTTAATAATGATTCTACTCAATCAATAAACAAAATTTTATTAACTAAGCTTAGCTAAGTCAAGTCTTTGAGAATTAAGATTTAATATTTTTATAGACTCTACAATAATTCGTTTCAACAATGTCCTATATTTTAAAAGTCGATTTTTGTCCAAATTAGTCGATTACATATTTGACGTAGACTCGACACTTACAGTGTGATTGGCTGCGTTCGGTAACGTCATTTGCAGTGCATTCAGGTGTTCTGAATCGTCAAATTTGCAGCGCTTGCTTTTGTAAAACTAGTCACTTCTGCAAACTGTATCAGTCAATTTTGCAGCCGACGCAGTTGATTGACGGTCATTTGACAATACACAGAGAACTTAAATGGCGTTGCATACTCTTCAAGACAATGCTTGCATTTGGGGTCCTCCGCTATTCCTATTCTTCATAAGTGGTTATTCAGGGCCATCCATCCTTATCCATATAAGGACAAGGTATTGTATTAGGTGCGCCCGGTGTCCCAAAGGAGAACGTTTTAGCTATTGTACAACAACTACAGGCTGCCATGCTAGCCTCGATACGGTAACTTTATAGCTGTGTTTATTGAGACCGAAAAAAAGGCAGCGCAGCTCGAGGCAGCTCACAGTAGAGCAACTGTCAAAAATAAATAAAGCAAGTTGGCGCAATTCAGAGCAAGAAATCTCATGAAACACTTTTCAGGCAAGAATTCTCAAAGTGCGTTGTCAGAACTTCAACCTGACAGTTTTTAAAGTGAAATTTATTTAAACTTGATAAATACGCTACTAAATTAAAAAATGGAAAAATATTTATCAAGTCAGTTGATGGAAGCGCTAGATGATTCCTCTAATTCAGATATTCAATTAACGGATGACGGTATTTTGACAGTTGACAAACAGCTGATTGCTTGCCTGAAGTTGCTCTACCAAAAAAGGTAGAGCAGAAAACCGTGCGCTAGCTCAAATTAGAGCAAGCTCATGAAACACAAATCAGGCAAGTAAGAGCAACCAAATTGCTCATGAAACACCTTTTCGTGAGATATCTCAAGCTAGCTCAACCTAGAGCAGCTCAATAAACAAAGCTTATATCTTAGCTCGGTAGCCTTTCAAGGTTGTACTTCCTATTTCATTGCATTCGTCCTCCTCCTTTCCGTTGGGGTTGCCGAGCTTATCCGAGTTGTCCGAGCCGCCACTTGAGAGTCAGATATTGGAGGCATCATGGCCCTATTCAAATCCATTGCTGTCGACCATTTTTTGTATTTGTACCAACCCAAAATCCTGGGGCCCTATTCTCTATTACAATACTCAAATGCTTTTTACTCGAAACTGCTATCCGAAACTAAAATGCTTCCGTATTCCCTATTACAATATTGCTTCCTCTAGTAGTAATACACCCGAACGAAAAGAAAATGAGTACAATAGGCATCAATTGTGTCGCCCATACCTAAAATTTTATAAATTGCTTGATTACCCTTGAGCTTTCGAGCAAAAATCTAACAATGTTGTTACAGTTTCGAGTAAAAATTAGTCAGTTTTGTAATAGAGAATACCATTTTGTCAGTTTCGAGAGAAAGTCTCACAATATTGTAATAGAGAATAAGGCCCTGGCTGGTCTACCATAGTTTTTAATGATGTACTTCTCTATTTCGAAGAAATTCAATAGGCTGTATCATTAGACCAAGATTAACGGTGGTTGTTCTGCAGTATCAACTTTGTGTGATTCATTCTACTTAAATAAGCGCAGATTTCAGTTTACGTAGTTCACAATCAAGTAATACAGTTTAAATCGTTGTCTTGTGACAATTTAAAAAAAGAACGCTAATTAAAAATAACTCCGTATATGTAGACACATGCCACATATATTTTAAGAATATAAAAATGTTGAATGATTCAATAGTAGAAATAATAGACGACACCTTTTTGAAACGAAGTAAAAACGAGGAACCTAAACACACCGAAAAGTAACTCTGTAGATAATTAATAACATTGTAGAAAGTATTCAATTAAAACTGGTTAAAAAAAGAAGCAAAATAAAACACTTACTACATATTGTGTATATAAAAAGAAGCTGTTTTGTGATATTGTCTCACTCTATTAAACTTAATTTTAAACGCAACAAGAAAACCTAGAATGTACCAAAAAAAATTAGCAACTTACTAAATTTTCGTCTTTTGTTTTTGAAAATTGCGATTTGTCTTTCAGTTTCTGAGAAATTATATAAAATAAAAAATAGACTAAAAATTTTCCTAGTTTTTATATAATAATCCCAATTTCAATAATGGAAAAGTGTTACAAATATTTGGTAAACAGAGAAAGTGAGTCATCGTTTTGGAAACAGACTTGGATTACTAGATATTTGTACAGTTTCCTTAAAATTATTAAAAATTGTTCCTAAAACACAAAAAAGCACAAGAGAATAGTAAGCAACGCTATTTATGTGAAAAAAATACAAGAATTGTTTGGGGTGGTTAGTGTCTCCAAATGTAATTCATTGCCTTTCCTAGATTTATTTCCGGTATTTTCTCTGGTGGCGGGACTGCCGGAAGCAAGTAAAAAATAAACATGTGAGCATACTGTAGACTCTTTTCGGGGACCGTGTTAATAATATCTTTAACTTTTCTCATCATAGTTGATTGTAATTTTGCTTCCAACTTAGTCACTTGCGATGCTAATTCTTCTATGGCTTTACGTTGAATTGCGTCGATCTTTTCATAATCTTGAATAACATGATCTTTCCTGTAAACGCGATTTCAGGATTAGTTTTTTAGTAGGTATTTGCATAGTTACATCTTTAATTGATTTTTTAAAATATTCAATTCCTCATCCTTATTGGAAACCTGCTCTTCTAACCTCGCCTGCATATCATAATATTCGTACTTACTTTTTGATATCTGAAAGTAGATAAGAACTTAGAATCAAACACTAAAATGGTGGTGCTTTAGCCGAGTATGGTGTACTGTGGATATTTCATCATTCTTGGCTTAATTACCATAAATCATCCCTCCATTCAATTCCATGAATTTCAACTTAATCAAGAAATCGATTATGGCACGAGGATTTAGCGCTGTGATTACTTTTCTGGTCAAGGTCACGCATTGAACTTCCACACACCCCAAGGCCGAAAATTTACTTGGCAGAAAAGTGCGGATAAGCATTGCTAATCGATAAGACAGTGGAGGGAAGAAGGTGTACTCCTGTGTAGACCGCAAGGGCAAGAAAGTATATGGAAAAAGGTGCTTCCGCAGTCCAGTATAAATGGGATCAGCACGAGGAGCTATTATCAATCAAACCGTTCTTAGGAGGAAGTCATTTGTTTGCCTGTCTTATGGCTTGATACATAAAAGAAAGGTGAGATTTATCCGTTTTCGGTGGTTGAATTGCTTTCGGGGTTTTAAGTGCTGGGATTTTTTAAAGGGGATTAATAGTAACTATTTGTAATTGGTATCATTTATAATCATGATATGGAAATTTTGTCACCGCTGGAACTTGAGAGCCCTTTCTTGAAGCAGTTTAATTCTGTTCGTGGCCATAACTAATTACAAATGACAATTGCGAGGAAAAGGACAATTGGGTTTGAAAAGCACACTTTTGCAAATGCACTTTTGAAATACCTTCACTTTTAGTATAGAGCCCTAAGCTTGGAGTGATTGCAGATGAAGACTCGCTACTTTTAGGCTCATAACAACTCCCAACCTAAATGTACAATGCCTGATTCTAGTCAGAAACGGGTAGTTGAAGTGAAAATGCACGGTTTTCTCAATGGTCTGCTCTTCACCACAGCTACGACAATCAATGTTGTTTGCCTTAATGTAGCTAAATTTGTTACTAGTCGGTCCAATTCATCTGCCTTCTCATTTTCCTGTGACCCGATATCCACCTCCTGACCTAGAAGTTACACATATCGCGATTACCCTGGCTTATAACGTTGGGTTTGGCTTTATTACTCGACAGGCTTTGAAGAAAATTGCACGGTTGAAAATAAAGGTTTACAAAAGAGGAGTGCTGGGAGTATGTTATTGAAATGAAAGATATTTGGGTCAGTTTCCAAGTTCGGCACATGACAAAGGGGGCTTTTTAAGAGTGATGAAAAATAGATTCTGTAAAATCCTGTGAAGAAAGACCTTGGAAAAAATATAGGATAAAGTGCAGATCCCGCGGCCTCCATTCCAAGAAGATGTTACTGCGTGTTTGATGCGATTGCCGAGGGATTATTTACCTTAACATACTAAGACTTGGTGGATCAAATATAATGGACAAAGACTAACAGCAACTTTGGCAAGTGATTGCAAGGTAAATTGACGACTGCTACAAATACAGAACGAGTGGTGTATTAGAACAAACGAAGAGCTTGAACAGGCGTGGCAGCTCAGTAGTCGTTTCAAGTCATCTGTTTCCAGTTTTCCATTGAATTTTTCCATTTAAAACTCGTAAGAAATGAGTAACGAAATAAATGTAATAGCAACATAAAATAACATAAAATAGAATCGACTACGATAGCTCGGATACCTTGTACGAGTTTCTGAAATAATGCTAGCCAGGATTTTCAATGGTAGACCATCAGGAAAAAGAAGAGTAGGACTATCAAGAAATAGCTGGATTACGTGCTCGAAGATATACGGAAACTTCGTATAACAAATTGGAGAGCTAGCAAGACGTAGGGACGACTGGAAGAGGCCCGAGTCCTACAAAAACAGTAGCGCCACTTAGAAGTTTTTTTGACAGTTGGTATCACCGATGGACTCGTTTTTATGGGGGAATATTAAAGATCGTTATTACTCGATGTATCACAGCACGTTTTGATATCTGGTGAAAAAAGGTAAGTATTTATAGTAACGATAGAAGGATACCGAGTACCAGCGTCGCTGCATTGCATCAGAAATACGAGCCGAGCTGCAATCTTTCGAGATTATCTACATTAGTCGCCAGTCGACTTTCAATTCCAAAACCCAATTCAAGTAGGGCTCAGACTATTTTTTTCAGTCCAAGAACTTAAATTGATCGACCTCGATTTTTATATCGCTAAAAAACGCTGCTTATACAAACTTGTTTCACTATTCAGCAGTGCTCAGTGTTCATCGTTCACCCAAAACTCAAACCTTATGACTAACATCATGCCAATCACTATTTAGGCAAGTGTATCAATTTCACAGAACACACACAGGTGATAAATGTTTACTTTAAAAAAATCAATTCCAATTATTAACAGACCGACCTTCCCCTGGGCGGTGACCGCATTTCATGGCGTTCGTATCCCCTTTAACGTGTGAATCATTTCAAGGGTCAGCAGCGATAGAAGCTCCCTTTCCCCAGCCCTCCCATCTAAAATCCAATAATCCTACCACCTCAGCCACCCCCTCGCAAGCGTCGTCCTTGCAAGAATACAAAATTCATTCATAAACATCCGAACTAGAAAGAGGCCTGCTTGGGGGGCAGCTTTCACTTTCCGGGTTGGAGCTTTTCCAAGGAATTCAGGCTTGATTCATCCTGGGTGACTCAGCCTCGTTCGTTTGTATCCTGAGAGGATGCCCTTTGATATTTTACATTCGAATCGAAATTGAATTTGGTGTGGAATGTGGCGTGAAACACGTCCGGAATATGTAGCAGGACTTACTTGATTAATAAGCTCATTCTTCTCATTCTCCAGCTGCTGATTGTTCCTCTGTTCAACCGCTAATGAGGACTCGAGGCAGCGGGCATTGCCCATAGCCTTAAACAGCTGCGTCCTCGTCTCTGTTAGCACAGAATTCAAGCCATCATTTTCCTTGTCACGATTTGAGATATCCTTTTCCAACAAAGAATTTTTCGTTTTTAATTCTACGACTGTGCCCTTAAGGTTATTCTGCACCTCCTGCAGGTGCCGCTGTTCATCATTCATCACCTTTACCTTAGCGTTCAACTCATCATTTTGTTTCTGTTCAATACGGAAGAGCGAATTCAGGACGTGTATTTGGTTCTTCACCTTGATGGTCTGCAAAGGACATGTGGAGTGGTTACTAGTGGATCGCGAGTGTGCTGGACCGGTACTTACCCCCTTTTTCAGCTTATTGACTTCATCTGTTAAATGCCTGACATCATCACGTCTCCGACGCCAAGCATTTAACATTATCGATGCAAAAATCCTCATTCCGGCCATTTTTGCATCCATTTCGGGCTCAACGACATTTGCCAAGTAATAGAAGCTATCGTTTATCTTGAATGGTTGCTTGTACTGCGGCTCGCTGTTGATCATTGACCGTCCACCGGCCATCGGGACTTCGCCAGCCATCAGTGTTCGGCCAGATGATGATGATTGATTTACGGGTCTCAACCTCTTGATGTCCATTTGTGACAGAGACTTGCGACTTCTGAATGCTTTAACCAAGTTCGTTGCTTCGATCAAGCCCTTCTCCAGCTGCGTCTCATCAGAAGCTGCCTTGTCCTCGACACTCTTCGGGTCCCGTCTAACGATGAGCGATTTCTTCGGTATTTTCGTTGCTTGATTTTTATAATTCTTAAAAGATTTTATGCGCCTTAAAAGCCCAAAATTTTAAATTTAGTCTAATTAAGAAATCTTTTCGGAAAATGGTAATAAATTGTTATTAATAAAATTTTCGTCAGCCTGAATTGGTTGCAATAAGAAATTTTTATGCATTAGAAACTAGTTTTCCTCAAAATATGTAAAGAAAACATGGAAAGTGAATTTTGTTTCGCGGTTCGATCAGAGGCGGCCTCGAGTGCACTTTTTATCGAAAAAATATTAACAACGTGCAAAGTGGAAGTTTTGATTGAACACGCAAATATTACCTTTGGGACTTAACCGCCTTGGCCACTGTCTTTGGTCCGTCCCCAGCTGCCTGGGAGTAACTCTCGGTGGAGCTTCCGTCGTCGGAGGTCGTTGTTTTGCTGCTGTACTCCTCCACTTCGGCCATTGCTATCGATTCACGGGATTTAAATATTGTTAAAAATAGAATTAAAATCGTTGTGTAAACGTATAAATCGCAGACTGTTAAAATTGCTATTAAATAATATTAAAACTTGCTTCCACTACTTTGCAGTTCAAGAACTTGCAACTTAATGGCAGTCAAACCATTTCATTCCTAAATTAATTTTCCCCACGCCAATTATAATTAAATATAGCACGAATTGGACAAGTACTTTTGCAATTGTGTACAGATATTCCTTTCGCATTTCTATTATTCCTTACTACTTTAATTATTAACAACATTTTAATTGTTAGGTTAACGAACTTTGCAACTTACAAAACAGCAACATTAGTCATGGGGAGAATAGAAACCCAACAGAACTAGACCCAAGACCCCATGCCAATTATGTTTAGCAACAAAAAATATTGTGGTTGCAGAATGATTTTACAACTTGCGAGCTGACAGAACATGTTTTGAGCTTTTCTAGATTGTCTTTGCGAATTCTGTTCGATCATTAATATACTCACACAAAAACTACAATTCATTGAATCACACCCAATGTTTACGAGCTATCTAGATTTTTAATATATTCATATCGCATTACTCTGGATATGGGTGCTATAAAATCGAAACAATTCAAGAAATTTTCTTTTTCAAAAAACGTTTTCGATATTTAGCACAGGCACTGCTCGCAGATGAAGTAATGGAAAAATAAAAATCCCCGAAACCCGAGAAAATAAAAATACCCGAAACCCAGAAAATGTTTAATCCCGAAAACCCATGAATACCCGTTCTTAATTGAGAGAAAAAATCTCCCGAGAGAACATATCTGCAAAATTCTAAAGTGTTCCATTCAAAGATGCCGACTAGAGATTGGGTAATGTTTTTAAAAATATAAAAAAATGTGGTAAAAAATGTTATTAATAAAAAACAAACGCAAAATTTCTCCCAAAAAATGTGGGCGTGTCGCTAAGCCGCAACCGCTTTTGCATATTTTCTAACACACCTTGAAATATTTTGCATTTTTTTCAGGTGATAAGCGAACCCCCCTTTGAACTTCTTTTTGTTCTTTTTAGTGAGATACAGGGTCCAAAAGAACCGCGGTCACTCACTTGGCCTATTGTACAACACCTACATCGACTACAAGAGCAAACTCAACCTCCTCAAGGCAAACCCTGCAAGTGGATCCTGCGTCCTTCTTATCCTCCATAAATTGTAATTCAGAGCGCAGAATCCGGTAATGAAACCAACAAGAATCCTAACATCCATTCTAGCGCTCTCCAACAATCAGCACTAAGATACTACAACTAAGCCAACAGTGTCCTGGCATCCTTTCTACTACCCCCCCCCCCCCCACAATTTCTTAGCCACGTTAGGAGACGGCACAGAAAGGAATGGCTGGTGCTCCAAAGTAATTGACCCATAGAAGTACAAGGCACACCCTTTGAACAATGTCGCGCATGTCGTCCAGTCTGTCTAGACTTAATTAGAAAGATAGATTGAGCATACCATAGGTATGCCGGCCTTGGAAGCAACCATCTACCTTCCCAAAGGTTTGTGATTCGAATCCATTCCGCAACATAGATCTTCGTTTTTCTATTTTTTCCATCCAGTTAACATTCATTCTTTCTTGTCTTCTTCTTCTTCTTTAACGGCTCTACAACCGGGATCCGGTCCTGGCCTCGCGCAACTGTTCTCTCCACCGGTCCCGATTCTGAGCCGATGACATCCAGTTTGGCATCCCTAAACTCTGAGCGTCCTGGTCCACGCCATCCTTCCAGCGAAGGTTGGGCCTCCCTCGCTGTCGCACCCCATAGGTCTTACCGCCTTTCTTGTCTGCCCACTTTAAAAAAACTTCTTTCTTTTTTCCTGCCTGAGGACGTTTCCTGGGTATGGTTGGCACAACCCATAGTGAAGTGAGGCAAAGCTAGACACGCTCGATAGAAAGCTTAACGTCTGGTTTGGATTTTCGGACAAAGGAAGATAGATGGTAGCAAGAAAGTCGCCTACCCGAATAAAAATAAATAAGTTGGTTAATTTTTTTAAAAGCATGCAAACGCCTGCAACGCAACTAGCACGCTCCCGCCACAGGCACGAAAATCTAAAAAAGAGCACGCCATATGCATGCCTCTGTTGCAGATATGGATGCGTATTCGTAATCGACCATCCCAAACGCGAATGTCGTTTTCCCAAGCGGTCCCCTCACTAAGTACTAACCACGTCCAATGCTGCTGATTCCACATTCGAATGGAACCGTGGTAAGTGCATTCAATCCTATTCTGAACTTCGCTGGAATTGATTCGTCTGGAATTTTCTTACGTTTTACGCTACCGGTGTATGAAAATTCCATCGAAGTTCTGATTATCTTATCCCCGATCTTGGATGTTATGCGGGATAGTCTAGGTTGATGTCTGCGGTAAAGTCACGAATAAGTGTTATCCTCATTGGCGTATTCTGTCCTGAGCGCCTTTGAGCGACCTGACTGTCTGAATAGACAATGATGAAGGAACCAAAGGGGGAGGAATATTTAGTCCTTAAATACACCCGCAGATCTTTAGAGAGCCACTGAAGCATTTTCCTAAGGTGGTGGTGGCATTTTATAATTACACGCCTTCGCAGAACTTTAACAAAACTCTTCCACCTATTCACGCAGCTTTAACAAAAGCCTATGAATATTCATCAATATTCAAAGCACATCAGCAAAGTGAAAATATTTTGACCAGCACAAACTTCGATTAGATCATGTTTATTTCGAAGGACCTTCATTAAGGCAACGTCAAGAAACTTTAAGAACCGAAAATCTTCTCTCCTCTCAGTGCACGAGGCTAGAGAGCCCAAAGAACTCATTAGTATACTGGTTTGGCGTAGTTAATCGGGTTTTGGGGAGTCAAGGAGTTGATTACTTCCTTCCTAAAAATTCGTCTCACTCCTTTTCGGCTCGCTGTAATACCACCGAACAAGGTAACCAGCCCGAGTGTTGTACACCAGGTAGAAAAGTTTTGTTCTTAACCCAAATTAAGGATTGTGCTCCCTGCCAGGAATGCGAACGATATCGATTTGATCTGTCCTTGGAATCCTTTAGTTCGGGGCTTAGTCTTGTGTTGCTTTTTTACAAGTTCATGGCATGGCCTTGACCATGCTGTATAATCACGGTCGCACGTGCTGCAATCGATTTTGCTGGCTAGCGCTACGTGGGGTGGCATTTACCTACACGCGGTAAGTTTGCTTTGAGGATTCACTCGGCGAGTGTAATCAACATTTTCTGTTTGGAAATGAATTTTGTAGTGGAATCACAATGAGATTTTTAGGGGTTCCGGTTTTGAAAGTGGGTGTGCTACCGAGAGTGATGTAGCTAGTTTGATCAAGCTTGAAGCATATGGATTGATTGGAAAAGGTGCAAGAAATAATGAGAACTGTGCGAACCACTAGGAGAAAAAGTAACCTCAAAATTCAACTTAAGCAATTTTCGGGTCCCCTTTCGGTACTCTAAGCAGGTAGTGCCAACCACACGCAATGTTCCAAAGGAATTTCATCTAAGTACAGTTCGCGCCTAATGCTGCCTTCCTGTCAATGACAATTTGACCTAGGCAAGATATTCCTTTTCGGACTAGTCGATTTAAGGACTACGAATTAAAGTACATTTGACGGACTGTTAAACTGCTGGATAAATTAATGCCAGCAGGATTTAAATATGATAACGATTTGGCCAAGCATGAACCAGTAATATCTGGCTTTATGTCAACAACGTCACAACTGAACCATCAGTAAGGAACAAAGTATTAAGTTCGACAAGCAGCACGCTTGAGAGACCGAAACGGAAAATAATGGCTCCGACCATAAATGGCATGACTTTATGGTCTGAAGCGAATAGAACAAACTCCTCACTCGCCGTCAACATGCTAGCACTACCTATGGAATAAAATAGAAAGTCACATATTGTCTCTAGATGATCGTGGATAGATCAATGATCACTCAGCTGTTCCAGTGTGGTGGTCTACCCCAAAATAAAACTTTAAAGCGAAGAAGCAGGAGCAGAAGCAGAAATTTCAATAATATCCAGATGAACAGCTTTCATTCTATTGACCAGAAATGGAATTTCAAGCCCAGTCAAGTCCAAGTCCTGGCGATGTACAGATGTGCTACATGAGCAACTTCAAGTTTGGAAAAGGGGTATGGTCATTGAACCATTCTTCAATCTTATCTTGATCTCGTGATACCAAGAAATCAAAGCGCTGCTCTTCACTTACAAAAAACACTCCAGCGAACTCTTCCAGATGGCGGAGCTTCCCAGTGATCTATAAACCCACTTAGAGAGTACAAAATAATATTAGGTAAGTCCTTTGAAGAAAAACCGTTCAATCCAGTCCTTTGATATTCCGAATTTGACTTCAAATCCTTATCATCCACATATGCTCTGGAAAATCTCTCAACCACTGTTTTCCTTCTTAGTTCAGTCCGTCATTGTTTCAAAAGTAAAAAAGTCTCAAAACTGAACGAGCACACACGCTCCTGTCGACCTGCACAGTTTTGGGGACTGTGTAGACCTCTGTATTGAGTTTTCGATTTTGACGGTCTGAGCAGTCCACTGGAACGGTACGGGGTTTCTGTCCACACCACCCACTATGAACATCCCACAAGCCTAGAGCATGCAGTTTTTTCCAAGAAGAATTTCCCAAAGTACGTTGTTAGATCCTTTAAAAATCCAATTTGTTAGTGTCACACACACTCGAGAAATACTATCTGCAACCGAAGCTGTTGATTGAAGCCCTTACATCAACACCTCATGCGGAGTGGAGCACGTTCCACCATACTTATTTTATTCATGCAATTTCCTTCCGCATATGTGAATCTGCAGGGATCCATACTATCCCCTCACTAAACAGGCCCTACAAATATGGAGCCCTACACAATGTAGGGAGCCCGACCGCCTGCACATGAGGTTTAAAGTTGCTAAACCTCGAATCGATTCATGCGATGTTAAATATTTCCTCGGCGCCCAACGCAGAAGCTACACACAAGCTACCTCCATTTTTTATAACCCTGCGTTATTGATTAATAAACTTTTTTTTTGCATTTTATAATGTCGCTGGCAATAAAATCTGAAGCATTAACCCGAAACCCAGTCGTGCTGTTTATTACTCGCTTCGATGGGAACTTGGCAATTGTAACGAAATAGAAAACACGCGTGCCTTTTGCAGATTGTTTTCTGGGAGGTGGTTACAATAGAATTAAGACAGGTTTTCTTTAGGCATCTTCTCTAATCTCATTCATATACCTTACATTATCAAATTCCTGGAAGTTTTTTCATTATATTAAATTTTGTCTGTTTTCCTCGAAGTGGCCATTAACGAGAAAATAAGAAACACTGTTAACTCTCGTAGCATGCAGCATCTCACCTGAAACGGTACAGGTAACAGCCTCCCATAAATCCGTTTTAGTACGCCCGAGTCTAAACCATTCAAAGATTTCCGCGAATGAAAAACGGTCGCAGGAAAACCGATTTTTCTGCCGGAAAGCTCTGAGTCATCAACAGCAGAGAATTTTTCCTGGAAAAGCTCTTTCGGAAAACGTGTTCGAGTGAAAAGCGCAGCCCACACGATGTTCACCCTCCATCAGCGATTCCAACCTCACTTTCGGTGGCAAATTGTTATGAATGAAATTCTGTTCGTTCGGCCATGGGTGGCGCCCCCTGCCCTGGCAGCACCCAGCGGGCTCACTAGGGCCTTCCACAGTGGGTGAAGCGTTAGTCAGAACTCGGCTGATTTCCTGGAAACGTTTCATTTATTATGAATGGAGCAAGCGTAGTAAATGTACGAGGAAAAGGACTCGGAGCCTGATGGATGAATCACTTTGTTTGACAACAAAATGCTGTACAAGGACCAGGCTGGCCACCGCAGCCGCCTCGCACCGAGCTGCGTCCTTTCTGCTGAATTCCTAATTGCTTTTGGGAGGCACACAGCGATGTGTAGTTTAAATCCCGGGCCGTGGCTCATGATTTATGCGTGAGAATTCGGCACAATTTATGTAATAGTTACCGAGGATCCCGGCGTGGCACATAGGGGGCGAATTGTGCAAGGACGTAATGGCGGCAGTTTACGGCCCCCCTGTATAATGAGGCACTATCAGACTACCAGCGCCACACGCGAAGTTCGTAAAGACGCCGGGCACACTGTCTACAACACAACCAGTGACAAAAGGACTTCAAGCACGAAATTAATTAACAAGGTGCCGTAGCGCCTGTATGCATGCAATTACGGATACACAAATCACATTAAGCCAAATTCCAAACCGGCAGTTATTACTATGCGATTTTCAAATCTTGACCACCGTCCACACGTTATCCGTTCCAAGGCAGGTCGAAAGCCTTATTCTGCAGGACTCTTCAGGTCTCTAGGGTAAATTCATGTCCTGACACGTTACTTTGGCAGTGGTAATGAAATCTATCAAGATTTAAGTGATGTCAGGGATATCAGGTTTTTCAGGGATGTAAGATTCTACGTGACTTGTGTCGAGTTCCACAACCTTTGATGAAATATTCAAGCATAATACTATGTCACGCACTTGTTGTGATGGTTGTACTACGGCTAGACACGTACTAGCAGATTAGACTTCATATCAATAATGGAAATGGGATTTTTTCCTGTGGTATTGTTCTTGTTGTTGTCGTGTGTATCCTACAAACAAGGAAGCTTTAACATTCTTGAATTTTGCATGTAATAGATGTAAAAAAATTCAGGATTCTTGGACAGAGAATTTGAAAGGATGCAAGATTTTTTCTGGTTGAAATGAAATGAGAATGCAAAAGTATGAGACAGAATCAGGGATCATTACAATAAATTTGTAGGAAGGACAATGGTTTGTTTTTTAACAAAAAGGGATCAGTTTAAATAAGGAAAATTATTTTTAAAGAACGTGGAAGGACATAGCTGGGAAAAAATTCAGTAGGAATAACCAGAATTAGTAAAAGAATCTGATTAGATCCGAACTTGCTGCAGTCGATTTAATGAATAGAATAGATTTGCACTCCTGACGATGTTTCGGTATAAATCTACCTCTGAAATTATGTAATTCTACTATTAGAATATGTGTATATTTTACACAAACCACGCTAGTATAGAACAGATTTGTAAAACTAATTAACGATATTGCGATATTACGATTGATAGAATGAGAGTCGATAATGCAGTGCTTGGAGTATTGAAAAGAAATAGTCATGAGTTTACAGGGGTTATTTTTTGCTTCAGGGTAGTCTATGTGGTTGTTTTGTCGATCTATTGTTATTTTGTAAAGCTGTACCACGCAGAATATAAGGCCCATCTGTTATTCAGTATGTTCACAACAGTTTATTATGTCGATCACAATTTGCTGGCGGTGTGGGGGATGATATGGCAACTTCAACTAGGTGTGGCTTGCGAAGAGTGTCAAAAATGTCTGCCAATAGTATATAACGGTTATTTATCCCATTTTTTCAATTTTAACCCCTTTTTTACAAATTTCTTCATAAGCAAGAAGGTGGTTTTAGACAAGGGAGGCATCCGGTGGTGAAAGGTGGAGAGCAGCAATTAAGAAAAAATCCATTCTACATTTCAAATCTCTAACATAAAATTGTCACCCTGTACCAATAAATCGACAGTAGCCATTAAAATCGATTAACATACCACAGAAAAATTACTGTGCTGCTTTCGCATAAATCATTTTTAATAAAACAATTTACCATGACTTTCAAATTCTTCAAATACTTCCTCACTACCTTATTGTACTCATGTGTGCAGTGCAAAATTAGTAGGTTATCAACAAATACTCTTGAATCTACACTGTAAACAATAACAATAAATTTTTTGTTATTTTTAACATGGACGACTAATTTTGCTAATTTTTTTTAATATTACTGATAACGACCGAACTTTAAAACTGAATTTTCTTTTATACTTGAAATCATTGCAATTTGCGCTAAATACTTTTGCTGTCGATAAGGTAGAGAACTACAGAATCTTCTTCAACACTATTTATTTATGATAAAAGTTGTACGGTAGAAGAGTACTCAGAGTGATAATCTGCGCATATGCAATCACATAGCTGCAATATCAGTGGATTTGTATTGAAAGTGAAAAGATTAAAGTATTGTTAGAGCACTTGTTCTAGAAACATAGATTTGACGTGATATATATTTTTATTATCCTTTTATTACCTGTACATATAACTATGTCACTATGTCCACAAATCTGACAGCTTAATTTTAACCTATATCCGCATAATCGATCAATGCAAATTGGGCACATTCAGTTCACATGACGATGCAATCTGACAGTGCAAAATAAAAAAATCAAGACGGCGATTCCAAAATGGCAGAAGGATTTGGCAATTGTGATGCGATTCCATTAAAAATTGATATCTTGAGGTATTTAAGGTCAGAAATAACGAATGTGTGATCAAAAGTTCAAAAGAATTCAAAATAACCACCGACGAATTTTGGCTCTTTTATTACCATTAAAAATTAGATTTGGATCATACACGGCACCCCAATAATGGTAAGAAATTGCTTGTCGATTACTTCATCTCAGAACTGAGAACAGGGCACACCATGTCTATAAGACTCTTACTTTGAGTCAAACGAGGGAGTAAGGGAGTACAGCACAACCTGCGGGGTCCCCTAAGGCTGCATTCTAGACCCTCTCCTGTAAAGTTGCAACACTAAAAGAAATAAGAATTGGGGTAAATAACGATATGAAATTTATTTTTTATTGGATTATTGTGAAAATATTTATTAATTTCAATAAAATGATCTAAGAACAATCAACTGGAAATTATAGTTTGTTTAAAAACGGCTAAACAAAACCCCTGAAAAAGGTATTTTTCAAAGCGCCAAATCAGAATTGTAATAGCGGCTAATTTATCTTTAGCAAAAAAAACATTAATAACACACCGCAGACCGCCCAACCCGACGACTAACCGATTAAAAACAGACAATCTTCTCTTCTCCATGTATTCAAATCAAATCCGCTGTCATCATTAGTAAACTCAACATGTTTTAATTGCTCTTCTCACTTTCGAATTCAGGTGAGGCTTGAGCCATACCTGAAGCCTATGGAGAAGCTTTTTCAACGGCGCATGAATGCAGCCAATGACTAATCGCCATGTGACAAAACAATGGAGCTGCGAAACATCATCCAACTGGCGAAAATCTACTGGGCAGCGCGAAAAGGTGCTACCGATAGACTTCAGTCGGATCGCCAGTTGCAAAAGCGGCGATTGTAGCATTGTCTTTACTGATTGTGGTGGAGTTTGGAAGACGGCAGCCATATCTAACATACAACGACGACACGCCGAGTGGACGACTCAAGCTGCAGCTCCCCGCTAGATTTCCGTTCCTAGCCACTAGCCAGTCCAATATAGTAGACAAATCGCCAGTAGTAGTAGTCACAGTCTTATCAAAGACTTCGTTTTTGTCCAGCAGTCGTTCGCAGCAGATGCTAGAAAATAGATTTTTCCTTGCGAATACGGGTTTTGAAAATTACAAATACACAATATTGTTTTTTAAGTTAGTTCATAAACAATTAAAGCAACGGCGAAATTCAGTGTTTTTTTTGCCAAACCGCAAATGGCTTAAGCCGGACTAAACGAGTGCAAAAATAATATTATATATTGTGGTGGGTGCTCTTGCGAAAAGCTAGTGTAAAAGTTCACCTCAGTTGAGAAAATTGTGTCGCTGTTTTCGAGGAGGTTCCGCCTTGTTATAAAATTCTATAGAAGATAAAAATTGTTTTTTTTTTTTGATTATTTTTTATTCTTTGAAGAAAAATTTCCATAAATCAACTGTTTACAGTGGACGTTGCTTTTGTTTGCCCACATCAGAATTTGTTTAGCTTGCAGCCATCGCACACAGTTCGTCACACACAAAGCAGTTATTGGATATTTATATTTACTTTTCACCGAGGCACGAGTAATTTTAATTTATATATTTTTTTAATTTTAATTTATTAATTAATTATTAATTTTTTCCTTGCTGAATTTTAAGCTTTTAAAAACAAGGAATTAATGTCATTTTCCCCATTCACAGAATGATTTTGAATTCTTGCTGCCCTTGGAATTTTGCTAATTTGTACAAGAATTTAACTGGGGAAAAGTTTTTAGTGCTTTAGAACTTATAAATATTTTTAACTTTATTGGCAGTTTAAGGCGGTTTCGATCCAAAGTACATAAAATAAATGTGGTAATGTGGTAATGCTTAACCAATTTGACAATTAATTGATTGTTTATGACTTCGGTTCTTTTTTGCACTTATTCATTTTCCAATGTGACTTATTGTTTGCTTCAATTATTGTTAAAAGTGAAGCATTATTATTTTGTTGCTTACAGTCTTTAGTGGATCTTTGCTTCTTCAACAATTTTCATCCAGGATCGCAGCAGCTAACGATATTACTCCAATTATGTACTCTCATTGACGACAGATTGTCCTCCACAGCTTTCAACCTACTCCTGGAGTTTTCGATTTTTCTACAAGCTGCTGGTGTAAGGCACCAAGAAACACTAGGTATTCTGGAGTTTTGAAATTCTTAATACCTGACCAAGCCCTTTTCACAATTGTGACTAGTCATAAGTCACAAGCTTTTGTGACTTGTACTTTTTATTGATAGTTTGTGACTATTTTTGTGACTATCAACTGTTTTGATATTGTAAGTTCGCCGTCACAAGAAAAATCAAAAAAATTCACCTGATGGTGAATTTGTAATCGTATAATAAGTCCGTGCGAAAACGTACCCAACGTACGCCAGTAAATATTGATGCAGTGATCCAGAAACCTGTGACTGCAAAATTAAAACACTTACGTTGTGACTTGTGACTGGTTTTAGAATACGGGTATTAAAATCTGCGACTTGGTGAATCTTACGTCGTTCTCATAGTTTATCAGTTATTGCTTCGATTCATGTTTGTAACTACATCTTGTATGCCTTATTCTTTACTACTTAGCCGAATATACTGCTTAGTAGTTTCCTTTCGAGTACGTTAATTGCTACTTGTCACATAGGTAAATACCCAATGGTCAGGCGTCACATCCGTTAATCTAATTGTGCTTTTGTAGATCTTCAGTTTCGTTCTTCTTGACACCACTTTCGAACTAAGTAACTTTCTATAAATACCATCGAGTTCTTTAGACATTTAAGGTGTGAAAGTCCAAGTGTAGTATCACCCTTTATTCTACCAGTCCGCTGTGCCTTTCACGAACTCTTACCTCTTGTATGAGTTCAGGAAAACAGATCGTGGCAGGTCGTTCCATATTCGAGTTTACTCTGTGAGTGAGCGGAATGGCGTAGTCTTTTGTTACGGGCAAAATATAGCCGTGGAGGCAGAAGGTTATTTATTTCGGAGGAGCTGAGAACAAAGCGTTGAGATAGAACAGAGATCAATTTAGTTTTTTTATATAAACGGTTGAAACCATCGGAACTTAAAGCACTTATTAAAGCATGAGTATCGCTGGATGAAAAAAATCCAGCCAAACCTTGCACAAAGTAGAGGCTTCAACCACAGTTCAGGTAGACCTATGTGTAGATATTCTCTTGAATCTGTACATGAATTAATATATGCGAAACGCACTTAAAAATGAAAGTAAAGAATTAAAATCCATAAAATTGCCTTTCAGCTAATCATTTCACACTTCAATCTATAAAAAGAGGCTAGAACTTAGTGAACTAATCACTTACAACGTCTGTGAATGCCTCCAAGTGATAACGCTAATAGAAATCTATGAAATATCGACCCATGTGAAAGAGGAGCAAGATTCTTGGCTAACTTTAAGTATCTACTAAAATTAAAGAGTTAGAGAGATGTGCTGGATGTCTAGAAAGTTTAAAAAAAATAAGCATATTCCAATATCAAAAATTACTTACAACAGGAAGGACTTCGCCTATTTTGAAACGGAACACCCTGTGGTGGATAGACTCTCCAAACTAGCTGATTCCCATCGCGCGTCCACAACTCCCTCTCATTATCAATTCCGAATTGGAATTACTTTTTCCTCAACTCACGTACTTCGGGTATGATTATAAATTCTTCTCGCTCTTGAATGAAGTGAAATAAATTACTTTGACTGATTTGATTTAAACCAATCCGAAGCTTTAAGCTCGACTTCAAAGAAGACGTCCCCAGTCTCTGCTTGTTCTCGAATTACTGCTGGTTTCCATTTCGCATTGATTATTTCCGAACATAACAACTAAAACGATGAGATTTGCAGCTAAGAAGCAATTTTTTTTAAGTATGTATTAATATTGATACCGCTCATGTCCGCATACATTTCTGTCTAGAAGACCATTTTCAAAAAATATCCAAAAAGCCATAAAACCACCTTCAGACGAGGTGTTAAAAAATAGCAATAAATTAACGAATATTCCGTGGATGCACCCCCGCTGCTCGATTATTTAAATAAAATTCATCATTTTTTTTCTTCTTGATTTTCCTTAATTCCCCATTGACATGCATCTTTGGTCAGTAGGACTTCTTCCATGTAACTTTTTTCGCCTTTTATTAATTAGAATATCCTCAGATGTGATCTGGTTTTATTGCCTCAAAGCATTCACTTAATGGACCATAATTTCACTAGAAACTCGTTTCGGCCGTCGATTTCAAAAAGAAAGTTCTTACGTAATGTTCTCTTGATCATAAGATCCACACCTGTGGGATTAGAATGCTTTTGATAGATTTTCGTGGAGAATATTTTTTTTCAAACCGTTAAAATTCCATTTGGGTTCTTGCTCTTCGTTTTATTTCGAAATTCTTTTTCGGTGATATGAAAAGATTAAAAATTATGCAAAAATGTTTTTATGCTGATGGTTTGGCTGGTTAGCATGAAAATCGTAAGAGAGTTAATAACTCATTTTATTGGAGAGTATTTTACTGGATTTGTCTTTTTCTACTGAATTGTGCAGCTGCGCGAAAGGCTGGTAGATTTTTGTGTCAAAAAATGAAAATCAGCTTTTGAGCGAACTAATTACTACATTTTTACTCAAGTTCCATTTAAGATCAATCATTCAAATAAAAGGCTGACTAATCTTTTCTCATCCCCTAATTGTGTAGTTTAAACTCAATGGGAAGAAGAAGAAGAAGAGATTTGCTTAACTTTATCGAATTTTTATATTGGGCTATAATATTTTCTGTCATCGATAGCCAAGGATTTAGGCACCCTACTACCATCCTGCGAAAGGGTTAATTCAGGACTAAACAATTTGAAAGAGATGGCCACATCTCCGTCTAGAAAATCATTTAATCTATTCAAGACGTAGAGTCACTGTGCTCCGGTTATCTTCTTCTTCTATTTTTCTGCATACTTTTAGGGTTATATTCTGTGAAAAATAGTTTGCATACTTTCAGAGTCAACATTTTTTATTTAAGCATACGAAGGCAGTCCGATAAGTACTCGCCTCACCGTCCTATGGCGCCTCTACCGCAAAGAGAAGTTTACTAACTATCATTCTCGTAGACGGATACGGTCAAAATTTCAGCCGAATTGGACTCGTAGTTTTGTTTTGACCGCGTGTGGAAGCGGGCGTATCCGCGAATTTTAGAAAAATGGAAAACTGGCTCATACTTCTGCCGTCGCCACGGCCAAATTGGTCGAATTAGGCTGGGATCTACTGCCCCATCAACCATATTCTCCAGATTTGCCCCGTGCGACTTCTTTTAGTTCGCAGACTTAAAAAAGTGACTCGCCGGGCAGAAATTTGAGTCAAATGGAGAGGTTATCGCCGCCACGGAGGCCTACTTTGCACACCTCCAGAAAACGTATTTTTCGGACGGGTTGCAGAAGTTGTGTCAGAAGTTGTATGAACAGCTAGTATCCTTCCATTCACCAAAACTCAAGGAAGGTGAAGTAATTATTCTGTGAAATAAATGATGCAATATTGTGAAATATCAACTTTATGAAATAGAAAGTTGACGGAATGACGCTATAAAAAATATTCATTATATCTAATTTAAAAAAGCTTTTATCGTCCTCTTTTTATTACACGTAATCATGAATGATCCATCTTATGACGTTCCAAATCACATCTTCCCTCTGCGAATAGCAGAAAAAGTTGATTTTCTGTGGTTAGAAAGTGTCATGAAACTAACCGAGAAGACTTCTTTAATTCTTGCGTTAGAACTCTTCTATTTTCAACATCGAGCCACCATCTTCTTACTCATCGCGAATAAAGTGATCCCTCAATTTCACATGAAGTTTCCGGGGCTGCATCATCTCTTAGCGATTATAATCGCTTTCTTTAATGTTCGCATGAGAGTAAAAGTCAATGTAAATAAACCACAAAACGATTCCACGTTTGCAGAAAAATATTCAACAACATAAAGAATGATTTCAAGCGCCAAGAATCGAATTCAAGGAAAAACCGCGAAGTATGCAAAAAGTATTATTGAAGATTCCGTGAAAAGAGTACTGGTTTGCAAGCAGTGGTGTTAGTGAAAAGTTTATTTTATTTATGAATGGCAAAAAGCTTTTATATGGTTTTGAAAATATGGAATAGTAATAATCGTGTTTAGAAAGAATATTTTTTTTTCAAAATGAAATTTTACTATTTTTATGTGCGAAAACTAAGGTTAGGATCCCTTTTTACTAGGTTTACCTATCTTCGGAATTAAGATCAGATTCTAAGCGGCCCCCAACTAAATACTAACCAGGACCACTGCTGCTTGACCTACAAAATCGAACGAGAACAGGTCTACTTAGTATGCTAATGGCACCTTCTATGGTCACCAAGATAATTGACCGTTTTCCTATACATTTTTTTAAAGCTCCAATTTTATTTCCTTTCGGCTAGAAAAGGGGGAGCTTGCCTGGATTCAATTCTTCTATGGTGCGAAGTGGGAGCTCAGGGATTCTTTATGTTTCAACTATGTTGTACATGTGGTACAAATTCGAAAATACTTACTCGATTTTCAAGGCGCCAGTCAAGGTAAACGATCTATATTCGAGGCGAGGCCTGATGTAGTCCTTGTATTTAGAATATAACCCAGCATGATGGCTGAATGTGTAGCTTGCATCTCCCAAGAAATCTCAAGAATTGAGGTACATATTTGGTTGGCTATATGGAAAATATTTGGTTAAAGGTATGTCCAGGATATGAAGATATTGGTCAGCCTTTACTACATCTCCATTTTTCGACACGATTCTTCGTTCTCCAATTGGATGGGTTGATCGAATTGAACATGACCCTACGTCCCTCCCACATTCTGAACAGCTGAATTATTCTTCTTTGAACACCCAAACTTTTCCTCTTCGAACAACTCGATTCCAACTCAATTTAGAGGAATTTATGTATCGATCGATTTTATCTATAATCATCCATTATTTTTTATACTTGTAATAGTTTGAAACAAATCTGTAGACACTCTCCTGTTGACTCGATTATAAATTAGTGGTTATAATTATCTAATACAGTAGAGCCATTGATGTAAAGTCCCCACCGGGTAATTTTGAGATCCAGTAAAAAAGCTCTTCAAATGCAAGCTCTCTTGCAGCCTATTAAAAACGTCCACGCGAACTTTACCCTGTATCTATGCTTTTTTTGCAATTTACTAAAACATGACTCTAAGTTAGTAACTTGGAATTCGTAAACCGGTTTAATTATTTCCGAGCCTTTCTGACCGTTATATCACAAATTAGTAAAACCACAATTTGCCAAGCATCCTAAAATAACTACATTATTGAACGTTTTATTTCCCGCAAAAGCCATTACCATTTTCCCCAGCTTTTCTGCGACGATAAATCATTCAGGAATCTTGGGTGTTTGTAAATATTATCTAAACGGCAGCAAAAAGAGGAACAGCATTGGCAGAGAATTACCAGGTGACGATAGATAGAGAATTCCTACCTGTGCAGCTTTTCATAGAAAACCCAAAAAATCCGAGGATAGAATCGAAAACGAGATTTTTTGTTGTTGTTTTGCGTTTTGTGGGATGGATCTGTGCTCTTCAATAGTTTCAAAAGGCGCGAAAATGACGTCAGGGAATCTCTGGTGACGCGAGCGCGAATTTAAAACCTATTAGAAAAAACCGTTTTCGCTGATGGCGGAAGCTTGGAAGTTTCGAGCGCACTTACAGGTGTGCTAAGGAGTTGAGCTTTTGATTGAGGTGTTGTTACTTGTTCGTTTTTTATCGTTTTGTTTTATTTTGTATCGCAAAGCTCTGTGCAGAGAAAGCTTTTGTTTCGGGACAGTTGAATTCCTGAATAAAATGTTTGCGACGCCCACTTGCCAAATTTAATATCTACTAGTTATCTGGGAAAGCTTTTCTGGGTAAGGCAACAGTTCCGAGAATTTTCTGATAGAGTGTGGTATGGAAAAAAGCTCTCCTTGTGTATTTGGTACGTTTCGCGATTTCATAACATATTTTTGTTTCATGAAATAATCGCGAAATGTGTGTGCGCATGGTCAGTGTCCCATCATCCTCCTATCAGCAATTAAGGGAAGCTTCTGGCATCTTTTCTTGCTGTTGGTTGTATTGTATAGTATCGCGGCGCTTTATGGCAGACGTTGTGGGTCTTGGCTTGTTGGATACCAGCTTGTGATATCGCAAAAAATATCTTATTTTCGCCCGGCGTTTTGAGTGTAGAAAAAAAAACATAAAAATAAAAGCACACACGACGATATTTTAGTAGTCAAGTGAAACTCGCGAAACAAAACCCCGCTTTTGTCAATATCAAACCGACCGCAGTCGAGGCAAGTCGCGCGCTCTTTTTTTTCGTTATTGGTGCATGTTGTTGAAAAAAAGGGGTTTGATATTTTGTATCGCGGTTTTTTTTTGGGAGTTTGTTTAAAGTGAAAAATATTAAGAAAAAATTTTTAAACGTGCAAACACGGTGATTGAAGTGCATCGATATTTTTTATCTTGAACTTGAACTTGAGGAGGATAATTTTTTGAACAAGTGCTTGTTGTTTATTTTTTTTTTTTTTTTGAAATTTTTGTGTGTTTTAAGAGGTATATAAAAACGCTTCAACAATTTTTTTAAATATTGTTAGTCGCGCTTTAAATGTTTATTGTAGTAAAACATTATTTGGAAAGTAAATTGGATTATTTAAAAGTGCATTTCTTAGTTGTTTTTGAAAAGTATTTAACTTAGTGCATCCTTATATTTTATTAGAAAAAGAGAACCGTTATACACAAAACTAAATTTCAAATTTGAATTGCAATTTTCAAAAGTGTACGAAAAAAGCTTTTTGTTAATAATTTAAATGTTGTGTTAAAACATTTTTTTTGTTATTTAAACTGTTTTAAAAAAATATACATATTTTCATGATTAGTGCCACACCTGAGCTGATTGCAACACTGTCTCTTATATTTGATGCTAAAGTAATTTATCTTTTCTTTAATATTTTTTTATTTAATATATTTTTTTTCTATCTAATTTTTATCAGTTATGTTTGATTGATTTTTTTTATTAACAGCAAAAATTATGATTAATAGTTGTTGGTACTGAAGTAGTTATTAATAGCTTATTGTGATTTTTTTTGTTCCTTTTCAAAGTAAATTAACAACTAAAAAAGCCGGTGAATGAAGTGCCGATATCCACAGACATTTTCGTTTTTATCCAGAGGAACGAATAGAAAAGAACTTGTGGATTAAATCAGGCATTAAAGTCACGTATGGTAACCAAACGCTACTTGCTCGTTTTTGTTTTTGTTCTTTGCACAAATTAAATTTATTAAGACGTGACTTCAACTTAAGATTTTTTATGTTCGCCTTCACCTCCCAAGAAAGGGAAGAAAACATCCTTTCCTTTTCTTGGTCTATCTTCTTTCGTGTGTAGGACTACACATCCTTAAGATAGACGAATGATTTCTTGTAAGTACATACGACAAATTTCGCCATACGTGAGGGATAGCCAACTTCCTTCAAATGTGCCTTACAGCATAAGTATTGTGGAAAGGAAGAAACGCGCCTTTATTTTTGGTCCTTTTTTCATTACTTATGGAAAATTGTCCTTGATTAATTATTTACAATATGTTCTTCTTCTGTGGGATGTATGCTTTGTGAGTTATGTTGATTCTTGCTTGTTGCATTCAATTAAATTGATAACCAATTGTTGAATTTATTTTTTTGCTCTTTTATAAAAGTATATTTTTTTTATTAATTTTTTGTTATCCTTGTGGATTTATCCTTGTGCATATCTGCGGGCACAAACGAATTTTTTTATTTAATAATTAAATCCCTAAATATTTTTTTATTAATTTGCTACTATTTTCTATTTATTTACTAAGTTCGAAATGAATTTTAATCGAATTGTTCCACGCGTTTTTTTTGTACACACAACCCAAAAGGATAACTTTGTTGTGTTTAATTAAACACGTTTTTTTCGTTTAAAAAAATAACACAATTGAAACCGTTGTGTCATGGTTCCATATGGATTTCGTAATTGTTAAGTATATGTTAATTTTATTTCTGTTTTTATTAATTACGGTTATATTATGTTCTTCTGTCAGTCGATTTTCGGGAATGATTAAAAATAATTGAGATGAGTGATGAAAAGGATGCTTAGATGTTTTGTCAAAGGTGGGTGTGTGTACAGCCAGATGGGAGAATGACTCACACTTTATTAATTATATTATATACATAGATAAAGGAGAAAGTATCTTTTTGTGCATGATTCATGGATTTTGTGGTTGAAATAAAATGTGTGATTTTGAAAGTCGCCGTTTTTTTTTAATTTTAAATATTAGATGAAATTGATACGGTTTACGGCATTTGTTTAAAAATAAATTTTATATTTCAATTCAATCTTTAAAAAGTTTTTTTTTTTTGGATTTGGTGCATATCTTACTAGTATCAGTATACATGTCGAGGGATGGGCTTTAAGCTGAGACACAATCCGGTGTTACCTGCTTCTATTCATTACTGTTACTTACCAATTCCTAATAGCTGGTGTCCTTAAAGACGTACATACTTTACTTTGCAAGTAAATTTCCAGAAGTGACTTGCGCAAGTTTTTTATTTTACAGAAGTTGCGTGCTGAAATTTATAGATGACCGGTATTTATTAAAGAATTTTTAGTTTTGTCACCGATTGTGAATAATTCGGATAGATCATGTGGAAACGCTTTTAGAAGTGCGAGTGCTTGCTGCAATTTTTTGAAATCGACTTCCAGAAGTTAGTTCTAGAAACAAACAAACTTACGTAATATTTTGCTGTAGTGAAACACCTTTTGCAAGAATTTGCAGAGATCACTTACTAGTAAACACATGGTTTTAGTCTACAGAATACAATCTCTGGATAAAAGCACCCTTAAGAACGAGGTTGAGGAGTATTGACGAAGGAGAGTCTCCTCCACTCCAGACTTAATTCCAAAATTGTCTGTTCATTGTGTTGTTACACTTTGGCTTTTGGTCCTGCCACTGCCATCTATCCTCAATTTTGTGAGTACCCAGGTTCTTTCATAGAATCGAGTATCATCATTTCGAAGAATATTAAAGCTGGTGTTAACAAACTCTTCCACTCTCATACACGTGGATTGAAAAAGACAAAGACTGTGAGTGTGTGTGATACTAACCAAACAAAAACAAATAAATTATCTCATAAATTTTAGCAAGTAATGCATCAAGATTATTTGATACCTCATCGATAGCAGCGGGTCAAGGCTACCTGTTTTTTTTTGTTGTTGTAAATATTCACGATGATAAGAAAAATATTGAGCAATTTGTTTATTATTTTTCGGTGGACGTGTTGACAATTTTTAAGAATGATTGTTTTTTGTCTTTGCTTAACAAATGAAAATTCGAGGTTCAGTAGTAAATAGATTAAATTTGAAAGAATCAACTTTGTTCGTATGCAAAGCTTGCTCGCCGGAATTTTGAGTCAACTTTGAGAAAAGCTTTCGTTTCTGGATGCATACGTCCTCGTCTATTATGGGTCAAACAGTCTGAATTTGGTCTGTATTAAATTTTAATGGACTTAATCAAGTGTCCTAATAAGAAAGTATCTACCGTAGCGAAAATGTGTATACTATTTTGGAGCAACCATTTAGTCGGTTGGTTTGCTCTTGCTTCTGAAAAAGCTCATATTCCCTTACTGACCGACCAACAAACTCTCAAGTTTTTTTAAGGAATGAGTATCTACCGTCCGACTATGAAAAATGTTGGTGGGCAAGTTTGTTGTATTTCGCAGCGAAACCGGTTACAGAGTGTCTTGTAATGGCTCTTTGCATGTCCCTGCCTCTAGTTTCTTCTGATTGTCGATCCACACGATCGACACTTTTAGTTTCAAAAGACTGCTGTCTATAGAATTCCCTAGAATCTTATCTAGGAAACAAAGCCCCTCAAAGACCTTCTTCAAAACTCCCTATGCAAGCCCTTCGGCACAAGGAAAAAAATTAACCCCAAATACTCATACACCAAAACTACATTCAGGACCTCTTCTATTTATTCTGTAATCCTTGCAAAAAAAACAATTAAACCTTAAACATTGTAGCCAACGACATGGCGTTTTCCAATCACTTCTCCCATATAAAACCACATCGATATCTCCACACAAACTAGAGCGTTAAGCAGCGCCTCTGTCACGGTCACGTCCTTCCAGCATCCAGTGGCAAACTTTTTGCTGATGCACAGGCACCTACCTGTAATGTCGCCAATATCTGCAGGACTCGGTGGTGTCAATTCTACAACAGCATACTTTAGGAAGAGGTCCACGTGCGGCTTGGCTTTGGTGGCAAAATCTAGAATGGAGGATTTTTAGTTTTCTGTTTTGAAAAAAAAAATGAAGAAAGTGCTATATATGTGAAAGCACTCACTCTGTGCCATTATTTTATATTTAGTCAACATTTTCGTTTATATTTTTTTATTATAATAAATCTGCAACACTTGAACAAATAAACTTTGGCAATTTGTCCAAAAAATTTAACTATTCAATCTGAATGACAGCAAAGCATCTGCGGTGTCTAACTAGATCTACTAAGTTTTTTTCAGTAATTTTTTCTACAACTTCTCCAGTTTTTGGCTTGCTATGTGAAATACAGAAACGCGATTCCAAAAACAATGCAACTAAAAAAAGGTAAATATTAAACACCGATTTTTTTTTGATTTACTTGGCTGCAAACTGGTTACGTACAATCAGGTGTAAATCAGGGACTCTCAATTATGGCCAGACCAATATAAACGATGTTTCAAAGAAGTCAAGATGAGCCCTGTTCCATGAATCACATCTTCCAAGATTCGTGTGGAGTCTTGCTTTGTTGCATACTAATGAGAACTGCATACATGGAATGATTACGGAAAATTTCGGTTTGGGGATGATTTGCTTGTTAAACTGGGCTTGTTGAAAGCTTTCAATATGGGGTATTAATCAAAGGAAAAAATATTGACGTTTTATGTGATAAGCACCCTTTGTACTACAAATACGTCATGCCGTTTAGATATTCTAAAGCCATCCTTAGACTGGTCAAGGAGATGGCAGTGAGCCTTAAATTTAAACTCTTGAACTGGAGAAGTTCGGAAACCCTGACCAAAAAATTGGTTCCGCAGTTCAGTTGTTCTCTACAATCGACGTTAGGATGCTTGTAAAGAGAATTGAAATTTGTTTAGTCAATTTTGCCACAATTCCTTGTTTAATAACGCAACCTAGTATATTAAAAATGGCACAAGACCGGAAGAGGAGGAATCAGTCGTTAAACCTGACCGTCTCCTTAAGCATAGGGATTAGGCTATAGGCTTTGGCAGAAATTAGATAGTACTTCCATATAGATGCGTTAAATTTCACACGATTCACTGAGTTCGAGGGGCTTTGACAATTGGATAGGACGTGGACATATAATCATCGGGCTTGGTTTTCTTAGATATTGAAGCACCGGACCAACAATCATCTCAGAGGTCCGTGTTTCGATCTTTCTTTCTTGTGTTTATACGTATATAAACTTGCAAGAAAATTTCCGAAAGTCACTTCCAGAAGTGACTTGCGCAAGTTTATTTTATAGAGCACTAACTGCAAGTGAGATATCAAAAATTGTGGTGCTTGGAATCACCAAATTAAAATCCAAGGGATACAATGGTACAGCACAGAACAGGTGATTTCGTGTCGGTGCTTTACTACCTATAAAACAGAATGTGATTTTCATCGCACAGTTCATCCCAATCTCCGAAAGAGTGCGAGTTCTAAATTCCCTGACATTTTTCAACTCCCAAAAAGCGGGGGTCATATTTCGGTAGTTTAAAATTCCAGCGAATTATTACATTATTACATTGCATGAAATCATAACTAAAATTTGAAAGAAAAAATTACAATTAATCATTTCTCAAACAGCACGCAACCGACATCCCTGGAAGCAAAAAAATTTAAAAAAAAGTTGAAATCCCTCTTTCCGAGCTTTCTGCTAACCCAAAAAGATTAATTTTTTATCAAGCCCCAAAAGCAGCAGTAAAGATAATCCCCCCCTCTAGTTGTTGCTGCCTTATCCTAAACAAAGAACGTTTACCTCAACCTGTAAATAATTATAAGACAGATTTTCGTATGTTGCTTGTATGTAACACATCTGACGTCGAGAGGGCGGTGGTGGTGGACCCGTCGGGGGTGGGTTTCGTACTCAGAACACTCGTGAACTTCTTTTAACTGAATTTCTTTCTGTTGTTGTTCTTGTTGCTGTTGTTGAACGTACTTCTTCGGCTTCTGATTAATTCTCAAGTTCAAAGCTAAGAAAGGAGATTCAAAAGCAATTTCGGTCTTGTCTTATGGATATTATGACAGGCGCTCCCGAAATTGCGAGGCGTGTATGTGTGCATGTGGATTTGCTTCTTTATATTTTTTATGTTAATTGCGGATTTGAACTTCGCAGTCTCTTGTTTGTGACGATGTTTTTAGACATTAATGACTAATACTTCATCCACTGTGTTTCTTCTCTAAATTATATGAACTCTGGATGCACCAAAGTGCTGTTGAAAGAGTTCTTCAGACGTTTATGTACTATGCGCCATTGTAAGTGTTGTTTGAAGAAATTAAGATCCTTCCTAAAAGTATGGGTTGTACTAAAAATAGAATAAAAAAAATTATATTCTTTTGAATTTTGAAAATGTTGGCACAGAATCAAAAGGAAAACACTGACACTTGGCGCGTGGCAATCGCCAATTAATCTTGTTATAAAAAAGTGGTTTCCTCATGTATCTTTGGTATTTTTTTATAATATTAGTTTTTAATAATAAAAGTTAATTTTTGTGTTAATTCGTCTCTAAAATATCTTTGCAAAAAGGATTAACCCAAGAAATGTTTAACTTCGCCTGTCTCTATGCAATTCACTTTCATTACCCAAAAAACTGTTTTACCAAATTTGGAAACTTTAAACGAACTGCATAGCCCTGATTCTTAACTGTCAAGCCCAACCCAACCCTTAACCCAAGACGAGACCAGGAGCCACGATAATCCTATTAGGGGGTAGCCAAGGCACTAGCAGGCTACTAGGCATAGGTCTATACAGGGTGTTTCAAACTAAAGTGCTCATCCGGGATGAGTCCTGGATATAAATGGAAAATTGTTCTAGAAAGAGGACTATCCGCTGAGATACAGGGTGTTTACAAAAAACCTTTTGCATTTTTTTTAATGTACTTAAACTTTAATAACTCCTGCACCGATTATCGTAGAGCAACATAGTTAGGCTTGTTTGTAAGGTAATTGTGTATTCAGTAAAGAACAGAAGCTTAGAAGAAATGTAGGTTTAAACTCGGTACTTTGCATCGGAACTATCCAAAATTCTTGGTTTTTATTAACCATAATTTTTAAGCGGCGAATTTTTAGACTTTCATGCCTGTAGCGGGTTCGCGCGTGCATGTTTTTAAGAAAATTAACCAACTAAATTATTTTTGCTCGGGAGAGCGTGCATTGTTAAATTTTTCGATTTTCCGCTTCCTATCTATTTTACGACAGATCTCTAGGATTGTTTTCGGACGCCTTAACCTCTAGGCGAACAAGGTCGACGACTTCTTGGAAGGGTATGATATCTGTTTTTTAATTAACTATTCCTCCTGACGTGCCAGATACATTGTTTTAAATCAGAGTCCTCTGAAACTCACTTGCTGAGTCTATAGCAACTTATAACTGGTAGGCGTGTTTACAACGTTCCAGACTCACTACCAAAGTCGGTAGTTTACTAGCCAGCGAGAGCATCAGGAGATGGTTCTATAGATAGTTAGATATTTACGGTTCCCCCTCGATCGCAATGATCACGTGTATATCACCAAAAATACTTAAAATTTAAAAGAACCAAGCGTGCAAAATCCTCCTAACAACACTTCTTTATCAAAAGCGCGTTACCTTTACGCATTTTATAGCCCCTTTCCCGCAGCTCGGCTCCATAAACCATCCCCCGATAAGGCGATATCTATTCAAATTGCTTTTATTTAAAATTTCACTAAGCCTCATACCAGCAGTTCACGCAAGAGAGTTACTCCATCAATCCTCGTGTGGAGTCAATAACCCTAATCAGTACCAGGTCGTGTGCACCACCAATGTCAAGTTTATCTCCATGGATCTGGCCAGAGTTTTTATCTCTGAGGTATCGTCACCATAAGCCGCCAGGCAGCAGCCTACAAATCCGCATTTCATTTAATTTTTTTTCTCGTGTTGGTGAAAAGATATCGCTTGTCCAGTTTCGCAGCTATCTTTGCGGATAACACGTTCGTTATCAATCAATTATGATTTACAATCGCGCTCGTTACTTCGGGGTAATCTGTTTGTTGAATAGCGATTAAATTACATGTTCCATGATATAATCGTAAGTAAATAGTTTTTTACGTGTTAGATAATATAACTAAGTTTTTTTCGCTACTAAACGGTTTCCTATAAAATCACTGACCCCGTTTTTATAGGGGAGTCTGAACCCCAGACGTTGTTATACAATTATATGCTGTATACTTGCACGGCTACCGGTCATTATGGTGATTAAGCTTCAAGGCGGTTCACGCCGGCGCACGATTAAGTTGTCTCTTACAGCTGGACTCGCGCTAAGAGACAAGTCCATAAGTGACGCGCGCTGGGTAAAACCCAATCTGCCTGACTCACACTCTAAGTCCAACTTTGCTAATTTGGTGAACTACAATAATTTACAGTCGGACGCCACACACTATTTTATTCTAACAAGATAGAAGCACCGCGTCGCACCATGATTGAAAAAATCCGCGAAATTTTCACCGCATATTCACAATGGATTTAGGTTTAAAGAGATTTCTGAAAGAAATTAACAATTTGATTTATTTCAATTTTTGGGGAATATTTTTAGCCAAAATTATTGCGAAATATTGACGAGAACGAGTTTAGTTAGACGATTTCCTTCGCGAATTAGCGGCCAACGTCTTTCAATTCTAGAAGCGAGAAAACTAATAAATAAATAACAAAAGCGGTCAAGGGAAAATTCCATGTTTTATTTAAAGATTCTCTAACGTTTTCGGATTTCATAATCGGCTTTAATAATCATTGTTCAGAAACTTGTTTATGTTTTTATTTTACACCTGTGAGATTGAATCACGCGTCGAATTATTGTTGTCGAATTTGTTTTCGGTTCTTACCCTGTGGTTTGGCATTTCATTTTGCATTTTCAGTTCCGCTCATCCTAATAAGATCGTGATCGTTGCATTTTTATTGAGAATGGAATAAACCGAGATTTTATTAATTGTTTTAAGTGGTGTGAAAACACAAAGAAATCTGAGTATTATTAGTTTCACTAGGTTACATTTTCACGGGTAAAAACCACACGAACATCATCTTCATTTGGCTCTATTGCAGCCAGCTTACACTATCAATAGATTTTAGCAGAGATCGAGAAATTGGTAATAGCATAATGGAAGGTCTAATCTATACTGTCCGTGAATGTGTCAACACCTTAGCTAGTTTCATGCATTTTCATTAAATCGTCAAAATGTATCTCATCAAAATAATAGAGCTAGCACCGAATGCCATCACCAATCCCTTTGGACTCTGCAGAATGAATGACCTCTTTTCTAAGTTCTAGGAGCGCCCAATGCTGCTTAGCTTCGGTGGTCGACCGAAAACTGATCTGTTCAGTTCCCGTAAAGTTATAATCCATCCAATGGCGCTACAGCCCAAATCGAGCCTTGGCCTCCTCTAGGGCATTTCTCCAAGTTTGACGGTCCCTTGCAGCATGTCTCCAGTTCCGGATGTTGAGCATTGACTCTGCGTCAGCCGTCACAGAGTCTATCCATCTCCTCCTGGGTCTACCTACTGGCCTACTTCCCGAAATTTCTGATGCCATAAGCCGTTTTGGGAGTAAAGTTATAATATCGTTGATAAAATTAATCAATTTTCAAAATACAATGTTCTTCTTCTTCTTTAGCGGTTCTATTACCTCGTTTATGACTAGGGTCAATCCAGGTTCAACCTAAATTCAACCCAGTCTTAAACGGGAGTCGAGTTGAAGCTAGGTCTACTCAAACCAACTCAGCTCTCCTACCTGCGTCGAGCTGATATTTGGCCTCATATACGCGAGTTGAGTTTTAATTGGGTTGAAGTGGCATTTGTTTTGTTTGTTTACCATCCGTGAAGTCCACCTTCGGCGTTAGTTTTGTGTTCGGTGTTTCTGCTTGCACAGGAACAAAATATATTTCGTTCTGAACTTTTACGTATCTATAAATGAGGTTATGTTTTGATTTCAGTTCAACTCTATTTCAACCCAAAGTGAACTAAACTCGACATCATATACGGTGGTCGCAAATTCAACTGACCCTCAACTCAACTTTTCAACCTAGTCATAAACGGGGCATATAACCGCGATCCGCTTCTGAGCCGATGTCTTCCAGTTTGCCATCCCTAAGCTATGAGTGTCCTGGTTTACCCTATCCTTCCAGCGGAAGTTTGGTCTCCTTTGGGCGAGCAGCTCTGTCAGGAGATACTCAGGTGGATTTACGGATATCCATACGCGCAAATCTAGTGTTTGGTACGACCGAGTGCTTACTTACTGCCATCTCTATATGTGGTTGTCCATTGGCATTAAGCTCATCTGTATACAGGTTCCCAGTTTACTTTGGCGTTCAAATCTCCCAAGATGATTTTTATATCATACAACTTCAACTTCTTCCAGAAAATTCTTAAATCGTTTTGTCTTTTTCGTCGCCGTGGGCATCGTCGTTTGTTCCAGTACTCGAGGCATGTTTGCTTGTTCCGCAATACAATTTTTCCACATGAGTTTATTAGCCTCACGCCCAGTTTACTTGGAAGGGGTGTTCAATCCTATCGTTTCTCATAGGACAGTTACCACTGGCCACCACTAGGAGGTTATTATCGGACTTCCATTAGTCCGGAACATTTGCGGCACGTGCCTATCTTCATATACGACATGTTATACTCTTCCCCCTCTTCCGATATCTGACCCCATATTCCCTGAATAATGCTACAAAAATAATGTTTGCGTGTTTTAAAATTTACGTCAGCTATTTCTGGTGCTTAAACAAATTCTCTTGCTATCAACAATCTTGGCTCAATTTATCAGTAAAAATTTTAAATATTATCAAACTGCATTTATATCGAAATTCTAACTTTATCGGCCATTCCCAATTAATCTTATCAGGAACAACGCGTACTCAATCATGGGAAACAATATTATCGCCGATCTATCACAAATCTCCCATTTCCTCCATTAACTTCCAAATTTATTTTTAAATAGAAAAGAAAATTACATTCTCTTCGCCGAAACACACGAAAAAAATCGTGTAAAGATTTTGCAAAAATCAAGAAAAAGTCAAAAATTCCAAATTTCCTGGAAATTCCCGCCCCGAAATTTTGCAATCTTTCTGCTTCCAGTTAGCACCACCCGAGTTGACCCAAAAATATATTTTTTTTGGGTTTAACACATGAAATGAACTTTCAACGTTCCACAGATTTTTTGTCGCACCAAGATGAAGTCACACGACTCTTTTTCACTTTCTCACTTTCTCATGTGAAGCTGTCGCCTGTGAATTGAATGGATCTGATCTTTTCAATCTCCGCGACGATTGCCCTAGGAACCGGTCGAGATTATCCTGGGGATAATCCGGAGATAACCAGGAGAAGACATTTTTATTTGAAATGTGTGCAAAATTGAAAGTTTCTATGGGAACTATGGCGATGCTCTCGTATCAATGCCTGCGCGCCGGCAGGTGTTGCTTGAACAGGTGAAATATATTATTAGTCTCGCGTATGGAGGCTAAAAGCGAAATATAATAGAAATTAATTTGCTTAAATTTTCAGCAACTGCACACGCGTTTCCGCTTTGAATTCAGAACTGTTGTCGGTGGCGGGGAGGAAAAGTCAAACACTGTAATTAAGAGTAGCAATTGGAAACACGAGAAGTCTCTCGACAGCCTTTCTTATCAGGTTCCAGTGATTCCAGATACGAAATTTCCCATCGAAAATACTATACTACAAGTGGCATATGCACAAAAGCTACAGCCATTCATAAACCATGGTGGAAATTCCCGCTTAACGGTGGTTTCCACCGCGCATAAAATCTGGTATGGAAAGGTGGAACGCGTCTTACTTTACTGTTACATAATTTTGCGCGCTTGGCTGTCTGTTGGTCGGTCGGTGGCACCTTTATCGAGAAAGTTTCACCTTCTGAAACGGATTTGACTCCATGGCGTAATATTTACCTGTGCGTTATCGGCCGTCGTCGTCGGCGTGCACTTTGCGATTTGGTCAACTATTGAGTCTGATACAAGACTCTTGAAGGCATGAATATTGTGGAAGGGTATACACGCGAGGTTTTTGCATACAAGCACGCTTTGATTCGTTTCGGGGTGATTCATTCGGTTCTTCTGGGAAATCATGATCGAAAGTGAGTGTTTTTTTTGTATAATAAGGTAAACATACGAAACCTTGATTTAATGGAGCAGATTTGATACGAATTTAAACGGTATGGAAGGAATCAGAGTCAAGGTAATTTATAGATTTGGTTTTTAAAGTTTAATCACATTTGGACGCCGTACAAGAAACTGCATAACCCCTTCAAATCAAATACTTCTTTCGAACTGCATTGTCGACATTACTCAAAGCAAATTTCTTCAAGATTCTTATCAAAAATTCTCCAATCTTTTAATAAAAAAAATAGTTCAAAACACACATCCAAATAGCGTCATTACAATATCTGTGCACTATAAAAACTGCATTATTGACGTCAAATATACCGGTATGCATGCCCTCATCCGAAAGCGATAGTATAAAAAATGTATTCACCCAAGTAATACATGAGACCACTTTCAATATGGCAAACGCAAGTCATCGATCATTGACTTCAATAAAATTGGTTCAATTATAATACATTGAAGAGGGCTTGAAATGGTTTGCGTGTGAATCACCATAATTGTCAGGCAGCGAGTAATTGAAAATTGGATTAAGCGATCCAGAACTGATCAGACATTTTGGAATTGATTCACGTAAATTAGATTGTTGCAGTTTGTAAATTGGTAGCTGGTTTTTTAGTTTCAAGATGTACCTAAATTCCTTAATGATTGTTGACACGTTCATTTCGATATTTGGCATATGTTTTGTGCTACTAGTCCGTCTTGCAGTTGGCTACGGTGCTATTCTAGTAATAAGCTTCTACTGGGGACAAAGTTGGTTTAAGGTTACGAGGACAGGGAGGATATTAAAGGAGATAGTTATGAGCCCTGCGTTTGATTTCTTGGATTTTGTAGGAGTTCGGAAATACTCTCTGTGAACGATGGTTCCATAGTGGAGTTTTGAGAATTTCTTTTTTGTATCCCGTGTCCGAAACGGGGAACTGAGGGACAAAGAAAATGAGCCGAGCGGGCTAGTCTTGTGTTTCGGGTATAAGATTGCTGTGAAAACATCGAAGTTTTATCAAGTATGCCACATTCCTACGTGGCTCAGAGAACGGATGGTGCAGCAAATGGCGTCACCACCGATAAGTTGAGCGTATAAAAAACACCTTTAGGAATCACCCTGTACTACCTAGTATTGTATAGGACACGATTGTAAAATGAGTTTGTAAGAGGTGCCTCTTTTTTTCTTTTGAGCCAGTACAATGTCATACTTCAAATGAGGCGAGGTGCCAAAAATGACAAAAACAAGCAAATTAAAGAAAGAAACGAATAGTTTTAACGAGTTTGATTCTAACATGCATTAAACTGCCTCAGAGTAAGTAAGAAACCCAGGTCTCTACAGTGAATAGTTATATTTAACAATCTCGCCTCGCCTCATTTATATCGATACACGCTCATATACCAGTAGGACAGATCCTTGCTCTTTCATGAAGTTCTTATTGAAAATTCATTGTTTGTGCGTGCTTCTTTATTTAGATTCTCCTAATCGAATATAGCAAAGTGTGTTCACACCGAATATTTAAACAAGTTCCACTGTTACGCAATATTGCACAATTTTTAGTGAAGTTAGTACCATACCGATTTTCAGTTATAGTTTTCATCTACAGAATCTTATTTAAAACAAAGCCAATAGTTTTAATATTCTGCGTCTAAACGAACTAACCAATTACTTTTAAATTTGATGTGTATAACATTCTGCAACTAGTTCTTAACGATCAAAAGCCACGTTGCCATTCACGTCCATTATGATGAATCAGAATAATTTGTCCAGATGAACAAGCATAGAGAGATACTTGTTTATTTACGGAACTACATCAAGAATAACTTACTAATACTTTAAGAATAAAGTGTAAAGTTCATTGCTTCGGCCTTCCAGTGGTGTTCACTAATCAGTTTTTTTTAAGCACGTGTCCTTTTGTGTCGCTTGATAGTGGCAAATATGTTTGTGGCCAAAAAGAAGACAGTTCTATTACTATTCTAACTTCACAATTTTCCAAGGTCATTCCCCAACGTCCAAAAACCACAATTCCCCGAATTTTCGCGGAGACCCCAAACTATATTCAAAGTTGATATTAAAAAGAAAAATAATTTTGCATTCAGCGATAATAAAACGTCTGGCTGACGTTTATCCGCTATCAGCCCGTACGCCAGCTAGATAAAAGTTTTGCGAAAGCAAACAACAGTCTAGATCGTAAAAATCGCCATTAAAGAAGCTCGCGCACGTCGCCCAGCCCTGCGCCAAGCTGCGCAAGCCACTATCAAAGCGATTTTCATTTCCACAAAATTATCGCCACTCGGAAATCTTGCAGCCGCGATCGTGGGCTGAATAAAAAACGTTTTAATTCGCATGATCACAGCTGGCATGGCGACCGATGGTGATTCTACAATAAATTTTTATTCGGCCGCTGCAGATGTGTTAGTGCCTCATAATTATAATAATAGAAACGTGAATAATCCAGCGAGTATAGATAAGCCGCCATGGTGCTGCTGGACACGATCAGAAAGAGATGGATGGCTCGACCTGCAAGTTATAGAGGCAACAAACAAAAAAGAGCGATCGTGGCCGATCTACCACAGAGACGACGGATCGAAAATCCTGGAGATTCGCGCTGGCTGTGTGTGTATATAGGCGATCCAGCCAAGATCGTTTGTGTGCGAGAAAGTACAGTAGTGTAAAAAAGCTTCGTTTTTTGTTGTGCAGCTTTCATTGGCGGATTCGCATGACTAAAGTTTTCAAAAGTTTTTTGCTACTTGGCAGAGAAATGAAAGAGCGATGCTTGAACGCTGTGGCAGCAACAACAACAACGCCTGCAGCGATGGCTTGTATGGATTGGGGTTTTGTTTTTCGATTTGATTTGCTGTAAAAGATTTTCGTCGTATCATTCAGGTGCTATTAGCTTACCTGTTATAAAACTTGTTAAAAGCTGCTCTCGTGTAAATCTCGTGGATCTCGGTTGTTGTCAGACCAGTATTCTCCTCTTCAGTGTGTTGCGGCTTGAGTTTCAGATTTTTCGTTCCAGTTTATAATATTTTCAGCTGGAGACCCGCTCCACACTCACCAACGTCTTTGCCCACTCTTTTGCTTGGTATAGGTGCACACCACCCATCCATGTATTTATCGAACTGAATGTGTTTGCATTGTTTTTACTTTCAATTTTTTCGGTTTTTCACTCCAATCGCGAGTTTCAACGAAAAATTTCCTGCTCCAACATCCATCCGTCCAATCGGTCGTGTTTATATAGATATATGCTAGAATTAATTTAATTTCCGCGTTGTTTTACTGAATTTCGTGTTCTCTCTGGTGTTTAACAAAAAGCTGATATTTCTGCACAGCCATAGACGTTCTGCACTATCTGCCAACCCCAGCATGGAAGGGTTAAACTTTTAATGGTTATACCTTCTCGGAAATATGTTATCAATGCGCGCGCAGATCAGCCTTTTCGCAAAAAATATATAATATCGCTGTGAGTCTATTGCGTTGCGCGGTGGAAGTTGTACATGAATTTCGCGCGCGCTCGCGTATAGCTTGTCATTAAAAAATAATGTTTTGTTGTGTTTTCGGATTTGAATGAGGGGAGAAAAGCATAAGGAGAGTTTTTCGTTAAATAAAGTGCAAAAAGTGAAGTAAACGTTTTATTTAATAAACAAAATGCCTTATGTAAGATATATGCTGATCGATTACTGATAGTGTATCCGGTTTATTTTAAATTACACACAAAAACAAAATAAAAAAAAGTTTTTTTAAAGAGATTTTTGACGTAGTTTTCAAGGTGGTTTAAATATTAAAAAACGGATCTAACCCCATTTTTGTTTTTTTCAAAGTGGATTTATGTTAAAATAATTTAATATTAATTTTTATGTTGCTTATTTTTTTTAGTATTTCTTTTTCTTTGTTTTTGTTTATATTGAAAGAAAAACATTTTTTTTTGCAACATCAAAAGTTTTGTGAAATGTGCTTGTATAAATAAATAGTGATTTGCCTTGTTTAAATAAATATAAATTTGAATATCACGTTTTTCACATAGTAACTATATTAATACAAAATTATATTAGGAGTTTCATTATAATTTTTTTCTTCATTAAATTAGAAACAAAAAATAATAATGCATACTATTACTATATATACATAAATACAAAGCTTGTGGTGGAATAAGACAAAACTCGTTTTTAAAGCGGATAATTTATTTATAAATATTGTGCCTCTCTATCTATCTATCTGTGTTTTTGTTTATCCGATCATATGGCTCTCTATTCCATAGATATACATATACCTAGTTAGGTTACCGCCACAATTTTTTTTCTTGTTGTTGTTTGATGCTGTTTAATAAACCTGTACCTGTCCTACATCACAATCACAGTGCACCTGCTTGAGAGTTTTAATAGTGTATCTAGTCTCTTGTACATGTTAATGCAATTTCTAAATTAAACTCCTTTTGGTCAAATTTTTCATAAAATTTTGTTTTTAAAGCTTAGAGTTTTTTTTATATTGTTGTTATTCTACGAAATATTGAAACCATAAAATTTTACTACTTAATATGCTTGTCGCTGGTTAACGGGCGATTAATTATTTTTAGAAAGTCATTATTTATTTTTTTATATTATTTTCGTACTAAAAACGTAAACACCTTTACCACACTATCAACTGTATCCGTTTATTTTGTGTATCAAGAAAACACAACGTCGTCATTATCTAGATATTAACAAGTTCGGATTCAAAAAAATCACTTAAAAATTTTGCAACTTTTCAACCAGTTTTCCTCTTTATATTTTCTTCGATTAAAAACCGGCTCGAAAATTTCTTCACCATTTTTGATTTTCCTTTATTAATTTTTTTTATTCTTTCTCATTAAATTGCGTACATTATTTGTGCATATTTTAACACCATAGTCATCACAACACACTGTGGTGAACTTGATAGAGATTTTTGCCCTCGTCGAAGGGCATTCTCATATTGTATGGTTGAGTTGATTTTGTAATGAAAGTCCGCAATTATATGTTCTGCTCGTACTAAGATGGTGATCGGGTTTCGTTTTTCTGCTTCTTGGTACTACGGATAGTATTGTTTGTGAATGTTTTACATTCGAAATTCAATATTTTTTTCATTCATTCACAAAAAAATGGTTTTATGTAGCCTAGAAAGTAGCACGATGTAGGAACCTATCTAAGTTCGTACATTCACACTAGAATTTGTTTATTATATTTTTTTCATCTAAATAAAATTCAAATCAAAACAACTTTTGAAACTTATAAAACTCCAAATACGAAATTTTGTTCGCGATAATAAAAAAATGCCATTCACTCTCATAAATCCACGCTTATGGCAGATTTCTCTGCATTAAGATGGAGCCGTGCCCAGTTAAGCAGTTTCTTCTCCAAAGCTGCAAACGTTATGGTGCTAATGGCCCCAGCGGTATATGTATGTATAAAGGCAGGCCATTCTTTGAATCTTTAATCAATTTGTGGCTGTGAACCTATTGAATATGCATCTATGTCACATCAAACTAAGTCCCCTTGCGACCTTGGGTGTTTGAACTGCGTTTATTTTGTAGGAGTTCACACCAAAGAGAAGATATTTGCATGAAGTTCATTGTAAGAAAAGTCAAAACAATCAATTTTGGCAACGAGGCTTCGGTTTCGCAGAGTCGATATCCTCAATAGCATCCGATTACAGATATAAATGTATTCGGAATTGACCATTACAAACGCGAGTGGGATTTTACCAAGCGGTCCCCCAACTAAGTACTAACTACTTCCAATACTACTTGATCCACGCAATCGAACGGAAACTGGTCTACGGAGTATGCCAATGGCACCTTTTATGGCCACCAACAAGAATTTTATTACGCTGAAATTCGGCTTGTGCCTTCCTGTTGTTCTATATTCTAAGGGCCGTTTTGGGGGTCAGTGTAACTTGCCTCGTACGCTGCAACATTCGACGAGCGTGTTTGGCTCTGTTGGGGCTACTATGCTACTATCTGGAGTTCGGATAACCCGGTAAAAATTTTTGTGTGGGATTTCTTAAAGCCACCATTTACACCCAGACCACCGGCAGGCCGTGGCCTGGCAGTTTTCGCCTTGAGGCCAGCAGTCCAAGAAAACTGACAAAAATCTATGTGTTTGGGCATTTATCGTCAGTTCGTGCCTCAAAATCTGAACTTCTATTCACCAGTTATGGATTTTACGGCAAGAATACACGCCGTATACACTCGGAACGAAAAGCAAGACGCAAGCTGGACGGGAAAACCATCCACACTGGCGTTCGCGCTTGTACGCGAGTTTTCAAAGCGTGAGTCTGGAGCCGCCTGAACATGATGAACATTTTTGCACTTGAATTAACAACCTATGATTACTCATCGCTCAGCCAGACTGAGTAATCTCTGGCCTTCGTCAGGCACTGCCGGCCGACCTGGCCGGAAAGGCAACTGTCTACCGGCGGCCTGTAAGTGAATGGGGTTTTCCGTGGAGAAACATATTTTACTTAATTTAACCCAGTTTTCTCGCAATTGTACACTAATTCTTACGTGATATTTGCCGAGAACCTCTCGCCACCACGTGGGATTGGGTGAGATTCGGCTCGACCCTTCCCGCCTCCCTAAACGTCTCACGTAATTAATGGACGACCCCTAATTAGCTTGATCACTGCGCCTTAAGTTACCATTTTTAGAGAACCCACTATACGGCCCGTGGATCCACCTACAGGCATTTGAATAAAGCTTTGACCAGTCCACGAAAAAATTTTGTTTCGTACTTATCAAAACTAATTTTCAACTTCCAATAAATTCCTACACAAAGCACGATTTGTTCAGGGTTGGCCCCTCCAAGGGCGCCCAAATAATTTGAATACATATCAAAAATCGCTTAATATGACAGAAGCAACCAAAATTACATAAAAAAGCTTGTAAATAAAAATATACTGACTTAATTTCATTCTATTTAAAAAAGATTTCACAAGCCCAAAATGACAACTAAACTCCTTGAAATTTCTAATATCATTTCACAAAAGAAATTAAATTAAATTGCGTAAATAAAATGCGAATTCGTACGAATATGGAACGTGCTGCTCCTACACGTGTTTCCCTGCGCTTACAAAGTCTCAAATGTGTTTTCTACATGCGATGAATTTGTAAAACTAACAAGCCCACTTCGACTCTATCACAACTGTTCCCTGGAATGCACACAAGCTGCGGCTACTAGGAACAAAGACGGTTCTGTGAATGTATTACGATAAAATATATTAAAGAAAATTCCAAGAGTTGAACACGGCCGTAAATAGTGGAAAAAGTATGAAAAAAATGCATAATTTATATCTGTTCACAATGATCGAGTCAGGTTTGATTAGGAGATAAGGCGATGCTTGCTTGCTTACGAGGAATGCAAAGCACGACTGCAGTAATTACAACGAAGCTGCAGAGCCGTTCGAGGAACAAATTACAATTTGGGTCTTGTTACTAGACTAGACGCTCGATTCATTGCTGTATTACTACGGTAAATTCTAGACTAGCATCCAGCGCCATTGCGGTTAAGCTCTGCTATCTAGTACTAGTAGTAGCTGGAAAACGACCGATTCCTGGACATGGCGTCCATGATTTTTTTTGTATCAATTTGAATTAAAAAAAGAATGGAAGAAAAAGCGATTTGCATTTTCTGTATTAAATATGATTCAGTTCTGCGGTTAACTGATTCGTGCACCACCGTAAAACCGGTTTCCATCTTTTATTATTACTTCGCAGAAAATATATTTCGCAACAATTTTTAACCTTATAAAATATTTAAACTGAATGAACTGTGAAAACATGGCCACGATGCTCTTCAATCAAAACAAAACCACCACAGGAGAAAAACATTTTAAAAAGGGGTGAAAACATATTATTATTATTTTTTATGCAATTTCCAAATGGATTCCATTGAACCAATTTGAATAATGCTGTGTTCTATTCTGGTATCGCTTTAGATCGTACGATTCTAAATAAATATTTTCATTCGATGTAATATGCGGAATTGGTTGCGCCTTTTTACGCTAAAATAAAATACCTCAAATTCACAGAATCCCGATGCCTCAATAGCAACAGAAAACTGTGATACTAAATTCTGTGAACTGATAGCAGATAATCGACTCGAGTTTTGACCCTAAACATTTTCTAAATTTGAATTTTTTTATTATTGCTCTTTTTTGGAGTCGATCGCATTATCAATTTTAAAATTTGTATGAAAGTTTATAAAAATGTTTAAATAATAATTTGCAGCCCTAATAGTAATAGCCCTAATGCCCTAATAGTAGTAATATTGCAGAAGGAAATGCGAGGCAGACAAAGAGATAAGAATGTGGGAATATTGATAAAAAAACACTTTCAAGGCGAAAATAAATGTAGGAATGAAAGTGTATTTTTAGTCATTTTAGTTGTAAAAATTGTTATTATGGACAGACTAATGGTATGTTGTCGGTCGTGACTCAGGGAGTTTCGGAAAATAATAAACTAGATGAGTTTAGTAGATATCATTGGCTACATTTAACTGCTTATTATAATTTTACAAAATTCGTACGATTCTCTTCTTGTATGAATTATCATGTCTCGCAGCCACTTAGATTTATTGTACTAGAGTCTCAATAACTCAGATTTGTAGGTTAGAAAACTTGAACAGGTTCAGAGATTTGCTTAATGGTTTGAGCTCGTGCTAGGACGCATTAAACAGCAAGACCCTGCTCTTCGCTATAACGAGGCGATAACAGAGAACTTAAAATACAGATCCAACCTCCTCAAAGCCAAGTCTTCAGACTTTTTGCCCTTGATATCCGCCACAGAAGGTAATTTAGGGTGCAGTGTGCGGTAACCAAGCCAACCAATGTTTTCTAACACCCTGGTAACTCTTACATTGCCTAGTTCGAAAAAAACAAAAAAAAAGGGAACATTGTTGCAAAAAATATCATTTCCACAGAAGAAATGAGTGTCGTCTTTTATATTCTAAAAATTTCACATAAATTAATAATCATTTTATTATAATAATCCTCCCTAAACAAAAAAGATAGAAACAATTTCCATTCCTCTCGTGCATTGAATATTCGCTGTGACGTCACAAAAGCTTAAAAATTTGCCAACTTCAAAAATGCTTTTTGTTCTCGGTGTGCGTCTTTGCTAAATCTTTTTATATCAATAAACTCATGAAATTAAAAAAAAAATCTTTCAAAAAATTGGTTTCGTTAGTTAAATTATGGACTTTGAAGTAATTTTCCTTTCACGCCGAATGGTTTTGAAAATTGCATTCTTTGTTTTCTCCTTATTACTGTTTTTCCCATTTATTAAATTAAACTAAAAAGGATTTATTTTAAAGGACTATTGTTTAAAGGAAACACAGATAAAATTGTTTAGTTTTTTCAGCACTTTCTTTTAAACGCTGCTTTACCGATATTAACAGGGCCTTTATTTTTTACTAATAAATTACAACCACACATAGCTTTGTATTTATATTAAGATAATCAATAAATATGTTTTTGCTTGTTTTGTAAATTTTAATAACCGTTTGTGTTCTGTGCTGCATATAAGCAACATTTTACCGTGTGTGTTTTCATTTCAATTGATACCAAACAAAAAAAAATATTTCAATTAAAAAATATGTTTAATGTCTTTCCAGGCAAAATAACAAAAAAAAACTTTTGCATTTGTGAAAAGCAACACCATTTCAAAACGAAACAAAAAAATGTGCTCAAAAAATAAAGTTAACGAATCATTACTACAGCATCACTGGTGGTGGTAAAAAAAGTGCAATATTTAGATTAATTATATTTAAAAAAAACAAACAGCTTAAAGTAATAAAAAAATTGTTGTTCGTGTATAAACAAATTATTTCTACGTTTATACGAGTTATACTACATAAGCTATATTTTATTCATATACATACATATGTTGTATCTGTTCTACAAAAAGTTGCATCTAGTCTGAAACTAATGTGGATTTTGGTTCGTGTATGTCATCTGTCCAGTTGCCGTTGAATAAAATCAAACATTTTGTCATCAAATAAGAAAGGATTTGAAAAAAAAATACAGAATTAAGCAAAAATGGAGATGGACGAAATAGGTACATCATTATTGTTTGTTGTTGTTGTTGTTATGTGTGTGTGATATGTTTTTCTGTTTACATTCCGTAATTTTATTTGCTACTTGTAAATCGACTCAACAATTACACAAAAATCAACTTTATTAAACATCCAATTATTATTCATAGAAAAGCGTGCTTTTTGCTTTTGTGTAATACGTTTCTTAAAAGATAATTATGGAGTGGTTATTGCGTGTGTGTGTGTGTTTGTTTGCTTGTGAGAACCCAATTACATTTTTTTCTGTTCTTATTTTTTTTGCGCTTTTATATAGAAGCATCATTAAGCATATTAAAGATGATTGTTGGTAGCTATTACAACGAGATTTTTCCTTATTTAAGGCATATTTAGTGACAAGCTGACAAGTCATAATTACCTTTGACTGTAGCTAATTAATGATTTGTTTCCGCGCATATTCTTATATGTATATAGGGGATTGATCACGTCCAAGATCATGTCTATTAAGAGCTTGCTTGAATTGTAATTGCACGTCTGGTTTATGTATATTCATTTTTATTTAAACTGCATTTTGATATGTCGTGTATGAAAAAATAAATTTCTGAAATGATCACGCATTTAATTGTGTTTTTGTCGGTTAGATCATAGCCAAAACAAAAAGACAAGCTTTTCAATGGTATCGAAAGTAAATGTCTGTTAAATTGTTCTACCCTTAAACCTCCTTCAACTAAAGCCTATATAGATGATGCTAATTAACATACTAAAAAGACCGGTTTCGAGCACCTAAGTGGCCGCGGTAAGTAATTTTGTGAAGAGCCGCTTTAGAATTCCGCATGCCTTCGGCCACTCGGTAAAAAGTTGTTTGATTACTAAATACGATACTACGATCGCTATACTTCTTACGGGCACTTTTTTTCATTTATGCTCAAGTCGATATTAAAGTTTCACATTCCTTTCAACAAATTATGTAAATATATGAATTGTAATCTTGTAAAAATTGCACGACCAATGTTATGTTCATCATCTCTCTGTTTATCTCCCTTGGTAATTTCTGTTAGAGCCGTAAACATCAACGAGGATAATCCGAATCATTTTTTTCCATACCTTCGAATAACGATTTCCAAAAGGCTTATATTCCCCAGTGTAACAAGTAAATGTTTACATTGCACTAAGCCTTGGACTGAGCTTTAAGCTTGATATTCATATGGAAGTAGGAGCGAGCAATCTATACACGGAAAAGAGGTTAAAATTCGTGATACAAAACCCCACTGATTTTCGAAATATTCAAAAAGCATTACCAACCTGATGAAAATTGTGTTCCTTTTACGCTGATTGATGTTTAAGCAATTAAAAAATATCACAGATTACACTTTAAGGTAATCCTTGATTTTGAATTGATTGAAAATCTCCGTTCTTCGACTAAGCGCCGTAAGTCAATATGTTATGATATCCTCTCAACTTTTTGATAATTCATTTTGGCTATTTCAATGACCCTTTGATAGTTCCACGTTTATTTTCTATAATAGTCTCCTCCGTAAAACTCGACAAGGGTATTTCTATACATTTCCTACACCTACGCATAGACCCTAGTCTATTACTTGATTAAAAAGCATTCACCTATATAATTACTTCAATTAACTTAATCAACTTTCTTAAATACATTTACTAATATAAAACCCACAAAACCTTTAGGCAACTTGTCCTAAAAGTCCTAAATTGAATATTCCCTCTTGAGCTGAACTCACTCACATGAATTATTTTTGTTATTATTATTTTTTTATTTATCAAACAATTTGCACACATTTATTTATATCTGCAAAAATACCCTCGACCAAAGATGTTTTATGATTTTACTTTTAAATACCAGCAAAATGCTCAATCCCTTTTTCTTCGTAAAAATACAAACCCCCGAACAAAAGGGACACAAATCATCCTCATTTTCCACCCTCTTTCACCGCAAATTCCACCACACAAGAAGGTGATATATATCTCGATAAAATGTTTTACGTCAGTGTATCCCGAAGAAATTATAACATTATAATGACTTTTCCTTTTTTTGTGGGGGTGGGGGGTACCTTTTGGCCGACAAAAGGACCTAAAAATATCATCAAACAGCGACCCCAAGCGTTTCATGAACATATGAAAGTGAAGGGTGCGGGCTGAGCGAAGAACATATTGAAATTGGAAAGGCAACCAAAAGCCTAGAAAGCTCCTTTCTTGGCCAATCGAGAAGAGATAGCATGCTGTCCTGTCATTTTTCTTCTTCGTTTTTTTCCTGCCGAAAAATCACCTCAATTCTGACAGTATTCATTCCGGCAGTTGCGAATTTTAATAAGAAAAATCCGCATTCACGTCTCTAATCCAATTTTGACACCTCTAAATGACAGGACGATCAATTTGACATACATCTACGTTTACATGCCCGTGTAAACACTAGGGCGGTCGGACTGTCTATTTTAGGACTTCCATCAATAGTGCTTAGATGCTTCCATCAATAGTGTAGGTGTGGTGGTGGAAGCACGAGGAGGACAATAGAGGGTGGTTTTTAAATTAACGGTGACAGCTTAGACCGCTGGAGTCCTTGTTTACTTTGTAGTCTAATATCCTTAAATCCTGATTGCAGTTCTTAGAAGTAATCAGAGGCGACCTACTGTTCCTTCCGCGGTGTCATCCACCGATACATCTCTTGTTTCTTCTGGTCTGGAAAAACATCCCAAGGCGTTGGCGGTGGCTAGGACGGACAGACGATATAATGAAATTGGAAACGCTTGACAACGAGAGGGCGCTATTAATGGGCGGCATGTCACAACAGGGCTTGGCTAGGACCAAAGTGAACCACCGACAACCTCTACTATGCGCCTGGCGATATTTTTACAGAGCAGTGACTTGCTCCATGGGGACACTAATGCCCTATGCACGTTTTTCGGTTCGTTTCATCGCAGATCAAGATGATCACAAGTAAACATTAATAAAACAATGAACACGAGAAATTGCTCAAAATTCAAAACAAACTTGAACAGAAAATAAAAAATAAATAAAATAAACGAAAACCAAATAAAAAAATCAGGTGTTATGTGCGCTTTAAAATATTCACTTCCTTCCTTAAAAAATTTTCCTCAATCACCTTCGGGGCACCTGTGTGTGTGTGTGTATTATTATGAACATAAGAGATTCTCTGCTGTGGTCTCGAGGTAATTGAACCAAGAAATTCATGGGAATATAATTCCCGCAAGGAATTCCCCACGTGAGGCAGAATGAAAATAAAATATAATAATTCATTCAGTTTTCAAAAGCTTAAAATTTCCGAGAAGCGCCATTCAAGAAAATGCGGCGTGGAAACTAATTTTCCGAGGAATTTCAAATATTTTCATCATTTTTCCTGAGTTTTTTGCGCACTATTAACCCGTTCCGTAATGTACTACTGTCACATACTAAGGTGCCTTTGCTGTTGATGCTCCTGTTGTTGACCAATTGGAACAGTTATAAAACGTTTTCCCAGAATTAATTTGGCATCAACAAAATAGAAAATATGTGGCGCTTCTAAAAATATGAATCATTGAGAGATTCCCAAAATCCCCAGAACGTTTTTATGTCCACCTGTCGCTACTTTGGTGGCATGTGGCACCCGTGCCACTCGTGGTACTTTGATTTTTTCCCGTGCTAAGAATCTTAATGCTTGATTTATTCTGTTGCAGATGAAAGGCGAGATGGTGGATTCTTTCGATTTGACTTTGTGCCTCTTTAGAGCAGCTTTAAAAATATTGTTTACAAGACAAAGTCTTTCTTTTTCTCTAAACCACAAAAAAAGTTTTCTTTTTCTTTTTTTACTAAAATTTCTAAGCAATACTCCATGCTCTGTTTAAATCCCCCCATAGAAAGCGAACCTATGTTAAAATTGAAGTTTAACAAACCTTTTTTAAGGACTTAAAAAATCCTTGAAATAAATTTACTGAATATGCCCTAATTTGGTTACCCAGAATAATTGAATTATTCTAATAATTATTAACAAGAGATTCATATTTTTCACTTTCTCTACTCTTAAAACCTTAGGAGGCAAAGGGGGTATCATCCTTTTTATTGCTTGAAGGTCCTTTACAAAATACTGTTTTAGATTGTTCTTATTAACATCCTCCCAACATTTTCTTCAATTTAAAAAAAAAACATTTTCAAGAGTTTTATTACTTTTGATATTTTTAGCTTTAAAAGAATTTTCATAACAGAAGTCCCTGACTTTCCTAACAAAAAAGTTCTTAATTTCTTCCAAGTAAATGGCACTTATTCCTTTCTGACATAATTGTGATGGTTTGAAGCTTAAGATGTCCCTAACATCTTTTTTAAATTGTTTTTAATCTTATTAAAAAGAAGTTTATTTATTTTTTTTAAATTTGTACATCATTTTCTAGCTTAAACAAAAATAAATCTTGAAAGTGACCTAAATGACCTAATATGTTTTTAATTTATTATTATCGTGATAATTTCTAAATGTTTAATTATTTTTATTTCGTTTATTCATTTTTAAACTAATAAACAGTAGTGCTTAGAAAATTTCTCTAATATCTTTGGTTTTTTATAATATTATTATTAAAAAAAATTTTTTGTTTGGGGGATGCGCCATTTATCAAGTTTTCAGTTGACAATATTTCTTGCAAATATTTCTAAGAAATTTTGAATGACATGTCCTGATTTATTTGAGTGACATTTTCCGATTTACTTGCTAAATAATGTTTGATAGTATTTACTGAAAATAAATGACGTGCTAGAAGATATACGGAAACTTCGTATAACAAATTGGAAAAGAGCTAGCAAGACGTAGAGACGACTAGAAGAGGAGACTACGAGAGGCTCGAGTCCTGCATGGATTGTGATGCCACTTAAGAAGAAGTAGAAGAAATAGAAGAACGATTGTGAACCCTGGCCTGCATTTTTTTTTAGGTCAACCCGTCCGTATATGCTCAATGGGATTCATATCAGGTCTCTATTTTCAATAATCCAGAGCCAGCAGGACTATTGGAGTACTGCACCAGTGACGTCATCGGTTGTGGACTCGGATGTGAGTTTTATTCGGCACAAGAACCTGTGTGGTGAGCTTTAGACGTGAGCGCCACCTGTGTGAAACTAGTTGAACTCACGGATATATTGTCAGTAAAGCTTTTGAGACTGAATGCATGCGTCCTCGTCTATAACAGGCGTATATGGGCAAACCTATTACACGTTTTGTATAACAAACTATGTATTTTCGAAAGTTCTATAATTTTTAATATTTTTTGTTCTAAAAATAATTGAGAAGGGGTTGTTGATTGCGTATAGATTAATGTGGTTTTAGAGATTGTTCATTTTATTTCAACTGTAGAATATTATTTTTGTTTTTCTTTTTTGCGTTAATTAGAGAGATCAATAAATAATGGTGAAGAATACCCAAAACTTTAAATTTAAAAAATTATCTTAAAAAATATCTCGAATACTTAAAATTATATTTTTTGTACCTTGCTACAACATCACCCCATATATGTACCAAGAATACTATTCCCACACTCCTACTCATTGACGTTATTTTTTAACACAAAAAAAGTCTACCTCAACATAAAACCTCATCCTTCATCAATATCAACCCTTGTGACCTATGCCAAGTTTCGCCTTATTAAGTAATTACTTAATACGACACGATTTATAAATAGAAGCACTGCTACCCCAGAAAAAGCTATTTTTAGCCATACCCCACAAATTACGGTTAACCCTTAATATGCCAGTTAAAATCCTTGCAGTAAGCTCCGCAGTAGAAGCAACAATATCCCAAACCAGGGTTCGGCACGCCTGTTTTACGTCCAAGAATAAATCACGGAAAGTTTGTTTTACCTAGAAAAAATATTATTTTTAGATTTATCAAAATTCATGCAACAACAAAATTGTAATATAAATATTTACAATTCTCTAAAAATAGCATTTTTCATCCACTATAACAATTAGGATTGTCATGAACTTAATCAAAACTGCTATTTTCGTACTTGCTCGGAGTGGGAATAAGAGAAGTGAGCATTCTTCGGAAAAATGATAAAAACCAGGGGCAGATCCCTGAGCACAGGTCCCTTTCCCCAATGGGGATTAAACGTAGGGGTTTTCCTATTTTATCGATACTTATCACCTGTGCATACCAGTCAACATTTCCAGGAATTCTTGTGGTTTCACAACCGAGACTACTTCTGATGTCTGAACGGCATTCTCACTATTGATTAAATCACCAAAGTTATGCTGATATCGGCACTGACAGGCCCTTTACCCACCATAAAGAAAAACTAAAAATAATCATAATCGCAGCGAAACCGGAAAATCCACGGCCATCTTCTGGCCTACCCTAGAACTTATCATGCAGACCGTCGAACTCTTCTTTCTCTTCGGATCCACACTACCAGCGTACGAAGAGATTTGACCATCGAAATTCTTAATTCGGGCATATTTCACCTGCGTAAACCGGGAAACAACCTCAAGCAACATTTCAATCGCCGTTTACCAAACCGAAGATTGGGTCACCCATTTATGTCCAGCGGCGCGTATTGCATAACCATCATCCAAAAACTGGACCTGGTCAAACGGCCTACGAAGTGACTATGAGGTTGTCTAGATCCGCAGCGGCAGCAACTAATGCGGGCAATTATATGAGCCGGGCTCCGCTAGATCGAGACTCGAGCATCTTATGTCTAAAAATATTCTTGATTACACTTCGCGAATACGTGTTCCATTAGCGTACCGAGGTGCCTGCTCGTGATTTAGCACTATTTACTCGTTCTGTGCCTGCTGCTACTCCAGCGTGATTTATAGCCGCAAGCCATCGACATCTGTTTTCCTCTTCGGCGTCTTTATTTTAAAAAAAAAATATGTTTTTAAAACTAAAATTGTTATTTTGAACGCAGTAAAACTTTTAATTGATTTTCTTTCTCAAGGCTGCTCTTTATTATATATTACAGGATTCCCCGCTAAATCTTGTAAAATTGATGCAATCCGATGCCAAATTGATGGACTGAAAATCCCGTAAAAATCTAGCACGCACCTGAAACTGGACTTTTAGTCGTCGGTGATCTAATTCGTTGGCTCTTGCGATTTATCGGTAGTATAAATTATCTTTCTGCACGCGAACATACAATTAACACTTTTGTTTCCTTCATTTCTTGGAAATGGACTCTCTCTTCTTTCTCTTCTACTCTATTTGGTTAAATTATTTAAGACTTCCTATCAGCGATAATGAAAACGTTGGACTATTCAAATTTTGGAGACACATGCATGACACCAGCTATGTCACCCGTATTTCCTTCCGTTGAAGATGGATATGAGTTCGCCTGCGAAGATATATTCGAGATTCCTTTTTGGGTTTTATGTAAGAAGGGGCCTTGTTTGTTGAAGAAACGTGAAGATTTACTTGATTGCAGACCCTGGGTAAATAGTGCAGGTAATATATTTTTTTCTTTAATTTTGACTATCGTCTTTTAGTGTCTTGGAATGTTTTTACTGAAATCTTTTGCAGAAGAAATATAGCTCTATCCTAAAATATGATCATTAGTTCCGTAATAAAGCCAATTCCTACGTAGTCAGCAGTCGATTCTATTTCGTTAGTATAGTAGTAGATTTAAGCACCATCTAATCTATTAACGACGTAGCGCACCTGTGGACCGGTTATCATCTTCTTTATAGCATACTTCTCTGTGGCTGGGTTATTTTCTTTGCATATCCTTAGGATCACAATTTAATTTAAAAAAATCGAATTTATATTTAATTCTTCGCTCTTTTAATATATTTGTTAGTAATATTGCTAAAGAATAAGAAATTTGAAAAGAAGTAGAAAATTTTTGATAGAATAGATTAACATCAATTGTTAGAAGAATTTGAATTGGTAGAATTGATGTTTGTAAAGTTCGGTTGGCCAAGACACCTACCTAATAGAAATGATACTCTGGGCATTATTATAACTGCTTTAAACACTTTAGTTTAAGATTTTAAATCAAACCAGTGATTTTTAGGTCACTTTAGGTCACAGCTAAAATTTAATTCTCTTTATTTTTCGCTACCGGCGGTTTTATATAGAGTGCAATCAAACTCTAGTCAGAAAAATATGCCAACACGAAATTGTTTCCACCAACTCCTAGCCAACGTTATTGCAACCATTACAGCCAACAAACAGTAAATGGCTTCTTCGTTTATTTTGCTTACAAACAATGGCAGGAAAGAGAGGGGGAGAACAAAAATAGTGAAATAGAGGAAGACAAAAAAATAAGGAAATTTCTACGATCAGGTTATGCAAAGCATTGATCCGCTTCAGTTTTATCTTTGTTTACTAAAAAAAGGGTTATACAAAGACTGTCACTCACTGTCATTTTTTTTGCCTTTTGCCGGAAATTAAAGTAGTTAACAGATGTTAAGGAATGTCAATGTTTTTTCCAATGCAAATAAAACGCTTTCTCTATTTTTTAAGATATTAAGCATAAACTCAACTCCTTCAAGTGCCTTTCTAGTTATGATGTTATGTTTTATTACCCTTTTATTACTTTTGGTAATAATCATTTATTACCCCTTTATTACTTCTGGTAAAAAAATGTGTCTAAGAATAATCTAAACTAAATAAAGACCAGAAATCAACCAATTTACTATATCGTATCCGTAATTTCACTAATAAGTCTGTGTTGATCAAGCCAAACATATTTTGGCACTTGAGGTAGTTATTATGTGAAAACAATATTGAATAATTTGAAAGACGAAATCGAAAATTAAACTGATTGTTTTTTAGCTCAATAATAACGAATGTTGGTTCATTCCACGATTAGCGCCGTTCAAACTTTTCTGGTGGAAAATCCAATTTCTCTGTTATAACTAATCGAGCACTTCATAGTTTTGCAGCTATTTTACTACTGTTTTTTTTCATAATATTTTAATGAAATAATAATTGAGTTATGTGAATCATTCATTATTGTTTGCAAGAATAAATTTTTTCGTCGTCCTTTTATAATACTCCAAAGTAAATTATAATTCCCTCCCCAAACTCCCTGTTATTCTGTTATCATCAAATCAGCTTTAACCCAAATTCCAAAGGACTACTACGAAACAATTATTATTAAATAACGACACACATTCCAAAGCGATGATCCATTTGTCAGCTTTTACAACACTTTCACCCCATGATTGAAATGCCAAGAATTTTGTTTTCCTGACGACAATAAATACTTGCAGAGTGTGCACACCTTTCCCGCTCGCCCCGCTCGTATGTTGCTATCGAGTGTGGGGGTGGATCGGGTGACATGCCAAGGAGTAGAGCTGATTTTCTCACTTTAACTTATTTTTTATCCATCCACCCCCAAAAAGCAATTTTTCCTAGAAAACTCTTCTTACTCACTCCGAAATTCTCGGTACTTGGAGGGAAAGCTCCGAGCGATTTTTAAAGCTGCTGGCGTACGTTAAAGTGTTTAAAGAATTTTCCAAAACGAAAAAAATCGAGATAAAAAGATTTTTCCTACAAAAATGCTCGCGGAAATTAGGAAATTTTTCTTTCGCTTTTTTAACATAAATTTTCTTCCTAAAATCAAAAATGAAGCCTCGTGTCAGTCGGTGGAAGAAATACACAGAAGAGAATTACGTCCAACAGCTGGTCGAGCCGTGGAGGGTGGAAATATATTAGGATAGAACAAATTTTTTGTCCGAAATAATTTTTGCATGAATGAAAAATGCCAAAGAAATGGACGACCACCGGATGCTGATTCGAATTCCGTTCGTCAGGAATTTCCTAGTGCGGCACGTTTCACGAGTGCCGAAAACGAAAGCGCGACGGGCGCTCAGCACTCATTGCCAAAAAGTAATTTTACATTTTATTTGCCGTGAAAATCTTGCGACCTTCGCCGAAATTCCGTGCTCATCTTATTATTCCGCAGGTCTCAAGATGGCATAAATTACTAAATAATTCACGACGTCAATATAAGGACCTTAATCCCCACTGACTCGCTATCGACTTTCGAATTAGGAGCTGCAGGAGTCGTCCAATCGCGTTCGACTCGTGTAGGATGAATATAATTCAAAGGACACGCAAACAACTCCCGGCCGTCATCCTTCCTTCCTTCCATCCAGGAGCAAAGCAATTCTCTGACCAAACAAGCACTGGGTAACTGATAGAACTCCATCGTGGTCCTCCAACAAGGACTCCTTCAATGTAATTTGTATGTTTACTCGCACACATGTGCATAGAAGTAAAGTGAACCTAATTACATCGAAATTATTGAGGAATTTCAGAAATTCCTGGAATTTCTTCCCCCCTCCCCAACTATCGATTTTCAACAGCACGCGGAGATTGATGAAAGTTTCATCGTTCTGCATTCCTTTCACGTTACGGCAACAGACTGGAATTTACCAGGGCAATTATAATTAGTCTCAACACTAATCCCGAACGTATTTTATCGGACATTTTAATTATTTTGATTCTTATCATTCAATGGCCGTAAACATGTGGTCAAGCCCAAATCACAGCCAATTCCTCCGATCAATTCAACAATTCAGTTTTTAGTTGAAAGTGTCGAGATTTTCCTCGGCGGGATGGAGGGAATCTGTGTGAACACATAAACTTTTGTGGGGCAAGTTTTAGCACCAACATTTTTTTTTGAGGTTAGTTTTTATTTTTAAAATTTTGGACATCGGGCCAATAAACAAATGCTGGTGTTTTGTAAACAGTTTGTCGGTTCGCGTTAGGATGTTTGAAGCAAATTCTTGTTTAAATTAAATTTTGAGGAGGAACCAGGCGGTAAAAATTAATATCAAGGTCAAGTCCTGGTTTCGATGAAGGCTTAACTTATTGAACTTTTCTCTTTCATTCTCGCTTTCAATAATGTATAGGGAACAGGTGGCCACCGTCCTTATTGCCTTCAAAGCCCTGATGACCCGGTACCAAACAGGCAGGTTGACCATATTGAGAATACCCAACCCATCAAGACCCAAACTAGGTTAAATTGGGTCCTACTGGACTTTATTGCTCTAATATCGCCACCTGTCTGTCAGATAGAATGAAAAATGCAAAAATGCGCTTGTTATCCCTTCTTAAATGATGCCGAAGCTGAACGCTCCCCTTACTTTGCCTGCTTCTACCGCGCAGCAAATCATGCACCAAGCGAGGCTACCTTACGGTATCTTAGAAAGCCATCTTCCATGCTTACGACACATTCTTCTCTGACTTCCCAAGAGTTAACAACGCCACCCGTTAAAATCGTAGAAGTAGATTGGGAGTGAGAGGTGAAAGGCATCATATCTAAGAATCCCCCTATTTAACCCCAGCAACAAATTTTATCTTTAAACAAAGTTTACAATGTCAGCTTGGAGTAAAATATGTCCTCCAAAGTACAATTTTGTGACTTGTAGCCTCTTTTTTTGTATATGGATCGCTCGCTCCTACTTCTACTAGTAAATATAAAGCTCGAGTTCAGCGTAAATTTCACTCCAACATTGTAAACATTGTTGGTTTGAATTTTTTAAGACCTCTAATTATAGCATTTAAGATCAAGTCTTTAAGTTGAACACAACTCCCGAGTTGTGAACGGTGAACAACACAGTGCTATTCCCTAATTAATCCAAAAACAAACCACAAACTAGATTGTTCATTAGTACCAATTTACAAAGATATATGTAGTAAAACCACAATTGTAAACTAAAGCAAAAAAAATAAAACAGAAAAATAATTTTATAAATCACAATTAATTATCTTAAACCGCATTCTCTGCTCATTTTGCGATAAAACCGAAAAATTCAAGGTGAATTCGGTTAAAAATCGCCAAAATCCATTTCGAAAAAAATAATAATAATAATAAAACTTTTTCAATCATAAACATCAACAAAAAACCTGAATTTCCTTTAAGAAATCCGAAAAAGCCTTAAATCATATTCACTTTACGTGTGTCAATTTATCACACTTTTTAGTGAATACGGAGAAAAGGAAATAAAGATCGCGCACTTATTTGAATCCATCCCACATCAGTCCGCGCATGCCCCGCGGATGACCGGAATGACTAGTCGCTTTTCGTATGCGCAAACACTGATCATGATCGTGCGCTGATCTTGATTTGAATATAACCCCAGATGTTTGTTCTGCACCGAGCAATGATCGCGTACCTCAGATGGGTGGTAGTCAATTGCGAAAAGTAGACTTCAGTAGAAAAATGTACTCGCATTATTGCTACAGCACTTGCTAGACTCCAATTCCAGCTAATCTAGCGCTGAAGAAACGAGTGCTAACTTTTTTGTTCTTGCATGTAGTTCTAAGAATATTTTTTGCTGCTTTAAATTCAGTCTTGAAGAAGTGATAATTACTAAACTCTATTTCTCTTACTTTATTGCAGGAGACATAAAGCTACCACTTACTGGCTGCCTACCAGAAGATGAAAGCTCCGAGATAAACATAAGTGATGTCAGTAAGTATCAGCGCCGAAACTTGGCAGAACTTAAAAAACAACAACAAAAACACTAATTTATTTGCACAAAATCCTCGTATAATCTTTGCATTGAATAAATCGACACACCCACATAAACCAGTTTTCCCCGAAGCGAATTTTGTGAAGAATATAATTGTGTTTTCGGAATCGAATAATTCGGACTCTGCTGGCGATCGTCACCATCACACTTCGGGGAACCCCCTTTTTCGTTCTCTCTCTCTGTCCTCTCTGCCATGTCTTTTTCAAGTTCAAGTTTTGTGCAAATAATCTCCATTTTATATTTTTTTTATAAATAAATTGAAAAATAAAAGCAGTAAAACTCTCTGGAAATTATTCTAACGTTGAACTCACCTTTTGTGCACGGGTTCGGTTTATTGTGATTTTCGGGGGAATGGGTTAACAGGTATTATAATGGAGGGTGCCGGGGCGGCTGAACAGAACTGACGTGTAAAAAGATCAAAGTATACATTTTAAATGGCCGATGGGGAAGCGCTGCGTTGAATAATGCTGGATAGTGTTGGGGATTTATGGTTAGAATCGATTTAATGGCGTCAAACCAAGTTCTCAGGTGGGTTTTTGATATTAGTTTTTTAGCTTGATACGCACTATTTTTGCTGCATACTACGACTTTGCGTTAACTATTTTTAGAGATTTTTTTGAAGTTTTCAGTAATATATTCCATGAAACAAAACAAAACTTATATTGGATCTATAAAATCATCCGAAAATTTCTTGTTTGATGTTTTTGTCTATAAATATTAGCAAGACTTCACACTTTACTCAAAAGCTTTATTTTTATTCATTAAATTACCATTTTTTCACCTGAGTGAAAAGTTTGGTATTATTAGGCTTGATCCTAAATTGTGCACTTTTTGTGTACCAGAAATCTGACATTCAAAAGTTGACTCTAAATAAAAAGTGGTAAGAAGTACAGTATCAGTCCTAAGAATGCGATCCAAACAAAGTTTTTCTTCTAATTTCACACCTCACTATGAGCTTTAATCTCCTACGCAATTCCCTGCTCCGTACTGCTAGAACTATATATAGGGTTCATTCAGAACTGCTGGACTCATGGCCCACAAAAGCAGTAGTTATGAAACTCCACTGCTTAATCTAACCAACGACCTGCGGCTGGCTCTTGGTTCTGATGACATTACGTTTTCTGTGCTTCTTTACTTCATTAAGGAATTTGACAGTGTTAGCCATGAAAGTAAGTATAATAGACCACATGAGATTTTCATTCTCAGCTACCTCTTTGATTTGAGGTTGCCTACATAATCGATCTTAAAAAGTAGAAGTGGCTACAAAATTAATTTCGCGGTGTTCCTAAAGGTTCCATACTAGGACCGTTGCTTTTTTCAGCATAAATGATCGCAGCAGTGTTGTGGCAAAGTGTAAATTGCACATGTACGTAACGATGGTGTCTAAATTGTTCTATTCTTTTGATAGAGAACTGTGTACACAACCGTAATGCCGATCTTGAACACATCCATCAATGGTCTCTATCTAACTGCCTACAACGCACCGTATGTGGAATCGTCAATAGCGTTTCTCGCTATTTCCTATAATTTTGAATACTTAACAAACTTTAAAAAGTCCATCCAAACAAAACGCGCGAATTACGTGAATGACAAGCTCGAAATTTAATTTTAAACTATTACTAAACATAAATTTCCTCAGTAGTTCCTCTCTCTCATAAATTCAATAATTATCTTACATTAATAGAAAATTAATAATCCCCTCCTAAATAAGTTGTCCGAGATTAGTGCCTCATAATTCCACAGCAGTAAATCAATTGACTGCAAGACTAAGAACGAAAATGCTTAATTGGTACACGATGCTCTTCTCCACCTCAATTCCGGAAATGCCTTTAGATCCTAAATTAAAAGCGCTGCAAGCCGAGCAGAGATTTTCCTTTCTTCTATTTCATTTCTTTTATTCTTAAGACAAAACAAAATGAACAGAAAAATTCTCACCGTTTGCTAAAAACACTATCCGAAGCCAGAACTCAGTCACATCCCAGCTACATGGAGTGCCGCCATCCCCTAGCCTGGGCGTTGGAGCTGCTTGTTTGCGGTCAACAAAATCTGAAAGAGAATAAAAAATAAATCCACACATTCATAGACTTTGGACATAAGCATCAGAATCGATCCCGAAATAGATTCGACAGCATTAAAACTCATGAAGCGAGATTTTCCTCAACAGCGGAAAACTCTTCCAACAAGAAAAAGTGAAAAATCGAAGAAAGCGAAAATCTTCTTTCCAAACGGCGTTAATTGAACTTGCCCCGGGGAAATACAATTTTCTTGCAGTAGATGGCGCTGAAGCCTGTTACAATTTTTGTATTACTAGTTGTCGACGTTTTTTTTTGCAGAGACGCATCGAGTTAGACGGGCGCCCACTTAGGAGCGCTAATTTCGCGATGCGCTTCAGATATGACGAAATTATATTTCATCTTCCGGGATCCCAAGGCGGAATGGGCAGACGGTGCCATCATCGAAACTGTTTTTAAAAAGGAGCAACTTGAGATGATGACGAGCTAGATTATATCTGGACAGAATCCTAGTGTTTTTGTCATTTCAATTTGATTTATCTTAGCATGCTGAGAGTTGTGAGTCTTGATTATTTTTAGAGGCAATTTTAAATTAATTCTCGTTTCTTTCTAATGGCATTAGATAAAAATTATGTTGAACCAAATTGACGTTATCTTTGTTTAAAAAACTTAATAAACGAGAAGTTTTAGAAAATAAAAAATGATTCAGGGTTAGTTTTGGTTTTATAGTGGCTTTGGAGCTATTTTAGATTTAGTAAAAACATGACGAAATTGTATTAAATTTGCGCCGTAGAAATTGGGATATGACGAACTATTGAAAATACAAGTGCAAAAATCGACTCGTAAATTGAGCTGTTCATAACTTTTTACAGGGCCTCAATCTATGTGTTATTGGGATGTGCTAGAAAACATCAAGCTACAGCTCGCCTTAAGAAGCAGGGTTTATGAACATCTGAAATTCACTTCTTTAATGAACAAAGCCGAAGTTCTCTTGAACGTTTCTAATACATTATGTAAACTATTCTATGGAAATTGACATTGGGTCCAGACTAGGCAATGAACCAACAAGCCACTTCAATACATCGAATAACGCAAAATATTTAAAATTACTGCATTTTCGTGTTAAATTAAAAAATTTGATCAAGTGTCAAAATGATCGATTACATAGTAAAATTTCAAAATTTCATCCAAGACACAAACCGAAAGCTTTTAATTTTCTTTAAACAAAACCTTTTATATTACAGTGAAATAAAAGCTCTATTTGTTGGATGACGTAATAAAAGCTCAATTGATTAGAAGCTCATTTCTTGCTTGTTTTTTTAGTGTATTTGATAGGTACGAAAATGCGGTTTCAAATTTAACTTTTCTATTTAAAACTTAATAACCCACTTGTTTGTGTATCTAAAAGGCCAACAAAACTTTCCTAACTATATCTTAACCATAAACGTTCTAAAAAAACGTTTAAACTAACTAAACTCTGAGACTCACAATGAGTGTTTCAAAGCTGGAGCTTTTTTCTTTAAAAAGTACAAAAAACTCTAACAACGAAACCACAAAGTTTCGCTCCACTTCCAAAATATACATATGTGTATCTCTAACCAAGACCAAAAGTACATCCTGCCATTCGAAAATTTCAAAAATATTATAAACGTACAAAACGCATTAAAGTCTATCAAGTTAAGCTATAAAAACAGCTTGTTTCACATCATTAACACAGAATATGATCAACCCCATAACATCTTCCAAAATGCTGTCAACTGCGAGTATTCTCACAAGAAACACACAATTTTATTTCGATTAAAACGAAAGTCTCAATTCGATCTTACATCCATTGACCCTGTTTTCATCTAGAGTAGCCTGCTTCGGTCTTACCATATAAACTTCTCCATAGTCCCCCCAAAAATTTCCAAATTGAATCTTCCAAGCTGATCAAAAATAGCCAAAGTAAAAATTCGCCTTACACCCCAAAGCAAAAAAAAAATAAAGAAAATCACACTATATAGCCAAGAAAGATTCAAACATGCAGAAAGAGATGAGAACAGCATCTCTTGTCCATCCCAATGATAGAAGGTAAAATAAAAGTGAAGAGAAGCAGCGCGATGCTCGGAGCTGTTTTCACGAAAAACTTTAGTGTTACGCAAAATTTATTTTTAAAACAAATTCATCTCGCCCCTTCCACCCGCGGCGGTTGGTTTTCAAACATGGTGTATATACTTTGTGCTTTTCTGTTGTGTACTATACCGACACAGTTTCCAATCTGAATTTATCCTACAAAGTTTATCCCGCAGGCGAAATATAAGAAAGAAAATTCATTTTTCCACAACAACAGTGAATGCATATCGTACACTCGCGGGAGTTATTAAATCGTGTGATAATAATACATAAAAATTATTAAAAGACAACAGTGAAATAATACAATCAAAGGTGATTTTCCTTCTTGAATTTAGCGAAAATACACATCAACAGCACACCGAAAAAATAGCGGAAAGAAAATAAAAGTGTGAGAACAGAAAGGTAAAATCTCTCCCGCAAGGCAACCTCCATATTCTAGTTCGAGCTGATCTTTTTAAAAATCACGTCATATCCAAATTCTGATCGAGTTTTGCAGGCAGTTCTCCGTCCAATATTTGGCTAAAGTTGAAAAATTTCACAAGTGATTTCAAAAAAATTAGGTAAAAGCTGCAAAAGTGATCAAAAATTAGTGTTTTCAAAGATTCAAAATCGAAAAGATATTGTAAAATATAAAAACCAATATGGCTACACGTGAATTCGTCTAAAATTAACCATTTAAAAAAAAAATCTTTTTTCGAATCTTTTCAGTTGAAGTTATCCAAACGACAGATCCAACGACAGCGATCGCGATGTTTAGTCAAAATACAACAGTGGGCGGCGGAGGTGGTGGCACTCAGATTGATCAGTCACAACAGCAACCACCCGCTGGATCGCCTGGAATGGCAGGAGCACAGCAGCAACAACAACAGCAGCAACAGCAATCGGCAGCTAGAAATATTAGAAGGAAGGCGTACGTTAAGATTGCCGAACAGCCTGCCAGTAAAGCTCTTAGATTTAGGTATCAATGTGAAGGAAGATCAGCTGGGTCCATACCAGGTGTTAACAGCACATCCGAGAATAAGACGTTCCCAACGATTGAAATTGTCGGCTATAAGGGACGTGCGGTAGTTGTAGTCTCATGTGTTACTAAGGATCCACCGTATAGGTAAGTGAGATGCAATTAACTCACCCTTGGCATTGCCAAAAAATATAATGAGCCAATTATATACGATCTGAACAAAGCCAACAATTGCAAAGCTCTTGGTCTGCTTTCTGTCCATTCCGTGGTTGCTCTAATACAGAAGTGGTATGCCTTTAAAACGCATACAATCTCAATACACATTCACCAGGAAGATTTCGATTTAGAACAACATGACTTATGTGAACAACCTAATTTTGGCCAGTCATCAAGCTCAAAAAACATATTTCTTGCTACATTCAAGTCATATTCTTCGTTTTTGATGAAATCTTCCTGGAATCTTCTTACTTTCTTATCATTTGTAAATTTTAACTCATTTCATAAACATTTAACTGCCACCAATCAATTTGGCAAATACAATTTATAAAGCTGATCGATTTGATCCTGATTCCATTTACTGATCTTCATGATTCAAAAATACATAAACCTTCTTGTGAGCACCAGGTTTTCTTATGGCAGTTCTAGCTTTTACTACAGCACTACTACCCACTACCAACCAACAGTGCTCTTGTCAAAGTATCATATTTGACCTAATCTCCCTCTTCCTAATCTTTCTCTCTCTCAGTGCCCTCTTTACCAGGCTTTAAACCGACTAACCTTGGCCTCTAAACTACTTCTCTAAACTACATCATGTTGTTGATGATGGCATTCTGCTTCTATGGCTTCGACAGTGGGACACAAGCGTCAACAGGGACATCGAACTCACTCTTAATTGAGACCCCAAGAATTAGGTCAAATTCAAAGCCTCCAAAACATTTTACTGTCGTATCTCCAATAAAACCGGGACCAAGCTTCTTTCTATCTGAGTTAATTCCTTCCTTCAAACTAAGCTGCCCACTAATCATTCCACGCGTACGACATAACGAATTGGCAATACACAAAGTAAAGACTTCTAAACTTAGTTTCTCACTAAACTTTTCTTTCCAGACCTCATCCTCACAATTTAGTCGGTAAGGAAGGTTGTAAAAAAGGAGTCTGTACTTTAGAAATAAATAGCGAGACAATGCGAGCAGTATTTAGTAATTTAGGCATCCAATGTGTAAAAAAGAAGGACATCGAAAATGCATTACGTGCAAGGGAAGAGATTCGCGTTGATCCTTTCAAAAGTAAGTCCAGCAAAAATACGAAACTAAGGCCCTAAAATAATAATCAAAAACATTTCAGCTGGATTCTCACATAGATTTCAACCATCTAGTATAGATTTAAATGCAGTCCGCCTGTGTTTTCAAGTGTTCTTAGAAAGTGAACAAAAAGGACGATTTACAGTACCATTACCGCCGGTTGTATCTGATCCAATTTACGATAAGAAAGCAATGTCCGATTTGGTTATATGCACATTATGCAGTTGCTCAAGTACAGTGGCTGGTGGTAAAGAGGTTATCCTTCTCTGTGAGAAGGTAATTTCAATATCGTAAAATTGATTTATACCTTATAAACTCTTTTTCTAATCAGGTCGCTAAAGAAGATATATCTATAAGATTTTTTGAAGAACAAGAAGGACAAATTGTTTGGGAAGCTTTTGGTGATTTTCAACATACTGACGTACATAAACAGACTGCTATCAAATTTAGAACACCAAGATATAAGGCATTGGAAGTTGAGCAACCGGTTAAGGTAATAAACTCAAACTGCTTACCACAAAAACAAAACCCCTCTACTGGACTAATTCATATTTTAGGTATTCATCCAACTCAGACGACCATCAGATGGTGCAACAAGTGAAGCATTGCCGTTTGACTATCTTCCATTGGATTCAGGTAGGCGCTCATACTGGACTCTGCGTAAGGGTCTAAGGGGAAAGCCAGATCTCGAAATATTCCAGAAAATATTATCAGATGATCTAGAGCTTACAAAGCCACCAGTAACAATATCGAATGGTCATCAACATATCGTACAATCGTCAGAAATCATTGTTTTAGACACACCAACAACTGAAGAACAAAAACCATTTACTGATGACGTTTTATGTGAGAATGAAATTGATAATATTGTTAACGAACGTGTTAAAGAAATGGAAGTTGACGATTCGTTTGCTAATGAGCACGATAACAATCAGCAGCAACAACAGCAGGAAAATCAACAAAATGGTGCTGCTTCGTCAAATGACAAAACTAGCGAATGGGTAAAATCTTCGGAATTCGAGCGAACTGATAGCGTTGCTGCAACGAGTGGCGGTACTGATGTTGCATGCCTCTCAGATGACGATAAAACATTGAATGATTTACTAGAGCAAGTTGCTGAATTAGATGAAATATACACTGATCATCAAATACGCCGTGATACATTTCAAAATACTCTCGCCAATGAGCTTAGTGGTATTGAGAATAATCTTCCAAAAAGTAATACTATGGAACAAATGGACTTAGATGATATATTTGATGATACTGCAACATATACTAGCTTACAGAAAGCATTTAAGAATCCCGTTTCTATGGAGGATATAATGCCACCAACACCACCAGCATCACAGCTAGCGCCCGAAGATGTTAATTCTTATGATCCAATTGAAATTCTTATTAATCCTCCAGCACCGGTTATCGATGTTAATTCATTAAAGCGTGAGAATGTGCCGCAGCAAGAAGAGGAGAAACTGCCGCCGCTGCCACCTAAAAGGGTTAAGAAACAGGATAATATTGAAAACAGGCCTTTAGGTGCTAATGAGAATAAGAAGAACAACTTGACACGTCCATCATCACAGATTATTATTATGAAGACACCAGATCAATCGCCACCAACAAAGAAGCTACCACCAACACCAAATCATAATTCTAACACTCTTCCAAGGCAAAAGAAGCCAGGATTTTTCTCTAAGCTGTTCTCGAGGAGGAAGAGCAAATCCGATGTGAATAGTGAAAATAGTAGTAGTCCACAATCAAAAAAGACAACACCAGCTCATTCTAGGGAGCCCAGTGTTGCACACTTTGCCTTAAATGACACAAATCGATCTTCGGTGAGATCGCTGAAGTCCTTACAGCCATCTAGTGTATCAACACCAGCTGGTGAGAAGATACGAGGAAAACCAGTCGCAAGAAGCGTGAGCAGTGTCTCTGGCAAAAGACCACATCTAACTCCAGACATTATACATATCCCACTAAAAGGTGACAGCTCGAATAGCTTACCTATGCAGCATGAAGCTTACTCCAATGCTAGCACGATGACTCTTAATAATAATCTTGATCGTAGAACGGCCAGCGCCCTGCAGCTAGCCGACTTGCCCCTTAAGGATGGCAATATGGAACTTATAGCAATCGCAGATGCTCATAGCTTACGAAATCTGTGTGAAGGAGCTTATGGTGTCAAGTTGGATCCTAATGTAGACCTTACAGAAGCTGAACACTTTGCCCTGTATACAAGCATACCTCCGCAGGCAACAGCTAGTGAATTTGATGAGACTTCGTGCTACTATGCGCCTGTTGATGCTGGTGAAATCCTTACTCCAGCTGAAGTTGCCAAAAGGCTGAATCAATACAACCAATGATTGTATCAATAAATCACTGATAGATTTATTTCCTCTCCCCCCTTTTGTAATTTTATTGTTATCTTGAAATAGTTTTGTGTATTTCTTGAGATAATATTTTATAATAGGAAGAAAAATTTTGTAGATTTGTTTCTAGATTTTTGAAAAGAACAAAAAAAGGCCAAAGCCAAATTTGGAAGGTTCTTTCTTTTAAATTTTGTAAAGGTGCTAAAAGTTATCAAAATTATCTTTTAATAATCGCTTTTGCTTAAAATCGATTTAGCAAAAGAGTTCTTTACTTTCTCTATATTGGAATACAGGAACATTCCCTTATTTTTATTTCTCACAAGCAAGTGTGTTTTATAAATAGCAAGAAACGGATTGTGCCCAATTGTACTAAAACAAATTTATATACTAAAAGAAGAAACAAGAAAAAGATTTTTTTGAGAACTTTTTACGCACTATTTTTGTAAAAAACAAAAACTTAAATTGAAGTTAAAAAATTGTTTGAAAAAAGAAATCATATCAAAAAATTAGTTTTAGTGAAAAAAATTAATAAGAAAAATTGTTTTGGTAAAAGAAAAACGAAAAACAACAAACAAACGAATAATATTTATATACATAAAAAGAGATTTAGGAAGAGAAGAAGAATATATTTATATCTATAACCTAGTTTATATTAATATTTATTAATTAATTATTTTTTAAAAATTTGTACGTTATTTTTTTTTACTTTTATAGATCCCGCTGTTTTGAAGCGTAAAAGGCAAAAATTTGGGGGTGATGCCAGTATGCATTTATTTAGACATTTTCAATCCCAAGAACACCAACAATTGCAAAAGCATCAAGAATTACAAAAACAGGATGGTAGTAAGTCCCCTATTTATATCTTACGCATTCTGGGTATTATCTTGATATATATCTCACATCATTTAATTTTGGGTGATTTTCATTATGGTTACATATTTTTTGGTGATAATGATAGTTGGTGATGGTGGTGGTGGTTATATCTCTCTCATCTTTCTTTTCTATCCAATAATTGCAATATAACCCCCTGTGGGATATATGTATGTATATGACTAGATTTTGTATTCAGATTCCATTTAACATTTTATTGCATGATAGCCACAATGTGGTTATCAAAATTGGAAATAGGGCATCTTTGTCTCATATAAAATATAATGTATATATCTCACATTGCCACGTTGTATGTTGCACAAAAACTCATTCGATTTATTTGTATAAAGTGATGTCGATTTTAAATTTGCTTTTATGTAAGTATTTTTTTGAAATTTCAATTGGCTTTGAAATAAATTGTTATTGTTTACTCAGTTCTAGAAAGGTACTATTTTGAAATGTTTTTTAATTCAGCTTCTCCATGATATTTTCTTCATATCTTGGCCGAAAGCGTTTCAATCGAATATAAATAACAATAAACACTATAAACGTAAAATATCTTACTCTATGCAAGCGTTAAACGGATTATAGAATCTTTGGTTAATAAGTCATAATATTAGATAAAGCCGCAATAAAAATTTTAGTGAATCGCATAATCCAGTAACTACTTAACTCATAAGGCTAAGGTTACGCTGGATGCTAGATCGGACGAAAACTATTGTGACGAATTGGTCAGAACAATCAAAGTACGTAAATGCTATAGTGTTTACTCTGGCTGTGACCGCCTCATGCACGAGCACGTCAGAATACATCAAACGATGTTGATTTCATCGCATGCGTTCTCTACTACCAAAATGTCGTACTCGTCATTGTGCTAAGCTTGTAGTAAGCTTGATTCGAAGGAAGGGATAGAGTACAGGATAGGTTAATAAGAGTCTGAAGAGTGCGAAACGCAGAAGCGATGGACATTGTGTTTGAACTTCTGGGTGTAGCTGTTGTATGTTTCTCAGCTTCTTACTCGTGGCAGACAAGCTGTGACTATTATTTCTCTCGACTGGGCACACCTCTTTGTGCGAGAGTAAGTATGTTGAGTTACAATACCATTCGAGAGTCTTTCGATAAGAGATTATCACCTTCTTACACGGACTAGCCCAAGGTATGGTTATCAAATCTCTCGAGTAGGGTCAAAAACAACTATCTCAAGATTAAGATGGTTGATGATTATTAGAAGGAACCAGACAGAGGCCCCTGTGCTGAAAGACGAGTCGCCACGACACGACAAATCGTTTGAGTTGAAAAAAAAGACGTTTCAGACGAATCACGACTTTTAGTACAGGGGCCTACACTCAACTTAGTGTTTCACATCTAGGCCCCTGTGCTGAAAGTCGTAATTCAACTGAAACACCACGTTCTTCAACTCAAACGACTTGTCGTGTCGTGACGACTAGACTTTCAGCACAAGGGCCAGAGTCTACAGTGCGCAAAAGTTGAGAATGAGATGTACTTTCCTTCCTAGGTCAGCAGTATAGACTATAGTCTACAAAGCTAAAAAGTAAATAAAGATCGAAATCACTTTATGCATTACAAAATAAAACTCATTCTTGCATCTTCACAAAATCTTTGAACAAGTTTCTTTTAAATATTAAAAGAATTTTTTTGGACAATATGGGATCTACATACATACATATAAACAAACTTTTGTCCACTATTGTCCTATTTGATATATTTGTCTAAGCTGGTCTTTCAAAAAAAAAGAAACAACCCAGCTTAAAAGATTTGTACCCTCAGATAAAAGCCGTTCGATAAAAATATCAACGGAAACTGAGAATTGAAATATTTTGTATCTTCTAAGAAGCATTTTTTTTATCTAAAAAAACCAAAACAAAAAACAAAAAATATAATGAATAAAAAATAATACCGAAGCACCTTTGTTGAAATTTTTTGTATAACATAAGCAAGAAAAACAAAAAAGAAAATATTAATAAAAGCCAATTTAAGATTTTAATGATAAAAACATAAATATTGAACTAAAAAAAAGTATTTGGAAAAAAGCATTAATTAATTAGTAATTAAATATGATATTAATGTTACTAATACAGAAAAAAAACAGTGCAAATAAGACTTAATTTAAAAAAACAAAAAAGTATTTCCAAGACATATTTAGGTAGATTTGTAACAACAGCAATAAAAATTAATAAAATAAATTAATATTATAAAAACAAAATCAAATCGCCTAAAAAAAGCTATACACAAAAACATAATAATAATAATTGAAATAATTAAAACAAATATTTGCCATTATTATATAATATTTACTATTATTAAGGAATGATTATTAGACTTTACTTATTTATGAAGAAGATAAAAACAAACAAAAAAGAACGCTGAACCCTATATACCATAAAATACTCAAAATATAAAAAAGGAAAAAGAATATATTATATGAATTTTGATACTCAAGCTTTTGAATAAATAATATTAAAAAAATAAATATAATAAAAATGAAAAGCAAAAATAAATAAAAAGAATTTTTAAGTAGAATAAAGAAATTTTTGTACAAATTCAAAACAAAAAAAAATATTGTATGTTTTTTATATCATATTTTTACACATATATATATTTAAAAACATAAAAATTAGACTAAATATAATTAATATTTGGTGGAAGGAAGAAACTTAATATTTAAAAAAAATATATAAAATAACCCAACCAAAGAAAAAATGTAATTTAAGAAAGAGTCTGGAGTCTGGACTGGGTATGCGTGAAATGCAGGCGTATGTTGTCGCCAGTCCTCTGAATCCGATTTATAAAATTTAAAAAAAAAACAAATTGGAAGAAAACAAGGAAAGTCAAGTGAACGCCACTAACCACTAGAAACTCACAAAGGAAAATAGACGGACAAGTAAGTCTTCCTCTCTCCCTTCCCGCTCCTCTTGCTTGAATGCGCCGATGCCACAACCTATATTTGTTGAAATCATTTCATTCTAAATTTTTACGTTTCTATAAATGAGAATTATACACAAAAATTTGAGATTATGTTTTGATATCAATTCAACTCTATTTCAACCCAAAGTGAACTCAACTCAACATCATATACGGTGGTCGAAATTCCAACTCAGTCTCGACTCAACTTTTCGACCTAGTCATAAACGGGGTATTAGATTGATTACATAAGACTACGGGTATACAACTTTTCCGACCACTCTTACGACCAGACCATACCCCTAACCTATCCTATTCCCTTCCATCCTTCAAATAAAACTTACCACTAGACATTACACCATGACCTGACAGACATGACAGACTGATAGTACAAAAGGTGATTGCTAAGCTTGATTTTTCCGCATAAAAAAGAGAAAGAAAAAACTTTTAAAAATCTTTCAAATATTTGTAAAGTATCTGAAAATCTGAAAATGTATCAAATACAAAACTTTGTTCCTTTTTGAAAAATAAAAATAAAAAATAATTTGTAAAAAAAATTTGAAAATTATAACGAAACTTTGTGAAACAAAAATTTGAAAAAAAAATTTGGATTTTAATTAAACTGCTTTTGTTGCAGCCTTATTATTATTAACAAAAAAATATTACTTAATACATTTTTTGAAACAATTGTTAAAATAAATTTATAAACAAAAAACGAGATCTTTAACGACGACTTTTTAGTAAAAGAATTTTTTGGAATTTCTTTAATTAAATATAAATAAAAAAAACAAAGGCAGTTTCATTTTTCCTTTTTAGAAAAATAAACAAAATATAAAAAACTATTTTTCAACGAATAAAAAAAAATAAAAATAATATAAATAAAAAAACGCATTGTTATAAACAAATAAAAAATATTGAACATTGAAATGAATTTTGGCGTCTTGTTGCCACAAACAAACAAAAAACATGTGTAAATAACAAAATAATATTTTTTTTAAATTTAAATTTAAAAAAACGGAAACTTTCTTCCCTTGTTGAGTGAAACTACAAAAGTTATTTAGTATCGTTTTCAATTTATATAAAAAAAAAACAAAAAAATGAAAAACTATCTAGCTGTTATCTATTACTTTTATCTATATAGTTTATATACAACAAAAAACATATTTGCAAAAAATGAAATACTATATAAAACCCTTCAACAATCGCGATTGTAAGGAAACATTATTATTAATTATAAATAATAAATCAATTAAAAGTTTTTTGTTTGAAAAGTTATAAACAGAAAAAGAAGAAAAATCAGACTAGAAAAATTTAAATTAGTTAAAAGAGAGAAAAAAGAAAACTATTTATTATTATTATTAAAATATGGATTATTTCATATTTTTATATGTCGTTAACAAGTGAGGTTGATTATATAAAAAGGTTATTGAAAAAAACAAAACAAAACTGAATGATGATAAAAAAAATTGTTTAACAAAATATTCGTAAAGAGAGTTTCATTTATTATGATTTTCTTTTTTTTTTACTCTAATCATAAAACTTTCAAACTAAAACTAGACACAAATTTATACACTTGAACAAACACAATGTACACATTTACCAATTTAGATTATAAGTTGTAGTTTTATAGGCAAGATTCTATTTACTCAGCAATGTAAGGTTTGGGTTACGTTCACAATTCATCAGCTATATTCCACAGCGCTTAATGTAAGCATAAATTCTACTATTGGGAGAAAATTGTGAATTTTCATATTAAGAGTGTTTGCTTCGAGAATTATGAAAGAGTAACATAAAAAACAGTAATCAACGAAGTACACTTGAATTCGATCACTGATTCGTTCGTTCAAACTGAAAAACCGGAGTTTATCGAGACTCTAGGAAACATCTTCCGCCGATACCATAAATAGGTGACTCCGAAAACCGAAACCCAATGGAGGCGATAAACAACAAAAAGCTAGACTCAATATATCTAGAGTCCAATCCAATTATAAACGACAAGCAGTACAGTTCCAGACAAAAAAGGTACCCTAGGCCTTTAGTGTGCATTACAAAACACCTCAACCAAATTTTGGTTCGATTTGGTGAGCCTGGCCTGGTTGCTCTAAATATCTCTTTTAATGGAATATGGAAACCGGCCGTGTTAGTTCTTTGAATAGAGAAGACGAAGAAGATCTTCTCTATTCAAAGTGTTAGTTATACTCAAAACAATTAGCATTGAGTCAGTTCTACAGAACTGCATTGAGAGATGCCTTTCCGGTCGTTCAATTAAGGTAATACTGGATGACGTTAAACCGATCCAGTGCCCACTCGGGGTCAATTATATGTCCTGCTCTATTTCTTATCTATATAAATGACCTACTTTCACCCCCTTCACTCAATTCACTTCTTCGTTGATGACGATACACTACATTACCCGTAGGCTTTCGATAATGCAAGACAAGGGCGTGCCAGAACTTCTCTCTATGATCGTGGACTTACTACTGGCGCTACTATCATAGCGATTGCTCCAACGAAATAAACGCTCTAAGTTATGGAAAACTATAATAAAACCAGTACATACGAATCGGAAGATGGACGCTTACTGGGTAAGGCGACCATGTTCTTGGAAGTTGCGAGAAAAAAAGTCCCGCAGGATCGCAGGAACAGCAAATTAGAAGGGTGTCCGGAGAAAAATATTTACACAACCACAAGTTGTACCAAAGGAGATGGGTCACAGCCCATACAAAATTACCCCAGGCCCGGCGCAAAAGAAAAGTATCCTGGATTATCGGCTATAATAAGTATTGAATTTCTGTATAGTTGTTATATCCCGTAACTGTGGCTAAGGTGTTAATAATGCTATTTCTTTTTATTCGGGCAAAATGACTAACTAACCCTGTATTTTTGTAACGCCATCACATATCTTCATGAATAAGGTATCAGTGTACGCAGAATACTCCCACCTATCTAAAATTGTAAAAATGACGGTACCACAGTACCAACTTCCAGAGTTATGAGTCGTCAAAGTAAAAAAAAAAAATTTTTTTTAACAAAAATGTCACCTTCAACCACCTTTTTCTCCAAAATATTCATAGTCAACTAATGTTTTTTTTTCCAGAATCAGAAAGCTTGGAGTGTTTCCTATGAATAATGTCCAGACAATTTTTATGCTACGGCCTTTACTTTCGAAAATATAAGCAATTTTAATACTAAAATTGGCGCTATTTCGTACTTTTTTAGCACTCTTTTCTCCTAAGCCTATGTCGAAAAAAAACCAAGTGACAATTTTCAGGTCAAAGTTGCCTGCAATTTCCCCAAATAAGGCCAGTTTTAGCATTTAAATTGCTTATAACTTCGAAAGTAAAGGCCGTAGCATACAAATTATTCATAGGAAACACTCCAAGCTTTCTGATTCTGGGAAAAAAAACATTAGTTGACTATGAATATTTTGGAGAAAAAGGTGGTTGAAAGTGAAATTTTTGTTAAAAAATCAATATTTTGACTTTGACGACTCATAACTCTGGAAGTTGGTACTGTGGTACCGTCGTTTTTACAATTTTAGATAGGTGGGAGTATTCTGCGTACACTGATACCTTATTCCTGAAGATATGTGATGGCGTTACAAAAATACAGGGTTAGTTAGTCATTTCGCCCGAATAAAAAGAAATAGCATTATTAACACCTTAGCCACAGTTACGGGATATAACAACTATACAGAAATTCAATACTTATTATAGCCGATAATCTGAGATACTTTTCTCTTGCGCCGGGCCTGGGGCAATTTTGACCCACCTCCTTTGGAAAGAATCTGACATAATCAAAAGCATCAAAATCTCACACCCACGCTGGATAGGGCATGTACCTAATGAAAATGCCTAAATAAGCGCCCCAACAATCCTGTTCCTCCGAACGCCAGAGGAAAGAAGGCCACAAAGAAGACCTAGAAAAACACGTAGAGACGGCATGGACAGACGACGACGACGGAAGAAGATTCTTGAGGAGGCCAAATTTCACAGAGGGTGGTTAGCAGTTTAAAAGTAATCTTACTCATGTTCTGCATGCAATGGCAGTCATTCTCTTTGTCAGTTCTCTGCTTAGCTTGATTGCCAGCCTTCTCTTTACGATCGAGGCCTGTGTGTTTTCTACCCTGGGCCAGTATCTCATTATTTTGCTCTTGCCTCTTAGTCCACCATATCACCTAGGCCTATGATAAGACTTTGGTAAGGTACTCCAGCTAGCCCACACACTCTCCAACACTGGTGAAGCGCCATTTACACCTTCTTAACCCTGGTCAGCCGAGAGTCTAAGTATACGGTCGGATATTTGACCACCGCAGTCATGTTAACCTTCGACTGAAAGATCATCTGAGACTGAAACTTTAAACTACGTGACATATTCGCAATATCGTCGACTATACCCAATAGTACAGTGCCCGTACAGTTTCTATAGCAGTCTGAACAAAGAATCCACAATTAGCTCAAACCAAATTATTAAATATCGTGCTGTAGGAGGGGGTTACTTTTATCGACTTTTAAAATAATATATGCCAACCGACACACTGTCACAACAAAGTTTAAAACCATGATACCTCAAAAAAATGTTAAAATATTTAAAACGTAAGTTTATAAGTTGTAAAATGTTGGCAGTTTTGAAATATCTAAAAAAAAGCGTTTTGGTTTTTGATTTTCATCCAACCAACATTATTGTACACAGATGACATCAAGCATGCTTTAACTCACTTTCCCATTATTTACTATAACATCTCCATTTTATCTAATACTTTGTTTGTATGTTTAAAATCCGCAGATCGACATTTTTTATTTACATATTTGTTTCTTTTTCCAAAAACCTTTCAGGAAATCAACAAGGAATGGGCTTCCTCAACATGGCACATGGTACAACAATTAAAGCTGAACCAAGAGGTAAATCCACATTTACTTATAAAAAAATTAAACATGGTAAAAATTTTATAAAATCAGATTCATCTCCTCTGCCTTATAACTTGTTTGGCAATACCAACTATCGACTACCAGAAAACAGTCCGTCACCCCAGCCACTATCGCCGCAATCTGTCTACAATGCCAACACCCCACCATATACGATGAACGCTGGTGGTACACTCATCTCACCAAATCATCAATTTGGCGGTGGCAATATTAGTCCGATGAATATGGACGTCAACGAATACGCTAATTACCACCAGCAGCAGCAACAGCAACAGCAGCAATTCGGTGGCAATGGTGCTGGTGCTATGAATAGCTACAATCAGCTACAGCAACAACATCAACAAATACGCCAGCAATGGAACTCAGATGTTAAGCATCAAATGCCGCCAATCAACAATCTCACCTCAACAAACTTCACAATGGACAATCTGCTAACGAATGCTGTGCCGACGTCACAACCGCAGGATCAGGCATGGAATTTACCAGCATCAAGTACAAATAGCAAGCAGCAGGGCTTGGCAGCAATCAATAATCACATGAACTCAAATAGCTTCAATGTTAACCAGATACTCACTCATGCCCCGGGACAGAATCAGCAATCGTCCGGGAATATGAATCTAAGCGAAGCGCCAAACCTGAGCAGCCTTTTAGATATGGACAGTGAACAACTGATACAGTTCAATTCGGCCGAGCTCTCGGGATTGTCGCTAACTTGATATTTTTACTTCTGTAGCAGTTTAAACATTTTTGTTTGTGTATATTATGACAATAAGTTTTTTAATTGTAAATATATTTAAAAATAAAGCTTTTAGAATTTCTTAAAACGCTTCGTTTCAATATTGTATTTTGCTATATCATATCTGATTTAGTTATTATAAAGACAATAAAAAAAGGTACTTGCCCCTCTTGCTAACTCCGCTGCTGTGCTTTGCATTACATCCAATTATCATCTCTATACCGTCCTTTTGAAGTAGCCTACTGTTTTCTTGAGTTCTGCGTTGAGTGATGCTCTTACTTCTCCTTTTTGTATCGCCATCTACACCACTGCGAGATCTCTAGAAGTTGTGCCTATGAGAGGAAAATATAATAGCTTTCTAAATTCCACAGGATGGCTTTCGGCATCCGTCACACCCAACCAAACCACTACACAATCAAGGTACACGAGTTGTGGCAACAAAACGGCGCGCCAAGCGCTAATCGGGCCTCTGGCCGCCCTGGAGGCAGCCTTTCACCTACCTACTCTTGGCTTTCGTACAAGGAACATGCCGCCGTCTTTGGCGGCCAACAATGCTGCAGGTTGCACCGCACTTCCCGTTTCCTTCGCTACTTCCTGCTGCTTGGGAGCCTCCTTTGTCAGTCTCTCACACGGATCTGACCGAAGAACAAGAACGTGCCCATTCCTACTAGTAGGCATTTCACCGACTCGAACGATATGACGGACTGGCAGTAGGCAGCTGATAACTGACTACCGGAACTGACCTTGCTTCCAAACGAGTGATTGTTAGCGAAATAATAGCCTTAATATCCATACCCCTAGACTATTAGAAGGCCGAACTCACTTCTTTATGTTCCCAGCAAAGCGGGCGGGACCAATTGCTCTTCCTCACACCAAGTCGATAGTGTCTCTTCTGCTTGAAACGGCGGCGGTTACAGGCTTGTGCATAACAGTATGTCCGGACAAAAAGTGGAAAGAAAAAAAGATGGAAACAAACGATGTACGAAATGAGAGCAAAACACCCTAAAATAACGCAGAATTACCAAGTCCCTCTATCAACACATTTTTTTAATAATCAATTTTACAAACACATACAGCAATTTCACAAATACAAAGCCGGAGAATTCCAGCGCACTTCATTAAACTGAGTGAAAATATGGAGTAAATAAAAATATCAAAAATATATTTACTTCGTTTTTTATCTTCCAAAATTTGAACCAATAACGATTTGGGAATATCTTCTTTGAGACCTTTCTTCATAAATCCCTTACAAAAAAAAACAAAATAGAAACAAAAATCCTTATAGAGAAAACAGACGTGAACAGATCAACGACAAAAGTAGGGCTGCCCGAGGCGAGCGTTCCTCTCGTTGGTCATGCCTTGAAAGAATGCATTTACATCGGCTTCGGTGACTACTTTCTGGGTAACAGCAAACGTGTGCAGGAATTCCTTCAGTTTATCCTTCATTTTATTGTATTCCATGATGGCTTCAATTTTCTGCACATGCCCCAAGGACGACAGTGCGTTTGTAACGATTTCATGCTCCGACTCGCGGACTTTTTTCATTCCGTTTATTTCGTAGAATTCTACGGTATCTTCTGGATCCAGTAGAAACTCAGCCTTTTCAGTTTTGTACATTTTGATACAGTCGGGGCATTTGCACAAGGAGTCTCTCCATTTGCCTGCTAGGAAAAGCCCACCTTAATGGAGAAATAAGGTTTAGTTTTAGTTTAGAGGATATGTGTGTGTGAAAATCTTACCTTTTTGGTAATTGCTCTGAAGTGTATGTCTTTTGCATGTACCTGAAGCCTCGACGTGCTTCATTTTCTTCTGCGGCGGCTCTTCGGTGGACCCTCGAGATTCTGCACTCCCTGAACTCATGTTCATTATATCGGAAATACTTTTATCTAAATCGGATTTTAATTTATCGTCCTCCTCCACCACAGCCACCTCAGTCGCTTCCGTCGTTGACTCAATCTTGTTCACAGCAAGCCCCGCGTAGTCCCTAAGAAAACTGGAGGAATGCACACAGCCACCACAAATAATTTCCGCATAAGCGTCTGGCTGTGGGATTGTAGTATCTAAATGTCTTGTATGATACCAGTCTTCGCACATTACACACTGAATCATTTCATCTGGTATAGGATCGTCCGGATCTGGATAAGGCCTCTTGCACGTGCAGTATGTGCCCGAGAAGTTCTGATTGTAGAAATTATCAACGTTCAAAGGAAACTTCTCCTCATTCCCGTTGTCTTTAACAAATGCGCATTTATTGCCGGGAATTCTGATGGTTGGACAATCACAGCGAAAATTCCTTTTTGTATAGAGCTCGACCAGCTCGTGGTTTTCATGACACTGGTAGCTACAGGCCAGGCAAACACCTGCACATTTTGAAGGATCGCTTTTGGCTTCCGGACAACATGTCAGACAAGAATATAACGCTTGCCGCTTTATAGGTCCCTGGAGGATTAAAAGTAGATGAAAGGACAGCTATGAGCTAGTGATTATTAACAATTACCTGCGAGTAAGTGCAGCTCTTCTCATCCGAGCCACCTAAGACAGCTGCGTATTCCTCCTCCTGTTCCTTCTGTTCTTGCAGGATATCCCACATACTGACGCTTGGCTCTTCTTCGGCTTCTCCACTATTTGATAGTTTATTAGGTGACTCCGTATTTGCCGACATGGTACTTAATTTATCCAAGAAAACAGCGAAAGAGAAATTTTTGATTACTTATTCCACTAAAATTGAAAAATTGAACCCGATTTTGCGCGCGACGTTGTCACAAATGAAAACACAAACACCAACACAAATAAACAGAAGCGGAAGCTTTCGATATATCAAGCTAAATAGTCGGTAATGCAGGCTTTTTAACGATAGCTTTTTAACGAGTTTTTCATTTTAAATGTGAATTTGGTAATTTTTAACATAAAATATAATTTAAAAACACTTCCAAGTATTCTTACAAGAGTTTTAATGATGTTATCATCGTGATAATAGGTGAAACAGAGGGTACCATGTGAAAACGTGCGCAGCAAGCACTTGATTTGGTCTCCAGCTGGTGCGCAAGCGTAGGTCAATCAAGTTACCTTTGTTTGGGTCCCGGATCATTACAGCATCAAAGTCAACGAAAAGGTGGATGCCATAGCTAGACAAGGCTCTGAGGTTGAATTCGTCGGTCCGAACTCGCTATTTGGATACCCGCTAGTTTAGTGAAGAGCTCCCTTGCCGATTGCACTTAGATAAGATACAGAATGGTGGAGGTCCGGGCCTGGATTGGCCAACTCTAAGCGGTTCCTTCCTGTGCCCTCTCTTCAAGCAGCCAAGGAATTATTGGGGCGAAGTAGAAAAGCTGTTAGGAAGCTTGTTGGCTTGATTCCCGAGCCCTACGCCCCTATGGAGGATAGAAAGGACAGAGGGCCCCACCTGCAGTCTCTGCTCTTCATGTTTCTACGAGCTAGAATCGTAGCTAGTATCTCCATGCAATTACTAAAAGCTTGAGTAGGCCGCACAACAATAAAATCCGTTTTTTGACATTACAATTTCATAGGACAGCAATTATTTAAAAATATAAAATGAATATTGAATATTTTCGAGAAAGTTTAGATTCGTACTCTTTTGGAGGACTTTCCCTTAGTCCAGAGCAAATATTATTAGTAGAGAACTCTCTTATAGTGCTGCAAAGTGAAAGTAAATTGAAGGATGTGTTCTTCTGGGGTAGGATAACCGGTATCGAAAGGGACTATTACATCGCCTATGGATACACCAAAGACTGTCTTACAAAAAGAAAGTTTTATTACACCAATAACTGCTACGATTGGCTTATGCTACCAGAGCCGAAACCGGATCTGTATGAAGCATGCATAATATGTGAAGATATGTTTCTCGGTGATCCAACAATTTACACTAACGTTGAATTGGTAAAGATTGCCTCACAGCTCTTGACTAACAGATATTCAAAATAAACCAATGCACTTTTAGGACAAGCAATACCCTGCCGAAGGTAGCATTAAATCCGGTACGGATTCAATGCGTGGTACTTTTCAAAAAATTAAAGAAGAGGAACGTCTGTCTTGCATAGTTCAAATGATAACGGACGAAAGTGCTCTTATACCTAGAGGTGGATTGTATAAAATGCTCGACAGCAGTATAGTCTATAATCCAATGTTTCGTGGATTGAATGAACTGCAAGCTTGCGACTTGTCTTACTATGCCTTATATCGCGAGCCAAAGCATAAGTTTAGTCAGAACGTATTAAAGAAAACGGACTACAATTACCCAATTGATTTTTTGGATACTGCCGACGACTTAATTCCCGATGATATGTCGTTCTGTTTGAATATAGAGAAGTTGGGGCGATTAGTGCTGATTAGGTCACTAGTCTGGCCGGGGATGTGCTTCTTTCACAAGCTTTATACGAGGAAACATGGGTTCTGTTACTTTGGTAATGGTAAAAGGAATTTCGATCTGCTCTTTATGATGTGAAGTATATTTTAAGGTATTAAATGGTTTATATTAAAGGGATTGTCACTTGAAAACGAGCTTTGTACTTGTTCTCTTTTACTGTAATATCCCCTGCCGTTCTATATCAATCTTCCAATGTTCACAATGTAAATTGGTTGGGCTACTTTACAGCAGCAGTTTCTGGCCCAGCTCCTTGCAGCCAACCATTCGTATTAATTAGCCGTTTATACGTTAATTCGAAATTTTGCCGTAACTTTAAGATAAATCGATTTAATTTTGCTGCTATAAACTTGGTAACAATGTTTCGATAAAACCTGCAATATCGATTTCGTTTACTTTCATTAAGTGTGGTGATTGTCTAGGAAAAGTATAAGGTGATTAAAAAGATGTAGCCGTGACGACCATCTTGGTAGGCTCCAAATATCAAATAATTTAGTAGAAATTATGAGTTATCTAAAATAAAATGTTGGCCCCAGAAATGAACTTTTTGCGCCCCGTCACTCCCAATTCTAATCAGTTGATCCCTTGAATTGTGCTTTGGGTCAGTTTGTGTAAACAAAGTAATCCAAATGTATATAACTCGGAGTATTTATCGCAATGGATCACATGTTTATTAATGGAAATATCCAATATATGTGTTTAGATTTAGTATTTTACTTTTAGGTTATGGTGGATCCTTTATATGTTGAAAATTTCTTTTTTTATAGAGACTTGGAAATCCAATTACTATCCTTTATTTATTAAAATTTACACGTTAAAAACATATATACCAATGGACGTTTCGTTTCGTTGTTATAATGTCGAAACGTCCATTGGTATATATGTTTTTAACGTGTAAATTTTAATAAATAAAGGATAGTAATTGGATTTCCAAGTCTCTATAAAAAAAGAAATTTTCAATTTAGTATTTTAATTAGGATATTTACCTGAAGTAGGGTTTTCCTCGCGGAAATTGCGTATTATTGCTCCGTTCATAAGCTGCACATTCCACTGTTCTTTTTTTTACAGAAAACTCACTTGTATTATAATAACTTCAATTGCGCTAAAAACAATTCTTTTAACTTTCTTTCGTTTTTTTAAATTAGTTTTATTTGAGTAAACTTTATAAAAGACTCGTTTGAAAGAAAATATCCTATCAAACGCGGGAAAACAAGCAGTCAACTAACCCATTGTGACAGTTGTCAGATCCAAGATTTCACTACGCACACATACACGCATTTTATACGCGAGGGCTTTTCCTGTAGTTCTATAGTCTAAGCTTAAAGCTTTGTTGGCTTCGTCCTTTGTTTTTGAAGTAATTTTTAATGAATCGACAGTGAAATGAATTTAATGAAAAAGGGAAATTTTTGAATTTCATGTTTTCTGTAATTCATTTATCGCAGTAAATTATCTTGTATTCGGAATGTTTTTGTAATTTCAAAAGGACCCTACCTTATCATCACATAAAAGCTCCATCTTTAAAACGGTAAAAGAAACTTATCGACTGCATTGAACAGACTCATTTTATAATTTCACGACGAGCAATTTTTAGTTCAGTGTAGTGCAAAATTTATTTCGTGTCGGCTGCTCGTGTAACGTTTTGGTTTTCTCCAAGTGTTTTGTGCCCAAAAAGTGCAAGAAATCATAATAAACTAATCATAATACAATAAAAAACATATATACCTTTCGTGAATTGATAACTCAACAAGCACCTGAATGGATATGTAACCAGTAAAAGGTAAAAAAGGAAATAGTTCGGCTGGAAAGTTTCTCAAGTGCCTGGCAGCAGCAATGGCTGGTTTTTTCGGGAGCAGAGTGCACCCATGTTAAAAAAATAAATTTACCTCAGCAATTTTCGAGCTTTTTTAAAATCATATTCTCAGAGTTCTTGTGTGCGTACGGCCCGATGTGTGATTAGGAGAATTTCATTATGACATGAAATAGTCACCTTAATCGTGATTAATTAGAATTTATGTCGCTTGTGGTGAGGTGGCCTCATTTTTTGCGGTGCCCTTTGAATCCGGACGAGAAATGGTTGCTGCTTCAGTATTTACGGCTACCGCCACATGTGACTGGTCTTTTAATGTGCCTTTGTTTGATCAGAAAATTGTGAAAATTTTCTGAAAAACGCAAAAGAAAAGACCGAAACAGAATTTATGTAAGTGGCTGGCTGGTAATGGTGCGTGAATGATTATCGATTAAATTGTTTGCTGTCTCCCGGAAAAGTTGTGCACTCCTCGCACTCGGAAGGCTCCATGCATACCTAAGGGTAGGACAGCGAGAAAGGAAAAAGGCTTGCATGTGGCCCCTGGCCCCCAGCACCTCCCTGGCTCCAGCGCTGGTTTCAAGGTCGTTGAAGTTGAAGGTCCTTTTTATCATCAATTTCAGCAGATCGTTATCAAAATTTCACTTGGATTTTTTTTTTCATTTTGTGCGATATGAGATAAAAGTTTCATGGTGCCCCAATATTTTTCGCTTTTTCCCTCTGAAACTAATGAAAAGATTTGTTCCCACTGCATTTTGTGCGCTGCTTAATTTCTTAAAGGGATTTCGCAAATTTTAAATTTATTCAGAATTTTATTAATTACGGAAATGTGAATACAATGTTCAAGGTTGCCTCGCTTTGTTCAGAACTTTGAGGTTAACCGAGAGTAAATGTCGCAGTTTATACATTTCCCATGAATACGATGTAAAAAGTGCAGATTTTGAATACAATTGCTCAATTTGTGCTATTTCGCCACTCTTTAATAAATGGAGTAATGCCGAAGTGTTTTATCCAGTGACTTGAAAACTGCCGATGGCGAAAAGGGGCGTTTGTGTACTTTATAGTTATTGCCACCTACAGGGCCTCCATACAAAAACCTTCTATTCAAATAAACTTTTATGGTTTCATTGAGTAAGTGTGTAGTGATCAGAGACGTTTGATAAGGGTGTGCAAAAACAAAGTAAAAGTAAGAGAATATTTTCATTTTTCAATCGCAATTGAAATTTTCTATAGATGTATACTTTATGAGCTTATTTCTTACTCTTCCATTCAAGGCCTCCAAGTCTTACCTGCATCTCTTAAAACAGGTAGTAAAGTTTGGAATGTGTTGTACTGTTGTAAGCGTAATTCTCCCCATCCCACATAGTGTAACCCACATTGGTAACGATCTTTAGACTGGCGTTTCGGGGTTTTGTCTTTGTATACCCACTGTTTTATGCCCTTAATATTTTGGTACACGACCCACTTTTCATCGCTAGTCAATTCGGTACAATTTTCAATTCCCGAGACAAACAGGCTCTTAAGAGCTGGTAAGGAACCCATTCATCGAGCTTGCTGAATAACGGTTGAATGATCAAATCCAAGTGTCTTTACTAATTCGACAATGGTTACGATGGGATTTGTTCCACCAGTGTTCACAGCATCTCTTCATCAATCCCCCCACTTCTCAGAGGACTAGATTCTTCTTGGAAGCTGCAGTTTCCGGCTAGGAACTCCTTGAACCACCGTTAGCACTGAGTGTCGTTTGTTTTTCCTTCTCCACATACTGCATTTACATTTTTTGCAGGTTTGGTTGCTGGCTTTGTTGAACTCATATCTTCCAGGACTATCGGACGAACAATACCCAAATTATATACAACCTGTCCTAAATCGACCTAAACTGAGTGTTGAAAAAGTGTACCCGGAATAATCTTTTGAACAACATAATCAAAACGATACAGAAACATAATACTCCTCTGTTTATTTATGAGGACATTCTGAAAAAAACCTTCAGATATAAATTGATCAGGAAGCTCCTTCAAATCAAGTGCAAGTCCTTTTGTGAATAACAACACTTAACGAGCTTAAGTGTCCTTTGGATGACTGCTCAATGGAAAGTGCTTTCAAAACAACATTGAACATGTCCACGTCTTGTATGATGGTGTTGCTATAATACAATTTCTCGATCTAGAAATTGAAAAAGGTAAGATATGTGCAGAATGACTTGTCTAGTCTTCGGGCGTCGTTTTCTGTTCCCATCCTTCATGAATGGTTTGATGTAATTGAAGCCATATTTGACCAGCTGCACATGAATGCCGGTTTTATGTCTGCTAATTACTTCGATGCGATGTACCAGCTTAGAATCATCAGATATCGGTGTAGTAACCAGCGGTGGTAGCACGCAAGTTGTTTCAATCGACCTCTTTGTACAAAATTCATTAGTTTTTGTATGAAGAGGTCAATTGAAACAACTTACGGGCTACCACCCCAGTTCGTCAGTTGGTTCGCCAGTTAGCAGTTCATGAAAGTGCTTCTCCAAATCTCCGTTTCTTTTTTCAATATACGAAACAAAGTGACATAAATTGCGCAATACCATGGCTCTTTTGTAGAATGGACGCACTAGGTATGGCTGACGCCTTTCTGTATGGTTCTCGTTGACATAAACTTAAGTGAATTTTATGTACAGAGCGGCTAGAAAAGTAGACCTCATGCCATACTTCATATAAATCATACAAGTGCAGCTTCATAACTCAAATAAAGAGGGTACAGATGCATGCATGATGTACTGCTCTACCTTTGCCAATATAATCATAACATATGTATTAATTCTTTTATAACTGCCAATGTCCCACTTGATTTAAACCCAAAACGATAACATCCCTGATGGAGTGTCTGATATTTGTACAAATCGGATTTTGCATCGAGCGTTTTAACCTTTTAGGCAAGGTGTATGTGAATAGTAGCGAAATACTCTCGAAAATGATGAGACGGCGCAACTGAAACCATATGTGTCCATTCCATGACCATCGCTTTCAAAAAACAAAACACTAAAATGACTCACCGATAAAAAGTGAATAAAAAAAAATCAGAAAGTGAAAACCTTGCCTGCGTTTCATCTTTCTTCAGGTGCATGCCCCCTTAATGTAATTAATAGAATTGAAGAAATTACCTTTGCGTTCAGACATCGAAAAAAAACTAAGCCTGCAAGCTGCTGCATGCCCTGATATCAATGCTATCGGAAGCGAACTTGTGCAACGATATATGAAATCTTGCAAGGAAATAAAGCTTCACTTTTTATTTTTTTTTAGTTTCATTTTATTTTGCTGCGGTTCACGTGGGTTTTCTGCAAATCCCCAACTAACTAATGGCGACTTTCATTGTGCATGGATTTGGCAATTACTCGGCGGAAATAATTGAACTTTGTTGTGTTTGGCTCGATCGAATCTGTTTTTTTGGTTTCGTACGCGCAACTGGCAGCCAGGATAGATAGTGAGCTGTGTGTCGGTGCCAAGTGCACGAAAGAAAACAAAAATGGTCAACAGGAAGAATTGCTTGGACACAACAAAAATAAAACAAACGAGCTTTTATTATGTTATATTTAGTTGGTGGTCGAGGTGAATTTTAAGCTCGGCATTTTCTAGTTCAACCACACAATTCTCAAGCAGCTGTAATCATCATTTTGTTCAGTTTAATTAGTTAATTCATTTCATAATGTTTAAATTGATTATGCAGATATTTTATTTCACAATGTTTCAATTCGAACCAGACTTAAAAGTAACCATGTGGCGCAGTCTGCTTGAAATGATTTTGTCACTTTAAAACTGGAATCATTACTTATGATTGTTGTTTTCAGAGGAGCCCAAAGGTTTAGTTTTATAAATATTTGCGCAAATTGTGTGTTTTCTAGCTCTAGAATTCATTGGTTTTTTAAATCTGCATTACTCGACAGATAAATGATGATATGTATCTTATCGCTGTATCTGTAGTTTGTCAATGATAATTCCCAAAATTCGAATCTAAAAAAGACATCATCACAAGAGAATATCATTATATTTTGCAATCGAGCAAATCGGCAAATTGTAATTGAGTAAATTCAATGTGCTTATCGCTGTTAGTTGAAACCAAGGCCGCCTAATAGTTCTGCTAAGTCCGACAAAATGAACTTTTTTGTCATTTTTTGAACGCTTGACCATAAGTGTGGTTAAAAGGAGTTATTCGAAGCCAACTGGTCAAGATAGGCACTTTTATCGCGATAACAAGTCTTTAGAATCTTCCTCCCTCACACTAAAAATCTACTGATCCCATAGTATCTTTCTCTCGCAACACAAATTAGCCCCCTTAGCCCATTCTCACAGCTTGCCGCTTTCTTTTTCTCACACACGAAATAGTTTCAAGATTCTTTTATGAATAGAACGACTATGGAATGATCTTCTACAGTCAGTATTTCCGAACTCGTACAAAAGCCAAGATCTTAAACACGAGGCTCATCGCCTCCCCCTGCAGACGCCTCTTAGCCTATGGTATTCTCTATCTATCAATCGAATTAAGCTCCAAGATTTGTATAACTTGATGGACTGGTAGTACATAGGGTGGCTCTTAATCGTAGTTCTCCCACCTAAAAAAGGGTGCAGCTTTTCCGTTGCTCAGTATTGTAGTAAAAATATCGAATAAACAATGGTCAAACACTTTCTTCGTGTTATGACTCACTAAACATTCCGCAAAGGTCAGCCAGCAGCTCGCCCTTATTCCGTATTATTCTATGCATATTTAATTAATTAGCGACTAATAAATATTTCTCTTAATCTCTTTCAGCTTATCAAAAAAATATCATCAAGCGTAATTTGTGTACCAAATACGCAAATTTTCACGCAGGACACACTTTAATACGTTGTCAAGGTAATTCGATTTTCTCTATCTTATTTCTATTTTTTTATGCACTAATAACAAGAATCGTAAGCCACCTGAAAGGAGGGTACAGAACAAGGTAGTAACCGGTAAAAGTTGTGCGCGACGCTCTATTAGAAAGAGGAGCACTAGCAGCAACAAAATCGATAAAGCAATGAAATGAAGGTCATTGTCGAAATAGAAAGCCATTTGGAGTGTAATTTCAATATAATGTCACCCCCGTGACTATCAGTCTTTAGATTCTGTGTTCTATTTAGATTGGAAGGCAGCCATCGGTGCCGTCTAGTGCCGGGGCGCTTTCTTTTTTGTGGTATTTTGCTCTACCAAGTTTTTCTTATTTACTTTGTTATTGCCATTACGAAACTTCACCTTAAGCACTACATTCGTATGAAGTTTCCACCCAGCGAAGGGTACGCTGCGGTTCGTTTGTGCTTGCTCTTGTTTGGTTTTTAAATTTAATCGTTTAATCGATAAACTCAATCCCGAATCATTCGCGTGTGTCGTGCGCTAGCAAAAATGAAGTAGCTCCAACAATTTTTGGGTTCTGATTTTAAAAAATTTCCTTTCGGGCGGTGGGTTGTTGATACATAAATTTCACTTAAATATAAACAAAAATAGCATCAGCGAAAAAATGAACGAACGCGAAAAAGTGTTCCCTGATGACAGTTTGCTGAAAAGTTTCGTCAAAGTCAATGACTCGGAATTATTCGCAATTTATTTTCTTTATATTTTTTGATTTACAGAAATTTTGTCCACATTATGACGTTTTACTCATTTTAAATAAAAGTAACAAATAAACGTAATTTATCAAAATTTGAAGTATTTTCTCTGATGTCATTTATATTTTTTTTTAAATAGAAAATTTCATTTAAAAATTTCGTTGTTTCCTTCATTGCTGTAGAAAAGCCATTGGTGTTAATAGAGTTGCCTTTAAGCAGACATTTTCAACTGAATTGATTATGTCATCCACCTTATATAGACATCCACGCCTTTTTGTAGTCTTTTGTGTGATCGATAAATGAGGTCTTTTAGTGTGCTTGAATTTAATTTAATTTAGGTTTTGATTTCATTTTCACGCTTATTTTCCTGTAACTGAATATTATTTTTAACTATGGAAGAGGGTAAGTATTTTTCTTTATGGGCACATTACAGCAACTGGAGATGGTTGGCATTTCTAGTGATGTAATCCTGACTGTTGAAAAAATGTAAAATACCCAATCATAAATCTTTTCTTATGAATAGAATTCTCAATTTTATTCTTGTTGAAGAGAACGCAAGAACCCGAAAAATACAGTCACCATATATTTATCATTTTCAAGTCATAATACGACAAATCAGAGCTCTTTGACCTAATGAGAGTTTTAAGACGAAGAGTTTTGCCAAGAAATATCCCTGGGAAAAATGTTGCTATTGAACTCGCGCAACTGAAGTCTCGTTAGAAAAATGGTTGCATTGATTTGTAACATTCGTAGAATTGTTTTATTGGGACACACTTTAGCGAGCACCTTGTCCGCCTTGTCCTGATTAAACTACCTCTGGCTTAAAATAATTATCTTTCAAAACCACATTATATTCTACGTCTTATACAGAAGTCCTAACATAAGAAACGAAGCCTCAACATTTGATGCTATTTCCGAACATCTAAACATTTTTATCATCCAATCGTGAGTGTGAAATTCGAGTGATTCCTTTCTTCACAATGTAAAGTGGCTGAGTTACTCAAATGGCACCAGGCAAAGAAGTCGGGTTCAAATGGGGCCGCAAAAGGCAATTGTCGACGGAACTGAAAGACGGACCGAATCAATGAGGATTATCATAGTTTATATTTACGAATCGAACTTGTTAAAAATTACTCCGATTGCGGTCCAATCAATGATACAATCACGAATTGTACGACTTAGGCTGGTCGTCCACTGGAAGCGTATTCGAGCGGCTTCGCGCTTCGGCCATACAAATGAGCCGCTTGTAGCCGCTCATATGTATGGCCGTAGCGCGAAGCCGCTCGAATACGCTTCCAGTGGACGACCAGCCTTATACAAAGAATGTAAACTTTCAACATATGCCAAGCTACTGCGTTTACGTTGGGCCGGTCAAAAGAATGGGCGACTCATGGATACCAAAAAAAACCCTGTAACCAATCTACGCCAAAGATCCGAGGACAGTGTTAAGTCTGCTGCAGCAAAACTATTCAATAAACTGGAGGCAAGCTGCGGTGCAAAGAGACGTCTCGCGGAAGAAGCTGATGGCGGCCAAAGCTTGAACTGGGCTGTAGAGCCTTCGTAGAATATGTAGTATATGTAGTGTAAAGTCCTTGTTTTATCCCCAATCTTGGATTATATGTGGTATAAACTAAGTTGATGTTTAGTTTATGATCACGAATAAGGATTACCCGTATTGGTGTTTACGGCCCTGAAAATCCTGCTTGATATTCATGCTCCCCCGTAATAGATTGGGCCCTTGACAAATTTATGAGCAAAGTATTTTATCATTTAACATTCAATATAGACTTTTCTCCACTTCTACCTCTAAAACAAGCTATCGATTATTTATTATAAAAGTTTTAGTATATATAGCCTTTCATGTAAATCTAATCAAACTAAATTCCGAGTTCTCCCTATTATATTTCCGGAGAGAGTTAATTGCTGTTATCAAATTATAAACATAGATAACACAAAAAACCTCAACAACAACTAACAATATAAACGTACTACCTACTTTCAGCAAAAATTACGATTATTATCGCCATTTCCACTGTTTTGCCTCCAGCCATTTTTATTTTTTCATAATTCGTTCCATCACGCACCAGTGTGCAAATTTCGCTGCTTACGCTTTTCTGCGGCTAGTGAGGAGCGCGGTGGATCTTGTTGTTTTTCCATCTTTGTGTGTAGGTAGCGCAAATTTCAAATCCTTTTATGTTTTATCATTTGACATTTCTATATTATTTTCGGTTAGGTATAAAACATGATGATAAACAATAAACAAAAAAAAGAAAAATTGGAACATTTATGCGCTAAACGGTCCGCAATTTCTTTTCTCTTTCTCTGTCACGATTTTGTTTTTTGTTATGTACTGTACGACGACATCAATCATAATTGTTATCGACTAAACTTTAAAGAACAAACAACGAAAAGTATAAAAAAACTAGAAGATAAAAAAAGGCGAAGTTTTTATATTTATATTTAATTGGCTTATCTATAACTTGTCGAAACAACAACAACTGCGACGGCGGCGGTGGCTTTGCTGGCTTGGAGTCAAGTGTACGCTCAAAAAGCGTTCACAATAAGCCAGGCTTGAATAGAGCGAAACGCTGTATACGTAGAGGCACGGGGCGGGGTGAGGTGAAATTTTTTAGTGTAAAAGCTCTCAATTTATTTATCAGCGAAAAAGTTCGCTCTTTTCCCTCTTGGTATCTATTTTTACCTTTCCTCGCTACATTCACGAACGTTATGCCGTCGTCGGTGGATCTTAAATTTTGATTTCTTTCTGTTCAGTGAAAATTAGTTTTTTGTTGTTGTCGCTGCTGTTCCTGATTGTTTTTTTCTGTGTGTGTACCCCCATCAGGAAACGCTTTTAGTTTCTCGGTTAAAGTCTTTCTGTAAAGTTTAATCCAAGATAAATATCTTCTTATTTCACCTAAGTGGATATCCACTAAACCTTATAATCGTGACAGAATTTTTCTTCTTGTTTTTTGCGTTTACCACCGCCGTTGTTCGACAACAAACAAAAAAATATGAAAAGATAAAAAAAATGGTTTTTGTTTTCCCAAAAAAAAATGTTTGAAGTGAAATGAAAGTTTTAAAAGTGCCGCGATGTTGCAAGGCATCACCATGTGCAAATTTGTGATTTCGAAGATTTCGAGTGGTAAAAAATAAAAATAATAAATCACTTTTGTTGGCTGTGCTGTTGTTTGATTGCCAAAGAAAGAAGTTTTAATTAATAAATGCCTGGCAATGGATGAGGTGAGATTAATCGTGCAGCGCGTACAATTTTCGCTATAATATATATTTATTTCAAATTCTTTTCGTTATATACCTTCAACCGTCACATGGTCATTATACACATCGGTTTTATTTTCTCTACCTTTTTTGTAAGGTTTCTTTTGTTACATAGAACTTTCGATATGTTGCTTAACTTAACACCTCGGATAAAAAAAAACACCTCCTCTCGCTTTTAATGTATGAAGAAGGCCTGTCAGTGAACGCAAAATATGCTTACATAAAAAATGTGTTAAAGAAAAATAAATATAATTATAAACAAGAAAAAATTCCCCATCGCAAAAACCAAGGTGGTTATAAAGCATTTGTTTTATTATTTTATTTTTATACTATATGTGTATATGAATTCTCACCGCCATCATGGTCGTGATTTTAATATGATCTTATGCAAAATTCATTTTACTTCGTATTAATATAGACCATGTTTTACATAATATATAGTATCGCGTCGTCTTTTAGCATTGTCGCTGTTATAACATTGTTAAATCGATTTTCAACATTCGTTTTTCTATTTGACATTGACTTTGAACTCTGCTTTGGATTCTTCAGTTTTAATATTTAATCTATAATTTTACCGTTATATATACATAATACATATAATCTTTCTTAACGAAATATTTATTTCAAACAAAATGAAAACAAAAAATATTTTATTGAAAAGTGTTAAAATTGAAATTTCAAAATAGAAAAGAATTCATCTTCTTTTATTTATTTATTTTTGAAATGTTTTGTTTAAAAGAGTATCGCGAAAATATGCTGTTTTTTATTTATTTATTTCCTAAAATATAACACAATGTTCTTTATCTTTGATACAATATAAACAATTCTTACTTTGTAGAAAAGAGTTTAAAATTATAATTTTAATTTTTAATAAATAAAAAAAGAATTTCCAAAATAAATTAAAGAAATTTTGTTGTTAATCATAGGTTTCGTTTGTTTAAATTGCAAAGTCAGAATAATTGATATTTTAGCAATATTTAGTTATATATCACGTTGGTTGCCAAAAATTAAAAAACACAAAACAAACATTTATTTTAAGAAACACGAGGAATGTGTGTGTGTTTATTTAAATAAAACTACTTCCCTGTGAAGTAAAAAAAATATAACAAGTTTCTTGCGAAAAAATCAGAAACATTTTGCAGCACGTGTGTTAAATATGTAAATATGTTATGTTTTTATTAATTAATTCTGGTTTCTTGGAGCAATTTCGATATGGAAGAGATTTTTTTATTTTTAATCAAACATTTCATCTTTTGTTCTTCTGTTTTTTAAATGGCGGTACGGTGTGCGCCCTTTGGATGTTTCTACTTCTGTTTTGTTAGTTATCTCCAGTTTGTTGTAGAAGGTCTTTCTATAAAATGACACTTCTTATTATAGTATTATTTTTGGAGTGTTATTATGATGATATTTGACAATTATTATTATGTGAGAAGGCGGGTAACACCTACGGTGAAAACTGCGGCCAAGCTAGGTCTCCGTAACAGAAAAGATCATCGGCCTTTCGTGACGAAGGTAAGAAGGTCTTTAGTTGCACAAGACCAGACTTGACCGAGAATCGAAAGCTTTCTGACCATGGTCCTTTTTCTAAGCCAGATCAGAGCAACATGCACAAAGAACTTGTGTGGAAAACATATTCCAACTTTGACCTATCGTTAAACCAATCGAGGTTGCTTGGACCCCTACGAAGGATGAGTTCCTCCCACTCGGAGCAAACCGGAATAATTGCCCTGAATTTCCTTTAAAACCGCAGTGTACCAAACATATGATCGGAACCCAGCAAATTGAAATGTTCAGGATACCGTTGAACATATCCATGTGGTTATCTGAAGTCCCTACACACTTATGGTGGTGGATTTCCATATGGAGATGTGCAAAGAAGTCACTCCAATGACTGTCTTCATCGAAACTCCACAAAGTTAGCAGGAAGAGGCAAACAAGCCAAAGCAGCCGACTGTACTAGAAGATCACTTTGAACTGTTTGGTCTTGGTCCACCACGCTATAGCGGCTATAAGTGACCACAGTTTCAACGATCGCTTTGTACGTCTAATACATCATTTGCTGTGTAAGACCCCATCACATCAGCCCATATCGTTGTTCTTCTGGGATGCACAATTGATGATTATCTACTTCCCAAGGCATTGGCATTTGTTTATAAGTTTCTACATTCCGACCATTCATCTTACCTACATGAATATCTCCGAATTGGACGTACGGTTAGAAGAACGTTATTTATACTGCCAAGAGCTGAATGGATGATAACCGCTTGCCATGTTAACTTCTCTGGCAATACCAGACTGGAGAATTCAGGGATCGACCTAAAGAATCAACGATTATCGGTTACCAAAGCACGAGACGTCGCCCAAAACCTGCAAGAATGGATGCGCTCGGACAGCCAGCTAACGGATCAAAGACCAAAAGAGAACAACTTGCGAAACAATGATGGTAAGATCAGAAAAGAGTGCAAGCTGATAACTCTATTCAATTCACGCAGCTCCAGGGGCCGGTCGAGTTGTTTAGAGATAAAAGCTACCACGACTCACCTCCAAATAGTTGCTGTTTCTAAAGAGGAGGAGTGCCGGGACAATTCTATCTCCTTCCGGGGACTTGTAGGGTCGAAGAGAAGTCACTGGCAGCGAATTTTTTGTAAAAATGGAATGCCTTAAAGAAATAAAGTAATCTAAATGAGACAAAGTGAGAAGTGAATGACCCTGCCGTGAAGGGGATTCGAACCATGAACCACTGGTATGAATGGTAGTCGGGCACCACGACCTGTGAACAAGACCAGCAAAATTGAAGGGTAAAAATAGTGCCTAAATTTTAACAGACATTTTCGATCTCATTAACGTTCAACGAATTGAATAGAATATCACAAATAAAAATTACCTTCAAATTTTAATCAACTTTCTGGTATTTTTGTTTTTGCAATATTTTAAGGTATATTTAAAGTAAAAATAAAATATGCAAATATTTTTTCAGCGCAAGGCCATCCTTATCAAATGAACAATATTAATAGTTGCAAGCAAGTGTTTTTACATAATTACAGACACCGCCGCAACCAGTTAATTTTTCTCAAAGTAATAATTTGCATGTTTGAAAGAATTTAAAATTATTAATTTTTTCTCACCGGTATATCATCACGACAAGCTTCTCACTTCAACAGAATAACAGACCTTCACGACGGATAGTGTTCATTTCATTGTTGCTACTAAAATGGCATCTTCCCCCATGCGCATTGCCAACTTTGTGTTAATACGACAAGTATGACTATAACTTTATTAATACAATTTATTATACAATAAAATATTAAGCTCATGGTGCCTTTTTTAGTAGCGTTCTAAAATATAAGAAAAAACGCTGAAGATAAAATATAAAAATTTGCGTTTTTAAAGCGTAAAGCTCTTTCACAGCACGTGAATAAATAAAATTTGTGGAGATGCTATCGTTCTAACAGTTCTTCCTACATATTTAATTATTTTAGCCCAGAAAAATAAACCAGCAAGCGGCGGTGGTGGTGTATGTATGTATATAAAATAAGAAGTTTAAAGTAAAAAGAAGAATCCCGTTATATTCTAGTACGACGTAAAAATTACGCCGGAGAGACGGAACATTTTTTGCTTAAATTGCCCAGAATAAACAGCGCGTTAAAAATTAATAGGAATGAGCGAAAAAAACTGAAAATAAAAAGAAAATAATTAAATCAGGTGTTCTACAACAACAAAAACCAAAAGAAACGCAAGATTTCCGCCATCAGCTGAAAAGTAAGAAGCAAAAAATTCAAGAACAACAAAAAGAATAATGGTGACAACCCGGACGGTCTCACACAACGCACGAGATACTTGAAAATGTCAAATCTTGCGTAGGTGGGCTAAATGAAGCGATAGCTCGTGGCTTGCAGGAGAGCTCGCCCAGACCAGCAGCTAGATAAACTGCGCGTAATTATTAGATTACTGGCTATAGAGCGATTCGCTAAACATTTCAATTCGACCTAAAAGTGTTTTGACTGGATTAATTTATAGCCTTTAGACCCGCGCTCAAGGGCGCAAGTCGAATTGACTCGTGTTATCGCTAGCGCATGTCAAGCGGAGATGTTGGAATTAAGGTCAATGGCTTCGATTTTCTTTTTGTTTGGGTGTAAAAATGGGAGAAGAAAAATTTATTTTGCTGGAATTGATTTCGGGAAGATTTAATTATAAAAGAATTCAGAATTTCCACGAAATTGGAAATGTATTTTTGCTTTCGCAGTAAAATTATGGGAAACTGTCAATTGACGCCATCTGGAATTTTTCTTGACAGCATTTCGGATGCTTAAATCGTTCATCTGCAGTAATTAATTAGTTGTGATGTTGTTAGCTAGTTTTACACTTAAATAAATCGACTTCATGAATTTTATTATTTTTAGCGAGATAATAGTTGACTCACCACTTGAATGCACAAACTCATTGAACTTCGTTGCTGTATAGAGTATTTCATTGAGATCGTCAAGATCAGTTGAAAAATGTTACGAACTTTTGACAATCACTTGAATTATTGATTAGTACTACCATTTACAAGTTCAAATTTAATAGTTTTGTCAAAGCTATTTTAAATATAAGTAGAATGCCTTTGTTATTGTTGATCTTTCTTTATTTATTTTAGTAAGGTATTGAATATTGGAGGGAAAGGTTCTTTACTCAATCTGTTGTACTCTTAGAAACCCCTATACCTTAAGCCCTTAAGTAAGAGCTTCCAAAGTCATCCTTGAAGCCGTATATCTGCACATCATATAATACAGCTTTATTGTAGTAATTCGTGGGGGAGCACTGATATAAACGAGAGAGGCGAGTGTCTCCTAGATTTTAGCACATCATGTTCGATATTGCGGGTCTCCCATGTATCCGCGCCTTTCTTAGGAGTAAAGAAGGCAGTATAAAGGTGCTTTGGCACCCAATCTCGGCCTACAAGGAGTAATTCGTAAATATAACATAGATCTGAATGGATTCCCGCTGCATAAATTAAAACATTTACCAGATTAGACTCGTGACATAAATTGCCTTTTTAGATCACTGCCATATCTAAGAGATATATACAGTCCTAGTGACAAAAAATCGCCGAAGTGCATATTTAGTAGGAATAACGCCACTGTCCATGACATCTCCGTAGCTCGCACCGTTCACAGACTCTTGTAGGATCAGTCGAGACCCTACTCCCCTAGATGCGATAACTCCCCCTAATCATAAAATAAGGACTATAAATAAATGAAAACAGAACAAACATTGCAATTCAAACGAGGATGGGAAGAAAAATGAACAAACCCATGTGGCACCTGAGGAAACTCCAATTTCGAATGGACAAGTGATTTCAATTACGTGCGATTTACAGTCGTCGGAGATAACCATGATACAATAGACCTATAAGGAAGAATAAACACCACAAATACCTGACACGGTTTTGCACGTTAATTACTGTAACACCGCCCCGAAAATTAGGGTACCACTTTGTCCGAGGTATACCCGGTAGTGGCGAAATCGGTTATTAGTGTGGAAAGAAAATAGACTAAATTTTTTAGTCTTAAATGCCCATAATTATCGAAAACTGCGAGTAGATATCGAAATCGTACAATCTCTTAAGTGTGTCACTGTTAAAAATTATGCCTGGACTGAAATAGCCCAATTTTTCGAACAATATACTGAATAAAGCTACTGCTCTACTATACCTGCAACTACTGTCCTACTATCGGATAACCTAAACAAAATTGTGCTATTGATTCCATGTAGAATTTACAGATCCATATTTTTTTACTGATTCCGTTGTATTCTTTTCTGCAATCCCAATCTAACGGTGAATTTTCATTGGCTGGATTGAGCTTATCCGCCCACATAACCGTTTCAACAACTATAGTTAAAATTTCAGTCGAGAGAACAACAGCAGTTTGCAATAATATATCTTTTTGTCGTTTGTGGAATTGTCAATATTGAACAATAAATAATTCTCACAAGTCTTTCGGAAAAAACAAGACAAGTTTGCTTTGCTGATGACTAAAAGGAAGTTGTTCTTTATTTAGTCACAGGCTTCTTTGGTGTATTGGTGCCAGAGTATTTAATGGAAATCAATAAAATAAGATAAAATCCGCTTGGAAATATCATTTAATTTTTATATCGAAGAAATTCTCTCATTCTATTGTCTTGATACCATCAATCGTCATTGATAAGAAACTTTTGTTCCGCAATAATTGAAATCATAAACAATTGTTATATCGCGAAAACACATTTCAAAAAAAACTCCCAGTGAAGTGCAACGAAATAAAGAAATATAAATTCATCGCCTGTAATTGAAGAATAGGAAAATTGCAGCAATCCCAGCCAAAATCATCATCATCACCAGCGGTTCACCAGCCAACAAGTCTGGGCAAGATTGTGAATTAACAAAATTAATCGCAAACAAAACTCGATTTCTCTTGATTTTTGCGTTTTTAAAGCTCCTCTGAATGGCGTGCACGAAATCGGGTTTGAACTGGCTTCAGCACATTTTTTCCCTCTGTTTTTTGTGTAATTTTTGCCAAGAAATGAATCATATTTTTCGTGCACAAAAACATTCTCCATTTAACAACGAAAACGCGGCGAGGCGAGGCATAATTTTTTATTTTCTGTTTCGTTATAAAATTATTATATATTTTGCACGGTGTTGAAGCTGAAAAGGAAGCATCTATTGAGACATGCTCGGGGGTTGCGTTAAGTCCTCCATCAACACCCAGCAACCAACACACCATATCTTTTGAAAATGGTGCTTTTGCTTTCTTTATGATGTTTATTTTAAAAACAATTATTGTTGTTGAATTTCGCAGTTTGCAATTTGCGGAAATTTTCATTCGCGTAAAATGTTGACTCTCTAGTGAATAGAAGAGCTTTGAACTTTTTATTGGTTTGGAGTGACTCCTCGAGTATTTTCTTTGGGGGTTGCTACTAAATTTAGACAAAAAGTAATTTCAGGCTAAGTTATGTATAGTATTATCGGTGATGATTGATGACTAATTAAAATACATGGTGCAATGAACTTTTGGTTAATTATCGTTCGTTTTAGCGGAAATCATTCATTATTCTTAAGCTTTTTTATGTTCACAAACATAGTGGTTCTGAATTCGTATTTTAGCAAGTATTTGGGTTCTCGGTGGCCTAGGAGTTAAATCATCCGACTGCCATTCCAGAGGTCTGTGGTTCGATTTTAGCTAACACCAGCGTCCTTTGTTTTCTCAAGTCTCCCACTCAGATTAATCAGATTCCGTCTTTGTTGTTTTGCGTCTTTGGTACAATTCCCTGCCTTGTCATCTGTAAACATCATAAGCGGCCAGGCCATCACTGAAAGTCTGTGCGGACACTGTTTTGTGTGGCATTATTTTTTAAGGCATTCTCCTGCATTCCATTTTTTGAAAGCGATTCGCAAGCGGGAAGCAAACGGAAGCTGGATGTGATGCGATTTTGTTTTTGTATCTCTGTCAGCAATCGAGGGAGGGGTTTGAGACGCTGGTCCAGAGTCCAGAACCCTTCTGTGATATCTCATGGTCCCCTCTGGCCTCTCATGGCCTCTGCTAAAGACTGGCTTAAGGAAACAAACCTAACCTATTGGGAAACGGTAAAGAAAGCAAAGGCTAAAGTAATAATAACGCCGTTCGCTATCTGATTCATAATCTGGGTCTGCTATAGTACCTCCATAACCTAGTATTGTCCCAGGAGACAGAATGCCAACTATGGTTTGCAACGGCGGGTTTTCAATAAACCAGGAAAATTAAAAGAAGGAATATTATGTGCATGAGAGATGTGGAAAGTCAAAGGATCATTATGCTCTGTAGAATTAACCTGAGGATAGTATTCCCACTACCAAGACCCAAAATACCACATAGACTAGTCAGTCAAAAAATCATCTATGCCTTCTTAAAATCATTTTGTTCCATTTCCATCACCAAAATACACAAAAGGTCTGCTCTAAAAGAATTAACAGTAATTTTATTGCACGTGACAATAATTAGAGAGACTTTTGTTCATAGTCTAACAAGTTTTCTCACTTGGTCATGCTCTAGTGCGGGCTGCACATCTCTTGTTTACGTGTTTTACCTTGCGACATTTCCTTATGGTCTTTTGTTTCTATAAGTTTCCCCTTTAATTGTTTTTCCATCCGTTATTGTTATGCCACCTGCGGGCTTTCATCATTACTTGATGACCTCCATTATTTTTTTATAGTTAAATGCGATTGCAAATGAAGATTTCTTTTTTTTGGTAACTCGAATGACCCCAAAACTCCAGCAAAGACATTTTAGGACAAGCAAGATGTAAGATTCTTGAATCTCGACACTACAATTATTTTAAACAGTGTGAAACTGTATGTCCAAATTCACATGCAGATAAACTTTACTGTGCAAAACAAATAAGCCAATAGATAGTATGCGTTGGAATCGTACTCAAATTAGACAACTCGTACGGTAACGTCAAAAGAATTGTTATATATTTTTTAAAATTAATGATAGAAATTTTTTTGTTTTATATTTCATTATAAGTAAACTGGAATACGCTGTTCTTTTGCTTACAGATGGGGGACGTTGATCCGGAGACTCTCCTAGAATGGCTATCTATGGGACAGGGGGATGAACGTGATATGCAGCAGATAGCTCTTGAGCAGCTATGCATGCTGCTATTAATGTCCGATAATGTAGATAGGTGTTTCGAAAGGTAAAGTTAAAAATGATCTGTTCAAAAAAAAATAACCGCATTATTTTTTTTATCCAAAATAAAGCTGTCCACCACGTACTTTCCTTCCGGCATTATGCAAGATATTCCTTGATGAATTGGCACCAGAAAATCTTCTCGAAGTGACTGCTCGTGCCATTACTTACTATCTTGATGTATCAGCTGAATGCACCCGTCGCATTGTAGCCATTGATGGCGCCATTAAAGCAATATGCAATCGTCTTGTTGTTGCAGATTTATCTAGCCGCACAAGCCGCGATTTAGCTGAACAATGCATTAAGGTATTAGAATTAATATGCACACGTGAGGCTGGAGCCGTATTCGAAGGCGGCGGCCTTAATTGTGTGCTATCATTTATACGCGATAGCGGTTCACAAGTTCACAAAGACACATTGCATTCAGCAATGGCTGTAGTATCAAGACTATGCACCAAAGTTGAGCCCAACAGTCCATGCATACAAAATTGCGTTGAAAGCTTAAGTACACTATTACAACATGAAGACCCTTTAGTCGCTGATGGAGCTCTTAAATGTTTTGCATCGGTTGCTGATCGCTTTACTAGAAAAGGTGTAGACCCAGCACCATTGGCTGAGTATGGCTTAGTCGGGGAGCTACTTAAGAGGTTAGGAAATGCTGCAGGTGGAACACAACAGGGCTCTAGCTCTTCAAATAATGCTCACAATGAAAGCTTAAATGCAGTTACAACAAAAACACAGGCCACAGACGCTAGTCGATCATCACAATCGATCTCTACAACGATTTCACTATTATCAACGTTATGCCGTGGCTCGCCATCAATAACCCACGACCTACTGCGGTCTAAATTACCTGACGCGATGGAAAGAGCCCTCAAAGGCGATGAGAGATGCATTTTAGATTGTATGCGACTAGCTGATTTATTACTATTGTTGTTGTTTGAAGGGCGGCAGGCGCTTAGCAGAGTTGGCGTTGGCTCCCAGGGTCAATTGGCGCCTAGAGTTAGACGTGCTGATTCAAATGCTGAACGAACTCATCGTCAACTAATTGATTGTATACGCAGCAAAGACACAGAAGCATTAACTGAAGCCATTGAATCTGGCGGAATTGATGTTAATTGTATGGATGATGTTGGTCAAACACTTTTAAATTGGGCATCAGCTTTTGGCACCCTAGAAATGGTTGAATATTTATGTGAAAAGGGAGCAGATGTTAATAAGGGTCAAAGAAGCTCATCTCTACATTATGCCGCATGTTTTGGCCGACCTGGCATTGCAAAGGTGCTTTTGAAGCATGGAGCATATCCAGATTTAAGAGATGAAGATGGCAAAACACCACTTGATAAAGCTCGTGAGCGTATCGATGAAGGCCATCGTGAAGTTGCTGCAATTCTGCAATCACCTGGCGAATGGATGTCAGCTGGTCGAAATGACCTAAAATCAGATCCAGATGATGCATCAAACAACGAACCCCGTGGAGATCCAGAAATGGCCCCTGTATATTTAAAATTTTTCCTACCAGTCTTTTGCCGGACGTTTCAAGGCACGATGCTTAGTAGTGTACGTAGAGCTAGCTTGGGACTAATTAAAAAAATGGTACAATACGCACAACCAAACGTTCTGAAATGTTTATGCGAGTCACAGTCCCCAACAATTATTGGAGGAGAGCAAAGTTTGGGAACGCTTCTTGTCGAAGTAGTTGCAAGTGTCTTAGATAATGAGGTAAGTGCATTTTTTGTTTACCCCCATTTTATTACAAAATCCGTGATTTAGAGAAAAGAAAATTAAATTAAAAAAAAGGATTGACATGAACATTTTTCTTTAAAAGCAAATAAAGAAAAACTCATGTAAATTCTTAATGTGATAAAAAAACAAGAGATAAAAAATTGACAGAATTTTACTTAAAGTAAAAAAATCACTAGATTAGTTACAGTTGGCCAACAACAGCCTCTACCTCTAGCCCTACCACAATAACTACTAGTACTTCTACTACTACTTCTACTACAGCCACAACAACTATTGCTGTTAAACAACTATCAAAATGTGGTGCACTTGTTCAGTCAATTAAACAGCAGCGTACTTTGATTGCACAGCGTTACATTTTACCACCACCAAAATATAAAGTGGCGGGGGTAAAATTCAATAATGAATTTGTATTATTTGTTTTCTATTTTTTTTTTCTTTAATATTTACTTTTACTTATATGTTATAATTCTAGTGTGTTTTCCGTTTGTCTTTTACTAAAAAAAAATAAAACAAAATGAACGATTCATTTTGATTTCGTTTTTTATTTTGTATTACATCGATTTTTTTCTTAAATTGAACGCTTTGAAAAATTAATATAAAATTTGTAATTTTGCTTTAATTTGCTAGAAGAAAACTTTTTGCAATTAAAAAAACATAGAAACAGTTCACTGTGACGTGAAGCGGCTTTATACTAAATCGATAACAACTAAAATATTGATAAAATATAAATTATGAAATGTTGCTGGATTTTTGACTGAATAACATTGTTGAAATTTTTGTGTTTAAAAGTAATTAGCAGATTTTGGGTAGAGATGTTTCGTTTTTGGAAAATTATCTTACATTTAGATATTCTAGTAAAGTAGACTGTACATTTATGGAGTTTCTCTGTCGTTCATTGTGTTTTCTGTTGTCTGGGTATAAAATTACACATAAATTTTTCAAAATCTAATCACACTTTACTTTTGCTTTCTATAAAAATCTATAAAATCGTAACAATTAGATACGTGGAAATAACTGCATGCTAGATTATGCTCATCGCGATAATTCTTAATCCCTGGAGATAATTCTTTCAAGGAGTTTGGAAAGAAATGATTGCTAGAAATCTTTTCCGAAGAATACGTTAGAACTCGTCAAATGCCGTTATTTTCGGAAATTAGAAGAACACTCTTCGACAAGATCTTAATGTACACAAACAGGGCAATTTATTCGCTTCGTACAGAATGTATGTACGTCATAAATTTTTCTCTAAAATTTTCCACATATCACAAAAATATTTACAAATCATTCACCCTAAAAAGGTTTCAAGGGATTCTTTTTAATTTCAACTGACGGTCCGACCTTCACATAGGATCAAGTTTCCTAGTAAGTAGCTTTGTAGTTTCAGATAATGGTGCCTCCAGGAAGCTTTACAGAGAGCACTACAACCTCTGGGTGTTATCCTTTATTCAGGCAATATGTTATATGCCTAAGCAAAAATTAGAAATAGTGTGAATTGTGGACCCCTTCATTTGATCGACTTTGATTTCTACGCAAGCCCCTGGGTCCGAGTCTATTATTCACTGTTCCTCGCAACAATTCCTTTTCACTAATTTCTCTAATATACAATTCTTTTGAAAGCGATTGTTACGAAGGTGTTCAAAGATTATAATTGTAGTTGTTAGTATATTTTGTGCCTGAGCATAGTCCTGAGTTTTTATATCGAAAGGAAGTGCCTTATCGGACGCAGAGTAGACGACAGAGTTGACAAGAGTCGATCGAGTTGACGACAGAGTCGACGAAGGAGTCAGCCAACTCTCTCTCTCTCTGACTCTTTCGTCAACTTGGTCGACTCTGTCGTCAACTCGGTCGACTCTGCTTCCGATAAGACACTTCCATATCGAAAACTGTTTTTCATACATTTTTGGCGAAGGTTCGTCGTACCAAACCGGAGTTCCATCTATCAGAGCACAAAGCATGAACACCAATTTGATTTTATTTTTCTGTAGACTTAAATTTAATTTTAATTTATCCATAATCCACTAATCTTTAAATGCATATACGAGTCTCCCTAAAGTTATATGCCCACATCTACTGCTATACATGTAGACTGTCCATAATCCTATTATTGTTTTTAATGAAAAAGTGTTATCAATTGAAATCGTTTGGTTTTTCAGCGTTGTTTGTTTTCATAAATTTTTTCAAAAGGATTTCAGCATCAGATGGAAAAATGCATGTTCGCTTGTAAAATCCCCCCCACCATTAAATCAAATCGGGTCAAACAAATCAAAAATTAAGTCTTAAATAAACAAATCAAATTCTAGTCTATAACTTGCATTGAAACATACATATATGTTTGTTTTAGTAAAATATGTTTGTTGTAAAGCCACGAATGCGAATTCCTTTTGTTTTGTGAAATATATATTTTTTAAAATGCACTTTTTGTGTAAGGTAAATAATACGGAACATACGAACAATAATTTCATAAAAATGAAGAAGAAATTCTTGTCAATATTTTATCTTTATTTTTTTATATAACTAATAAAAATGCATGAATTGAATGATTTTACTATACTAAAAAATAAATTAAATTCTTGTTTTATTAGTTTATATTAATTATTAATTAATTGATTATTTCTTTTCTCCGTCGTATTTCTCATTTTTATCGACAAAAGGATGATGAAGATGGCCATCTAGTTGTTTTAACAATAATTGAAGAATTAATGTCAAAAACTCAGGAAGAATTTTTAGATCAATTTGCACGCTTGGGTGTTTTCTCAAAAGTACAAGCATTAATGGGCAGTGAGAATGAAGCATCTATTGATAACTGTAAGGCACAGCCGTCCATTAATTCAACTGATGATCAAGCTGCATCAACATCGGCCTGTGCCAGCAGTAAAAGCGCTGCTAAATGTAAGTTTTTTGAACCAATAAATAATATACATAATAGAAAGAGTTGACGAAAGAGTTTCTTCGTGTTTTTGAGTGAAATTAAAACCGATTGTTGTTTCAAATCTATTAAGACGACTTGCAACTGCTGGTTCCACCGGTTCGATTATGAGCCAATGTCATTCAATTTCGCATACCTAAAGTATGCGCGTCCTGGTCGACGGTAGAAACTACTACCTTACAGAGATCTTTTTCATTATTTAAGGTAGCTTTGTTATACTTGAACCACCAAATCTTTTGAAGAGTTGCTTCTTCTTGGAAGATCCTTCTGACATATTCGCCGTTTATTAGTTAGACTTAAGCCTAAGATGATGATCTTGTTATAAGACCTACCCAGCCAAACCCACATAGACCATAATACACCAATTTATCGAAACACACAATCTCTTTGCATTTCTACCAAACATAGGAACCCAAACGACTAGCCAATTACTTGAGTATTCCGGGTTTACAGTGTTCCAGCAGCAAACAAACGAAGAAACTTTTTCGACGATCATTTCACAGTTTACGTTCTTCCCTACTTTATTTTCGTACTTTTTACCAGGTTCCGATGATGTCTTGGAAGATGCAAAAGAAATCTTACCCGGTAAAGCATATCACTGGCGAGAATGGAGTATATGTCGTGGAAGGGACTGTCTATACGTTTGGTCAGATTCAGCTGCACTAGAATTGTCGAATGGATCGAATGGATGGTTCCGATTTATACTGGACGGAAAGTTAGCAACCATGTATTCCAGCGGCAGCCCTGAAAATGGAAATGATAGTTCTGGTTAGTAAAAATATTTTTTTTATTTATTTAATACAAATTTTTAACTCTCAAGGTGGGATAGTTTTATAGCAGTAACGATATCTTTTCCTTTCTTTTACACATATTAAACAAAAAGCAAAAAGCGCTTCTATTGGTTTTGGTTTGAATACAGTTATTATTTTTTCTTTAATAAAAAGTATAAAAATTGATGAATACTAGCGTGTAGGTGTTTGTCGTCTCTTTCCTAATAAAACTTATGCTGTGGGTTTTCTTTGAAGAGATTTTTTTTATTAATTTTTTTTTTCAATGTTTTCATTCGTAAATTAGTTTTTAAAAATACCACTTTTAAAGAATTTATTAAATTATCAAAAAAAAAATGCTGTGGCGGAAAGAGTAATTTATATTAAAATAATAATAATAATGGTTTAGTTCTAACTTATGACCTTGTTTGTTTATATTTTAAAATTAAATTTGATTATTATTAAAGCACATTATCAAGATTTATTTAAAACTTGTGTAACAGCAAATTTGACTTTGGTTTATATAGTACATATACATAATTAGCAATATTAGTTTATGCTCGTCAAAATAATTTGCCAAATAATAAAATTCATATTTCAAATATGTGTTTTAATAATAATATTTAGCATTTACGATTTTTTTATTAATGCACGTTATTCAATTAATTCTCGACAGAAGTATCAACAACTTCAATATTAATTAAAAACAAATATTGTTTATCCCACCATATCATGCACAAATATAACAAATTTTTTTAATTCTTCATAAATTTGCTAGTATGTACAATTTTGCAATTTTTATTTTACGGCATTAATAATTTGTACATAACTTATTCGACTCATTCTCTCTATATTCCTGATTTTTATTTGAAATGTTTTTTATTTTAAAGAAATGAGAAAAACAAACACACTCGTACATATAGAAAACAATTACATTTTCTTTTCTCTTTTTTTAATTTTTAACATAATTTCATGAACACATTTTTGTGTGTTTTCTCTTCAATTTTTTCTGTTCATAGGAAAGGGACGAGGCATGGATTCTGTATCTAGTGAAGGTGAGAAAGTTATGTTTATTTATGTCATTTGCTTAGTTTGTTGTGTATACATATAGTGTAAATCATGCATATACATTTTTATCTTGAACTAATATTGAAATGCATTTTTAATGTTTTTTTTTGTAATTGCATATTTTAATATTAATAAGTATAGTCGGTATTGTAACAAACGTTTCTACTATGTATTTTTATGTGTATGTTGTAATATACCTAAATACCTGCCTACCTAAATACCTACCAAAGAAAATTGTTCCAGAAAGCACAGCAAATTTTTACATTAAAGCATGTCGTTAATGTGTCGTTAATCATTATTCAAATTATCATCATAATTATCTATTTTCACACGTTTCACACAATCCTGCCTTATCTCCATCCTATTGCGCTATTACCCTACAACTTGTAATATAAAACAGATTATTTCCACTTGGTATTGCTGTGCCATCCATTCCAATCTTGGTGTAAATGGATAGTCCACGTTCATAATATACTTGGTACAATTCATCAATGGACAGGAGTAGTAGTCCTGACAAAATTCTACCACTCTGCCAATAGCTATCGAAATAAACTCTCCTGTCTCCACGGCAACTTTATTCCCATAACACCAGATTAGCCGGCTCGACACCAACATTCGAAAGGAGGTATTTCCGAATTCTTGCAACAGCCAAGAGTTCAAACGCAAGGTTTATCGTCACCGAATGACGCATTAGAATAAACGAAGAGCTTCAAGAAATGTATGACGAAAATAAAATATAGCCATAGACTACGATGGCTCGGAACGAGCTTCAAAAGATAGAATGTTAGCCAGGATTTTTAATGATAGACCATCAGAAAGGAGAAGAATAGGACGACCAAGAAACAGGTGCATGGATGACGTGCTAGAAGATATTAGACGTAGAGACTGTAAATGTCAAGAAGATAATACAACCTGCAGTCGATTAAGCATAGGCAGCAAAACAAAGTATCTAAATTAAATATAGAAAGGATCCAATGCTCTCAATTTAAAGTTTAATGAAAAATGAATGTACATGTATAAAATGTGTTAATCAAGAATTTATTTTTTCTGTAAATCATTTTCTATTAATTATAAAACGGCCGCTAAAATATCTAGCGAAAATTTATGTAGTTGCAAAAGCATAATGGAAACCAAAAATAGCGCCTCCTCTTGTGCTTTTTCTTTTTCACAACGTTTTTAATATTTTTTTATTGATTTTTAACTTATTGATCAAGTTCTGTAAATAAAATCTGCTTTGCTACATACAATAATCGGAGGTTGAGGGTCTATAAAAGTACTAAATATAGTTATCGACAAGGGCGTGTCCAATTAACATTTATTACGGGCTTTTTCGCATAATATCGTTTTTTATCATTTCTCTGTGAATTTTCTGCTTGAGCTTTACCAATTGATTTTCTCCTGACAGCTTTTTATTTGGATTAATTTGCAATCTGCTAAAGCTATAATTACACACTCTTATGATTGTTATATCAGCGCACAACAAATCCTATTCACATATTTAAAAAAATTGTTACAAATCCGACTAATTTTTTTACACTTAGAATTACTAAAGTTCAATGCAAAAAGCAACTAAAATAAATTATAAAATAAATTTTCAGAAAATCGTGGGGAATTCTTAGAGAAATTACAACGGGCCAGAGCAGCCGTTCGTCAAGGTACACCATCACAGCCAATTTTAAGTGCAGTCAGCTTACTACGTTTAGTTGTTGGTAATTGGGTATTGCAAAGCCAAAAGGAGAATCAACTGCACATACATAACACCGAGGGCCATCAGGTAACAATTCTGCAGGATGATCTGCCAGGATTTATTTTTGAAAGCAATCGCGGGACAAAACATACATTTACTGCTGAAACAACGCTTGGTCCAGACTTTGCATCTGGCTGGTCAGCCGGAAAGAAGAAGAAGATTAAGACAAAAACAGAAGTCCAAAAGAATCAAGTTAAAAATTTGGCTAGGGATTTGTATAACAGGTGAGTTCTTCCTTAAATAATTTTAATAACAACTTTAAACTATAAAAAACAATTCTATAGATATTTCAAGGCAGCACAAGCAGTACCACGAGGGGCTGTTGCTAAACTATCAACAATTGTTAAGCAAATTGAAACGGCACTCGAGGAGCAAAGCGTTTCACCGCATTCAAAATGGCAAGAAAAATTGCGCAGCTCCCTGAATGAACTCTCTCATCTTCTACACGAAGACGGTGTTGTAAGTGCTTATGAGATGCACAGTTCTGGATTAGTGCAAGCTCTTGTTGCTGTACTATCGAAAAATTACTGGGACAATGGCTTATCAAGAAGTAGAATTAATAAATTACAAAAGCAGAGAATCGCTATTTTCAAACAATGTATACTAAACAACAAACCAAACAACGATAGTAACGATGTCAAGAATACGGCTGGGATATTAGTACAGAAATTAGTTGCTGTTTTAGAAAGTACAGAGAAGCTTCCAATCTATATGTATGATGCGCCTGGAGCTGGTTACGGTTTACAAATTTTAACAAAACGATTGCGATTCCGATTGGAGCGTGCAGCTTGTGAGACAACACTCTTTGACAGGACCGGACGAACTTTGAAAATGGAGCCTTTAGCTACAGTTGGACAGTTAGCTAAATATTTACTAAAAATGGTTGCAAAGCAGTGGTACGATATGGATCGAAGCAGTTTTCTATATCTTAAGAAATTAAAAGATACAAAATCTGGAATGATATTCAAGCATCAATATGACTTCGATGAAAATGGCCTAATATATTTCATTGGAACAAATGGAAAAACCACAGAGTGGGTTAATCCAGCTCAGTATGGACTTGTTCAAGTGACAAGCTCCGAGGGGAAGCAGTTGCCGTATGGAAAATTGGAAGATATTCTCTCACGTGATAGTGTCAGCGTTAATTGCCACACAAAAGATAACAAAAAAGCTTGGTTTGCCATTGATTTGGGCGTTTACATAATTCCGCATGCGTACACCTTACGGCATGCACGTGGTTATGGTCGCAGTGCTTTAAGAAATTGGATGTTGCAAGCCTCTAAAGATGGTGTAACATGGACCACACTAGTAACCCACACTGATGACAAAAGTTTAGCAGAGCCGGGTAGTACAAGCACTTGGCCAATAACATGCCTACCAGAAGAAACACAAGGATTTCGACATATTCGTATACAGCAAAATGGACGAAATGCTTCAGGGCAAACGCACTACCTAAGTCTCAGTGGTTTTGAAATTTACGGTCGTGTTACATCAATATGCGAGGAAATGGGTAAGGGAGCAAAAGAGGCTGAAGCTAAGATACGCAGAGAACGTCGCCAAATACGTGCACAGCTTAAACACATAACAACAGGTGCTCGCGTAGTTCGAGGTGTAGATTGGCGTTGGGAGGATCAAGATGGTAATGGTGGTGAAGGTATTGTAACTGGAGAGATACATAACGGTTGGATAGATGTGAAATGGGATCATGGGGTTCGTAATTCTTATCGTATGGGTGCTGAAGGCAAATATGATTTAAAATTAGCAAATTGTGATAATTTATCTGTATTAGAAGGGGGAAATTCAGTCGCTCCACTTTCTAGCACAAAAAAATTGGAAAAGACCAGCGTTTTAACTAGTCGTAAATCGAGCTCTACGCCATCATTACCAGAAGCAACAGAGCTAAATCGTAATTCGGTAGCTGCTTCTGAGCAAGCAGCATCAGCTGATAATTTGGCATGGAAGCAGGCCGTTGAAGCTATAACTGAAAATGTATTATCATCAGCAAAATCTGATATTGTTGGTAGTAATCCAGATGGAAAAGATAATTCTGTCGTTGTTCATTCATTGCGTGAACGGGAAAATCATACAGATTTGTCAGCTATTAATAATTCTATGCAAGGCATAAATACAAATGTCTCTGATCTCGCTACAATAACTGAAAATTTAGCTTTAACTGATAATGTTAAAAGTACAGGCCCAAGCGCTAGTAATCACCTCATGCGGCAGCAAAGCTATCCAGAGGATAATAAAACTTCAAATATAGAAGCTAATAATAAAATGAATGCTAGCAATTCTGTTAATAGCATAAGTAAGAGTTTATTAGTAAATTTAAGAGGATCCGGCTCGCGTGTATCTCAATTTTCTTCAGAAGCCATGGAAGTTATTGATAAAATGCGTGAAGGTGTAGATATGATTCGTAATAACACTAACAACATTTTATCATCTGATATACTGTCTATACCATCAACAAACCTACTCGCTCCGGCTGTGAAAATCGCACTGCCGAAAACACAGGATCAGCCGCCCCACCATCAAACAAGTACTGCTAGTGGCGGCAATAAAACTACAGAGGACAGTGGCTATCACTTTAAGAAGCAATTTGTGGAGAAACATTTGCAGAATGCAACTGATGAATGTTCTACAAAGGAAAATACGAAAAATATTCAAACATTACAGAATCAACAAGATAATACTACTGCTAACACAAATCAGCAAGGTGCTGTGGGACAAAATGCAACTGGTACTGCGGTGTCGGTCTCGAATCAAATGAGCGTTAGCGTTCCAAATCTAACAACAACAGCTGCTTCAGATAATACAAATCAGCCAGAGCAGACAACGCCGACTGGTCTATTAGAAACATTTGCGGCAATGGCAAGACGTCGCACATCTCAAGGGAATAACTTCCAAAATAATCAAGTAATAAATAACGCTAATAGTAATGAAAGAAGTAATCAAAATTCTGGAACTGGCTTCTTCCCACGCGGACCGAACTCAGTTACTAGCCTAGTGAAGTTGGCTTTGTCAAGTAATTTCCATTCGGGATTACTAAGCACAGCTCAAAGTTATCCCAGCTTATCATCAAATAATGCAGGTAAGAAATTGTTTCTTGATTTATTTTGTGCAAAGTATTGCGTTTCTGGAGGGGTGCTCCTTACTCCTTGTGATGATGCGCGTATTGTTTTGAAGTAACGTTTTCTTTTCTTCACAGCAAATAATTCGACAGCTGGAGTTCCAACAACAACATCAGGTGGAAATCAAGCACCATCTTCTATCAATCCTACATTAACCATGAGTCTTACATCTACGTCCAGTGATAGCGAACAGGTATCTTTAGAAGATTTTCTAGAGAGCTGCCGGGCACCTACGCTGCTTGGTGATCTTGAAGATGATGAAGATATGGATGAAGATAACGACGATGAAGAAAACGAAGATGAATACGAAGAAGTTGGGGTAAGTGTATGTTCTTAGCTACAGCAGATCTTCCACACTTTCAAATGCTAATCAACGACTAAAATAATTTTTATTTATTCCTCATTTCCAGAACACCCTTCTCCAAGTAATGGTTTCAAGAAATCTTCTAACTTTCATGGATGATGAAACATTAGAAAATCGCTTAGCAGCTGTTGGAAAGCGAAAATCATGGGATGATGAATTCGTGTTAAAAAGACAATTTTCGGCTTTAATTCCAGCATTTGACCCCAGGCCAGGGCGTACAAACGTAAATCAAACATCTGATCTTGAAATTCCAACGCCGGGAACTGAATCTGAAGTTGGAAAGTCAACCGACTATATACAGATATCGCAGCCAGCCTTATCATTGACATTAAAAGGACCAGGTATTGGTGGCATTGCAGATATTGAAGTTGAGCTTAAGAACCCAGAATGGACAATATTTCGTGCTGTACAGGAATTAATGCAAACTACGCAGTTAAGTAAGCCAGATAAATTTAGGAAAATTTGGGAACCAACATATACAATTATATACAAGGAAGCTTTACCAAATGATAGTAGCAGTGGAGAAGGTCCAAATACTCCAGTTATATCAGTTAAAAGTGGTGCATCTACTTTATCTCCGAATTCACCCATGAAAAGTGGTTTCACAACTTCAGAAAATATTAATTGCAGTGTCGATGATGTATTGCAACTTTTAAGTCAATTAAACGCTTTGAATCAAAAAGAGAAACGCCGTGAGGATGATCAAAAACTGATTGATATTGATGAGCCACCAACATCGTTGGCCTATGATATGTTTATGAGTAAGAAGATCACAAATAAATTGCAGCAGCAAATTCAAGATCCCCTGGTATTATCTAGCAATAGTCTGCCACATTGGTGTGAAGATTTAAATCAAACTTGTCCATTCTTATTCCCATTCGAAACAAGACAGCTTTACTTCAACTGCACTGCATTCGGAGCATCCCGTTCAATAGTATGGCTTCAATCACAACGCGATGTTACATTAGAAAGACAAAGAATGCCCGGCTTAAGCCCGAGACGTGATGATCAACATGAATTCCGAGTCGGACGTCTAAAGCATGAACGTGTTAAAGTTCCTAGAAGTGAGCACCTCCTAGAATGGGCAATGCAAGTAATGAGAATCCATTGCAATAGAAAGTCAGTGCTAGAAGTTGAATTCGTTGGTGAAGAGGGCACCGGTCTTGGACCAACCTTAGAATTTTATGCTTTAGTAGCAGCGGAATTGCAGCGATCAGATTTAGGAATGTGGCTATTTGAAGACGAGCACAATTTAGTAAATGAGGAAGTTATCGATCTCGGTGAAGGAGGAAAACCAGTCGGTTACTATGTTAGACGGCCATCTGGACTATTCCCAGCACCATTGCCACAAGGATCGGAAATGTGCGATCATGTATCGAAGTATTTCTGGTTTTTGGGTGTATTTATAGCAAAAGTTTTGCAAGATGGTCGATTAGTTGATTTGCCATTATCGAATTCATTTTTACAATTACTTTGCCACAACAAAGTCTTATCAAAAACAAAAAATATTCAAACTGTTAAAACAAGTGAAGACTTAATGATATCAAGTATCATTTCAGAAGAATCTGAATTAGCAGATTCATGCTCGAAATTGTTGGGTAATGAATTCCCAGAAACCTGCTGGTATGATGGCGTTCTAACAGCTGAAAACTTAGCAGAAATTGATCCGATACGTTCAGAATTTTTAAAAGATTTACAAGATGTTGTTGCAAGAAAACAAAATATTGAGCTGAACGATAGACTAACTGCTGATCAAAAGATAGATATGATTGATTCGTTAAAAGTAATTACAAAAACTGGCGAAGTCTCTTTAGATGATCTAGCATTATCATTTACATATCTACCAAGTTCCACCGTTTATGGTTATTCATATGCTGAGCTTATTCCAAATGGAGCTTCTATTGATGTTACTATACAAAATTTAGAGGATTATTGTGAATTACAATTAAATTATTGTTTACAAGATGGTATTGCTAAACAGCTTGAAGCCTTCCATCGTGGTTTCTGTCAAGTATTTCCTTTAAATAAATTGGCAGCATTTAGCCCAGATGAGGCTAGAATGATGATATGTGGTCAGCAACATCCACAATGGACACGTGAAGATTTAATTAATTATACTGAACCAAAATTGGGTTATTCTAAAGATAGGTAAGTTCATTTTATACATTTTTGTTTGTTTGTTTTTATTTTAAAATATCGCATTTCCGAATGAATGGGTTCTTATCCTTCACCGTGAGAGGGTCGAATTATTGGCTTTCAAATGTTGTTAATTCGTTGAAGGAGTTAAATGTTAGAATTGGTTCTGGCAGCCTGTGTGTGGTGGTGTGGTGTTATCGCGCCTCGACCGTCGCTTCTAGTTTTGTTCTACTTGTATATTCGGCGAATTTCACACAACGAAACGGGAAATGCTCTGCACCTTCCTGTATATGGCAGCAGAGCGGGTCATATTGCGCAAAGCGGTACAGGTATTCGCCCCTGTACTTAAAGTCGAGTATTGTCGCATGACGTTGCTTGAGTTGAAGAAAATGACGCTTCAATCGAATTACGACTTTCAGCTCAAGGGCCGGAGTAGAGAAGTGCTATGTTGGGTTTAGGCACCTTCTGGAGCGCCGCATGTTGTCTTGTGCGGCTTCGGCCTATCGTCTGATTCATAATGAAGCCTGAACCCATTCAAGCAGCCTAGCCTACAAATTTATAGTACAAGAGCTGCTAAGAGTGGAAAATATTGAAGTGGCGCTCGCCCTACAACCTGGACGCTATAACTTATCAAAAGAAAGGAAGACGATATTTGCGTCCCTCGTTCTACTTTCTTTCAACTAGAACCTACGTGCATATTTTTAATATATTCAAGAAGACAATACTATAGTAGGTTCTAATCATTATTTTGTTTTCTCTTACTTTTTCAGTCCTGGTTTCATACGATTCGTAAATGTTTTAATGAGCATGACTGGCTCAGAACGTAAAGCTTTTCTTCAATTCACAACAGGTTGCAGTAGTTTACCACCAGGTGGTCTAGCAAACTTACATCCGCGTTTAACCGTTGTACGAAAAGTCGATGCTGGAGAGGGAAGCTATCCTTCAGTAAATACATGTGTGCACTACCTCAAACTGCCAGATTATCCAACCGAAGAAATAATGAAGGAACGCCTACTGACAGCAACGAAAGAAAAGGGATTCCATTTGAATTAGATTTACTATTACTACTACTATATAATACTACTAGTTTACTTATTTACTTACTGTTTAGTTAAAAAGGAAACTTTATAAACAAAAATATAAAAATTAAATACATTATATATTTAAAAATAAAGGAGAAAAGAAAAATAAAACTAATTGTAAATAGTTTTAATTTATTACAAAAAGAAGAATAATGAGAAAAGGATCTTGAATATTTTTTTTCTAGAGCATTGTTAGACATTAAAAATTTTACATAAATTATAATCATTGAAAAAGAAAAATCTTTAAATGACATTTTTGAATCTTTAATTTTGTTCGTTTGTTTTCTTTATTTCTTTTTTTGGTTAATTTCATTTTAAATGAAACTGTTGAAGGCTTTATATACATTTTATACACACTCACTCACACTTTGTATTATTATTATCATTATTATTATTTTTTGTGCAACAATAAGGCATTCATATATGCATCTTCCTACAAAGAATATTTAAGAAGAAAAAAACTATTTAAAAAAACGTGTTTTAATAAAAAATCTTCAAATGAGAACGATTTGAGAAAATATGAAACAAAACATAAAATTTTGCGATTAATGTAATATTGAAATAATAATGAAATATTTTAGATAATAAACAAAACAAAAACAAGCAAAAACAAGGCCTGAAAATATTAATGCGATTGTAGAAATATTTGAGAAGAACAAAGTAAAAATATTATCAAAAGAATATCTTTAGTGATGTTTTTTATTATTATTTATTATTGGAACGGATTGCAATAATGAGTATTATGGATTCTTACTGTGTTTATACAATTGAGGAGTGACTTTTCAAAAGGCCTTATTTCCATTTTTTAGTTTAGAGCAAATTTCGATGGAATCCAGTAGCAAGGCTAAATTATCACTTATTTACGTTAATAGGACGAAAGAAAAGTCCTTCGTTCCTATAAAAAAATGGATACCAATATAGATTTTTTTATCAAAACCAGCATATTTCCACGTATGAAATAAACGGTGTATTTAATTGAACAAAACTTCACATTTCCTGCGTGAATTTGTAGTATTTTAAAAGATTTCAAGCAAAAGACCTTTAAAAAAAAAATGTAATAAAGTCATATTTCCTATGGAGGTTCCATACAAAAGGTCTTATTTCCAAACGTTTCAAACAAAAGGGCATATTTCCAAACTATTTTTTGTTTTTAATGAAGTCGCACTTACAATATTTTTCATCTACCACTGTAAAAATATAGTTATACTAGGACAGACTATATTGATGCAAAAAAAAATAATAATTTTGCATATTTTGGACGTACCACAGAAATTTGCGGTTTCTGAAAATTTAATCTAAATGGAAATAAGGCCTTTTGAAAAGTCACTCCTCAATTATGTCGAACAACACACATTTTAATTTTGTTCGTAAAATGTTGAGGCAATGTGAATTTACATTTTTTTAATAGAAACAACCAAAAAATTATGCGTAACTAGATAAAAATTTCTTTGATTGAAAAAACACTAAAATATTATGTAAAACTAAATTTTGTTAGAATTGTTTTTGGCTGGTTTGTTTTTTTTTTTTTCTTTAAGCAAAGTTGTGAAAGTTGGAGGACTAATAAAACACATAATTAATATTTTCTTTAGATTATTCATAATAATACAGATACTATGAGATATAAAGATTATCATGTGCCTACTGTGCTAGTAAAATGTAAGTATTACAAAGATAAAGAGTAAAATATCTAAAATTTTGGGTTAAAGTCATGCTTAGGAATTTGAGAGGAGGCTCTACATCCTCTACTGAAATGGGAGGAAATGTCTAGTAGATTTTGTTAAAAATGAGGCAGTGCCTCGTTTATGATTTCTTAAAATCAACATGATTTTTGACATAAGGTTACAATCATGCAGACAAGGGGCCCTATTCTCGATTATACCCCGGCTTCACCGCCAAAATTTCGCAAGTTCGAGCAAATTAGTCTACTGTAATTTAAAATTTCCTGATTTCCCATACATTTTTCACATTTTAAAGTCAGGAAAAAATGCCTGCTTTGGGTCTACAGAACATGAAATTGAGTTTCAAAGTAAAAGCTCGCTCAAAAGAGAGTAAAAAATTGGAATAATGGAATGTCATTCCAGTGAGCTTTTGCATTTCTAATTTCTGGCGAAAAAGCAACAACAATTTCAAGCACGAACTGAACATGCTAGCCGGTGAAGCCACTTATGCCGATTGAAGTGAACTTGATTAAACTGAGGCCGGTGAAGCCGGGGTATTACAATATTGGTGAATCCGATCCGAAATTAAAACAGCTTTTGAGTAAAAATTTCATAATGTTAGATTTTCAAGTTAAATTGCTGCTGCTATTGTAATAGAGAATGTGATTTCGACAGTTTCGGGACAATATTGTAATAGAGAATAAAGCCCAAGGTCTGGCGCATGCCTGTCTTACGCAATCGATTGCAAGAGTATTCCAGACTATTAAAATTCATGGAGATATCTAGAAGCCAGACTCGCCAAATCGACGTATGTTTCGTTTGGGGTGCTCTGTTGGGCATAGAAGGAGGTCGCCAATTTTCCATTTTCCCTCAAGCCATACTATACTTCATCCAATATTTGGCTGAATTCAAGATATTCCAGAAGCTTTCTGCTTATTTGGATAGAATAGAAGTGATTGCGAGTATTTAACTACGCAACTTACATTTTTAATACTTTGGCTTGAGCCGAAAAATTTTGGTTCATGCCATAATTCGAATTATCCCGTTTATACGACAAAACTGCATCAATTTTTTAGGGAAAAGACCTGAGTGACGTCAGGGGAAAGCTTTTTTCCCTTATGAAATGAGCTCTGAGTGACGTCACGAACCCAGAGCTTTTCCTTATGAGCCTATCTCGTATTATTGGCCTCGATTCCCAGATCCGACGGGAAGGAAGTGAGTGCGGATTTGACACTTTGCGATTCTCAAATCCGCAGTCCCGGATTGGTTTAAATCGAAAATTCGGAGTGAAAACTCACGCGATAATGACATATACGATGTCGGATTATCTTAGGCGCATTTGTCGTTCAAATCCGCAGAAAATTTGTTGCGGATCACACTTTTACAGCGCGGAAAATGTCAAAAAGAAATTCGGGGTTGCGGATTTGAGAATCGCAAAGTGTCAAATCCGCAACTCACTTCCCCGTCGTCGGATCTGGGAATCGAGGCCATTGTACCAAGCTTTGCATGATCCATAATTCGCATTATTTTTGGAGTAGCTATAAACTAGGTAAATTTATGTTAACGATTTTGACGAGAAATTATAATTGCTAATAAACACGATTATTTTGAATATGCAAATAATAATAATAGCCAAGTTTTAATCAATGAATAATATTTATGCATTTTAATAATTTTAAACTTTCAAGTCTTTCCGAATACACAAACCATTAAAGTCTGTTTTGCGTTTGACGAAATTTACGCGGATTTCTTACACACCGTCTACACTAGTCCTGGTCATGGCCATTTCCTTATGGGATGGACAGTCTAGTTTAATGACAGTGTAAACTCTGAAGCTGAAATTAAAATATTGCACACAATATTATTGATAATCTAGGGGCCCATTAAAGCCGCAAACGGAATTTTGTCATTTCCATAAGCTTTCCATTAGACGAGCGGAGCTGTAGCCACAATCAACCGGACGGAATGGCAGAGAAAAACGAACGGGGGCGACGGAACGGATCGGTGGAAAATGGAAAAACCGAATGAATTTAACCAGATTCTTTCTACATTATTTTGGAAAATAAATTATGTAGCACTAATTGGAAACATAATTAAAACCAAATAAATGTCTCCGATTCCAAACGTTTCAATCAAAGTGACAGTTGCTTGCGTCTAATTTTGTAATGTGAACATGATTGGCAAGAATGAGCATGGGTACGTTCCTACCAACGGCCAGTGTAAACATCGTCGCAATTCATCGTTAAATCCACGTTAAATTTCAAATACACAATCCATACAGTTAGAGTCGCGTAAATCGTTGGTTGTTGCTGACCCTTCTCCATTCAGCCGCAGAGAAGACGGTACATAAGTTCTTTTGAACCTTCATTTTTTAAAATATGGGGGATACTAAATTATACGACTTGTTGGGTGTAAGCAAAAATGCAACCGAATCCGAAATTAAAAAGGTAAATATTGAAATCATTAAAAAAAATTTTTGCGTGGCACCTGTTCAGTTGAGCCCCATTGAAAAAAATTATTGTTTTGTCTAATTCTGTTGGTAAAAAGTGTACATAGTTTGCAAATCGATGCGGAATCGTTACATAAGTTTTTTTTTCGGTTTGAAAAATTTCTCTAGCGTTGCCCCAAAATGGCGTACTTGTTAAATGTCAAAAAATGTTTCGATAAGCTACTAATTACACTGAAGTGGCCATCAGCTGGCTTGCCCGCTTCTTGCCATGACTTTATAAAAAGACGCATTTTTGATGTATATGTTTATTTTTAGAATTATAGAAAATTAGCAAAAGAGTTCCATCCCGACAAGAATCCCGAGGAAGGCGACAGATTTAAGGAGATTTCCTTTGCTTATGAAGTACTGTCTGATCCTGAAAAGCGGCAAGTTTACGATCGTCATGGTCTAAAGGGCCTACAGGAAGGAGCTGACAATGGAGCCGAGGACATTTTTACTCATTTGTTTGGGGGATGCGGAGCCCGTGAACGTGAAAAGCGTGTTCGAGATATTGTTACAAAGATCCCAGTGACGTTGAGTGATTTCTATAATGGCAACAAAACAATTCCGACCGAATACACCAGAACGCAACTGTGTGCTAAATGTGAAGGCCGTGGAGGTGCAGCTGGTTGCACAGACAAATGCAGAACATGCAATGGCAAAGGGTCTCTGCTTGTTTTTCAGAAAATCGCTCTGAATATTGTTGGGCAGGTTAGTTTTGCTTTGAAACAACTTTTTTTGCAGATAGACCTTATTTTCATTCTTTAGGTTGAAAGACCATGTGCGAATTGCAATGGTCGAGGGATTTTGGTAAAAGACAAGGATTTATGCCAAGAATGCAAAGGTTCTAGGATTTACGAGCAGAAAAAAACAATTGATGTTCACGTTGAGAAGGGTATGCATCATCTGCAAAAAATTCTCTTCAGAAGCGAAGGAAATCAGACAGTCAATGGAGACAGGGGTGACCTGGTCGTGATTTTAGTGCAGGAGGAACATGAATTATTTGAGCGAAGACGTGATGACCTTATTATAAGGAACGTAGAAATAAATTTAACACAGGCATTATGTGGGCTTGTGTATGTATTTAAGCATTTAGATGGCCGTAATGTAGTGGTAAGAAGTAGCCCTGGGCAAATAATTAAAACTGGGGAAGTTAAAGGAATTCCAGACGAGGGCATGCCAGTGTATAAAAATTCCTTCCAAAAGGGAAATCTTTATATTGAATTTGTCGTGCAGTTTCCATCAAATAATTTTGCAACACCAGAACAGCTAGCGTTACTGGAAACTGTTCTGCCTCCACGTGCACCATTCACCATGCCAATTGGAGATCAAGTTGAAGAAGTTGATATGACTGAAATCGAACCACGTTCAGAATCATACAGCGGAAGCGGAGGAAACTACTATGACACTGATTTTGATGACGATTTTCGTGGTGGTGGTGGCGGATCGACTGGAGTACAATGTCACACCCAATAAAGACAAAATATTCTCAAAACATTTATTTTTTAAAATTGGCTCTGATCTACTATATCTTCGTGATTTTGATTTCAATTAGGCACTAAACAAGCATAAATAACAAGTTAGTCCTCTCGCATTCACAATCATCCAACAGCTTCAAATTTCTGCTTGCGGGAAAATGGGAGAAATTGTCAGATTTAAGTGTAGCAATTTATTTTGAAATATCTATGAGCAGAAATTTAAAGTATATATATTCGTAAAATAAATAAGCGACTATAGGCATTCACATACTACATATAAATTCCTTTAATTTTCTTTTGTATTTCAAGGTATTTAATTATTAAAATAGATTTAAAAAACGTTGAATGGATACCTCCTCTATTTAGTTTCTTATGTATGTCACCTTTATTATTGTGCTGCGAATTTATGCAAGGTTTGAAGATCGAGAGAATGTTAAGTGAGGTCCGCACGTTTTCAGTAATTATTTATCATAAAAACATTAACTATATTGAAATAAACGTTTTAAACATAAATTGAAGCAAAGCGATTTAGCTTAAATAATTCTTGGACCACTTGGGCAAATACCTGTATCATCCATTTCTTTGGAATTCTTCTTCTTCTTTGGTCCGTTAGCTGGCGGTCCGAGCGGGACGTCCCCGCAACGGATACGCTGCTGTCGGTGCCGCTGGGTCCCGAACTCTATTCTTTATTCTTTGGAGTTAAAAATTCTGTACACATTAGTTATTGCAAAATCTTTCATTATAACGAAAACTATTTATTTGAAATAAAGCTCATTCTTTGCTAATCACCAATTCAATAATATTTTGGGCTTAAAGGTGATGTGGAAGAAATACCGTCGTTAACCAATTTATATATTTTGACTGAGGTTATTCAATAGTTGCTCGCCAAGGGCAGGGCAGACTAACAATGGAAAGATTTTCACCTACAGTTTTTTTTATTTTACTGCATATCGGTAGATTTCTGTTTTGTTTTCTCAATGTTATACTTAATCAAATTTTTTACTGAAAAAATGTATTACATGTACTTGAATGAAAATGAAATGTAGTAATTAAACTTCTACTTTAGAAAATAACCAAAACAAAAAAGTTGCCTTTATTGATAGGTTCATCATAGAAACGCTTTTTTTTTAATTTTAGGATTTAGAAAAAAGTAAGCCAGCTTCGCTTGCAGTTATGATTATATGGGTAAAATATTTGCATCAGTAAAAGGTTTTGGTTGTTCTTGTGTATATATACTTAATTATCAATCAATGATTGTCGAAGAAAGATTACAGGATTGTATTGGAATAAATAACAGGAAACAAGATTTAGTTTGTCTGCTTTGTATTGAAGGAACAAGAGAGATTGACTACACCCAACTAAAACTCCAGGAGTAAAAGATTCCGAACCTCTATTTAATGAGCAAAATAAACATTCTCAAGTTTAAACGAGTTCATCAACCAGATTCCGGGTAACATCCAATATTCTTCTATACATCAATCTAAGCTTACTAGTAGGCATTTCCCATGATCTGAATTTTGGAATGGTAGTACGAACGGTTATTGAACCAAATTACGCGGCCTATTATTTCTTCTATCAACACTTCCAACAACCCGATTTTATAGGCAATGGGTGCAGGGCAGTTCCTCACTTGTGCATCCCAAAAAAATTTCCGAATGCACCGATCATCACACTAAACAGGCGTGACTTCGTTCTCGGAGGCTACAAAAAACATTCGAATTTTTGTTGCTTTGTACACAACTACTTCTCTTTGATCCGTTAGTTCTTCTTTCTTCTTCTTCTTCTTTGATCCGTTAGCTGGCGGTCCGAGCGGGACGTCCCCGCAACGGATACGCTGCTGTCGGTGCCGCTGGGTCCCGAACTCTATTCACGATTCGCTTCCATTCTCCTCGGTTTTTGGCGGTGTCTCGAGCCTCGGTAACTGATAATCGTTGATTCTTTAAGTCACCCTCGATATTCTTCAACCAGGTTTTCTTCGGTGCCGATCGCTGTATTCTCCAGTCTGCAGGACGGTCTCGCCAGAGAAGTTTACGTGGCAAGCGGTTATCATCCATTCGGCAAACATGTCCAAACCACCGTAGTCGACGTTTTTGCATTTCTTCTTCGATCAGTGTTTGCTGATCGCATCTTTGTCTGACAACCTCATTTCGAAGGCGATCACGGAGTGAGACACGGAGGATCTGCCTCAAACATCGCATTTGGAAGACCTCGAGCTTCTTAACGTCCGGTTTGAGCAGTGTCCACGTTTCAGATCCATAAAGAAGAATCGGAAGAATCAACGTTCGGTAAAGACGTAGTTTTGTTTTGATGGAGATATTTGCTCGTTTCCATATGCACCACTTGAGCGAGGCGAATGTTGCTGTTGCCTGGCCGATACGGCTGTGAACGTCGGCCGTCCGTTAGTTCACTTCGAAGTACATATAATAAATAATCTTTTGTGTACCCCCTAACGTTGTTTATCCAACAACTGGACTTAGGCTACTGATCAGCCTTAAGATACTTGTTGGGCATCATCAGAGCATTGTCATTAGGATATGTTCTGCTGTTTCTGTTGGCACCTGACAGTATATGCACGTTGGTATCAATTTTATCAATGTTCTTTAGGTGAGATCTAAAAGGAAAACGTCCTGTGGGAAGAATTGAAGACTAGGGCCTCTATTGTAAAAACAAGGGCTTAAACTCTACTTCCATTTTCACCCTAGGCTCCTCTGCTGAAAGTCGTAATTCGACTAAAACGTCACTTTCTTCAACTCAAACGGACTTGTGAAACACGACTTGACTTTCAGCACGGGGGCTTAAAAGTGTGGATATAGTAAGCTTGCGAAGTTAGCTCGAGCGGGTGTAATGTAGTTCTTGACTTGTCTCATACCTGGTACACGAGCCAATAAGTGAGACAAGTCCTTTTATCCCCATATTAGGAGTTGCTTTCGTGCGACTACTGGGTGTCCCAAAGAAATGATCTGCTGAACCGTTAAGGCATCATTTTTTGCTAGGGGATCTGCATGTTCATTTCCATTGAATCCCTTTTTTATAGACTTTATGTGAAAGCCCTTGCTAAGTCGTCGGTCTAGCTTGGTTCGAAAGAAGGAATAGAAGATAGAATAGATTAATAAAAAGACTAGAGGATGCTAAAAGAGGAAGCGATGGAATTGCTTTTGAAATCGTGGGTGTTGTAGGAGTTCACACTAAAGAGAAAAAACCCACTATACCAAAAATCAAGCAAAAAGAATTTGCAAAGGGCTTTGATTGCGCAAAATCGATATCCTCAATAGCAGCCGGCTGAGCCAGGGTTTGCAGGTGCTATGCCTCGTGGAACAAGTGAATCCCGCGAACCAACCGACAAGGAGGACCGTCCGCTAGATGAAAAGCCGACCTAAGCGGAATTTTGGTACCCTATTATTACCCGGCTGAGCCGACGGGATGCCTTTTTAGGGCTACTCGGAATCGACTTCAGAACAACTCCGTTTATAAATGCGAGAGCATCTAGGAAATCGATACATTATTTTGCAAGCCTTCATATGAGGTATTGATGGGCTGTATTTTTTTCATTATTTTTAAATTTTATTATTGCGAATTTTCTAAACTATTTAATTTATTATTTTGTTTATATTTAGTCGGTTTTGACTTTGTATTAGTAGTTAAAAATTTTAAGTCTCCTATTAAAGTATTGAAAATTTCGAAATAGAATTATACAAAACTATTTCCAGAGTGTTGCTACTAAACCATAATTAGAATAAATCAATCGAACTTGGCGATTTTCTTGCTTGTATAAAGCCGCCGTAGTTATTATGGTTTGCTGCAACTTGGGATGTTGTTTTACTATATAACAAAGAAATTACGTAATTCCAGTTGCGAAGATAAGTTCTTGCTAGTAAGAACTCTAAAGCGACGAGAACATTTTTCTTTGGAGAAATGGGAGCTGCCTTATATCACAATTTACGATGCTTTAGCTTCAGCGTTCTTACCAATAGCACGATTCGATTATTACCTACGTTTAGCTGTGGTAGAGATCTTTTGAAAGTGTTCCTATTTGCTTTTGATGTCTTTGTAGCTGGTTTTGTAATTAGTAATTAATATTCTTCTTTCTTGTTAGGTAATTCGAAGTTTCTAACGCGGTTTCGTTATAATATGGAACAATATATTTTTTAAGTTCAATTTTGTACCTGATAGATTTTGTTCTGTACTTAATATCAATAACTGGTCGCATTTTACATATATTTCAAAAAGGGGGTATTTTATTAATTATCAATTTATTTTTAACAGTTGTCGAAAGAAGTTAGACACTCGGCCGAATTATTTTCATAATTTTATTTTTATTGTGTACTTAATGCCCGAGTTTTATGATGTTTACGAAGAATAACAGAAATGACGTATTTTAGCAACATACAATTTAACGATATAGTGACCTAAAACGCATCATTGCATTTCCTTATCAGTGTTCACGTAGTAAACTGAAGCTAGTAAAAAGAGCTCATGATTTGTGTGCTCGCAACAATGACAAATACTGGACTCGCATTTAGTCGAAAAGAAACTATAAAGCACAAAGGCGAGTCTGTGTATGAAGTGTAGAGCTTTCGCGGAAGACATGCTGGGCTCAAAGTTTACATTTTTAACTTAGAGGAGATAAAGCAGAACGTGACTTTTCCCCAAGTTGTTGCTTGGCCTCGACTGCGAAATGCTTCGTCCCGTAACAAGTTTCCCCGAAGTTCCGATTTTTCTCAAATCGGTGATGCGCTGTAGCTCGCGAAGTCTTTGTAAGTAGCTCAGTCGAGTCCAAAGCTCATAATTATGGCTTGGACCTTGTTACTGATGGTTTCATGCATACCTGGTCACCTCGTTGAGCGAAATGTCTCCATTTGCTGCTTTCAGTACCAGCTCCAGCTATCGTACTTCGTGCTTGAAACACAAAGGACAACACATGCAAGGCAGTGTTTGAAGATGTAGGGTGGTATTCAGCGTTCAAGTTGGAAAAGCTCAGCAAAATTCTAGATTTTTTCTATTGAACGATCTGCAATTAATGCACCACTTAATGTAATCTCGTAGTGTTAAATGGCGGATGGATTATGAATTTTCGTGAATTTTATAAGTTATCAGCATTAAGATAAAATATTTGCAATGATGTATGGTTAATAAGCGCATGTTGGCAATCTGCTCTAACAAAATCAGGTTCAAACTTAACATTCGCGACGTTATTTGGGAAATTTTCTGTGAATCTTTATAATGCAACCAAGGTCATCTAGGAAAACCAGATGACTTCCTGCCAGACACTAAAGCTCAAGGTATATCTACATGATTCGCTGAAGACAGCCATAAATGCATGTAAGTCACGCTAAAGACAGTTGGAAGCGCAAAAACCACCAAACAACTTTTTTGTTTGCTGCGGAATACTTGAGATAGGTTTAATGCATTGAACGGAATATCATTGATTAGGGCTTTGGCTATTGGTTTCTCTATTCTATTCGCCTTTTGTCATTATTCAATTCGAAACATTGATAAAAACATTAAGTGATAGTACCGAGACAAAGAAATTCTTGAAAAAGCATGTTTTCATTTTGATAGGGTAAACACTTTCTAGATCCGAATGTAGTGCATGAGCTGAAGGAAGAATGACCCCTTCTTATTGTCTTTGCTTTTATTGATTTCGTAATTTCATGTAGGAATGGACGCTGTTGCTTCGTCGAGGAATGGATTTTAATGAATGCGATTTTGTGCAGCATTCGTCGGTGCAAGTAATTTAAAAATAGAACTAGGTATGATAATACTGCTATTAGTTAATCCGTCTTGTTTTACATTACTCGCAGTAATGGAACGTTATCGTATGTTGTTCACAAATCAAAATATTTTTACTCGTTTTACTACTCTTATTTATTTGGAGACATTCAGATTGAATAAGCATTAAAAACGTTATAATGTTCACAGCAATCCTTTCGTAAACCCAAACGTGATAGTAATAACTTGATTTCGCGTCATCATAAGGCGATGCAACAATTTTTGCTAGCCGTAATAAATTTTTGTTTTTTCAACTATAGTTCGACAACAACAATGTCAACTATAGTTGAATTGACGTCTTCATTCCAGATCAGTCCACAATTCCAGCAACGTTGAAAGCGCTGAGGTATATAGAAGTTTCTGCTTCTTGAAAACACACCAATTTTGTAGATCGTCATTCGTCAACTTCATAGATATCTGCAATTTTATTTATTCTGAAGTGTGCGATAATATTGGAGCATGCAGTTCGAACAATGATATTGGTGATTGGTTTCATATTTTACTTTGTTCTTCTTCGTCTTACTAAAGTTGTGGGGCAAAGTACTGCGTACTTCACTTGGTCTATTGCTCTACACACCTTTACCTCATATTTGTAAGCTAGACCACTTGAATAGGCTCAGCAGGTTGCCGATTGATTTATCGCTTAGCCTTGACTATTGAAGCTATCGCTGGACACTCACGGAACACATGTAGGGCCGACTCATTCTTCTCTAGGCAAAGCCTGCAGGTGTGTCCTTCGCCATTCCTAAAATACATAATCGAGCCTACGAGTACCCTGGCATTCTTTGTACTGCGTTCCAACAATTCTTCAGCCTCATGGGTTCGGTGTGTTTGGTCCAAGTCCAATCCGAAGTTGAGAAACTATTTCTAGACTTTGGTCCGATCGGCAAGCGCTCAACACAGTGGTGGGTGAACACAATTTAATTGGTCCATAAAAGTCCCATGAGGATGGTAGGAAAGACCCTCCATATCAAGATAAGGAATTATACAATTCGGTGCACCCGGTGCCTAGATCGTCAAACGACAGTGCAAAAACTCGGGGTCCTCGACTCGAAAGTCTACATCTTAGCTTGGAAGGCTTTGAAGAGAATAGTCCCTATAAGATACCCTATTTTGCTTTGCTGTTGGATTTTTCGGGAAATATTCTGATATTGCAGAACACTTAACACTTAACTGTAAATATTTCTTCTGACATTCTCGGAAAATTACTTTTTCGTTTTCCACTCGCTCCCGTTGAAATTATTAATGAAAATTATTATTTCGTCTTATTCGGTTGGTGAAAAAGTACATACATAATTTGCAAATCAGTACCACATTGCTACCTAAGTTTTTATAGAAAATAAACTCTAAATACAAATGTAGACGTGTATATTTATAGTAGATAGTACATCCATCTACTATAGACTTCTTTGGACTTAGAAATACTCGAAGCGGATTCATTAAAAAATGTTTTGCTGCACAGAAGCTGTTCAAACAAGAACTACCATTTCATAGAATATTAGCTAAATTTTTAAGCTTTACAAGTATGTACATATATGAGGAAAAAACATATGCAGTCATACGTTTCTTCTGTTTAATTACAATCTTGGTACAATCTACTGACACCATCATGCAGTGGAACAGAAAATGTACAGCCGCATCTCTAGTAACCCAGTTTTAAAGCTTTCGCACTGAGCCAGAGATCGACAAAGGCTCTTTTCTTACATCAATGGTCTAGGAAGTGATGCGAACTTGGCTTATGAATATGTCTACTGTGCAAAATAAAATGAAGAGAATTTTTTATGGTTACATAATGGTTTTGGAAAATTCTAGACAACGTCGGATCGACTTATTTATATATGTACATTGGTAGTTTCAACCCAAAGGTTTATTTTATTATAAGTGTTGGCAATTATTTCCGATGGATATGTGATTTTTTTTGCAAAATGTTCACTCACACCTGCTCAGCTGTAATTATTTTTGAGATATACTTTAGTTTTACATAACAATGAATTATACAAATATAGAATATTACTTTTTTCTAAGATCTCGTTCAGAGTCTGTCAATAACATGTAGTTCTTTATTTTGTCAAAAAATAAATAAATAAAAAAATTCCAGTGACCACGAAACCCTAAGCCTTTTTTCTTGTTAAAGTCCAATTTGGAGGGAGTTGCTCTTTTAGTCTACAGCTAATTTTAAGATGTCGATGAACTTTTCGGTGGAACGGTCGATGTGGTAGGTAGGAAAAAGTGGCAGTTCCATCCAGGAGCCCCAATTGCAATGAAAAGGCACTGTGTGTGATCATAGCCAGTAATGGATAACGGCAAAGAAAAAATGACTTGATCCTGGTCAGGCTTGTTCATCTCCGCAGCTACGGCCATCAGTTTTGAACGAGGTTCTCAATCTGTGTACAGTGATGATCGACACGATTCTGCGCCAGGCCAACTGTTTCGAATGTTGCCGCGCGATGTTAAGTTCTTCTACCTGGAGCTTGCTATTGAATGGAAGGGCATCGTTATATCTACCTTAGTAACATAGTGGTTTCTGTATCTGGAGAGTCTGCTCCTATGCTGGCCAAATCATTTACCTTTTCGCTGCCTTCGATATTCCTGTGACCCGGCAGAAACTGAAGAACGATCCTGCCCCTCCTAGCTAATCAAGGTAGTTACTTTTGACAGATTTCACCAAACTTGGACTTCATATAGATCGCAATTAGGGACTTGATAACTGCTTGGTTCTCCTATATCGAGATTGGCTGCTTTCCTTGGGTTCGTATCTATTACTAGGCGGCAGGTTTTAAAGATTGCCAGCAGTTCCGCCTGAAAGAAGCAGGCAGAATTTTACAGGCTGTGGTGTTTTTTGGAGATTTAACGAGGGAAGAAAATTTAAGTACATACACCGGCCGTGATTTGGAGCCATCTGTATATAGAAGTACGTCTTAGTTTTAGATCTTATGCATCCAGAAGCTCGCTTCTCAGCTCAGGTGATAATAGATCGATAATTATATACGTTCATTGCTTAAGTGAGGATTGTACACAGAGCCCATCTAGACGTGCAATGCCATTCTTTGAGCTGTGCTTGGTCTGGATACACTAGATTATTTTGCAAAAGAGCAGTATATCAACACTGGTCTTATCCCTGCTAGAGCCAGCGTGACAGCTTGATCTCTTGTGAAAGGTATATTTACTGCCACAGAAGCATCGGGGTGATTCCCTCTGGGGTGTGCCATCTTTACAACATCTTAGAGTTCAAACGTAAAGTCTATCGGCATCTATGATTAGATGAGACTGGCAAAAACTTATTTATAGAGATTATGAATAGCATGTGTGACAAGACCGCAGGGTACCAACTGGCCTCAATTCAATGGCTGCGGGATTCGGCAGTTCTATAACACTGAATCAATACCTATAGCCTCCAAAAAGCCAGCAGCGGGATATCGTGCTCGGCCAAAAGATTTGCAAATATTTTTAACAACCAGACCATATTCACTAGTGGATATGCCTAACCGATATTAAAAAACCTAAAAATCATTTTATATTATGAAGATAATTTAATGGGAGCTAGTTGTTGGCTTCAGAAGTTAAAATTTTGCAACTTTGATGTTTGTGTTTACTTGGGCTGAAAAAGGCTGCAAAATAATAAATAAATAAAACCAAGTTCCAAAATAAGGCAACCTTGTACCTGTTATTTTACTTCTTAGAGGAACGAATTAGTAGAGAACACCGATATTGTGAAATGCGTTGTTTTAGATATGGCAAATTCATTTTGAGTGTCTCCTCGAAAGTAACTGGTTACTTACGGATAAAGTAAGTTGTTGTTCTCTATACCAGATTTCTAAAAAACAGAATCCAATAAAAAACTGTGGGCATCTTTCCCAAACGTAAATTTAATCAGTCATCGGCAGTATGCTTACGTACACAATGAAATCTGATAATCAGAAAGTCTTACCCGGCTGGGTTCGGGGGTATGTCTTTGATACCACACGTGGACAATATGCGCACCAGTTCCAGAATTGTTTTTTCCATCAGAGCGTCTGATACCTTAAACATGGCTGGTGAAGCGAAGACGCGAGCAGGGTGATAAGAGGATCTAGTGTCTTTTATAAAAGTATTCGACATTACGTATCCGTTAATGATAGAGCAGAAGAATTCCACTCGTTTTCGTTTCTTGGTTAAATTCCTGACTCATAGCCGTCATAACTGATAGCAAACAAACATCCGACACCATCAGTGTGGCTGTAATTACAATCGTCGGAGGCGCAATGTGTCTGTGGAGTGAACGAAGAATCAACTGCCATCAAAGATTTTTGAGATAATTATTAGTATTTGCGTTACTGGTAAGTCTTGAGCGAGCTTTGGAGCTGATTAGGGGAGCTTTCGTTACCTTTGCGAGCCGTGCAAGAATAAACTGATTAAAGATTACCTCCCTGCGGGGATCGCTCCTAACACTGAATGAAGACAAATTTATAACGAACAGCAGACGACTGATTGGCAAATGGAATGCAGGCATTTGGAGCTCTGTATGAGACCTCTTTAAAGCACGGTGAACATGCCGTTGGATGCTGAATTATCCCTGTGTATACTCGTGGAGATAATAGAACACCAACTCGGACCCACCACTGGATTCATTAGGCGGAGGGGTCATCTCTGTTCTGTTTTCTGAACAATGTATACCATTCTCTATTCTATACCCTGTTCTGCCGTGGTATGGAGCTAGTGCCGTCTGCCTCTCTGCTTTTGCAATAACAAGAGCCTGAGCGCCTGGTCTGCTGTTGGCTTGGTAGCGCTATCGTTGGTAGCTTGGTGCTTGGCTGCTTGATATTTTCACAGTGAATAAATTCTTCAAGCACTCAGTCAGTCGTTTGAGAGTCGTCAAAGAGCGTGGAGGGAAGGCGTTACTTCGAGAATCACCTTTGGATTAGGCGTAGAGTGTTGAATGTTAATCGGAAAGGGGAGGCACAATCGGGACTCACCCTCTGAGATCTTAGAGATTTTGACAGAGTACAAAAGTTTATATCATTGCATCGGATCATTATATCATTGTATGCGGACCTCGGCTGCGAGAAATGAATCACGGAGTAGGTAGTTAACAATTAGAGGTCAGCCCTTCGGATGAGTTCGATTAAGGTAATTCTAATTCGGGTAGTGTCAGCGT